>OU696530.1:30358497-31608497 GCA_916048285.2 Bellardia pandia
ATGTTTGTAGCAAAATTTAATTTCACTTAATTACGACTTTTTGAGCTTAATTTTAATAATAATTGGCTAGCTAAACAGATTAATAGCCTGTTCAGCGATCTCGAACGATAACGTTAACGATAACAAACTTGATTGAGTAAAAAAATAGATACGATAAAAAGTTGGTGTCTTAAGTCTTACCTAAGCGAACGTTATCGTTCGAGATCGCTGAACAGGCTATTAATTTTTAAAATAAATTAGTTAATAATATTTATAGTGTAAATTATAGTAGTATGTTATCTGCTTTAACTAGTAGCGAATCAGCTCTGAAGTTTGCATGTGTATGTACAAGCTGAAATTTACAAGAAATACTATAAAAGAAAATAGTTTTTGAAGGAATTGTTATTTGTGTTGAAAAATGTATCAAAAATGTATCAAAACTAAATGCAAATATTCATGGCGCTAAGGTTATGATCTGTTTTTGATGGGGCCAAAAGGGACCTATTTATTATAAGCTACTGTATTCTGGCCAGATCATCATAGAGAATCTGTACAGAATGCCTCTGATAAATTTGAATCGGTTATTAACCGAAAAATGCCTATAATATGCGAACTGACATAAGCGTGCAATATTCGATAATGACAACGATCGGCCACATGTTCCAATATAGCCGTAAGACTAATTTATATTATACAAATGTTTTAAAATAAAAGCTAAAACATTTTTAAAAAAATCCTTCATTTTTAATTTATACACCCAACAGATCTACGTTTACTTCTAATAAGAGTTTTTTTCTTTCTTTATTGGTCACAACTCAGAAATAAAGCAAATACTGGCTATATGCATGTGCCGTTTGCAGAACTAATACAGTTTTTTCTGGGTTTTAACATTTTGTTAACCCTCTGTTGTGTGAGGAAATCCCTGGCAACCTTTTTCGTTTTAAAACTAAAATTACTTCTTGATGGTGCATGGGAAGTATAGCCAAAACCCACATGTATTCCAAGGAAATTTTATCTAGAATCGTCTAAAAAAAGTTCAAGGCGATCCGAATAATAGTTTAGTTTCTATAGAGATTTAAGAGTGTTTAGTACGGAAACGTGTAAAAAATCTTGGCTGAAATTTTAAGAAATCATTAATAAATTCAGTTTTTTTCGGCTTGTATTATTATTTGAACATGTCAGTTACTTTTTGGATTATTTTATTCAACCTTTCCCAGAAATCGTAATAGAGTTTCGTGCCTTTTTGAATGTTTTGTTACCTGCTTTATGTTTGGACACATTAAAAACGTGTTCTTTGAATTTTAGTTATTTTTTGCTTTTTAAAATAAAAATTAAATAAAATAATTATTTAACAATTTAACAAAAACTTCATTTACATATATTATACATTTATATTTAGTAAATAATAATAAATCAAAACAAACGGCGTTTACATATAAAATTCCATACAATTAGATATAGGCCCCTGTGTACTTATAGTTCGTATAAGGGCAACGGATGATTCAAACAATGGAGGTCTAAACAAATTTCAAAATTAAAGAATTGATCTTTAGTATTCTGTTAACAATAAATACGAGAATAAACTCTAAAGAGCTTTTGGACAATAACTCTTACTTTCTAACTTCCGCTTAACTGCAATTGCATGTATTGAATGTAGTATAAGAAAAATACTGTTTTTGCAATCTTTGGTCACTATACAATTTTTTATTATTATATTAACCTATTTACCACCGCCATAAAAGTCAACTTTTAGAATATATTTGTTAATAAAATGCTGTCAAATTATGTGCATTTATTTAGTAGTTTTTCCTGTAATTCCTAAATTTATACGTCAGCTAATCTAATTAAAGTCGAAACTTATTTCATATCACATCTTAAACTTACCGCAAGAAAAATTTATTTCTCTGCGTCAAGGAAAAATAAAACTCTTAAAGGAAGTTTCAACACTCATTTTGGAAGTGGTAACAACTACAGTTAAAGTATGGTCTGGCAATGAAGAATTTCACCTTGAAATATTTGATATTTCTGGGTATAATAAATTTTTCTTACAAAAGCATCCAAAAATTTAACAACTGCTTCGTTATGGATGATGAAACATATTTAAAACAACGGAATTAATACTTTATGTTGCAGCAAAACAAAGTGGATATCGACCCAAAATAATAAATTTGTAATTAATTAACCTTTGTCCAGCGGAAGAATTTTACAACGTTAAAAGGCGGTATGGGTACAATTGTACCCTTATATACTTAACACGATATGTATGGCTTTTCCTATAAATATAATTAAATTATTCTGTTCTTATTTAATAAACAAATGATAGAACAGGCCCGTGGCTAAAAAAAACTTATTTGACGTACACATGTATACATTTTTTGCAATTCCAATCAGATATGTTTGACGTTTGGTCAGTGCATACTATGTAAACAAAACTCTTATTTTGTTTGCATTGTTGTTGTTGCACCAATGCTATCACCGTATACATATAAATACACTTGAATAGTACTTTGTTGTGATAACATACATACAGGGGAATACCCGTAAAGTAAAAAGAAGTAGTAGAAAAATTGAATACCAAAAAATCGAACTCGAGACCGCTGATGCTAAAATTTGTCCGATTCGACAACGAAAATACACGTGCAGCGCGAATACAAGAAGATAAAGCTGCACCAATTCGGGATATATGGAAAATGATGAACAAAAATTTAGAGAATGCGTACAAACCATATAAGTGTATCACAGTAGACGAACAATTATTTCCTTTTAGAGGCCATAGCAAATTTACTCAGTATATACCTTCTAAGCCGGCTAAGTATGGCATAAAAATATTCTGGGGTTGTGATTGATCAAATTCCTACCCATTACATGGTCAAATTTATACCGCAAAGCCGAAAGACGGTCCAAGACAAACAAATATTGGTGAACGAATTGTGCTGGACTTAGTTCAACTGTATAAGGGCTCCGGAAGGAATGTGGTTGCAGATAATTTTT
The DNA here is from genome assembly GCA_916048285.2 of Bellardia pandia. Classification (NCBI taxonomy): domain Eukaryota; kingdom Metazoa; phylum Arthropoda; class Insecta; order Diptera; family Calliphoridae; genus Bellardia; species Bellardia pandia. The sequence continues at coordinate 30,361,468 of OU696530.1, forward strand.
TCACATCCTTACAATTGGGCAAGGTCTTAAAACATGAGTTTAGTTGGTACAGTAAGAAAAAATAAAAAATTTTTACCCAGCCATATGCAGCCAGCAAAGGAAAGGCCTTTCAACTCCACTAACTTTGCTTATAACAGTGATGCCACGATTTGTTCATACGTGCCAAAAAAAGAAGAAATCGGTGATACTACTATCAACTATGCACATGACAGGAGAAGTAGAAAACACGGATGCTGCTAAGCCAGAAATTATAAAAAATTATAATAAAACAAAAGGTGGAGTAGATGTCATGGACAAAATGTTGGGCGAATACACCGTAAAACGACGAACATTATTTTATAACATGGTTGACGTTGCTGCTTTGGCCTCCTATATATTATATAGAAGCCACCACCCAAACAGTATATCAAAAGATCAACGACGAAAGTTCTTGAAAGATCTTTCAAAAGACCTATGTATGCAATCAGTCAAAGACCGTAGTGGCAACAAACTTATAACAGGTAAATATTTTATTCGAAGTGCTATAGAAATGGTACTTGGACGACCTATAGTGGCAGAACAAAGTCCAGAAATTGGTTCCAAAGTACCCTTTGGTAGACGGGGAGCATCAACGGTGGTTGGAAGATGTTATGTTTGTCAATGTGAGACACACAAACAACGTAGACTAGAAAAGCGTGTGCAATCTGCTTGAAACCTATTAGCGATGAACACTCTATTCAAAGTACCACATGTTTTTTATGCAAGGAAACACCATAAAAATATATTGTTATTTCCTAAATAAAAATAACTCTGCTTTATTTTCTTGTTTTTTCCTTACGACTTATATGAAGGTACAATTGTACCCCTTCAGCCTTTTAGGGATATCAAGTCAAAAAAGACTTATTTCGGTATGATATAATCAAAATCTTTTTTTTTTTAATTTCAAATATGTAATCCGTAATAAAAGTTTAGAGATGTCAGAAAATTTTAGATATCTAGTATTAACACAAAAAAAGTTATTGCAATTTAAAAACGAAAAAGGTACAATTGTACCTCTTCCGCCGGACAAAGGTTAAATATATGTAATATTTTAGCATTTCTTAAGTATTAATAAACTAATATGAATTAAATTAAAATATTTTATTTTGAATATTTTACTTTGAGACTATGTATTGTTTATGATTTTTTTTGGTCAATATCAGAAAGGAATAAATTAAATGTAAGTGGATTAATTTTATATATGTAAATGTTTTAAATAGTAAATGTATAGCATGATTTAGGGCGCTATTTTATAATTGATGGTTTGCTTATACTTACTATTTATCAAATACATTTCTAAATATAAAGTATACGTATTTATTATGAATAAATAAGGGAAATAAACACATGAAAATCATATAGAATATCATCAAGAAAAAAATAAAGCAAAAAACATCATAGGCAAATAATGAAGAAATACGATTTCTTTATTAACCTTTAAATACTGACGTGAAATATTTGCGTGTAATCATGGTAGTGGTGGTAAATTTTACCCCTTTTTAATTTTTAAAATTTTTTACAAAAAAAAAACCTCTTTGTTTCATTATTTCTTTTCATAATTAATAAATTACTAAAATTAAAAAAAGAAAAATTCTAGTTATACAAAACAAGGATTTTATTTCATAAACTTTTCTTAAAACTAAAAAAAACTGTACAAATATAAAAGCATAAGTATAAAATTTACCACCACCTAGTAGTTAAAGGTTAAATAAAAAGTTCAGATTGAATTGAAAACATATCTTTAATATGTCTTGCTTATTTTAAGCCAATAACTTTAGGTATTAATTGAAATATTAGAAATAATATTGAAACCAAAATTAAAACTTTGAAAAACACAAAGTGAGTTTACGACCTTTGTATTAATATTTTTTGATAGAATAATGGTAGCTTTGTTTGAAATCAAATCTAAAGTGTTGTCACTAGATTTTTGGAAAAAGCTGGTTGATTTATTTCTCTTAATGATGCTGCTTTGCATTTTTCTATATGAAGGACCTGGAATAAAGGCTATTGCTCTTATTAAAAATAAATATTTTATACTCAGAATGCCTTACTCTGTAATTAAACTAATACATTAAATATAAAAACACAACAACTATTTCAAGTACAACCATCCAGCACTTAGCAGTTTTCGTCCTAAAACTCATTGTTATTTTTATATGTTTTATCATAGTTTAATTAAATTGTTCATTGTGTAACCTCCATAATTTTATTTCACTGATAAAAATAGAGGCTACATAAAAAACACCAAATAAAAAAGACAAAGGGATCAATAATATTTTTATAACCTTAATATGTTTAAATTTTTTGTTTTATCTCGTAGTTCATGCCATTTATTATTATGCTAACCATGGCCTGGATACGTTTATTTTACACCAGCAATTTTTTACGTTTTTGTTTTTCTACCAAAAAAAAAAAGAACTAAAAATTACAAACTCAAAGCTGAAAAAAATAAACGAAAACGTATGTACGTAAGTTTGCACTTGGCACTCGAACCAATTTAAAATTCTTTGTACAAACTGACCATATATTTTGGTCCAACTGACATTTACTGCCTCGTAGTTTTTCGTTTTTTCTTCTTTCTTTCTTTTAGATATTTTATATTCTTGCTCTTTGTACTTTTTCTTTAGATCCTTATTTTTTATGACTAGTTTTTTTGATATTTGCTATAGAGGGCTTCTTGTACAACAATTTTGTAAGCATGTGTTGGTAAATCTAATTTACAAATTTTACGCTTTTGAATTGTAGTATCAGACTTTGATATTGTTGTCGTTGTTGCTTTTTCTATATTTCTTTTTTTATACATTTAATATACTTGTCGCCTTGAAGTGTTTGCAGCTTGATTTGATGTAATTTATTGTTAACTTATACAAATTTTCACGCAGACCAAGTATGTAGGAAATGGCCGTTTCGTTACTACTTCAGTGACAAACAAAAACTAGTAATTGCACAAGAAAAAAAAGGTTAAGAAATATACTTTCAGACCATATAAAATTAGTTTTTCCTTCTTCTGCACTTCTCACTCACCACGCTCTGTCTCTGGGGTAATGTTTGTCAAAAATGAAGACGAAAAACAAAATCCTAAAATTTTATATTTTACTAACTTATATTTTTATGCTTGTCTATTGAAATTTCGTTAAAGGTTGTTTTTTATATTTAGGTCACATATGGAAAACGTGACTACTAAAATGTAAATGAGATGATATTCAAAGTAACTTTGTTGTAAGAAATGCATACGATTTATTAAGGCAAAAAAATGTATACTTACGATTTAAAATAAAAGAAAATCTATGGAATATTAAAACTAAAAAAACCAATTGATGAATATTTAAGTAAAAACGGCAAAAGCATTAAAATGCAAATTTTAATAAAAATTAAAAAAAAATTAATTTTAAAAAGTTCTCTGTTCAGCAAGTGGAAAGTTAATGTCACTTATTCTTGAAAAAAGTATTTTGATTTTTTTGGTATGGATAATGGAAAAATAATGCAAACCATTTGAAATTTAATGTTCTTTGATTTATGTTAGATTAATAGATGAATTTAAAATTAAGCACTTTGAACCAATATTTAGATTTCATTAGAACGAAACTACTTTACTACTTTACCCCATTAGAAATGGGGTCTTTACTTAAAGGAATTTTTATTTGTAGTTTTGTGGATACCATTGATGGTACAAACTGCACATTTGGAGAACTTAAACTAAAATATTAATCAGGCATGTGATGGAAACCGAAAACGATAACGAATGAGTTTTAGAAGTCAATTTTTTCGTAATATTTCTGTAATGAAAAACTTTTATCACATAAAATATAAAGATATTGAGAATCTTTGATATTTCTTTATTTAGGCACGAGTTCATTAAATTTAATTTTCAATAAATTATTTTTACTGAAGGTAGGAATTGTTACATGAAAATTATTATTAAAATTTATTGATAATTTTTCTTGGCTTGGGATTCGAACCTGGGTTGTTGGTTGAATTTACATATGTTTCGAGAAACACCACTTTCTCTCATCAGAATTCTTTCTCTCTTCACAACTGCGTAGCCCGCTAGCCGACAGTCAAACATCAATCCTTTAACCAGTGTTACCGGTGGTTCGAAATTTGCTATAATTATCATTTTTCAATTTATTTACATGTTGCCTCCTTTTCTTCAGTTTTTTCGTATTCATGTCAAGACTTCGTCTCGAAAACCTGAATACATTATTATGTATCAAAGATTTAAAATTAACAGTTCAAATAAAAATAAGAATTGTTCTTGATATTGAGAATCTTAAAACAAAAATTTTAGAAATTAGATTATAAACGCATTAAAATATATTTCCAAAACTGATTCGTTTTCGATTTCGATTTCCATTGCATGCCTGAATATCTAATAAAAATATATAGTTTTTTTACTTTATATTTAAAACAGAAAATGAAATCATCTTCTGCGCTAAAGTAATTTAAAATATTTAATAAAATGAAAACATGTAAGAATGTTCAATTCAGAAGTGCCGCATCTTATTTTTTGACTCAAAACTTTTTACTTGTTTTTCATATTTCACGCAATTTGGCCCATGTTATTTATGTATCGCCATTTGTATTAAATTTTACTTTTCTGGTTCCATTTTTGTGGTTAGCGTTCTCTTAAGATTTTCGATTTGTTTTGCCATTGAAGGAAGAAAGTGTCACGTCCTTACATCGGGTCATAATTTTCACATTCACTGATCGTCAACCACAATAAAGCCTTTCCAGAAAACTTACTTTTGTTCAATTCTTGGATGTATTAGATGTTTCATATTAAGAATTAGCTAGATAATAGCTTTTCATTAACTTTTTCTATTGGGTCTATTGGGTGCAATTATTTAAAATGTTAACTATTATTTTGAAAAACCTAAATATAAATAGTGGACGGTCAAGGTCTAGACTATAAGACGGTTAAGGCAAACTTGCCTGCCACTTTTTTATAAATAGTTTTTAACAGGTATTACATATGGCCAACTGTCGGCTATAATGAAGTATTATGATTCCATGTCTTTCAAGCAAGCGAATCAGTTGAGGAGCTCGTAATGATTTTGATAACTCATCGTAAGTTTGACAACAATGTTCAATAAGTAATGCCTACAATACTTTCTTTTGGCTGGCCTGAGCTTTCCTGTCAAGACTTCTAAATGATACAAACCATTACTCGCACATAAATCAACAATGTTGTTTACACTAAAATGTTCAATAACTAAGTTGGATTAAATGACAGATATGTACACTTCAAAAAAAAAATATTAGATACGTCATATGTTATGAATCTCGCATTTTTAAGTAACACAACCAGTAATAATTCTCATCGTGCAGTACGAAACATTTGTATGGATTTACAAGATTTACAAATCAGTTTCCGTTGCTCTATTTTGTTGAAGCAAGATTTTTACTATAAGTGAGGAACTTGATAATTTTTTTTTTTTGTAAATCATGTGATAATACAATTTTCTAATAAAGCATATATTGTTTTCCGTCGAGAAATTAAAAAAAATCGCATCATTCAAAATACTTTGATTTTTTGTCAAACCCGTTCAAAAAATTCTGGAACTTTAAATAAAGAGTTAGTATAATGCACTGGTCACATAAAATAAGATAGCATAAATTTGTTGATATTTATGTAAAAAAAACACTGAATACTTTTGAACCACAAATTGATATTGAGCTTAAAGAAGAAACTAAAATTAATATATTTTTAAAAAAATCTATTTTATATTTCGATGGAATGCAATGACATACGCATAATGTTTTGATACACATACATGCATACTTGCTTTCCTTGTTCAGAACTAAGTTCCAATTTCCTTAATTTCCGTTTAACAAAAACCAATCCATTACCAAGCCATTATAGCTTTTGAATAATGGCAGGGAACTAATTGGAGCTAAATTATTTCGAAACAGACATACCAAGTGATACTGCAGACATTATTTTATATAAATATCCGAAGTGATTGCAGACTACAACTACAAATTACTTAACAAACCATTAAATCCGTTTAAAAATATTTTAAAAAAAGTACGTTGCTTGGAATTGCATGTGTTTTTCTTACAAATGTTATAAATGAAAATAATACGAAAATACATTTTATTCAAACACACAAAAAGAAATCCATAATTGAAATGAATTTTTAATAAATGTTGAAATTTTTTCAATTATTAATAATGGAATGTTTACGCAATAATTATATTTAATATATTTTTTTAATATTATGCCTAAAATTTAAAACAAGTTTCAATAAATTGCAGTAAATATGTATTATCTTTGATTTAGTTAAAACAAAGTGCAAAAAATTTTAGCTTGTTTGCATATACATCCACATTCTATGATGGGAACCGCATCTACAATTCTCAGCTTGATTATTGGCTGAACTGATTTTAATCTATATTTTGATGTATAATTTTGCGTATAATTCTAGGTTTTACTTGAAAATATATAAAAAAAAAATCATATAATTTAACAAATTATTCATAAATTAATTTCAATTTAATGAAAATATATCGAACCACATATTTACTTAGGTATATTTGTTGAAACATTTTTCTGCAATAGCAATTTCTAATATTTTTAATATAATTGAGAAATTATAAAGAAGTTTATAAAATATATGAATTTAAATCAATGAAAAAACACCACTTTTGGCATAAAAAATCAAAGTTTATTGTAATTAAAAATTAAATCTAAATTATCTGATTTAGTTATTAATTTACTTCTTAAAAAAAATAAATTAAAATAATTTTATGTCAAACGAAAAGAATTTTTTTTACTTTGTTCTCAAAAGTAGCATAACTTGTTCCATCCTGTGGTTAAAGCATTCAAAAGGTACAAAATAAAGAAGCATTTCAAATGTATTTCTTTCTAAGTCAAGAACTATTATAAAAGCACAAACAAAGAAAAAAAAAGAAAACATACACAAACTTGTTGTAATACAATTATCTCCAACAAAGCTAAAGAACGAAAAACGAAAAAAAGTATCTGAAAATATCTCCACAAAGTTGAAACTTGTGTAAAATTGTAGTTTCGCAAAGAAAAAAACCGCAAACAAACTTGATTTGTCTTTTTCTTTTTATATGTATCGTTCTTGTTCTCTTTTATTTTTTGCAACTTCAACACAATTGTGAAGCTCCAACCATATTTGCTAAGACTTAGAATGAAAACGCGTGAATACTATCGCATAAAGCAACCTCAATGTAATACTAACAATTGTCAATAAAAAAGAAACTTAAAACACAAGTTTTGAAAAAAAAAACTTCTTGAAATCCTAAAGTTTAAATGAAAATCAAGCAATGCTGATGAGAAAAAAAAACTACATCTATACACAGAAAACCAATGAAAACAAAGCGGAAAGCAAAAGGAAAAGTAAAAACTACTGACAGAGTGAAAAAGAAAAAAGTTATAAGATGATAAATCACAGCACAACAAATGTTAGATGGAAAACTGGCAAAAGACTAAAAGTTTCAAATGCATCAGTTAAATAGAAAAAGGCGAATTGAAAAAAATGTTAGAAAGTTGAAAATAAAAAGAAATATAAAACAAAACTTCATTGCTATGTTCTTAACTACAGTGAGGAAAAAATCGTTGTAAAAAAAACGTGCAACATGAAACACGACTTCCAATGAAATAAAAAATAAAAAATTAAAAACAAAGCAAAAAATTGTTGAAGTATTGGGCGTAAATAAATGCCAAGATCAGGTTTATCAGCAACTAACAAGACAGTTAGTTCTTTTAAAACAACCACATCCCTAACAGGAACAACACGAAAAGAAACTGAACAGAACAGAAAAATTACCTGGTATTAAAAACATAAAAATATATTTAAGAGTGGTAATAAAAAGGAAAACAACAAACTTTTTAATAAAAATAAATTGTGTAAAACACACAAAATATGCCAAATTTTAAAGATTTATAAACCCTATACATACTTTGTTGAAAAATATTTTAATGTTTTTTGAGATTTTTTGTTGTGCACACTTTGGGCACTTTGTATTTTTATGAATTTTTGTATAAAAACCAGGTATTACTAATTACATAAGTAGCTGAAGAGTCATAAGTGAAATTTACTATTATAATTTAATAAATTTTATTCACACTTCTATTGTTTACCCAAGAATATAACCCATTTTTAATACAAACAATAATTTCAATAAAGGGGTTTTTAATGATAACTTTGTTCTCTTTTTATTTCGTTTGAAAAAGTAAAGTTTGATAATTATAAATGCAAACCATATAGGAAAGTCTAGTCGGTCAAACAAAATGTTCGCTACATGGTAGATATATCCTCTAATAAACCGATTGTAATAAAATTTAGCAGTATGAATTATGTACCTATAACTTTGTTCTCTTTTTATTTCGTTTGAAAAAGTAAAGTTTGATAATTATAAATGCAAACCAAATAGGAAAGTCTAGTCGGTCAAACAAAATGTTCGCTATATGGTAGATATATCCTCTAATAAACCGATTGTAATAAAATTTAGCAGTATGAATTATGTACCTATACAAACTATTTGCGTTAAATTGTATCTCCTTAAAGTAATTTTTAGAAGATGTCCTTATAAACCGCATTAAGTGAAATGAGATTTCTCTATACGAAACAAATTTGTGTTGCATTTTATTTGGTTACAATTATTTTTAAATGTAGTGACTTTGGAAACGAGGAAGTTATAGTCAATTATTGACAATATCTACACAAAATGTGGCAAAATTTGTTTGGATACCTATACAAATCAAATATTTATAACCTATAAAGTCCTATTTCATTAGGACATTTTTATGTCGGCTAGGAACAATAATTGACCAATTTCAATCAATAGTTCTGGGCTCGAAAAATATACAAATACTTAATTTTAACAAAATATTTTTAAAATTGCGACCTGTACTTTGCACACAAATTTGCATGAACGCAGCCAGCCGAATGTTCGGACGGACGGACGGACATTGCTAAATTGATTCAGAAAATGATTATAAGTCAATCGGTATATTTTTAAGTTGTTTGTAAATTAATATTTTAACATATTACAAACATTTGCACTTAGGGTACAATAAAACAGAAAAATTAATGAAAATCTTTTGAATATGTTTTGAAAATTGTAAAGTATCACAATTATACCAACCAACCAACCACACCACAACCACGCATACAGTTGTCAGTTCTTTTATTGAAATTTTCAATCACATTTTAGCAAAATGACGGGTTCTTTGTAGACATTATCATAAGTAACATAGTCCCACAAAAAGTAGTCCAGCCAATTTACAGCTAAATTTCATGTAATTTTGCAGACAGGAAATTTCTTTAGCAATAAATTTAGTGTTTCAGAGGCTGTGTAATATGTGACACCGTCCGGTTGAAACCACATGACAGTTATGTTCATAACATTAATACTATGCTAAAATACAGTTAACATCTCTCGTTATTGTATTCCATTCTCCGTTATTTACATTGCCAGTAGAATTTTCCAAAAATAACACCTTCAGATCGCATAGTAAACCATATGGTAACACTTTTAGCAGAAAAAGGCTTTTAAATACTTTCTCTTGGATTTTTAGAAGATAAAATTCTGCTAGTTTATAGAAGAAGACTTCTAACTTCTAAATTCGACTGAGAAGAAAATATACAGCGGATCAGAGCCATGCACAAGATAAAATAATGCCAACTTAATACATATGCATAAACAACAATGGCTAAACAATTTTTATCCGATACTGGCTGGACTAATTAACTGAAATTCAGTAGATACAAAATTTGAAACACTTACTGTTACTTCGCTTTTAATGAAGACACAGTACACAAATTGAAGTAATAAAAAATAAAACATTTAAAGTAGAACTGAATGTCAGAATCTTTATTAATGCCCACAAAAAAAAAAAGAGTTTATAAAAAATTTCATTATAATATTGGTCGGAAGGTCCAATTTTCTATTACTGTTTCCAGCAACTGCTGCCTGTAACTCGGAAATTACCAATTTTCAGCTTTTCTACCGGTATCTTAAGAAAATCGACTATTGAGTTCACATAACGTGAAAGATATAAACTAGAGGTGTGATATCACAAGTTCTAGGCGGGTTGATAGCTGCATACTGCAAATATAGCTTCCCATTATCTGATAAATTTAAGGGCATTATTGCGGTGTGAGCCATCCTCTTAAGATTTCTCAAATAATATTGAATAAAAATAAAATCACTGTTTGACACCAGTTACACATTATCTGTAAAAAACAGGTTCAAATGGATCGCCTTATTCTACTGTTATAGCAACAACTATAACGTCAAAACTGTTATGTTATTCAAATATGAATCTAAAAACAAAGTTGTTGTTCGAAACCCCTTTACTTTTGAAAAATTTTAAACATAAACTGTTCTCAGCTTTAAGCTAAAATATATTTTTTTCCATACAACAATTGTACATGGAATAAATAAATATTTGTAAAAACTAATTCTTACACAGCAACCCATACAGGCACTTAAATAAACATACATACATATACATTCATGAATATATGTATGAATTGTAATATAAATAAACCAATATACATACAAACATCACACATAAACAAGTACATTTTTCTGGCATAAAATTACCATGTCGAAAATACGAAAAAAGACACACACAAAAAAAACATATAAAAAGCCGGAAGGGAAATGCATTTCCTGCCAGAAAATAAAAAAGATTTTTAAGCACTTTAGATTTACTTTACTATGCAAACGACAGTTGCAGAGAGCCATTGGTCACTGGTACCAGCGCAACAACACACATAAATACAAATGCTGTATAAACTAATGCAGAGATGGATGTTTTTATACACATTTACAAAAGTGTCTGTCTGTTTGTGTAGTTGTGAAAACTATGCATAGATATACGTACGAATATGTGTATATATGTGTAAAAAGAAAACACTAATATACAACCACTATTTGAGGGCTTATCCAGAGCCAAGTAACAGTACAGTATTTTTTGGCTTTAAGTATTGAGTAAAGAATATACAAATACGTTTAATCTATGTGTAAATATATGGTTTCTATATGGGCTGTGTCTAGAAAAAAAAAATACAAATGCGGACAAGAGTTACGCGAAACTGCAGAGAGAAAGTAAAGTAACACGAGATTTGGCAGACTTTTTGCATTTAAAATGACCATCAAACTGGGTTGGTAAAAATTCGGTTCGTGAGGAATATTTTTTCTAATGTCGATATTTTAAACGAAAATATAAAAAAGCCCACCTGTATGTTCTTGTGTATGAAAATATAAACTTTCAAAGATGGTCAAGTGAAAAATAACACAACGCGATAATAACTATTTGAATGGCTTGATCAACAGTTCTTATTTGAAAACAGTAAGTATGATTAGCATTTAATAATATCGCGTATACGTAAATTATCTGAGAATTTTCTTTATATAATTATAGTTTGTGCATTTGTTTAATCGACTGTGAAACAATAGCAAATTGAAAGTTTGGTAAAACTATGTATTCATTAGTGTGTATTCATATATTACTTCAGCTGCAACAATTTGATGCACATTGTTACATATGTTTCATCATCCATAATAAAAAGGTTATTGAATTTTGTTAAAAAATTTATCATAAGGCTTTTAATAAAATATACTGGTGTTTTATACTAACACCATTCTGCCTTTTGCAACGACGTGTATATTTAATTGCCCAAAAATGTTAAAACAGAGCACCCACACGTTTACTACCCTTGTATTTATACAATACACCACCTTAGTGGGTATTAAATTTTTGGAGATGATTGTAACGAACCACCTAACCAATCTAACATCCACCTTAATGTTTAGCTATCGACTCAACATCATTTGAGTTGATTTAACGATGTCCGTACGTCAATTTGTCTATACTTCTGGCTAGCTGACTAGTTGTCAATAAAATCCCTCTGCACACACTAAAGGTCAAAATTTTAAAAATTTTTTGAAAAAATTTGGTACATTCTACTTTTTTGGTCCACTGACCAAATGATTGAAATCGATCAACTATTTGATCAAGCCCCCATGCAAATATTCTCCCGAAATAAGACTTTATCGGTCACAAATAAGATACAAATACAAATTACACTTGCATATTTTGTATAGAGCGAGCAATAATTGACCATAGCTCCCATATAAGGCCCACTACCTTCCTTGCCTTAAAAAAATGATTTCATCATAAAATTAAACACAAATAAGTTTAGTAAATACAAAAGTCATATCAACTAATTTTATAACTAGCAGTTCATTTAAGAATGACCTCTGAGAAAAACTTTAACATGCAAACCTCTTACAATTACATACTTATTTAGAGATAAAATTATATTTACTCGTATATAAATAGAAGTCTTGCTATTAAATTTGTTGATGTTTTGATTTAAGAAAAATAGTTTTTGCTCATATACTGCGTGTAGGGCATTATATGGTAGAGCTTGACTTTAAAATGTCTGAAAGGGCCAGGTTTTGCTTTCTTGAACATAGTACTTTCTTTGAAGGTTTTTGGTTTCTTTTAAATATATATTGTTTTACATTTTGTATACGATCTGAATTTAATGTTAGCTTGTATCGTCGTAAAACATCATTAATTAATTGGAAAATATAAATGCTCTATAAAATTTCATTATGGTATGTATGCAAGTTAACAAATTATTTCTAAAATAAAATATTTCTTAATTATCGTGAAATGTTGACCGTCAACTTGTAATTGACTTGCAAGGATATTAACTCTCTCAGTTTTAAGAATTTCAAAATTTATATGAATCTACAAATATATTATAATATGTTCATTATTACGTATGACTAATATTAAGTATACGCATATAAGTTTAGATTTTATCATATAAATTTTACAGAGTCTCTAGCTAAAAAAAACATGCCGGTTGAGCCTCTAATGGTAGAATTTGACTACTCTCTACTTTTCTCTTGTCATTTCCCTTAACATAGAACTCAGGAATTTAAATCCACGTTACAATGAAACTATGAACACATTTATTTACAAGAAGAATACTTAGCTTATCAAATTTAAAATATTTTAAACCTGACTTATATACACCCATTCCAATACCCATATAGTCACCTATACCTATTCTGTCCTCAGTCTCTGCCCTTTTCCCACTTAACCCTGCTATATATCGTATACTGTTCCGTTCTTACATACATATATATTACTTTTTGTTCCTACTGTCAAGAGTTTAATATGATACAAAAGAACAAAATAATCCTGGAGGCCCTATTTTATATATATGAAACGTTTATTCATTTACATGATAAACTTTAATACTTATATTTATATAGGTACATATTTTATCCATAGGAATACCTAAAACTTAAGGCATGTATTGCTTGTAAGCATTGAAATGTTTATTATTGAATATAAATCTGTCAGATTGCTCTTCATATATGCTTTCATATTTTAAATACATCTATGATAAATGTTTAAAGAACATTTTCTTAAATTTTCTTAACCCCCAATTTCTAGAAATGTTTACCTTCTCTGTTAAATATACAAAAAATTTAAACGAAAGGAAACTGATAAAAAGTAGAATATCAAAACCTTCAACAAGCCATTGTAACTTTATAATTCTTATGTGTATTAGTGTGTTTATTTGTGCACGTATGTACATATACAAACAAAGATGTCTGCATTCTTACTTAACTCAATCTTAAGTTTGGTGATATTTTTATGTATACAATATGGTGGCTTTTAACTTTATTAAAAAATAAAAACGCTTTCACAAAAATAGAAGCAAAAAAAACAACACGAACACATATTTAATTTGTTAACAACCAGACTAAAAAAAATAATGCTATAATAACAAAAAAATTAAAATTTACAAAGCGAATGTTATTTACAGCCGTACGTATGTATGTATGGGTGTATGTATGTATATATGAGTTTATAAACCATTTTGAAAGAAGTTAACACTGCTGCTGACAGATTAATGAGTCAAACATAAATTTTGTGCGTGCTTTTCAAAAATTGAATTGTTAAACTAAGAAAAATAAAAAAGAATTAAAAATTCATTTCATTTAACAAAAACAAATTTCCGCTTTCAATAAAAAATGCTGCTCTTTGTATTAAACTACTGCTATTGACGTCATTTATTGCTATAGAAAATCATTGAATTTCCACTCTTTTTGGCTTTTTATCAACAAAATTTTAATGGAACTTTATTTGCTTTAACAGCCACCAAGCAAAAACCGAACACATGAAAATAAATAACATAAAAAGAAATGAATATAAAGCCAGGCTAGCATAAAAAGTTTAGAAATATTAAATGTATGTAACAGTTATTTGTAAGACCTTTTCAGTGTGCTTTCGCAACTGTAATAATAAAACGATAAAAAGAGCAACTTGATTGCAAACTGAATTAGTCGTGTTAGAAAAATTCTTAAGAATAAAATGCAACGCATGCAATATGAACTAACAAAAGCTAAGTTAATGCTGCACAATTTTTCAAGAAAATTTCCACGAATGAGAATTTATGTTTGTATATACATATGTGTAGTGTTTGTGAATAGAAATTATATATGTATATGCATGAAGGATTTACGCATACAACCATATTTGTGTATGCTTTTATAAAATGTACATATAAATACGTGCTTGTGTGTAAGTGTTTAGAAGAAGATTTTACTCACATTCCCCCTATCCTCAGCTTTCCTTTTTGAATGAAATACAGAGTGTTTTTTAGATGTATAGAAATTTAAGTTGGCAACACCTTTTTAAATGGCAACCATTCTGTCAGCTGTCAAGTGATTTATATTTAGTTTGGTTGGGCATTTCAACATAAATAGACTAACGCTTCCAAATTATACAAATTAGAGAAAATCATGGTTCTGTGTTTTTGTTTAGATGTATAAAACTTTAAAAGGGAATAAAACAAAGATTATTTTTAATTTCATATGAAATTTACTTAATTCTAAAGATTATCTTTTGACATTATAATTAAAATACAAATTCTGGCATATGATGCATCGTATGCAGTCTTCTCTGAAGATTCAATTTTCAATTACTTTTTCCAACATTCGTGACCGTATATCGGCAATAACGCGGTAAATTTTGTCCTCCAAGTCGTCAATCGTTTCTGGCTTATCGGCGTACAAGCATAATCCACTTGACAGCTGACAATACAGCCGCCAGTTAAAAAAGTGTTTTCAACTTAAAGTTCTATACATCGAAAAACACACTCCTTATATAGAAGAATTTAAAACTGAATTTTAACGAAAAATTTTTTTTTTATATTTTTCGCTTTTGTAAACGTTTTACAATAATTATGTATGTGGTTTTATACTTTTATGCATTTTATAATTATATAAGCTGTTTAAAATATTTTCATTTTATTGGTGTGTGTCCGATTTTTAATCAATTCAGAATTAGCTTCCTTGGGAAACAAAAATTTAACATAAGCGAGGTGCTAAATATGCTGAATGGGAGCAATTACAACAACCTATACAAATACATAAAAGTTTGCTTAAACTATAGAAAACTAATTGTAAATGAATTTGATTCCGAAATTTAAATTTTTTAACTTTTTCCATTATTATCATAACTATGCTAATCAGGCTTACAACAAAATGTTCAGCCTTATATAGATATGTATATAAAATAACTGAATTATAAGAAAAAAAAACAAAATATTTATGTACACTTTATATTTACATTTATCTATTAATAAAATAAAAAAATAATAATAAATATGTTTGGGTGTTTAATCAACAAAGTCTTAGAATCAATAAAATTAAATCTCTTAAATGTTTACTGCATTGAAAGAGTACAGTTCGACAATTATGTAAAAATTATATCTTCAGAGTCCATTATAGGGCCAGTATCTTTACTTATCAACTCATTTGCAGATGCATTCTAAATTTGGTCCTAATTTTTTTGACTAACTTTTCGCAAACTCTGCATCAATTTTTCAATTAGTTCATTTATATTTCATTTAGTATCTCATTCGCACTGAACCCAAGGCAAGAGCTGTTCCAAATGGATTGAAAATAATCGGTATTGATCCAACTGGCTATGCAAAATTGACTACAAGGTCTTAATCGGATTGACTTCGGTACTTTTTGCTGGCAACTGCATGAAAAAAATTCTGTCCAAGTTTACGATTTCTGCCTTTTTTCACGATTTTGGACGAGTGATTTGGGTCACCATTCCTCTGAAAAGTAACTTCGTCCATATGATCGACGATCTTATCTACAAAACAGGGAAGATGAGTTTTCAAAATATGCAGTATTTGCTTATTATAACTATAATTTTTTGCAGTGGTCCGAAGAGCTACTATGTAAAGAAACACCCATATCATGACGTTCCTATCACAGTGCTTCATTTACACGTTGTCTTTGAACTCTCTGAGCTGTTTGACTCCGGAAATATGGTTTACCTTCGGATTGAAAACTATGAAATTTAGATTCTTCTAACAAAATTACACGTTTTCAGGCGTCTACTGTCTAATTTGGATGCTGTTTGGTAAACTTTAACAGTACCTTAACATTTTGTATCGACAAAGCAAGTTTTAATGTTTTTTTTTGCTGCTGAGATGGAACAAATATGGCGAAGGGCTTGTCTTGCTGTCCATCTGCTAATGGGTTTGCCTATTGACATAGAAGCATTTTTTATTGTGTTTTTACACTTATCTATTTTCATTTGTGTTATCATAAGACGTGCGTTAGCATTCGTTATTAGGCTTTGAAAATAATAGAACAAGTTTTTTGGACTCTTATGATCGCTGATTGACTTACCTTAAGCTGCTTAACTATCATTGGCATAGAACAGCAACTTTTTTCATTGCCAGAATATTATCCTCAATTGTTCTTGATAGTTTCTTTATTATTTATTATAATTTGGTTTGTTTTCGATAATTTCCAAAAAGTGTTTACCAAATACAATTAAATGAATATCAAACTAATGTTTTTTTAAGTCACTAACAAAGCAAATCTACAATTATAACGCTAAACCTTGATATTATGTGCAAATATTGCTAAACTTAGTACATGTTTTTGTTTATGTGGGGTAATTTTTTAATTCCCAAAAATAATAATTTGTTGATCTTGTATTGTAAATTATTTTCTTTAGCATTAAATTAAAAAAATATTTCAGAAAAATGTCTTTAAATTGTTTTATTAGTTTTATTTTAATGCAATGAAAAGTGCAACAGGCACATAGATATGCTCATTTGTGTTCTCCACTGTGTACCGTGTTTGCGCTAATGCTTGCAATATTTCTTCAAGAGAAATTAAACACTCTGTTCGTCACTTTTACTGTACTATGATAATTTGGATTGTCAGACTTGACACAATCTAAAGGCTTTTCAGTAGGTGTGGAGTTTCTGACGCCTTGGGTGGAATTACTGGATAGTCTATGAATTTTTATGACATTGGAATGTAGGAAAACATTTTAAAATCATTAGTAGTTTTACCGCAAGAATGAACAATGTTATTCATTTTTAAGATTTTCTTTTTCGCATCATTGAAAATTAAGAAAACATTCTTATTTTCTTTTTCAATATTAAATCTGTCTTCTGCTGTTTACAAAACAACATCTCATTAAACAATAAGCTCAAAAATTGTGTTTTAAATGACTTTGTATCGGAGCTGCTGAGGAGACAGATTGTCATATTTTATGGCCGTGTCTGTAGTTTGTGATGTAGAAAATTACATTTGATGAACTTTTCGACTCATCAGACGTTAAATTGGAGAGGAATAAGTGTTTTATAACGAACTTGGGTTAGTTTTGGTATTAGAACTAGGCAGTCTTAACTAATCTGAAGTTCGCTTTGTCTTTATTACTAACCTGCCTGTGTCTACATAATATTAGAAAACAAATTTATTTGAATTCGATTGCTTGCATCTTTATTGCCAACTTTATGTGTTTAATGTCACTAAAACTGATATGATGCATTTGGGTTTAAAATATATTTTTTCTTACCATCGTCATATTTACACCATATTTCATTTGCTACTAATATTTTTTTAACATCAAACATCATAACACTTTATGTAGTGTGAATAACCTTTATAATTCTTTACAGCATTCACACTTCAAACTCCAGCATACGAACATTAAAGGTCCTAACACAAAAGGGGTGAAGAGCAAAGTGAAAAAAATAAAGATAAATCCATATAAATCAAGTTTAGTGTACACTTTACACGTGCATAAATTTTAATGTCTTTCATGTGAAATAAACGATTTATATAACAGGCGATATTGTTGTTACTGCTGTTTTTTATGTAACTGTTTGTCTGTTTGTTTGCCTGTTATTTTTGTTAGTACTATTGCAGCTACTGCTGCTCAAACTGCTGTTTTTTTACTTTCCAGTAACAAGCGAAAATGTCAGCATAACAACTTAATCCATAAAAATAAAAATTTACACAGAATATCCAAAGCGATCGTATTGAAGATGTGGTGCAAATGTGTGTGATGACAAACAGAATTGAACAGGGTGAACTATAACGAAGAGTCTTGCTTATAAACAAACATATGACAAT
The DNA here is from genome assembly GCA_916048285.2 of Bellardia pandia. Taxonomy (NCBI): domain Eukaryota; kingdom Metazoa; phylum Arthropoda; class Insecta; order Diptera; family Calliphoridae; genus Bellardia; species Bellardia pandia. Next base: position 30,379,960 of record OU696530.1, read on the forward strand.
AAACAATATAAAAGGGAATGTTTAACAAAAAATAAAAAGGAGTAAATTTTTGATTGGATTGAATTGTGAAGTGATGTAAAAAAGGCGTTAAATATTACACCAACAAAAAACAGTTCAAGCGAATATTCTACTCTATGAATGTGTTGCTGTGTGTATTTATAAGCTTATGAAAATCGCAAAAACGTGGAAGAAAACAAGTGGAAGCATTTATCACAGCTTAGACAAAGTTGTTTTTACCCCCTATAAAATTGATTTGTATATATTGTGCATATATAAAATATATAACTTCTTTGGAGAATTTATGCATAGAAAAAATTGCCTCTACTATAGGCAATATTGAATGGTATTGCATCTGGTGATATACATTGTATTGCATAACTATAAATACAGAAAACTTTTCTAAATTTTATATATTATAGAAAAAGTTAAACAGTTTAACTACATGTATGTGAAATGAATAAAAATACAAATATTATTTAACGAAACAAAAATAATTATTTTTAGAGCCACCACCGAAAAGATTAAGTTTGTCATTCCGTTTCTAACGCATCAAATTACACTGTGGAACATTTTTGGAATTATTATCTGGGGGGTGAGAAATTCCAAGTCAGGGTGATGGTACTAGGTCAGTATAGTAAAACCCTCAAAGGGTTTGGCGTTCGTATGTGTCAGTTTTTTTATATGACCTTTTAAATTTTTTCCTTATCTTGATGTTTTTTCTCTTAGTTGTAACATTTTGGCAAAAACGTAGTTTAACATAACTCGAGAACCACTTGTCCGATTTTGATGAAACAAATTTAGAAAAATTAAGAATTTATTTATTTATTTACAATTAAGTGAAGGTATCCCATTTTTGTTTTTATTCAAAAAAGTGTCATTTATCGCCTTTTTTATAAATTTTCCCCAATATCTCCAGACTTCTGGCCATAAACTACTAAAAAAATTAAGTAAACATTTTTAATTAAATGAAAATTATTCCTCTTGCGAGTATGATTTTGTAAAAATCAAAAAATTGAAAAATTTTAATCAAAGTTCACTTCAAGTTAAATACACAATTTATTTGAAAATAACAGAAATATTCAAAAATAAATGTAGTGTATACAATTTATTTTCAAATAAATTGTGTATTTAACTTGAAGTGAACTTCGATTAAAATTTTTAGATTTTTTGATGTAAACATTTTTATAATTTTCTATTTTGATTTTATTTATTTATTTTTATTTATTTTAATAAATATTGCCTAGACTTTTTATGTGTTGAGACATATTGACCACAGCAGTAGCAAAAGCTATTCATATCTGGCTTGCACAGTTCCATATTCTGTTCAGTTTTGTTCACTTTTAAAAAACTGGAGAAAAATCACTTTTACTGTTCGCGTTCGTCGGCACCTGTTGAATGACAAAAAAAATATTTAAATTTTTAGGTAAAAAATACTTTTTTCCCTTCATACATTCATTTTTAACTTCGAAAGTGTTGCACATATAGGAAAACGGTATAGAAACAGATTAGAGAAATTGTAATTCTTAATTTTTCTAAATTTGTTTCATCAAAATCGGACAAGTGGTTCTCGAGTTATGTTAAACTACGTTTTTGCCAAAATGTTACAACTAAGCGATAAAGCATCAAGATAAGGAAAAAATTTAAAAGGTCATATAAAAAAACTGACACATACGAACGCCAAACCCTTTGAGGGTTTTACTATACTGACCTAGTACCATCACCTTGACTTGGAATTTCTCACCCCCCAGATTGGCTGTTGTACTGCGTTATTGGTCATAGAAACAAAAAGTTTATACATTCTGGGTTATTATGAGGTTCTAAGATGATCTAGAGCTTCGAAAAAAAGATTTGGAATAATTAAATTTTCCAAGACATTTTCTTTTCAGAGAAAAGTTTGAAAATGGGAAAAATCGGTCCAGTACGATCTGATGTTGCACACTTTATTTTTATTACAGAGGGACAAGTTCTGTTGAAAAAGGTAAGAAACGGTTCACGATTTATCATAGCCCCCATACAAATGTCTTGCCGGAATATAGCTCTATGGTATATAAATGTATTTACAAAAGCAGTATCCATACGAAAAACAGCAGATATTAGTTTTACGTAAAGATAAATTACAAAGCGGTGTTTTCTTTGAATCGGTCCATTTCCGGAAATCACTTTAATGAGCATAAATCTTTTATAAACATCACTACTAATTTGAAATTCGACATAAATAATCCACATGTATACGTAAATCTCCATTTTAAAGGTCAAGGAAACCCATTTAATATTGTGGAAACATATTATGTAGTGCGAATTCCTGAAGCCCCTTCATCATAAATGTTGAGGTTGGCCGCTGGACTAGTGCTGCACTAGCTCGTCAATTGAGGGAAGCGACGATGAAAGACTTGATTGCATTATTACTCAAGATGGTTGCTTGAGACCATCTGTGCGACAGCAAGGGTCATATGGCCTAATTATGGCTATCGTCAATCTGAAGCATATAGGCATATCCTGAATCGTCCAGTAGTTGTTCTTATAAGGGAGAAAAATAAATGGTAAGACACTTGCTGGGCAACATTTTTTGTCGAATCTGTCGGATATTGACATTAGAAGGTTTGGTCTCTTGGATGGTGGTGTAAATTGGTCGGATAACTGCAGCTGATTAAGTACAAAAACCTGCAATTTCATTGTTAGCTTTTTCATTTCTACTTGTTACCACCACCACTTTCAAAATTCTAGTAACAACGGACTGATTAAAAATTACGTTTGGTGGTGGATATTGAAAAAAGCCTAGTTAAACCATTCTCAATGAGAAAAAAGAATAAATACAATATCATTAATTGGTTCGCAGCGAAAAGAAGACAAAAATACAAGTAATAAAAGTCATAAAACAAAAATGCGATCACAAAATCACATATGGTTATGTACAGCCATGCCACAGAAATTAATTCCGTTCGGAAGTGGAATTAATTCCGTATTTTTTTTTCTATAGAAAAAGTAAAACGAAACATTTTTTTGAAGTGCTTAAAATTACAATTCCACATTGCAAATTAAAAGTGGTTTCATTCCGAAAAAAATTTTCCTTGTACTTTTTCTGTAGAACCAAAATACAGCATTAATTCCACTTCCGAACGGAATTAAATCCTGTGACATGGCTGATAATTTGCCTTGAGTTGTGAGTGCAATTGAGTAAATACACAATTATACATACGTATATACATTTATATATGTTAGAAACTAATGATGAACTCTTATCTTATCATCATTTAAAACTAGATAAATGCAAATATGAAATTGAAACTGAAATTGCAACTATAAATATTCTTTCAAGAAAAAGAAATCGCAACAGGTATGGTTTGAAAATTGTAAATAAAAAATTGCATCGAACAGATCGGTCAACACCTCAATCAAATAAACATATGACGAATCTTTTAACAAAATTCAAATTTTGGTAAAATGACGGACCTTAATCATGCCATTGATTAAACATATCCACACAAAAAAATGATCTAGTGATGTTAAAGCATTATTGCCAGATCATGATGCTTGTAAATTGCTTGTTGACAATGTGTACAGTAGTCAAAGGAAAATGTGTTCATTTGAAAACTGATTTTTAGCAAAAATCTAGCCAGTTTTTCTTGAAGGAATTAGTAATGCTTTAGTACTATTTTAAAGGGAAATTAAATTTATTGAAACAATTGTCACATCTTCTATCAATGATGTGACAGTAAGTAGAATGTTAAAACTTATATGTTATTTAAATATGCCGTTGTTGGAAAAGCAAGTTCTTGTTGTAAAACGCCTTATAGTCTTCGTTTTTCTCAAGAATAATGGTTTTATCAAAGTATGGGCATCGGTTTAATGCTGTTATTTATATATCATGTTGAAATTTCTATATAGTTGGATGTTTGAAAACAAAGCAATTGTAAGTAAGTAAGTAGTTCTGGCAGAAGTTCTGCTTTACAAGCACGAAATAGAGCTACTATTAAAAATATTAAAATTATCATTATAGAACCAAATGGAGGAGAATCTTAAATCAGTTGAAATCAACAGGTCATCTCCAATTTGAAGCAGCGAAGATGGTAAACAAAAGACACGCATTTTTATATAAAATGTCTTTCCAATATACACCACAATTAGCTTGATATTTAAAGCGCATTTTTGTTTGATTACACACTATATTTTGTGTATCAATATTAATTCACTGCATGCCAGGATTGCACCAGTTTCATTTTTATATTTTAATAATAGATTTTTGGATATTTTTATACACCAAAATACATTTCGAATATAAAATATTATACAACTCAGCATGAACGAACCGAAAAACAGATACATATCTTTGCTGTTATGATTGCAAGGTGTAGCAAATATTTAATTTTTTCTATTTATGTCTCTTACAAAATCATTCGATTGGCAGCAAATGCCGCAACTTGCTGCTAAGAATGTGGTTTATCCGTACGTATGATTTTAATGCAGGTAAAATCATTTACGAATCTTCTTAATATCAAAATGTCTCAAAACTTCTGTAAGGTACATTGCAAACTTACTAAGACTTACATATTGCAAAAATATTTGATGACAGCAGGATTATATTAAAGAGAGTTGGAGTAAACGCTGTTTTTATTACTTTTGAAACCTTGGATTTAAAATAAATGGTATCCTTCAAAATACCGACTTTGTTGCAATGACACAAAAAAATATTTTTAGTTTATATGAATACAGAACAAAGAATTCAAAAGTGTTTGCTAGTGATTGGAGTAACGGGATGAAATCGTTTTCTTAAACAATACTTTATGACTTTGTGTAAAATGGAATACTAAATGTGGAATAAAAAAAAACAAAACAAATAAATCCAAAAAAGAAAACTTGCAATACAAAGAAATTATTCAAACTTCATATAATATAACACAAGCAAAAATCTACATAAGCACATATGTACATATGTAAATATATACATGCAGTCAGGAAACAAAAGTTATCAAGTTATAAATAAGAATTGAAACTTTATTTTTCGAACAGAACATCATTCATGAACATTATTGGCAACAAAGAAGTTGAAATTTTATTGAAGACTGAAAAAAGGAATAAGCAAAGAAGTGAAATGAAAGCGTAGTTCTGCATTGAATGACAAAATGTAAAAACGCGTAAATGCAATCAAAGATTGATGCCACAAAGGCATTGAACCACATACTCAAACACACAAACTCATTCCTGCCACAAAATACTCTTACACCAAACTGTGGACACATACATACAATGCACAAAGGAAATTGAGTGTGAGAATTTTTCCAAGTAAATCCAAGGCATATCACTATGGGATGGAAATGAAAGATACAACAGGTCAATTTCAATATACAAACAAGCAAGAGAACAAGCAGCTTTATTCGACAAAAACTTTTCACCTGAAAATCTAACGAACTTCTGTATTTGAAATTAAAACTTAAAGTAAATTATAAAAATTCCCATAGTGTATGATTTGGTATTGTTCTTTAGCTTATTTCTGCTCTACACACTTACTTGCATACTCGTGATGATTTTAAAATACAAGCATAAAAGAAATAAAATGAAAAAAAAAAATTAATAAAATTGTTTTATAACTTTTCAACAATCATACATACAAGCCATCCATTTCATTCATTCACAGAAACTATTGTTACTTAAAGACATTGTTGAACCAAAAAAACAAAAACGCAGTAAAACTATGATGGATTTCAACAATCGAATTCTTTTTTATTTTTAAGTTTTTTTTTTCTTTTTGTAAAAAATGTGATTTGTCATCACAATGGCATAAAGGTGTAAACGGGAAATTGATATAAAAGTTACTTTAACAGCAGCAGCGGGAACCTTAACAAAAAAAGATACAGCAGAGAAATCCTTTGTTTCATGTGTATGTGTTAAGGATGTGAAAGAAGCCTGCATGTATGCGTTAGATTGAAAAATAGTAACGGAAAAAAACCAACAGTTTTTTTATATATCACACTGACGAAGATAAATTATTGGTTTCTTTTAGCAGTTTTATGTGTTTGCTAACGTTTTGGGGGTTTTGTCTACTGTTTTCTTAGTTTTGTTCACCTTTTTGTTTTGTATTTTTTTTTTACATATTTTTGTTAGAATCATTTATTTTTTATGCTTCACGGTTAAATATAAATGATTTCGATTGATATTTTGGTGTAAGATTAATGTCAGTTATTATTTTTTTTTGTTTTATCTGCCAGCCGTAAGGGTATGATGTATTTTTCATTTGTAGATAAGATTTTAGTGTCGCCAACAAATTTTTGATAACCTTAAAAAAATACAAAAATAACGAATCATTGTGAGATGCGAAATCATATTTTTTTGTAACATAAAATACGTGTTGGAAATTCCATATGCAAGAAATGTTGCTGTATCTTTTGTTATTTGGGTGGAACCTTAATTCAAACATATTTTCACATCATGAACGGAGTGATATAGCAGCCGATATCCAGAATATCAATAAGATGGCAAATGATATCAAAAGGCTTATATCTACCCACAGCTTCTCTCTGCTACTCACTCGAAATCAAAAGGCAAAAATAGCAATGGATTGCATAGACCACAGGATAATATTGTTTGGCATATTGGTTTGTTGAATGTCAGAAACAGAAAATCAGAAGTATATTAATAGTGCTGAACAAAATCTGTAACTATTGGCGATGTTCTTATTTTGTGGTAAATAAAATTTTAAATAAAAAATAAAATTTAAAGTTCCAGCAAATTTGTATCGATGGATATAAATGGGCATTTCCATAGAAAGTAACACCAGAACAAAAATGCTTATAGATGAATGATTTTTACCAATACTATAAAGATGGATTTTCTAAGAACTTTTGGATTTAATTAAGGAGAAATCAATCCGGTTTGGATTTAAATCATGGTGCTTGTGCTCTGAGAGTGGATATTTATATCACAGTATTTTATATGGTGGTTCAGCAACGCCACACGATAAGGACATTGGTCTAGGCACTCAAACTGTTCTGGATTTATTGGCTATAAATTTATATTATATTGGCATATATTTTATTACACATATTTGTCCTTATTTTTGCTGGAAACCTTTTTTAATTTTTTTTTATATTTTTGCTTTCAGTAAATTTTTTACATATATAATTATTTTTGATTTCATTATAATTACTGTGATTTATGTTGCTTCATTAAATATGTATGCTTAATTTAAGTTCTAATCTGTTTGTTTGTTTAAACCGGAATTTACATTGCTGTAGATATGAAAAGGGATCATAAACTGTTCAACATTATTAACATAATTGGTGTTTATGATCATGATGGGGTGGGTAAAGTCGTTATGTTTCATGTTTCATCGCCCTTTAATTTATATTGAGTATAAAGGTTATTTGTGTATTGTTTTATTTTGATAGCACGCATAATAACAACATTTGTTAGAGGTGTATTCTTGTAGCTATTGGGTCATTGAAACAGTAACCCCCCACCTTTGACGAGTTACAAGGCCTGTGCAAGAGTGTACCTATTTCATAATTGACCCCCTAAACATCTGCCATGGTTTTTGCAAGATTTTTCATGATATACGTTACAATTTATTTCGCTAAAGTTGCAGACTCCTATTGAAATATAGTTTTTTTTTTTGAAAATATTTTTTCATCCTATCTCCATATGTGTCTATTAAATGAACTTAAATTGTATGCAACCGGTACAATACGAGAAAACAGAATGTTATAAATTCTATTAAAAAATCTAAAAAAGCAAGCGCGGATAATTTGATCAGTGGCTCGATGATCAAGAAATAATATTACTGTGCTGAAATGACAATTCGGTTATACATGTTATAACCACTAATTCCATAGTTGAACCAATGGCAAATGCTAAACGGTATTGCCGAAAACAAAAGAAGGTTATTAATATTCCACAACCAAAAGTAATTCAAGAGTATAACAACGGAATGGAAGGTGTTGACCTCCATGACTATTACATCTGTATTAAGGGAACGAAATGTTGGTGGCAAATATTGACTAATGCTAACGCAAATATTGGCAAAGCTCCAAAAGACAAAACCCAGTGAGGGTATTTGTTCATTCCCAAATCATTCCAGGAGAAAAAAAGATGCACACTCAATTATTAACAGTGCTGAAGATAAATATCGGCGCTGCAAATTGTGTTTGCGTCTACCTTTTTACCTGCAAGAAGTATGCTTAAGGCAGGGTCATATTTGGCAAATATTTACTTGTTTTAGTACAAATTTGTTTGACGTTGTTTACTCTTACAAGATTTCTGCAATATCAAAAAGCATCAAATAAATTGAAACTAATTATCTGTTGTGTTTGAAAAGTGGTTTTTAAATAAATAAACGAGTTTAAATAGTTATTTAATGGTTATGTTTTTTTTTGGCAAATATTTGCCAAATGGGACCGTACTTTAAATACAAACTGTTTTGATGAGTATCATAAATATTTTTAAGAAAAATTTATAAAAAAAAATGGTTTATTCGCTGGGTCCAACTTTTGCATATTCAATTTAATATCTTTATATCATATTTTGTGAGGATATCTACAACATATCGGCCGGTATGTAAAGAATAAATTATTTTATATTAGCTTTCAGTACGTCATCGGTTGCTGGCGTTAAATCGCACGTTATAGGCGGCCAATTGACCGAAATGGCCTCTCAATTAATCCAATGTTTCCCCTGCTGTGTGGCACCGTCTTGTTGAAACCACATGCCAGCCAAGTCCACCTCTTCTATTGCGATGTTGACCTAACGCGAAAATTATGCTGATAAGATGAAATAATTACTGCTAAATGTTTTAACTATTACAGGGTGCTACACAATTCTAACACATGCTAAAACATTGGCCTATGACGAGTAGTAGTCTATGTGCCAAATGTACTGACAACAATGTCGCGTGCAAATTTAACTTAATGATTAAATTGAGTAAAATTGAAACAAAAGTTTGTATAAATTGATACATAAATAAAATATTTAGTTACTTTAATTGTCAAAACAATTAATAACTTGCTTGCATATCTAAAACCATAAGTAAAAAATACCATTATTATACGAAATTAAAAATTTAGCTACGGAAATGCATTTTCTACTATTTTTTGCATTTAAAACATTTTTTTATTTTAACATCGTTGCTGTTACCAAAAATTAAACTTTTGTTTTTATTTTTTGCCTCGTGTAAAATTTAATTTAACACAAGTTGAATATCTTTTAAGAAGTTTCAACAACTTTGCTGCAGATTTTTTGTTTCTTTTAATTTTTTTTTTAGTTTTTCATGTTGTTCAAACAATTTTAAAGAAAAAAAATTAAAAACAATTGCAGTGTTGAATATGTACTCATCGTATGTATGCAAGTATGTGTATAACTTCTGTATAAATTCTCCTAAGTTCTTGTTTAATTTTGTTGCATAGTTTCATCGTCGTCATTACTTTTTGTTTTCGTTGTGGTTGTTGTTGTTTTTGCGTTTTTCATTTCATGTCGATGTATTTTGCTTTTATTATTTTTGCAACCTCAATTTACGCCTTTAGTCTTTTTGCGAATAAGCACGAGTTGTTATTCGCAGGTTTAGGTAACAGTGGGATGAGATGGCTATAGAGTTTGTAAATTAGTTTTCGTTTTTACAAAATGACTTAAAATTCTTAAGGGCGGTTTGGAAACTTTTTAGCCTGTGTTAAATTTTATCTTAAACACTTATAAACGATTTATCTTATATGGGAGCTATGACTAATAATATACCGACCGTTATAAAATTGGGTGTCATGATTTCTGTGTATATGAAAATAATTTGTGTTAAATTTTATTTGGATACTAACATTATTAAGAGACTAATGGTTTTTAAAGTGATTTTGAAAGAGGGCCTTACACTCGTATGTGAGTTATGACTAATTATGGAGCGATGATAACAAAATTGGACCGAATAATGTTTGTTTATATGAAATAGGCATATGTTGAATATGATGTGTATACCAATATTTTTAAGAGAGTTATGTTCTTTGAAAGTGATTTGCAGCAGCAGGAATTATATGGTAGCTATGGTTAATTATGGACCGATCTGTACAAAATTTGTTTAAGCATTTATGACTGATAGACCCCTGTTTCGGGAGGACATTTTTATGAGGGCTAGGCGAAATAATAACCCATTTCAGCCAGTTTCAATCCCAAGAGTTCTTGGACAAAAAACTTGCATGTACCAAATTTTATCGAAATATCTTCAAAATTACGACCTGTACTCCGCGCACAAAGTTTACATGGACAGCCAGCCAGATGCACAGTTGGATGGAGGAACGGACGGATGGAGGGACATTATTAAATTGACTTAGAAAACAATTCTTAGTACATCGGTATACTTAAAGGTGGGTGTAGGACTAATATTTTTCCTCTCAAATCCATCTCCATCTCCTCTCCATTACAGTGGTATAGGATATAAAAACACCTTAAGCCTCAGTTAGCCGACTATAATGGAATGTAACTACAACAGTAAGAAACAGCTGATGTATATTGTTATGTGTAAAGTAATGCAAATGGTTATGGAGATGTAAAGTAACGCAACACCGTAATGTATGAATCTGTAAGAAATATAATTTCCTTACATTTTCCGTCATTGCACAACATTGCGTTACAGTGGCCTAACTGATGCTTTAAGCTTGAAGATTTATTAAGGTAATAATAAAAGTAAATGAAAAAATAAATATGTAATGAAATGTGAACTTCACAAGTGCAGTCTATAAAAAACACTTATTTCCACTGTGCATTAATATACACATAAACATTAGGGATATCATATTATGAACTTATAGATTATCGATGATCCCTACTCTAAAACCCTACTTTTAAAATTGTTCATTATCTCATATTAAGCATTGGGAGTAGTTTTCGGTAACAAAATTGTTTATATTATTTCTTAAACAAGTTTTCTACAACATTTTTAAACACTTTATATTATAGGTTAAAATTGTCCAATTGTTCCGTTTGTTTCGGAATTTGGCCATATAGAATTGTACAAAGATTTATATAAAATTTCAAGAGCGTTGTTCTCTTGTCTGTTGAAGGTGCCATATAGGCTTGAGGAAAGGAAATTGTATGTTGGCTGATGAAATTTCCATAAAATTTTTTTTGTTAACTGTGTTACAGATATATCGATATTTTTCAAAATTTGTTGCTAATTTCTTTGAATACATTGCAGATAATATTAACATTGTTAAAATTTTTATTCGCATTAGATTTATATGTGACGATGAACAATTTAGATTCTTGGGATTGTCGAAAATCTAAACAGAGTAGCAACATAAGGGCCACCTTATTTTATTATCATGTGCTACATTTCATCATTCGTCTGTTCTTTTAGTTGCTACCGATACATGTTGTGTAAAAAACTATTGTTACACAGTTTAAATGCGTTTTCAACTTTTTTTGTTTCTGAGTGTGAATATGTGCTTATGTTGGTATGTTTGTATCTATTTATTGTTGCTGTTGTCTTCTATTGTACATAAATTCATGGTAACAACAATGTTGCCAATGTTTTGAAACTTAATTCCGCTGCTCAAAGAAAAAAAAATCGTATATTTCCTAAGTTTTTAGTTGCTGCTGTATGATTTTATGTTTTATTCTTCATATTTCGTTTTTGCTATTATTATTTTTTGTCTTGTTTTCGAGTTTTGGCTTCAGGAGTGTTTTATTATTTACCCAGTGTTTATCATTGCCACAAAGTTTGTTGCAGTTAAGCTGCTGTTTTCCGTTCTTCTCACAGATACATGTTTTATGTATGTTTTGAAGAATATTTGTATGTGTGTGTGTGTGTTTTTGTGTGAACTCGTGGATGTGTGTAGTTTAAGGTTGCTTTTTAACAAACTTGTTAAGTTTCTTTTAATGGTGTAGTTCGGTTTTTGGTTGTTTCTATATTTCTTCATGCTGAAGTGTTGTGTTCTGCTGTGTTGTATTGTTTTATTTTTGTTTTTCTTTCTTTTTTTTTGGAGGATTTAAAGGATTGTAGTTGGATTTTATAAAGCAGTTAAAATTTTAGTGGCAAAAAAAAATCTTGCATTTTAATTTTCATCAAATGCACTTCCAGTGGATGTTTATTATTTAATATTGAGACAAGAAGGAGTAGCAAATTAAGTCTTAATTAAAATGAATATATATAAATACTTTTTATATTTAACCAGATACACATTTACGAAATTATATTATATATTTATACCTTAATTAAAGAATTTATATGCGTAACACGAACTAACGATGTCTACATTGTAGTTTTTATTCATTAAATTTAAAGCGTTAACAAAAAAATCTGGTCACAAAAATTGTTTTGGCGATTTGCCACAACACAAACGGTTATTACTATAACCGAAACTTATTTTTTTTTTTCAACAGATTTTTATTTAAAAATTATATATACAAATGAAATTAAATTTTTCGGAATATTATCTACAGATACAAGGTGTCGCAAAAGTAATCCTCCTATCAGAAAATACTATAAATTTTGCGAGACCCCTAATGTCAGTTCTGTTTTGACATCTGTGTAGTAAACACATGCGAAGTTCACGTTAATAAACAATGTTACGCTACACTGCTCCAGAACGCGGAATATTGCTGACTATTTATTTGACCAATATTCGTTCGCTGACAGCCAAAAAACATCGGAAGTTTACATTTGCGCCACCTTGTGTTACAACGATTTAAATTATTAATCACAGATCTTCACTACAAAATATTTCTTTATATCATTTTTGAAGGAAAATTAGGTAAAACCTTTAAATAAAAGAAAAAAATGTTTTAATTAATTGGGAAATTATGCATGTATAGAGTAAAATTATTTAGAAAATAATAACTTATAATACATGCTATTTTCGATTTAATAGATTTGTTTTAATGCTGTATGCAATCCTGTATCAGTCGATGACGTGAACTTTGTATAGCTTCGTAATATTTAATATGTCTTCTTTTTATGAAGTTTAAAATTCGTTCACATCCAGTTTCGTTGTGGAGAAGCGCGGTTGAGAATCTCCAATGTTTGTTGTTGACTATTTTAAGACATTTATTTTGTATGATTTGAAGCTTCTGCAAATGAGTTTTTGTTTCATTGCACCAAACTGGGCTTGCATATGTCAATATTACACTCTTAAATAGTAAATTTTTGTTAAATTGTTGAGACTTGAGCGTTAATTTATTATTGACCATAGTACTCTAATTTTTGCAAATTTAGTCAATATGTTTTGCATAATTTAGTTTTTTATCGAGACATACACCAAGATATTTAATATCGTTTTTTAATTGATATATTCTCGTTTTGAAGCTTTAACTCACGGTTACGTAAACGTGTGAATGATTTTTAAAGGGAAATATAATTGATTCTGTTTTAAGGGATTTATTTTTAATTTCCACTTATAAAAGTATATGTTACAATTAGAAAACACTTTTTCCATTTTCTTTAACAGTACTTTGGTTAATTTGCTGGATGTTATAAGCGCGGTATCGTCGGCGTAATAATCAACTTTCATGTACGAGTGGGGAGAGAAATCCGATGTATAAATGGAATAGAGTACTAGAACTAAAATATTTTGCGAAACATCAGGAATCACAACATGTCTTGTGATTCAGTCTAATAGACATTTACATTTTCTAACCTAATACGCATTTCCTACAGATTATTAAGCAATCGTAACAATTCTCTCAGCTAGTTTCAACATGTTTTACATATTTTTATGCTTTAATAAAAAAAATAAAAAGATAAAATAAAACAGAAACAGAAATAGTACACCTCCGTTAGCATTAAGAACTAACTAATAATTTACGCAAACAAAGCCATATGTTCTTACAGATAACCAAGTTAAATAAGGAAAGAAAAAAAATTATAAAAAATATACATAAGTGGCCGAGATCTTTGTCCTTTTTACACTTGTACAATTAATAGCATTTCATGTCAAGGACATCAGTGTCAATCAATGTATTTAAGCGGATTAATTTCAATTGATTTTTAGTTCTGTACAGTACATGTTATGGGGTCCACATTTTCATGTGTTTCCTTTTCATTCCATTTTAACAGATTGTCACAACTATATAATCACACTGTGTGTATATATGATTGGGTTTTATTATGTTTGAATATACTCTTAGATTTTTATGTTTGTATAAGTATTTTTTTCTTTATATACTCATATACGTATATTAGGCTGAACCTAATTTTTGAATTATTCTTAAATGGTTCTGCGTGATTTCAATATTTTGAAAAAAAAAATTAGTTAATAATTCGTTTCATATTTCATTTACATGCTATTTACTCCAAAACAACACTTAGCAATTCTCTTTATTTTCCCTACAATTTAAATTTTCATTAGTGTATATAAATGCTGAAAGCTATTTGTTGCAGTATACTTCCACTTGTCATAAAGTGCTAAATAAAACGGCAAGGTTCACAAAAGATCGTATTTTCGGAGAGTTACAAACTAACCGTTCACCTGTTCACTTCATTCTCCTCTACTGGTAAAAAAACTTTTGTTCAAATAATTTAATAAATAATAAGAAAAAATTCCTAATTTCCTTGTTTTCTTTCATTTCATTGAATATTGTTTGTTAAATTGTTCTGAGTATCAAATTCTAAACGATTTGGTTTCCAATCAGAGAGTTTGATAATCTCTTCCATCCACTTTCAAGAGCTGTTCAGCCAAACACATGCATATATATGTTTAATTATAGTAAGAGTTTATATTCTTATACACCCACCACCTATATATCAGTAGTGTGATATATGTGCACTTGAACAAATTTGTGTAACATTTTGTATCAATAACGAGTTATTCTATTTTCCGGATCCCTTATGTGGGATCTATTACATATTATGGGATGATCGTTATAAAATAGCACTGTGGAACAAATTCAGTTTATCAAAAGAGTGTGGGGTGAAAACAGAGGCTAAATTGGAAGACCCGTATCGCGGCGTTTGTTTATGTTACTTCGATTTTTTTTTAATCGACCTTCGAACTTTGCAGTTAAATGCCGATTTTCAGCATATTGTTTATATGGTTTTTTGTCTATAACTCGTCGACTAATTGTTCTTTTTTAAATCTGTAAAAGCCAAATAATTGCCAGAGACCTGTGCAACAATTAAATTTTTTTAAAAAATTGATTTAGAAAATTTTTGTGGTGCTTATGACAAGTTTCCACTTCAAATAAAATGTGCAACATTTAAACCAGTGATGTTCAGCCCATAGAATACTTGTTTAAAAAATGTACACACATTTGTTAATCTCTTTTAAAAACTTTCATTCAGCCCTCGTCGAGCACGCGATGAGTACACATGTGGATGTTTATTGTAATTTTTTTTTTTTCAGAAAACTATTAAGCATTGTTATTGCTTCTTGTCGGACGAAACATAGTAAATACACGCGATTCAATTACAATTAAACATGAAAAATAAAAAAACTGTTTTAGAAGGATTTATTTTGGTGTTTTCTCAAAATAAATGTTCTAAAAATATGATATTGATAATTGTAATTTACGGTCCCTGGTATTCTAAGTTTATATTTGTCAAAAACTGTGTCTAAACTCAACCTCTCAGCAATACATTTTTATTTTTATTTTTAAACATCTTTCTAATCAGATTTAGAAACAAAAATAATTCTAAATCTTGGTAGCACTGAACATTTAATAAATCAAATATTAGCACCATCCTAATGTATGTATGTCTAGAGTTTGAAAATTATGATTGTTTTGCATTGAAATATCATTTTGATGACATACATACATACATTTTTTTATTATTCTTTATTTTAGCTATTGATTTGTGTTGAGGTTTATCTTGCCTTTTTTTCTTTGTGGTCAAAAGCTTATTATGAATGAATGAAATTCTATGATAAGTACGTTTGAGTTTTTCTTTTTTTTTTTTTGTGACAAAGAGCAAAACACACTACAATTTAATGTTAAATAGGATTCTTTTGAGATTTCTGAGAGTTTATTTATAATATTTGAGTTTGATTATTTAAAAGCTTTTTATTAAATATTTTTGAGGATTAAATGGGAATTAAATTTTGTGGTGTAAATGCTATTTGAGGGATTTAGGAATTTAGGGAAAATATTTTAAATAAATTTTTAAAAAATATTGCTATTGTTTAAGTTGTGCAAAATATGTGATTAATTGAGCTGTAATGGTACTGAATTCATTCAGTTTAATATTTGATAAAAAAAATTACTACAATTTTGCTGTTTTATACGCCAAACCATTGATTTATAATCCGACACTATTCAGGTCACTAAATAAATTATGATGCATAATAGTGTTTTTACTTGTACATGTGTCTTTTATTGCTCAGAACTTTTGTTGAAGTGAAGGTTAAAAAAACTGCATAATTTTCATGTTTCAAAACACTTAATAATTCTAAACGTCAATGTAATTAAACTAAACATTTATTATTTATTAACACACTTTAAAAGCCAACATGCTATGAATAATTATAATTTATATTATAACACATGCTCTCTTCCAACGCTCTCTTACCCCTAGACAGTCATGTACAGTAGGGTGACACTTATTTTACGTTTTATATGCTAAAATGCAATTTCTGAGAATTTGAGCCAAATAAAGTCGTAAATTTTGTTTGCAGTTTCCAGTTTTGGTTCAAATTATAGTTCACATAAAATCCGGCCATACTGGAGAAACTTTGTTGAAAACATATTTTATCACTTGGAACATATTTGTATGTTTCAACATAGCCACAGCTTGCAAAATTTTCTGTAAACAAGGTTAGGAAATGATCCCAAAAAAGTTCTCTTCCTGTCAGAGACACCCGGAACAAGAACAAATTTAGATATTGGTTTTTAAAACTATCGTGCAAATAAATATCTCAAAATGTAAAGAAAAGCTAAATGCAAGAAAACATATAAAATCACGGCCACCTTAATATACACATTAAACACATTTGTGTAAACTGCAGTAAAACGCGGCATTTTGGCCATGTTTGAATCAATCTAAAATGTGTTTTTGCAAACAAGTCCATAATTAATAATTTAAACTTAATTGTATTAAAACTATATTATGTAAATATAAAACAAACAATTATTTTTTAAAATCTCTTGCGCTATTTTAACATAAATTTTTTTCCAATTAAATTAATTTGCAACATGTTAATAGAATTTATTTTTTTTTTATTTTTTTATTAATATTATGAATACAGAACATAAATATGTAAATATACCATTTAAATTTAGTAAAATTTTGTGATTTGTAATTAATTTTTAAGCTGTGTAACTTGTGTAACATTAATAATTGTTCATCTCTTATGGGAAAAGTTGTAATAATGTTTATAGTTTACCTTTTTTAATTATTTTTAATTTAAATTCTATTTAGTTAGAAAAAAATTTATAATATTTATTAACTACAACTCGTTTAATGATTTAATTGAAATTGAGCTGTTTATGTAAAATAATTAATATTCTGCAGGGTATTTTATTTAATTTAATTATTAGATTTGTTTTAAGTTTTTATAAGTTTCTTATAGCACTTTAGGTACTTTTTTAATTCAACTGAAATAATTAGTTTTAGTTTTATTTATTAAGATTCCTGAAATATTTTTTAGAACATCAGTATTAAAAAAATTATTCTAATATTTGTGGTTTTGTGTTTTTAGATTTAAATATTAAAATTGTGTTGATTTAAATTTTAGTGTATAAATTACTTAAAACTAACAAACATAGACTGCATAATACATACCGAAGTCATATACATATGTAATTTACTGCTCAATGAAAGAGTGGAGAATCTCATACACTCACGACCAATATAAAACAGACATTTGATTTGTAAACATTTGATGTGTTTAAGGATACATATCCAGAAATTGGTGACATTACACCATGAAAATGGTTGTCAAACTCAACAAGAGTTTGCAGAGTCATTGGCAGATACTCACGCATAAATTTTAAAATACTGACGAGCAGCTGGATTTATCCAAAAGCAAGAAAAACTAATACCATATGAATTGAAACCAGAAGACCTTGAAAAACAATTTTGCATATTCGAAATGCTGCTTAAAGGCTATAAAAAGAAATCAATTTCGTAACAATTATTACTTGTGATAAAAAACGAATTCTTTAAAATAACTCTAACTAAAGGAGAGCGTTTGTCAATCCCGACCAACCAGATGAATCTAAACTATAGCCAAATATTCAGAGCGCTAAGGTATTTGATGTGACCAAAAGGGTTCTTGTATTATGAGCTATATAAATCTGATCAGAGCTTCAATCTGTACAAAATGCAACTGTTACGTTTGACATTCGGCATTCGTCGAAAAACGCTTAGAATATGCGGGCAGATATAAAGGCGTAATATTCTAATATGACAACGCTCGGCCACATATAGTAATCTTACATTATAAGGCGAGTCTTGTATCTCTCGCCTTATAATGCAAAACTTGCCCAACTAACTACTCTTTGTTTCGATCTGCTGTCTTTGCTGTCTTTGGTATACTCTTCACTTTAGAACAGTTTACCAGAAATAGGATTAATTCGTTCTTGGCATAAAAATATGAGCACTTCTTACTGCGTGAAATCTATATGTTTCTATAAAGAGGAGAAAAACAATGGTCATTACTTTGAATAAATTTATATTTTACAAATGTTTTAAAATATATGCTACAAATTTGAAAAAGCCTCGCAGCCTCAATACTAAGAAAAAAAACAACACAAACTTTCACCTTGTTAGAGTCAAATATTTAAATGTTATCGGAAACAACATACAGTATACATTAATTTCGAATAAAGTTTTTCGTATTAAGACTGAAATTAAATTTTGCATATGTTTTGATCCCAAAATATTAATTTCGAATAAAGTTTTTCGTATTAAGACTGAAATTAAATTTTTCGTATGTTTTGATCCCAAAATATTAATAATCTTTATTTTCTTCATGGACATTTTTAACATTTCATGGTTTAATCGTACTATTGATGTTATTTTTTTCATGAATTTTATCTATTTTTAATGCCAAATATTTCTGATAAACTAACTAAAACTACGGAAAATATACATAACCCTAAGTCTTTCCGTTCAAGAAATAAATGGAATGAAAAAATCAATATACAGTGAAACAACCATTACCGATTCTTACTTGTTGGTGCTGCGCTTTTTGAATAGTTAGAAAATAAAAAAATTAAAGGAAATATTTACTAGAATCCATGGGTGTACTTAGGCTGTGCAGTTCTGAAATTAGATTTTTTTAACTTATTTTACGTAAAACGCTATGCATTTGCTTAAGCACATTTCCTTTCAAAACCTTATAAAATTATATTGTGTTCATAGCATAAATATTCGTGCTGAATTTCGTTAAATTTCGAGAGGTAAAAAAGAAAATGCGAAAAGTAAGACATGAAAACTTTATATTAGCGTATACTTCTTATATGTAATAATGGCATATTAATCATACGCACATATGGTCAATATCAAAAATATCAATTTTACTTAGAAATTTTTTTTTTTTTGATTAAAATAATAATTGTACTTAAAATTTTTATTATTTTTAAAACAAAAATTTCGGAAAAAAATTTCTCTGAAAATCATACTACAGTGGGTGGTCAAATTATTAGTTACACATGCAAAATTGTTTAGTTTGAATCCGTATAACATTTTAAAATAGTGGAAATTTATCCTTTTATTTGTTCTTTTAGATAAATTAGGTGTTTCTAATTCAATTAAAAATAAATTCTTTTGTGTTAAAAATATATATTTGAGGAAAAGAAATATTACAAAATTTTTTGAAAAAAAAATCTTAATATTTCGTAGAACCTTCTGTGGCATCAATTACAGCTTGCACCCTTTTTGGCATGCTCTGAATCCATTTTTGAACATTTTCGTTTAGTTCTTCATCGTGATGCCAGACTTAATCAAAATTTAATATTTCAAACTTCAGAGCAGAAGGACAGATAATGATCTACAACTGCACCCTAATGTCACCAATCGTTGTTGACACAAAATATTTAACAGTATTATCAGAATTAAAATACGAAAACGCCTGGTACAAGAAATAAATTTATATACGTACTAAAAACGGTTGAATCTTAATTAATATAGTGTAACTAATAATTTGGCCACCCACTGTAATTTAGTATTTTTTACAATTTAAATTTGATCACTACTATTTCGATTTTCATATAAAAATATTCAATCACATTTTGACAAAATATATTTAATTAATTACGCCACGAATTTTCAGTTGTAAAACTGTAAACGTTTCCATTGACAATTTATAGACTCTTGCCCTTATTCATAAAACTTACAACAGGTTTCTAAGAGGTTTACAAAGCAACTTTTGTATGGAAATATAACATTTATAAGACACACATCAAATAATTTTTAGCATAAAATTAGTTAAACAAAAAGTGGCGATTAAAGCTAGAAAATAATGAATTCTGGAAACCATTAATATTAAAAATATAAGTAAAGTTTTTACTGGGTATATTATTGAGAAAATATTTTTTAAGACTATTTTTCCAAGATTAACTTACTTTTACATATCTCAAATTATTAATAAAATATTTATTTAGCTGCACTCACATACAACCATGAATTATAACTGTTTGCATATTGCTAAATATTTTCCATGCTTATCAACTACTGAAGCTTAAGGTTGCCAAAAAAACATATAACTATAAAAACTTTATCCACATTTCATACTAAAACTTTAATTAATTTCCTACGTTCAATATTTTTTTTTTGTATGTTTCCTTAGCTCTTATAAAATACTTTTCCTGTAAGTAGTTTTAAGTTCATTGATTTAATTTGATAATCTTACCAGGAAAACCGCTGGCAAAAAAAATATAAAGAAACAAAACCATGAACATAAACTAGAAACTTAACAGCTTAAATTCCAACTATTTGTTCGCCTTTTTCTTAACAACTTTTCAAATTTTCGTATATTGTTATCAGTCTGTCGCTTTTTTAAAGTTTTTTTTTTAGCTGTTTTGCTTTCTGTCGCTGCCTTTTATACACAATCTAAAATTCCAGAAAATTTAGCTGTTAATTGAGTTTCGAGGCAAAAAAAGACAAAAAAAAAACAAACTTGTATAAAAACTGTTCACTTAATTTTGGCTAAAAGTTTATGAATTTTTAGGTGATTGTGTTTTGGATAAATATATTTACATTGGCTTTAGACTTTTTTTTTGACTTAGTTGTGTGTGTGTGTGTATGATTGTAGATATAGTTTTTGGAATTAGAAAATTATTTTCAATTTACAAACCGCTAAAAAAAGAGGTGCAAAAAATTTTATTTTATTTGATTATTTCTGTGGTAGTTTTGAGGTTTTCTAATCAGAAGTGTAGTAAAATAAATTTAATGTTATACAGATATGTATGTATACAAATAAAGCAAAAAGAACCCAGCAGGTTAATTAATAACAGTTGAGATATTTCTTAAGAAATTTGCTCGTATACGAAATTTATGTTCAAAATTTATTTATTTTTTAGTTTCGAGTATATTTCCAGCTTAAAAAAGCAATGTATTTTTCAAACAACCTAATATTATCTAATATGGCAGTAATGAATAAAAAAAAATGTGTACGTATCGCATTATAAGTCTTTGGGATATACTAAAGGTACGGTTATACTTGGCAAATATTTGCCGGAAAAGAATAACCACTAAATAACATACATATATTTGAACTCGTTTATTTACTAAAAAAAATTTATAAATTAGGTCAAAGCACAGCAAATATTTAGTTTTAATTTATTTGATGATGTTTGATCTTGCAGAACACTAGTAACAGTAACCAAAGTCAAACAAATTTGTGCTAAAAGCAACTGGTTAAGTTTTTTTGAATAAATATTTGCCAAATGTGACCGTACCTTTAGATTGTAAACATGATTTTAATTTTCATATAAGTTATATAATATAAAAAATTTTATTTATTAACAAATATTATTTTTAGTTGAACTGTTAATTTTACAATTTTTGGTAATTTTAGTTGGGCTCGAGTTCATTTAAATTTAATTTTCATTAAATTATTATTTCTACTGAAGGTAGGAAATGTTTTTACAACATGAAATCTTATTAAAAATGAAAGAATTCTGATGAAAGATGATGGTAATTCTTGAAACATGTAAATTCAACCCAGGTTCAATCCCCAGCTCAGCCAAGAAAAATTATCAATAAATTTAAATAAGATTTCATGTTGAAAAAATATTTCCTACCTTCAGTAAAAATAAAATTTTAATGAAAATTAAATCCAAATGAACTCGAGGCCAACTAAAATTATCAAAAATTTTATTTATTTTAACCTTTATGTCAACAGCTACATACCCGGGTATGTTTTGAATTTTAAAAACTCTGTATCTCTGAAAGTGGCCATTATATCTATCTGAAATTTCATGATATCCTCACTAGAAGTGTTTTCTACTATATTCTGATGTTTGAATAAAATTGGACAAATCAGATCATAAATGTGGTCATTTTTTCATTCCTTGTTGGATTTTCATGTTCATAGAATTGAGCAACTAACAAGTGTTTGTCCCTAATTGTAAATATTCATACATGAAGACGAAGACAAAATTTAAGTATATGCATGAATAAAAACAATTCAAAGTAGGGGAAAAATACAAACAAAATCCAAATAAAACATATAAAACAGAAACATATTTAGAAATGTGTGAATTCCCATATAAAATGTGCTTGCATACCCGGGTATGCTTGCTGTTGACGTAAGTATAATTTTTCAGCTGTTGGCATAAAGGTTAAAAAAGCTTTATTGCCTTCGACATTTTTTGCCATTTGAAGTCAAAAAGAGTGTTTTGCTATCCTTGTGCCTACCATCGTTTCTGTATGGGATAGATATATTTTCGGGAACGTCCCAACAAAATATGATTATATTACGATTGTGTTTTAATTGTGTAGATTGTTATTTTTATACTTTTGTTAATCAACGTTTATTACTACAACTTTTTAAGATTATGAAGTATGTCAAGCCTCCATATTTGCAGGAGAAATTTATTTTTGGCAGATCTACTAGAACCAATACTGTAGTTTGCCCACCGCACTCATCCTTGTACATGACCAAATCATTTGTGGTAAGAGTATGCCGAATTTGGAACCACTATATTCCCTATGTAATTTTAGCAGATCAGTTTTTTTTAATTTTAACAGTACTTCTAAGAAATATTTCTAAAAAGACAAATGTGCTGTTACGTAAAAAAGTACTAAGCTATGTAAGGTAATACAAAAATATACACCAATATACTGTTTTTACATGCTATGAATTTAACACGGTATGAAAATAAAAAAATTTAATTGTTCTTACACGATTTTATTCCATTTAGCATGATTCAAAATCTTTTTGGCTTAAATTTAGTTTGCAAAATTTATTTTTTGCGTAATATGTTCATATCACAAATTTAGGGGAATTCCCTTTTAGTGCATACAAGCAAATTAACTTGTCATACATTTTTTTGCATTACTTTTAGTCTTAGTGTGCATATATTTTTTCTTTAATAACTATGCTTGTGTAAAAACACAATGTGTGTGTCATTTCATATCATAAACCTGAATAGTTGTTCTTCAAATATTCTTCTCTAATTTCAATAGGTTTTAGAGATAAGGAACCAATCCTCAATTTGGAATAGAATCAATGTCTTTTTTTATACGTTTTTTTACACTTACCGCGTAAAAACAGAATTAGGTTTATTTCACTTTAATGTTTTTGCAGAAGAGGAAGGTTTTTTATGTACGTAGGGTGTTTTTATTTGAATATTTCTTATCATCTTTAGATGTATATTTTGGAATTTTTCTTTCGCCATAAGGTTTCTAGCCTAAATAGACGTTTAGGCTTGTAATCTCTGAACTTAATATATAATCAAATAAATGAATAAAAATAGTTTTATTTCAAAAGAGAAATATTAATAAGCATTCAAATAAGTTAAACTTGGAGTAAATCTAGTTTATATAGTTTATAAAACATAAAATTGTGTTAAAAAATTATAAACTGAAAAACTACTAAACAGCTTAAATTATTGTTCACAGAAAATCCATTTATATTTGAGAACTATTTATGTATATACCCGTTTGTTACCGTTTCGTTTTTCCAAGTTAAGGATTTTTCAATTGGTTTTCTAAAAAAATATATATTAAGGCGCTCCGAATGCGCCTATTTAATTAAAACACATTCAAATTTATAATTTTATGTTATTTATTACAATTCAATTTATTAATTATACTATTTATTCCCATTTGCTTTAATTTAGTAATTATATTTAATAATGTTTAAACCGAATTATCCGAGCGCGCAACCAAGACTAACTGTTTTCTTGTCATCGTTTTCCCAAGAATTAAGTGCAAGCAGGCAATTTGAAATTAGACCGGATGCGTGTGTAGAGGTTATTGAATTGTAGGTAAATTATTATTTGCTGATTAAGACAGATTGATTTGGCTGGCACTGCCAGCGGTGTTGTTAACTTCCAGATATTTATTTTTTAGACATTCGGAATATATTTGTAAACATGATAAACAATGGAACATCCAAGTAGCAAGAATAGCATTTTTAAAGGCGTACAATTTAAACAAGAACTGTAAATAATGTTATGGAACGATATAAATAAAATAGAAATAAAAAATACTTAAAAAAAGTACCTGAACTGAATTGAAGCCTATTTCAACAATTATTACTTCAATTCCGAGTACCATATTGTGAATTTAATTTTTAGTGGTTATGTGCTTATTTTATCTCTATTAGCTGCTTTATTAAAATGAAGACTTTTACTATTATTACTTTTACTATTAATCATTGATCTCTTTTTAAAAAGTTTTATATAGCGATTGTTACCTATGATATTTTTCCACATGTTTGGCACTCATATTTTGAGGCCAGTAACGAATAAAGCCAATTTCGAATACTTTGTTCTGAAGTGAAGTGTTTTCCGGAAAGAGCGTTCTGAACCATTTAAAACAAACAGTTGCACGGCGAGGACTATAAGGCGGCTGGAGCCGGTGATGGTCTGGTCAGATTTCAGCAGCTCACAATAGAAAGAAGCCGAGCATTGTCATCCATGTGAAAATCACCACTTCTGAAATGCAAACACCATCTCTCGCACATCGAAACCGATGGAAAAAATTCACTTTAAGCTTCGGTAAGCTTCGGTAAGAATTCGATGTGCTTCAGTTGCACTTTAATTTAAAAATTTAAGCAAAACTCCCCGCATATGTTGCTTTGTTGGCACAAAATTCAATATTTTCGAAGAAAAAACTTTGTGTTTACTAGCTATAATGTTCAATAAATATTAGAACTACTCATAAGTTACTAAAAACAAAAAAAAAGCATTCAAAAGACGTGACATCTGTTATGCATTACGCATTTTTAAGATATGCTCCCAATAAAAATGTATGCCGGCAAAAACGTTTTTTCTTGTTATAAAAACTCAACACTTTTCAGTAAAGTTTTGGCCAAATCTTATCCAACAAAAACGATGTTAGCGATTTGGAATACCAAAACTAAATAACCAATTTCAAGATATTCGTTTAGTAGCAAGATTAAAATTAATAATAGCATTCATATCTTATTGTTTCAATGTACATAACTAATTTAGATTTTTGATGGCAAATGTTAGTGCCAACCATTCACAGTTTTTGATCTCCTCATTTTAAAATGTACCACTGTAAGCATTGTAACTACGTATGAATGTGTAAATATGCAGCAGTCAGGTATTGTATGCAAATTTGTACATACAGTGTATTTTTAAAAAAAAGTAAACATTTTTTTCGTATTTTGGCTTAAGCCAAATAAAGCTTATTATTGCTTCCTCTGACACTGCTTTTACAGTTTCCTACTAATACCCACCATTGCAACAAAACATTACGACTAACCGTAGGGCATTTTTACAGGAATTTCATTACATACTCGTAGCTGCTAACTAACTATTGTATAAAATGTCTGTCTATGTGCTTCTCTCTCTAAATTTTGTTCACTTTATATGGTTATAGATGTGTGTGTGTGTGTGTATGTATTTCATTTGTATTTTAAAGGCTAAACTATCCACAAAAGTGGCCATTTGCTGTGTGGAAACCTAATTAAAATCTCATTATACATTCCAATATAATTTCATATGCGCGTTTGGGTACAACAGTAACAAGATATGAAATACAAATCCTGTTACACCAACCACCATTTTCACTGGCAAACGATTAAATGAGTCAGCATATTTTGATTTGCCTTTTGTTATACGTTTGGATTTGTTTTGTTTTAATTTAGCAGAAAAAAATAATACAAAATTAAAAATCCAAAGATCGCCTTATAAGTATCAGGAACAAAAAAGAAACAGGGAAACTGTTTGCTTAATACGCATTTTAAGAATACACAGACTTATAACCTTTGTAAAGGCTGAAGGAAACACTTTGCAATTAGCGACCTAAATTAATTTAAAAATTTGTATTGCCTTTGTGTAAATTGTCATACATAAAATATTGAGCAGAATTTATAATTTGGCCATGATATATTATAACAAGGGCAGAAATGGATTACTAGATTATTTTAAATATTTATTATTAGCAGCCATAATTGGGCCTAAAGCGATGTTTTATTATTTTGTAAATAGGAACGTGTATTTTCGGTTATGACTATGTATGCACATACAGCGGGAAACGAAACTGTCCAGATGTTTTGCATTAAGGATGGTGCTATTGGATGTGCTCATGCGGCCTATGCCAATAGTATTCTTTTCCATCAGACTGGTCTCGCATTCACATTTCTATCGAAAAATGCTGGCTAATTAACCAATTCTATTTAATGCGCATCTAACCGTCCAGGAACTGACATAGTTTCATAGTTTGCAGCATTTTTCGTGGTCTTTATGTCCTTATAATATAATAAACGTTCAATCTGCATCATTATCAGAAAGTAGTCTTGGTCAGCCCCTTTGATTATTATTGCAAGTAAGCCCTTTTTATATCATTTAAAGTGGATTTACTCAGATTTAATTTTTCAGCAATTCTACGGCATGAATAATTATTTTGCAACAAATTTATCACATTTTTGTCAATATCAGTTGGTGTTTTTCTCATTTTTAAAGATATTTTCATTTTTATTTAAAAATCAAGTTAATCACTTCTAAGGTTAAACAATAATGCACAAATAGAGCAATAAAAGCTTGATAACGAGATCAGAACAAGGGGTCAAATACCGTTAAATTTATTT
The DNA here is from genome assembly GCA_916048285.2 of Bellardia pandia. Classification (NCBI taxonomy): domain Eukaryota; kingdom Metazoa; phylum Arthropoda; class Insecta; order Diptera; family Calliphoridae; genus Bellardia; species Bellardia pandia. Next base: position 30,407,094 of record OU696530.1, read on the forward strand.
AAAGCAATATCTCGCTAATGCAAAAGTGTTCGAAAAGTGAATTTTTTGTTTTTTTTAATTTTTTATTTTTTTGAAGCAATTTATGTGAGTTCTTGTGCTTTATAATTTAGAATAAGGTTCAATTAAAAAAAAATACATAATATACCAATATTTATATTATTTTTATCACCTTACTTTCTTTATTTAAAATATCCAGTCAGTTTTCAGTTTTGCTTCCCAGTGTACGTAGTGATACATTTATACCCTTTTTCATTTGTTTTTTCGTAGCTCATGCATGACTGGTGACATCTTATTTTCTTTAGTATTGTTTGAAAACTCATTAATGACGAAGTCGAAAGTCGCAAATTTTCATAGATGTATTTCATTAGAAAAGATCACAGTATAATAATATCTAAAACAACTATCAAAATAACCACATTATAACTAGAAAAAAGAAATGTCTAACTGCTACATATTTTTAAAATTTCCTCTAAAATGCCTCGTGATTTGACCCTTAGTGAATTTATAAAAAGTTGCTAAGTTTTCGATTAATTGCATTAATCCGCCTTATTATGGTAAAAGTAAAAGTTAATACCCGTAAAAGGTTTTTTTGAACAGGGTAATCGCAGTATTATAAAGTGTGCTAATGAAGAGTCTTGGACTGCTAAACCAAATGCTAAGCCATATTACTCAACAAAAGCTGTTTTTTTATGCCACGGCTATAAAACTGGTAGACTTGAATTCGCTAAACGAAATTTAAAACCTAACTAGAAACAAGTTGCACTATTTAAACATACATATATTTAATTAAGATGAATTTATAAGCTTAGAAAAAATTCATTCTTGATGATCCAGATGGTTTCAATAGCTCTTGAAAAGACCTACGAAAGAAACCGTGATATTTCGAAAAACGAAAATTCGAAGGCGTTCTTTGATGATTTGGCACTTCCCAGCACCAAAGTGAATTCTACTGATGACACAAAATTACTAAATAAGAAATTAGTGCCACTTTTAGAAAACAGTGAAGACAAATCATTTATTTTTCAACAAGACAATGTATCTATACAAGTAAGAGGTCAAACAAAGGCCCGCATTATCTCCAGATAAGAAACACATTAAGAATATTTACAAGATATAAAGCCGTCCAACGTATTTTAAAAACCGACAAAATTAAAGCATATGTCAACTAAAAGATGTTGTTATAATTGCTTCAAGATCTATATCAGAAGACATAAGAATAAATCTGGTGAGCAGTAGCCTAATTAAATTATTAAAGTCCTATTTTTTTAAATAAATTTAATTGATTTATTTTATTAATAATTAATCCCTCAAATTGCCAGGTTATCCCACGATCGGTTCTAGTAAGTGCCAAGTCGAACTATACTATATCTAGGAAGCTGGAACGCTTAAAACTTGTATTAAAAAAATGTATAGCATGTGACTAATGCACAACTATGAAAGACTGTAATGCCAAGCATTAGCTAATGCAAGAGTGAGACGTAAATATCTCGAAGGCAGCAAGAAAAGAACAGCCTGATTGCCCTTAAGCGGTAATAACAACGACGCGCGAGTTCTTCCTCCATCCAGAGCGGCGTTGCAAAGGAAGTAAAAATTTGGTATTAATATTGGTATTTTAAGTTATTCTAATTTCTGCGTGTTTATAGTTATGAAACACTTATTAATTTATTTATATATTTTCGAGAGTTTAAATTTTACCTCAATCGTATATATTTATATAGTTCTATTTTAACTAAAATCTCAGTCGTCTATGTTCATTTAAAAAAAGTGTTACTTCTATGTTGGGTTGTTTTGAAGTTTCAGTTAGGATTAAGTATAATATGAACTTTGCAGATGTTTATTTAAACCAATTTAGCTACACAGACATGGGGGTTGGGTCATAATGACCCATTTATTAAACTCGGGTTTTTTGCTGTATTTATGAAAAAATATATACAATTTAGATTGAATCTAACCTTATTAAAGAAATAAAACATGACTTTGTTAAAAAATAACGTATTTATTTTTAATTTTAAACAAAAAACATTTCATATTAAAAAAGTTAATAAAGAAGGCTTCTTCTAGCTTAAATATAATAAACACTTATTGTCATAAGGATGGGTGGGTCATATTTATCTTTTTTAATTTTAATCACGTGTTACTCGAAGTACAATCGCTATGTTACTGATTTTAAATTTATAACATTCAGAGAGATTCACTATCTCCAGCTACTGAGAAGAGCGTAGAAAAGAGAAGTACAGTTTTAAAACTACAATCAATTCAAAAAGTGACCGTAATTATGACCCATCCCCTCCGGCCCCGGTTTAAATCATATCCCATCATATTGTTTTCTATTTACTATATTTCTATCCAGTTCTTCTTTCGTTTAATTTCAATTGAATTGTAATAATTGTAACTCTACTCGAGCAAATGTAAATTGTTGTGAAATCATATTTTAGTCACACTGTAATTGCACCTTTTACTAATATGCAAAAATATAATAAGAAATTGTAACAATAGCGTTATATTAATTAATAATTTTTTAATTTTAATGCTAAAGTTAATGTATATTTACTTAAGTACAAAAAGGGGGAAAATGACCTGCATAACATAAAAGTTAAAGAAAGAAAGAAAGAAAAGTAAATATTAATAGAAAATAAAACCAAAATAGTTTACAAAACAAAAGATTATATTTTAGTAATTTTGTTAAGGTAAAAATTTGGTTATTGAATAAAATTAAAACTACACAATCAGCAAAGTAAATAAAATAATTATTTCTTGCTGTTTACGATTTGCAACATAAATGCAATTAGCAAAGATCTTAAACAAAATTATATTTAAATAAATATTGTGTAGCAATTATTATTATTATTTTAATAAAACATGTTTCTCTGCAATGTATTGATCCTAAGATCAATACACACATACTTTTGCAGTCATTCGTTGATAAATGCGGATTTTGCCTAATTGAACGTAATATGTTCTTTATAAGTTTCTGGTTTTCTTATTATCATTTTTACATTATATTGTTTAACATCTGTAAGTTTTTTTTATATTACTTTGTAATTTAAGTTTTCCTGTAACACTTTCTCATAAATATTATTGAAAAGGAAATATCTGAAAACTTTTGAAATTGGTCAAATTTAAATATATAATTGCATGACTATTTAAATTTAACTATAAAGAAATCATTTAAGCAATTATTTTACCCTGTTCGAAAATACAAACTATTCAATTGAAAAACTACCTTGAACTACTATTTGAACATATGTTTCTAAACAAACAAAAAATATTAAAACTATGTTGTTAACTAGTGCTTATGACCACCTACCTACATTTAAACTGGCATTGTAGGAGTTGAAAATGAAATAAATTTAACCTTAAATTTAAAAAAAAAAATTGTAATAAAATACCACAATAACAATAGTAAAACATAAGTCAAATAAAGACTTGGGGTAACACAAAGACAAGCAGAAGGAGAAGTGAAAAAAAAACAAAAGTTCTTGAACCATTAATAATTACCGCCTTCATAATGTTGAGAGGTTTTTTTGCGCTTGTTTTTTCTTCAACATTTTTTTAAGGATAAATTATAGCTGTTTTTGTTATTTTTTTTTTTCCTATATAATTTGCTATAGTGGCTAAACATATTTTTTTCTGTTCTTATTTACTAGTTCTCCAGTTTCAGTTTACGACACTTTAGTGCAAGTTCAGCATAAAACTTAAGATCATAATTTTTCCGAGTTCAACTTTTTTGCGTTTCTATTTTTTCTGGTTTAAATTTTGTTCTTGATATGAAAAAGAAAGTAAGACAGAGAGAGTGAGAGAGAACAACACAAAAGAAAGAAAGAACAAAAGATTAGTTCTCCTTCTGCTGAAAGTTAATATGAATTATACGCATTCTAAAGCAAGACAAATGTGTGTAAGTGTTTTATGATGCCTGTATATAGCAACATATGCAAACATTTTGTTTTAAGATTTTTTATTGTAACACAATTATTAACATAAACACCTAAAGCTCTTACTTACATACACGTAAATATGTTTGTATATGTGTTTGTGTTTTTTCTGTTGGTTGTAAAAAAACGAAACAGAGAAAATAATTTCTTAATAACCAAAACATCTAAATTACCCGTTCTACCTTGTTTTTGGTGTGTAAAGTACCCGAAACGTACTTTACTACTACAAGCGCCTGGTCGAAAATAAAATATACATCAGAACTGTTTGTAATTATCAAGGGGCCACTGGTGCGTATACTTTATACGGGTGAGTAAATAATTGCATTATATTGTTCATACGCAATGTGTACTTAGTGATTCAAAACAATGTTGCCAAGTATTTGGTAATTAAACCATCTAAATAATCTATTCACGTCTTTTAGACAAAATAAGTGGTTGTTTCCTTCTGTAAACACTAGTGCCCTTATTCACAAAAAATTAAAGTAGACTTCAAATGTATGTACTTTAAGAAAATTTTGTATGAAAATTTTGTCTAAAAGCACACTTCACACCTACTTTATTTTTTATGAAAACGGCAGTACGTTATAATATGTGGCAGTCGAATCAAATGAATCTAACGCAAATCAAGTGTTATTGAAATCTCTATTTTTAAACGTTTGTGATAAATACTTGTCTCCAGGTTAAAATAATAAGTCAAAATGCTAATGCAAAAGTAGTGAAGAATTATATAAGCATTTTAAATTATTACTTTACAATGTAAGTTTAGCAGGGAGGCTTTATTTAAAATTGTTTTGCAAAATTAAAGATCTGAAATTGTTGATTGCTAGCTTTTAGAAATATAAATTTATGTGATCAGTTATTAAGTATGTAAGAAATGATTTATTTTTAATTTTGTGCAAAGAGTAGGTCTCATACTACAACATATAAATTTAAAAATACAAAAAATTTTATTGACAAATATATCTGCATGAGATCAAATCAACTAAAATGATACTGAGAAGTCCTTCAAGATATTAGCCTGATTTTATTTAAAAGCGAATTATTAGATTCGTAATAACTCTGACGTGACCTCTCCCATTTTTATAGAAAATGGTCATGAATCAAGTGTTGAAATGCCGGGATTTTATAATATTCTATGTATGATCTAACTTGCTGATACCAGCGAATTTCTAAAAATATCAGTGAATATGAGAATATAAGACTGAGCTAAAAGATAGTTACAAAAGAGTGATCACCTCCAAAGAAAAAAATTTTACCTTCCTGCAATCAGTATTTAGAAGGTAATGAATGTGATACTTTTGTTCAGTGCTCGTAATCAGTGTTGCCAATTTAGCACTTTTAGTGCTACATCTAGCACTTTTTAAACTCATTTAGCACCAAAAAAAGTAATCTAGCACCTAGCACTTTTTTTTAGCATTTTTAAATATTTTTCTAGCATTTTTAGCATTTTTTTAAATTTTTGGTATTTTAATAATTCTTTAATTATTTTCGCGCAAAAATATCTTTAAAAATCAAGTTAATTTGTGTTTTAAATTAAACTATGTAAAGTCAAACAAAAATTCAATAATAAAATAAAGTTTTTAAAGTGATAACATGAATAAAATATATGCTCAAAAATTCCGTAAGGACCCAGCAAAAAAATTTCATAAAATGTAAGCGGTAATATTGGGTGGAAGCAATACACTGCTTTCTTAACAAAAAACGCTTCCAAATAGCAATGAAATAATGCATTAGTTTTATAATTTTTATGTGCTCTGGATGTGCTTTTGGGTATGCTTACTTAGAATGAATACTAAATTTAATGATATATTTCATAAAAAGAAAATATATTATGTCAGAGTTACCAGTTTAGAAAGAAATAACCCAATATCGATGCTACTTTTTAGGGATGATTAGTTTTATATATTCAAAATAAGAATACTAGTATACATACTATTTATATATGTATGTATGTAAAAAAATTTAATTGTTTTTGGTAAAATCTATAAGATTTTTAAAATTATTTTTCAAGTATTTGTATTACATATATTTATAAAAATTGCATTCCTATTATATTGATCTTTCTGTTGATTCGATAACATTTTTAATCATAATAAATCATGTCAGATGGAGTTGTTATAAAAAATTTACATATGGAAACACTTTTTTCAATAAGAGAGCTGGAGTAATAATTGAGAGTAATAAATGAGAGTTTAAAAAATCTGATTAAAATTCTTTAAAAATTTAATAAAAAGAAGGAGTTTCCCTTACTTTACAGCTTCGCAAAGGCAATTAAATAAGGGAGAAGTTTTTTATTTATTAAAATCGTTTTTAAAACCAACACCACAACAGCCGATTGAGTAAAACTTTAAATTTTATGCTTATACGATGCAATAATGTAAGGCAGGCTTTATTAAAAATTTTAACGACTATTAACGAAGAGAAGGTAATTATTTCCGAGTGTTTGACTGATGCAATAGAAAATAAAGAAATGTACACAATTCAGTTGGTGATTTGATTTTCAAGTGTAAAGTCTGTGTTGATGTAAAAATTGAAGTAAACAAAAGTAAAAAAAAAATAAAAATAACTGTAAATTGAAAGGTCTGTATGTTGTTGTAAACAGAGATTAGTGTTATACGTTTGTATTTTTTCTTTCAAACTATAATCGTTCTAAATTTAGACTTTTACTATTTTTTTAAAAGAATTGGTCCCCAGTCAAAATAAAATAATTGTTGACCTTATATCGGAGGTCAAAGTAATGATAAAGTCAAACATGAGTCCTGGTTTGATAAGTACTAAATATCTGGACCAGTTTCCCATTGAAAATATGGCAGAGCTTGAAGATATGGAAATGGAAATTACAGAGGAAACGAGTGATGCTGTGGTACGTATTAAGTATTTGCCTTTATTTAAACAATTTCTCATTCAAAATAATTTTTTTTTAGGTTTCTTCTCTAAAAAATATTGTTGGAAAAGACAAAATAAGAAAAAAGAGTGTCATCAATTTTCGGAAAGGAGCTAATAAAACAATTGAAAATTGATGGAAAAAAGGACAAAAAAAGACTTTTGGATTATCCTAAGCTTATGAATTGTATTTATAGTAAGTATATAACAATATTTCTTAGTTTTTTACGATTCACACACTTATTTTAATATAAATTTCAGAATCCATTTATAAGGAACAGATGCTAACCAAAGATTCGTTTTAAAAAAAAATGAGAATAGTTGTACGATTGGTGAAAAATAGATATTATAAAGAGCAATATCTAAAAAGAAAGGATAACAAGGAAAATTCCTTTCTTACGGATGACAGCATACTAGAAAATAACAGTTAGATATAAACATTTATTTATTTCTAGTTGTTACTAAATTAAAAAATAATTTTAAAAATTTTAATTTAAGTAAATTATTAAAAACAAAATAATTTAATTTTTGCTTTAAAGTAAAGGTACCAAAACTGAATTTTGTTATTAATTTGTCTAATTTTTTAAAAAAATTTTTATTTTGGACATCTAATCAATTATTTTCAGTTTGAAATTAAAAAAATGCTAATTAATTAGTTTTTCTTAATTTTAGTTTGTATAATTTCGTACTGTTTTATATTATTTAAAAAAATATTAATTTGGAATTCTTTTAAATTACTTTATAAACTTTAGAAATTAATACTGAAGTTCTTTTAAATGTGTTTTTGTATAATGTAATGTATTTTGTATAAATGTATAATTATGAATATTGAAATTTTAACTTTAGTTTATCCAGTTTATACAGCTATAAATAAGTATGTAAGTTTTGGAATGTACTAGTTATTTACTTTAATATTTGCTTTGTTTTATGATTATGTCACTTGTTAATGTTATCTTTATTATATTAAAACCAAAAAAAAAATAATTTTAAAAGAAAAAAAAAAACTCTTTTTACTGAATTTAGTAATGCATTTTTAGCAGGTTATTAATAATGTGTAAATGGAATGCATTCAAGAATGCCTTACGTATTATTAATATTTAAGCTATACACAATGTGGTTATTTACTAAAATATAAAATACATGATATAAGTACAACATAGTTGCACTTTTAAATGCGCTTACTATTATCGCATATTCAACGTATTAACAAGTTTATATAATAAGTGCTTTTTGGATTCATAACCTATTGCTTCTAAGTGGCTCATCTCATACAAAAATCATGTACTTTTAATGCGCACCAGTAATTGATTCCGGATTATCTTCTCCCTTACGAAATTGCTTCCAGGCAAGCAGTATTTTTTGCTGGGGAATGGCTAAGTAACGAAAATTTAAAGATTGGATAAAAGAGTCCGAAGATTCTGGAAAAGTCTTCTGCAAATACATATTGCAAATGCGATATTTTGGCGAAGTTTAATTGTTTGGAGAAACACGCAGAAACAAAAAAACATGAAAGTGCCATTGGGTATATCACAAAAAATAAACCCGTTCCATTCAAACCCGTAAGCTTTAAACTTCAACAGCAGGAAGCTACATTATGTATGTACATTGCTGTTTATAGCTCAATTAAGCCCGTATACCACTTAGGTGAGCTTTGTAAAGCATCAATAAAGTTACACCGTACAAAATGCAGCAAAATAATAAAAAATGTCCTCGGCCCACATTTTAATGAAGAACTTACCAATGACATCGGCAATGGTTACTACAGTATTTTAATCGACGAGTCAACAGATGTATCTCTCACAAAAACTTTAGGTAAGTTCCTTTAGTTCTTACAGATTTTTAAAATATATTTCCATTTTCTTTTCAAGGTTTGGCAATAATTTACTTCAGCCAAAGAAAAATATAATTGTTTCTACATTTTTAAATATCGAAGAAATTCCTAATGGAACTGCCGAAAGCATTGTTATTTCTTTAAAAGATACCCTACAAAAATTTAAATTAAATATCAATAAACTGGTCGGAATTGGTACCGACAATGCCAATGTAATGATTGGTAAAAATAAAAGCGTTCATGTATCACTAAAAAAATATGTTCCTGATTTGGTTCTTGTGAAATGCGTATTTGGAATTTATTGTTTATGAAACATTCAACTGGTTTTCAAAGAGCTCTAATCGTCAACAATCCTATAAAACTTTATACGAAAATTTAAATGGAAAAGTATGTTTTTTATTATTTACCTACTTTAGATTAAATATTTTTAAACTTATTTTTATTTTAAGGATCCGTTAAAAAGTACTAGAATTTCAGACACAAGATGACTATCTGTAGAGATTGCGGTTGTAAGAATATTGTTCAAATGGGATGAACTAAAGTTACATTTTGAAATGGCAAACATCAATGAAAAATGCCAGAAAGCTAAAATCTTATTCGAAATGTACAGGGACGAAAAAATTCATCTATATTTATTTTTTTTGAAACCAATTATACATGAAATACAAACTGTTAACAAAGTCTTTCAAAGCAATGAAAATGACCCAACGCGCCTTTTAAAAGAAAGTACTCTGTTAATTAACTTTCTTAAAAAAAAGATATTGGATAACGAAAATATAGATGTATTATACGACGATTTCGAATATAAAATTTTGTACACCTGTAGTCTTGGTTATGAATTCGAAATGCATGTGGAAAAATTAAAAAACACAGGTAAAATTCGAAAAAATAAAGTACAAGAAATTAGAAATAATTGCATCAACTTCGTTGTTGGATTAATAGCCCAATTAAAACAAAGGAAAGCAAATACATATAAATATGCATTAAAAAATACATAAACTAATCCCTTCTTTATTTAAAATTACCAGACAATATAAAAGTTTTACAAAATATAGATTTTTTTCGGTCCAAAACGTTTTAAGTTCCCAAAAAGGCGAAATTTTACCAATTTTAAAATTATTTTGTATTAGCGAGGAACAAATTGGAAAAATAATTGACCAATATTCCAACATTCAGTATATAAAATGGATTAATAAAAACAACACAGTATCTTTCTGGGCAGAGGTAAAAGCATACAGAGATGCCGGAGGTAACAAGACATTCGAGGAAATTGCCAATTTTTTTTTTTTAAACTTCTCAGTCTTCCGTGGTCTAATGCGGACGTTGAACGTGTGTTCACTCAAATGACCATCGTAAAGACAAATATAATAAACCGATTACATTGCATTCTGTTTTAGCAATTAGGTAAGACTTTATTGTTAAATTTTGATTTCTTAATTTTATGACATAATTTAATAACATTTTAGATACGGATTAAAAGGAAGCGGAAAGTGTTGTTACCAATATGATGTCCCAACGAATTATTTGAAATTAATTGGATCTAGTGAAAGTTATGATAATAATAATAATAATGATAATGACTAGAATTTTTAAATTCATCAAATTATTTTCGTGATCTTAAAGCTTATGTGATAAAATATGAATTTTAAAAGTTAATTTTTAAATAGTAATGTAAAGACTTTTTGTTTTTTAAGAATTTACTTTCGATTTTTGTTTTTAAAAATGAATAGAACATATTATTTTTGATTTGTTTTTTTTAAGAAAAGATGTATTTTCAATTTCTTTATTCATATTTAAGTATGAAAATGAATTTTAAAGAAATACAGATCTCATAGTTTCCTATAAAGCCAATTTTTTTTATTTGTTTTTGTTAGCACTTTTTTTTAGCACTTTTTTTTAAATTTTTATCACTTTTTAGCATTTTTTTGAGAAAAATCTAGCATTTTTCCTCAATAATGTTTTGGCAACACTGCTCGTAATGGACAAAGATTCTTGGATATATGTAACTATTGCTGCATTTAAAGAACCCAAATGTGTACTGCAAACATATTTCCTATAAATCAATATATCATAATATGTTGTCTCATATACAAGGTGGCGCAAAAGTAATCCTCCTATCAGAAAATGCTATAAATTTTACGAAGCCCCTAATGTCAGTTCTGTTTTGACATTTGTATAGTAAACACATGCGAAATACACGTTAATAAACAATGTTACGCTACACTGCTCCAGAACGCGGAATATTGCTGACAGAACTGACATTAGGGGCGTCGCAAAATTTATAGCATTTTCTGATAGGTGGATTACTTTTGCGCCACCTTGTATTAACACATTATATAATAATTTTTTATCATAACAATGATGATTGCATTTGTATAGAAATGAGTACCATCAAATGTGGAAATCAGAAATGTAAGAATTTAAATATTAAAATTTATAATCAATTGTTACGAAATGTTGTAGGTTAGGATACCTTACAGGCTCGCCAGATTTTACAATAGCCGTAATTTATGTTTCAACTCCATGTATACAACCTTCAACACTTATAAGGCCCCATTAAATTCCTCACAACCAAAACAATACACTTCTTTTCAACAAAACTTTACTTTCTTTAAGGTCTACGAGTATAAGTTTTCCGTTAATTTCATTGCCCAGAAATACAGTTAAAAACACATTTGTTCATTCTTAAACAGTTGTTGTCGTTAAAATAATTGCTCTTAGAAAGGACTATTTTTAGGTGGCATATTTTTCTATTTGTCTAAGTATTTGTATATTTGTAGACAAATATAAAAGAAAAAAAGTAAATAAATGTTTAAAAATGTACATACATTCATACATACATACACACATATATGCATATGTATACATAAGTTAAAAATGTCGTTTTATTACAAAACGTCTAATGTGTAAGTAAAAAATAAAAAAAATAAAGAAAAAACCTTCGGCGTAAGTATTAATGGCACCTAATGGAATTCTTTTTTTTTCTGCTTCCTATACATTCGACAATAAGTCTCCTCGTTCATTTATATACATTGGTTTGTACAAGTCTAAGTGTAGTGTTTAGTGTTATTTCCCGTAGGAGTATGTGTAAATTTGTTAAAAATATTTAATTTCATTGTAATTGTTTGCGGCAAAATGAGTTCTCTGTCGTAAAACATTTGAAAAAAAAACAATCCAGTTTTACTTTTAAATTTCTTAGCAAAGAAATTAATAAAGTTTCTTAAAAACGATTAAGAAGTTGGAGACTGCCGTACTAAATCTACAAAATTGAATGAAAACAAGATTATTTTTAATGGCAAAAGTATTAAATTTATTGAGGGAAACTTTTTTGTGGAGTAAAATGAAAAAAAAAAGAAAAATATTTTCCAAGTACTTAAAGGAAATTCTTTAAGATAAAAGCTAATTTGGAAATGATGTTAGTATAACAACTTAATTTATATATATAATTTTCTGGATACAAATCTAAGGTTTTAGTAGCATTTAAAAATACTTTGATTATACAACAGCAAATTTTTTGGCTGCAAAAAGTTAAGCAGCTAAATCAGTTTAAAGATAAGCTAAAATACGCTAAAATTTGTTTTAAAATGCCAAAAAAATATATGCTAAATTTTTTATTATATGTACTTTCTTTTAGTAATTTTTTACAATTTGTGGTACGCATGATTAAAAATAAACTTTTTATATAAATAATACAACTCTGAACTCAAGATCAAAACTATTTAAGGTTTTCTTCTGAAGTCTAACCTTAAAGATAACTCAATTGGTTAATATTTTTTGAAATTTTATTACTGTATCAGGACTCAATTAAGTCTTCTTTAATTCTAATATATTTATTTAATCTTTTTATGCACATCTAATATAAGGAATAGAATTCATGTTATTTTAAATCATTAAGTTTCTTTTTTTTATTATACACTATATCACCATAGTAGGAATATTGGCTGTATACTGCTGTTTTTAAAGTCCAAAAATATATTTCTTACATCCACGTTAAAGTATACTAATTGAATCGGAATTACTTCCTCACAGCCATTAAGTCGACGCAAAGTACAGATCGCAATTTTGAAGATATTTTGATTGTTGAAATTGGTTGAAATTGCTCAATTATGTCAATTAGTCTACATACAAATGTTCTCTCGAAATAGGACATAAAGTGTGATTAAAAATTGATACACATCTGCAAATTTTGCACAGATTGGTCGATAAGTAGTCATAGCTCCCATAAGGTCCACTTCCGAATATCACCTTATCGGGCATAACTCTCTTAAAATTAATAAATCATGATTGCTTCAAAATAAAGCTTAATTCCGAATTTCACTTCAACGACCATGAATCACCTTAACATATTGGTATCCATCATGGCAACTAATCTTGTAATCGATATTTAATTAGTCATATAACAACCACTTTTGAAAATGACTTCAAGATGCAAGCCCGATTATAGGCTTGATCTACTATACATTCTTACTTGGATTTTATAGAATTCATTCTACTAAATATACGTTTAATTACTAATTGGCCAAACTAAAACCCTCATAACAAAAATTTAAAGGGAGTTTTCTTAAAACGCATACGAGTATTCACCAACTTGCTTTTAACATTTTTCGGTTAAGTTTTGCTTTTCCCACTCATTTATGCCCTTATTCACAAAAAATTAAAGTAGACTTTAAATGTACTTTAAACAAAATTTTGTATGAAAATTTTGTCTAAAAGCAGGCTTGAACTACTTTATTTTTTATGAATACGGCAGTTATTCTTTAAAATGTTCATATAATTTTTTATTTTCAAGTTATTTGTAACAGAAAATAAATTAGTAGTATTAAATTTTAAAATTGCTAAACTTATTATTAAGAAATGGTAAATAAAATGTCATATGCTAAATGTAAAATTTTGCGGCTAAATGAATATCAAATAAGCTAAATTTAACCGCAAAAATGCTAAATTGGTCACACTGTACAGCAACAAATTTTTAAACTGCATCCAAACTATTATACTCAAATAGAGTATCATACTTTACTCAAATAGCTTCTTGTCATTTCAAATTAACATTTAATGTTTCTTTAAATTAAGTACTCGTACACGCACTAAATTACAATTTTCCTCATGTTAGAATTTTTATTTTGTAACATATTTCTATTAGATATTAGAAATGTCTTTAAAATAAAATTTTATTAGTATGACCGGATGTATTCATACTAGTATCTAAAATCAACTACAAGTAGCTTATTATTAAGATATTTTCACAGCTATTTGCACTCTGACTTTTTCATAATTTTAAATTTGATTTATTAAATTTTCTTCCTCTCTGCAACAATTGATAATAATATTGCTGTGACCTGCTATTTCATTTATTATTATGTGTGTAAAATTTATTTATTTATCAGTTTTTATTTTATTTATTTATTCAGTTTATTATTATTTATATTTCTTTTTTCTCATCGTTTATAAACTGCATATAAAATAAAACGACGGCTATATGCAAAGTCTTTAGAAATGTTTATTACAAATTAATTATTGAATCTAAAGGATTTACGATAAGTATTCGAATCTTTTAGCAGAATTAACAATAAGTTGCAATTAACAGGCATGCTGTAAAAATTAAGTCCAATTTAGATGGTCTACTCTGGGAAGCCTTGTTCGTGGTTGAGTTTTTTTAATTCATCTTGCAAGTAGTCTTTATAACATACAATTTTCCAAATTTCTCTCTTACTAGTGGTAATTTTAAGCACTATTTATCCATAATTAAATTATATACACTGCGCGTTACAACTATAAACGCATCTTATTTTTCATTTTATATGAACTCGTGGATATGTTTGGATTATATAAGTAGGTATAGAATATAAATTGTTTTAAAAAATATTGTTTAAAGTTATCGCTTGGTATTTGCGATAACTACGGTAAAGTATATTGTTTTTTGTGTTTCATATCTATTTGTTTAATTTTGTTATTATCATTTTAATTTTATTGTTTGGTTAATTTATAAAAAAATTTAATGTGCAATATATTTTACAGAAATCGAGAAATATAAATTGTTGGCATATTTAGCACAACATTTAATAATTATATTCAATTTAATTGTATTTAAATATATTAAAGTATATTTACAGAATAAGTTTGGAATCTACAAACCCATATCGAGTAAATCAGATAAACGCAGTATTTTTTATACCAAAAACTAATTTATTGCAAACAAGTAAGAGTATTTATTCGTTTGTGTCGAATATTATATACCCATCACCAATAAACCAGTAATATGATTTATTCATAATTGAAATTAATTTGTGTTACATTTTGTATCGTTAACGATATTTATGCTAACAAAAAACAAAAGGTCTTGGTCATTCCATAAAAACTTCTTCACTCCAACCATAATCGTCGGAAGTTGCAAAGAAAATTGTTCAATCAAACTGGCAAGACGAACGTCAAAATACTTGATGTTTTTGCATTATTTATTTTGATAATTCTTTTAGTGTAATGTGATATATTTGATTAAAATAACTTTACTACTAATGGATTTAATCTTTGTAATAATATTTGGTGATATCTGCGTATGGAACCTACAATTTCTTTAAGAGTATATTTAATAGTCCGTCATTAATTATAAATGCATATGTCTTACTCCAAGACCGTATTCTTCTAATAGCATTCTATAGAACTGGTTACAAATTACAACATTTTTAGAAAATTAAAAGAATTTGAACTAATATTTCAGCAACAAAAGTCATACATAGAAATCTATATTCTCAAGAGTAGTTTCTGGTAATAAATCTTAATGTATTTTTATGTTCATTAAATTATTAAAAAATATTATTCGGAATTATCCCATATATTTCCGCTAAGCCTTACCGGAATATTGACAGTACTAGTGCTTATTTTTTCTAAAACCAGCTGTAACCCATTGTTGGTGATAAATATATTAAAAACAAGAAAATAATCACTAAAAGATCAACAGATGGAAAATAATATTAATTTTTTATTAAATTATACTATAAATCCACAAAATATCTATAATATAAAAATAATAAACAATTCAGACATTCCATTGCAATTAGTAATGCAATTTTAGAATTTATTTTTAGAGAAAATTTTTATTGGGCTTGAGTTCATTTTAATTAATACTTTAAAAGATACCATTGTAAAGTAATATTTTTAGACAATTGGCACATTCGAATGCATTTTCTGCCCTGCCAAGGGCATCATCAGCAATGTTTATTGTCGAATATCTAATTGTAAACATAATCTATTTAGCTCACCATTATTGTGAAATAGATTTCGGGAATTCATCATATTTCTTGTTCCATGTTATGAGTTAGAACGAAATTTGCATACGTTTACAATGTGACTATATTCTTCTTATTATTATTAAAAATTTGTATTACTATTTGTGAATTTTTTCGAATTTTGAACAACAAATTGCTTTAGCCAAACAAAATTTTATATTTATAAAATAAAACAAGTAAGAAAGTGCAGTCGGTCAAGCCCGACCATATAATATCCTACAAGCAGTATATGTGCAAAAACAGTTTTCCGGAAATGGGCGCTTTATGGGAGCTATGACCTATTATGAGGTGATCATCGAATAATTTAATGGCAGGACTTCTGGGAATATAAATATGTATTTTCTGATCTCAATTTTATCTCCATGAATTATGAAGAGGATTTTGTATGGCCTAATTATGGTCAAACAGTTATAAAATTAGGCGTCGTGATTTCTTTATATATTGACGAAAAATATTTATGTTGAATTTTGTTTGAATACCAAAATTTTTTTTACCAGATTTATGGTCATTAAAGTGACTTTCGAAAGTGAGCCTTATATGGTAGCTAGACTGATTATGCACCGATTATTATAGAATCCGACGGATACCAAAATTTTTAAGGAAGTTATTCTTATTAAATCGATTTTCGGAAATGGGCATCTTATGGTCAAATATGGACCGATCTGTACAAAATTTGTAGATGCGATTATGCTTTATGTACAACTTACATTTATGATTTATGGGTGTTGAAATAATATTTTTGGGCCTTACAGACATCAGCACAAATCCAATAACCCCTTAATAATTGTATTAATTGCAAAATTGCACCCTACTTCTTCTTAAATTAGTCTGGTCAAGAATAAGAATAGTACTGGTATTCGATATGGCTACATGAAAAATAAATTGCATAAATTTGATGATGTTAATGTGGATGTGTTCATAAACCCAAAATAATGATTAATTTAAGGTGTAAAAATAAATTAGAGTAAATAATGCATCTGCTTTTTAAGAACTGATTCGTAGTAAAAAAAATAATTTAAAGGTTAAAATTTGATGAGTGGCTTTAAATGGCCAAAAAAATTTTGGAACATTACTTTAGTAAACATATTATTTCATGATTCCTTTCTCTTTACGATCTGTGCTCAAAGTTTAGTTGTCATTTTATAACATCACTTACAGTACAAGCATTGTATTTTTGGTAATAATTGAACACTGTCGGCTTTTCAAGATTGCTAAAAAATTTTCTTTCTCTTCTGATTTTCCAATGCCTGTATATAGACAGTTCAATTTGTGAATAGAATGATGTTAGCTAGGTTTGTTTAAAAATAAATCACAAAAAACGACAGGTTTCAAAAAGCGTATGAAGTGTTGCCGGTTTTTATGTAAACAATGCTTTAAAACTCTTCTAAGGAAATAGTTTATGAAATTGTGGAAAGAACAGTTAACAGTTTTAAATTCTGAATTAAGATTTTGGAGAATTAAGCACAAATTAAACTAATTAATACTCTGAATTTTAAGGTGATCTCTTTTTTCAAAGTACATACTTTTAAATTCCATCATATCTAACTTTATTGAAAGCTGCTTGTTAGCAACTAATTAGATTTTATATTTCTACTCCTATACATTTTATTGACAGCTGTGTTTATATGAATATCCAATTGACTTTGTTTCGCAGACACTATGAGTTCCGACCACTACTGTGCTATTGTACAAGAATAAAAAATTAGCATAATGATCAAAAGACCCATCTATGCTTTCAACAATGCTAGTGAACCTAAAGAAATTAAATGTTTTTGGTTGTGTATAAATAAATCAATATTTTGCGAGCCATTATAAGAGGTATAAAATAAATTTGCAACGGACTTCATAAATCGCCTGCGTAGAATTCATATTGTTATATCATACTAGCTTCTTGTACCCGGCGTTGTTCGGTATATTACTAATATTTATTGTTATCTGCTGCTAATGTAACATTTTGAGAATCCGTTTTTGGAGTAGCATACAAACGAAACATATTTGATGTGTAAAATGGCAGTTCATTCTATAGAAGAAACAAATATTTATGCAATTCAAATTCTTTTATGGAACAGATATTTATACTCATATTTAGAGAAGCAAATTTTTGGAAAGAGTAATATTGACATTCAGATTTTAAATCTCTGGTAGTGTGCTAATGATAGCTATTAAATTTGTTTTCTTAATTTTGTCTTTCCAAACGTTTAGTTGAGCTTGCTAACATGTTTAAATTTTTTGAAAATTATTAAACTTACATTTAAATGAAAATAGTCTTCATTGTTTTAACGTATTTGCCTTTATATAAAATATCCAAATTGCTATTGAAAATTGTGTGCTAATAAAGAGTTATTTTGCCATCATTAAAGGAACATTAAACTATTAAACTTATAAGCCCTTAAATAAACCTATACTTGAAATCTGAAGCACTTAATAATCCTTGAAGGTCGACTTTCAAAAAGGAACTTTTCTAATAAATATTTTTCTTTTTTTTTAATATATCACTAACAAACACGAATTGCTAAGCTTTTTGCTTTCTGCAGAAAACAGCCAAAACCTTTGGCGGGAATGGAAACCTCAACCCTCTGAATTATAATCCGGCACACTATCGTCTAGTCTTTCGGGACATCCAAGGCACCCTCTGATTGCTGAAAGCGACAACACAATTTTTGTAATCTCAGCACAAAATACAAAAAAGTATGTAAAAATAATATATATATTCAAAATTGTAAAAGGATAAACAAATTTTCTTTGTTATCTGTGATTACCGCTAAATGTCGTTTGATGGAAAAAATGCTTAGAAAATAAATACTTGGGGGAATCTAAAAAGCCAAAAAATAATTTAATCATTAAATAATTTATTAATTTTAATAAATAATATAATACTCAAAGGTACCAACTATACAATTTTATTTCTTTTTGGCCCTCAAATTTTAGATTAACAAATATATTTCATTATAAAAATCCATATTCTGTTCGTCATTCATTTCAAAGAAATGCAAAATTCCCATTTTTACCCGTTATTATAATTGAAATGTCGTATTATGAAGAAATAATTTCTCAAATACATATTTTTGTGATTGCATAAAGTTGCATCATAAATTTCATTGTCTTAGAACAGCAGTTACAAAAGGTACCAATAAAGTACAAAAACACAAATCTTTACACTTTTTACCCCTTTAGATTGAACTTTCCAAATGTGTGTTTTTGCTAAATTGTTTGTCTTTTAATATATCGAATATATGTAGATCACTTATTAAGATTATACAGAAAATTCTACTTCTTACCCGTTTTTATCCCCTTGCAGATAGACTTACAAATAACTACTTTTCTAATACATACACAACTTTTTGATCGTAATAGTACTTTAGAAGAAGCTTTTTTTAAACAAAATACTAAAGTTCTTTTTTTTAATTATGTTTGAGAAACTATTATCCTTCACAATATATTTTTAAACATAGTATATAATAAATAGTATACAATAAATATATGTTAAACATGCTGGTCATATTTTTGGAAAAATTTTAACTTTTTCTTTTTTTTTAACTATGAACGCCATTAAAGGTTTTGTTTATTTATTTTTTAAGGTGAAATACTTATTGGCGGAAGCTTTTTAATGATGTTTTCAAATCACATCGAATTCCCGAAAATGAGAATTTCTTATTTGCAGACAAACCCAAATTCTACAGTTGTTGAAATAAGCTTATTCTACAATTGTAGGTATAAGCTTAGCTTTATTTAGTTTAATAAAATATTATTTGGAGAAGCTTTTTCTAAAATTGAGAATATAAGCTTATTAAATAATTATTTCAGTACTATTATCACGAGGGTTCCTTTTTGATTATTCTAAAATAATTTAAAATTGTTTTTCTATAGTTTCTCAAGTCTTTTTAAAGCTTAAGGCTTATGCTCGCAAGCTTTATTATAATATTTTTCTAAAGGGTTTTGGTATATTGGGATGAAGCTAAAATAAAAAATGTGTTTGCTTTATAACAAAAACAATCATTATAACATTGAAAATTTTGAAAATTTTTAAACTTTTTGTCCCTTCTCGGTACCACGAATATAAATATTATATTGACTCCAATTTATCACTTCCTGGTCCTAGTTTGGAAAGTATGTAGATCTATCTGCATTTCACATTTCAATAAAATTGGTTTAGCCATTTGGGCTTGCTAGTTATTTGTCCTGACCTGGTTCAAGTTAAAAAAAATATCCCTTTCAGACCGTGATGCGATACCTTTGTGCGGCTGGGTTTCGGTTTTAATATTTTTGCTTCTGCTAAACCAATTTGAAATAGACTGGCATTCATTGATTTTGGTGATTGTTTTTTATATTTGCCTCTCACATTTCTTTTCTGTTTGATTTATCGTTACTTGAATTATTGCGAAAATCTTTATTCATTTTTCAGTTTTAGCTAAAAGAGCCATGGAAGTAATTAAGTGTCTTAAATTACAAAAGTATTCATCGTTTACAAATAACGAAGTGCACATACATACATATTAACTTTAAAAAATTATAAATTTTATTATATCAAACTAATTGAAATCGTTTTATGCAATAAAAATGTGTTTATACGACTCCGCGTGTCGTGAAAATCCTTGAAGAATATAAAAATGATAAAACCTAATCATTCATTATATTTTAATATGCTATAGAGATCACATATTCCAAAAATTATAAAAAAATTCCTGATACGTTTAATAATACGTAATAGGTTTAAAATTTCAATAAAATCGATTAAGCCATATTTCTACTTTTTATCACGACCTGATCCAACTTACGAAAAAACTATATAGCCCGTTGACCTTTTCAAGTGTGGATTTATAAACGTTTCAATTTCAATAAAATCGGTTCAGCCTTTTGAACTTACGGGATTTCCCCTTTTTGTATTAAAAGATAATTCCTCTTTTTACCCGATTTTACCCCTTTAAAAGTAGGCCTTCGGAAAGGTAGTTTTTAATACACATTAATACGTTCCAAATGTCATCCAAACCGGTTTAGCAGTTTAGTAACTATTGCGGATCAAACAAATAGACAAACAAACAAACTTACACATGTATACACTTACATGTATACATACATATATGGATTGTATGTTAGTCCTACATATGTATACAGAATATGCACGACCGTATGTAAATAAAGTTTCTGTTCAAATTAAATTAATCCACATCAATACCTCAATAATATAAGGATGTTTATTTAATACATATGTATATGTATGTATATGTACCTATATATATTTTTTCCTCATTTCATTTTATGTTTTTCATAATTTTTTTCACAATAGTATGAAAACGGTATTGAAGACGATGATAAAGAAACAGAAAGAAATCAAGCTCGAGGAGAAGAAAAGAAAAATATAAACACAGTAAAAGCTTCTTATTGACAATTGAATTGACACTTGTGAAGAATATATTAATATGTTTGTGTATATATTTCTACGCCTCATGCTTCTTTTATTTATTCTACCACCATAAATACTAGTATATCTCCATATGTACACCTAAAATATAAAGAGAAAGTTCGGGGGAAAGAATAATAAAAAATACTCTCTGCCATTGCTATCTATTGTGCTTGAACTTAATATGATGGGGAGAAAAAAAATTATTGACGATTTTTTATATTGGTCAATATACTTATATGTATGCATACATTTATATTATCATACACATGGGTGTGTAAAAGCCTAGCAACGACTTTTGGGGGGTGAGGAAGACTTTTGAGACTTGATATTGGATGCTGCAATTTAATAACAGCAAGCAAATATTTCTTTTTATATGTATATAATTTTCTTTTAACAAAAAAACTTGCTGAAGTAACAAAAAAAATTCGGGGAAAAATAGGAGGTCACACATAAATTGATATATTTATTATGACACTGTCATATAAATATTTGAGGTTGAATTAAATTTATTTCCTGCCACAAGTAGCTTATCAATTTGTCAATAGAATTTAAGGTTTCTTGACATTTAAAGATTCTAATCAAATTTCAGATTCATTTTGTTATCTTGATATCAAAATTTAAAACAGGTAACAATACTTTATGAATGACACCAAAAATGACAAAAATAATAGCAATAAGAAGTTTTTCTAACTTCTTATTTTGATTCACAAGAAGGCTCTAAACTCTTGAAATAATTATTGAAAATTTTAAATATTTTAATTTTGATATTTTTCTTTTAGTTAGGTTTAAGTTCATTAAATTTAATTTTCATTAAATTATTTTTACTGAAGAAGGAATTGTTTAACAACTTGAAAAATTTTTATTTTTGATAATTTTTCTTGACTAGGATTCGAACCTGGGTTGTTTCAAGTTGTTAAACAATTCCTTTTTCAGTAAAAATAATTTCATGAAAATGAAATTTAATGAACTTAAACCTAACTAAAAGAAAAATATCAAAATTAAAACGTTAACAGTTCAAATAAATACTAGTAATTTTAAATATTTTAATAGTTTTATACAATTATTTAACAAAAATTTAAGTTTATACTATTTGAATGAAATTTTTGTGTGTCTGGCCCTGGGGATTACAGAAGTTCTTAGATTATTTTGTTTCCAAAGGGTAAAATAAAACATGATGAAATGAAATCAAAAAGACAAAATAATAATTAAAAAAAAATTAAATTTTTTCATGTAGTCAATTCATACAAAGCATTGCTCTTTGATGAGCAAGTGTTCAACCTATTGGTCAGCACAAGCGAGCTTAATCAAATGAAAACAAAAAACGAATATCATCTTCTAATTTTAAGTAGATGCTATTGTTTAATGTTATTAATTTAAAAAAGGTATTGTTCATTGTTTAAGTTATTGTTCATTGAGGAGGTGCCATTACTTTGAAGAAAGCAATTCATATAATAGATTTGTTTTATTGATTAGTAAGTAAAATTCTACTGGTCACCTTCATCAACGAATATGCCGTAATTTTGTATAAAATATTTATCGCATAAACAATTTCTTCAATTCGGTGTATTCTGTTATAACTTTTTTGTAAATGAACACATAATTTCCGTATTAATTACCAGTATAAATATTTCTTATTGACTTTTTGTCACAAAATTCCTTGCGTTGATGCATAAGATATTAATTTAAAACATCAGTCACATCTCGAGATCCTTAAAAACAATACAAAAAATTATATACATACTCGCATTAATATTATGATGTTAGATATATTAATGTACAGTTTGACTATTCTCTCTCTCTCTCATTGAAATAAAACGCAACCATATACGTTATAATATTACATATACAATTTTATACATTAATTGTATATCGACACCATTCAACTCTTTACTATCAGTTGTCTTCCTAAGTCCGGTAACGTCAGCCTTATATACCTAAGTTTCCATTCCGTCTTGGTCCTGTTCGTTCTGGCCCAACCATAAATACCATCTTCGGTCTCTGTCCTGGTGATTGTCCATTTCCCTTATCCTTGCAATACGCCGTGTGTTTTGTATTTTCTGAGTCTGCTCAAAACTACATACATATATCACCGATGTCACTCAATAAAATCATCCCAGTAGCGCAAAATATAGCGAAATCTGCAACTTCTAACAGTCTAATTCGATTTACATGAAATTTTTCATAAAAGCAACAGACATCTCTGTTATGCAATATTATTAAATGCTTGCAAATCTTCTTTTTTCCAATTGAAAATTAGAAATTTAAAGGAAAATTTCAGAATGAAATTTGGAAAATTCTAATTAAGAAAATTACATATTAAAATTAAGAAACATTCATATACATATACACCGAACAGTCTTATCGATATCTGCTTCCCGTACAATCAATAGTGACAATTGATACCGCAAGCATTATTAAAATGTATAGTTGCAAAATTTCGTTCACTGCCAAAAACTCAAACGAATAGGTCAAAAAAGTTTCTGATAGATGGTAAGAGTTGTGCAATCAGATACAAGAACTAGTTCGTAACCACTTATTTTAGCACAAACTTGTTTGACGTTGTTTACTCTTACAAGTGTTTTGTAAGATCAACCAGCATCAAATAAATTAAAATGAAATATTTGTTGTACTTTAGCCTAAATAAGAAAAGTTTTTTTAAATACAGAAAATAATTCAAATACTCGTATATGTTATTTAGTGGTTACGTCTTAAGTTTTGTATAACTATGTACATCATTTTACAAAACCGCTTGGAATTTACAAGATATTCCTCTTGGTAAATAATGCCGTATGAAGAGTAAAATAAAAAACTCAAGTTTTTCTAAACTTCAATTTTCTCAATTTTACATTGAAATGTTAAATTTTATTCGGTTTTATCCCACATTGAAATCCAACATATCAATTGAAATTTTCTCTATTTTAAATAGAAATTCCCAACTTGATTAAGAATTTTCTCAATTACACATTGAAGTTCTGAATTTCAGTTGAAGTTTTCTCTATTTTAAATACAAATTTTTATTTAATTTGAAATTTTGTCAATTACACATTGATTCAATTACAAATTTTTATAAACTCAACAACTTATGCGTGGAATATAGATTTTTGTAATATTGCTGCTCATACGAAATTAGAAGACTTTTGTAGACCTATTGTATTCAACAAGATATACTTATTTTAGTATTTACTTTGTATGTGAAGTGTCACTGCCCTTACAATATATTCGAAGTCTAGCTGTTGTTCGACTAGTTTTAATTAATTATAGGATTTAATTAATATAGGGCCTACCACGCCCACCATTTCTAGTCCATCCATTATTTGTCAAATCTTCATATGGGTGTCGAAACTGTTCGTACAAAATTTGAGGGGTCTAGGTGTAGCAATTTCAGAACTAAATATGGCATATGATTCGTTTCAGGCATACAGAAAGAAATACACTCCAAAGTTTTCAAGAACAGTAATTTAGCAGTTTAGCTTTTTTTAAAATAAAGCTTATTTATATTTTATTTCAATTATTTTTTAAGTTGGCTTATATTTAGCCTTTAATTATGCCCTTGTCTTAATTCAAAGACCAAAAATTAATCCCAAAATATTAAATGACAATTTTAAATTTGTGTAAATCTAAATATTTGTAAAACAAAACACAATACATATTATTTGCCCTTTAAAGTTTTAAACTTGTAAATCGACACAAATATCATTAGTTAAATACTACTCCATGCACATAAATATTTTCTCTCAATATATAATTGTACACAATTTAGCATTTCCTTATTCGACAGTTATATCATGACAAATTAAATTTGTTATGTTTTTTTTTAATTTGTTAACAACAGCGGAAATTGCCAATTTTAGTTATCAAAAACTTAGTCCCAATTTACACTAGGCAATTCTTTAAGCTAAGCTGATAAGAAGATAGAAAGAGTACATACACATGATTGTTATTATTACAATATGTATGTGTATACAAATGTGTGTATACTCTCAAATAAAAATACGAGCGATTTAAGCAATAAGAATTGTACTATGTGAACACCTAAGAAATTTCAAGGGAAAAAATGTATCAATATTTGCAATAAAAATTACTTCGTGTAAATTGGTACTTACATTGCAGCATTAATGTTGAACATAATCCAAAAAACCAACTGACACCTCCCCGCCTCTACACAACGAACAGCACAATTTTAATGAAAAAAGGTCTACAAATCAATAAAACATAAAAATTCATGAAAAATTATTGTGAAGCAGTAAGTAACAAAAAATTATTCATAAAAAATAACATTAAAAATATTTAGCATACCAAATACAGCAAAGAACCAGAAGAAGATAGAAATGGGGGAAAAAATCGAAAGCATTTTTAACCAAAGAAAAAAGAAATGAATATAAATTTATTGCTGTTCCGTCAAAATGGAACAGAAGAAATAAATATGAAAATAAATAAAATGAAATAAAAAACTTTTGCATATAACTGTTATAAAGACAATATAATAACACTAACGCTATACAAACAAGAAAACACAGACTTGCTAATACTCTTAGCTGGCAAACACAGACATTGCTATATTTATATGTATATCAAAACAAACACAAGCGAGTAACCTTATGTGGCAGGCAAAAAAAAAAATCCAGTTGTCGTCAATTTATTTCAGAAGGTTTTAAAGCTCTACGGCAATAAATAAATACAAAAAAAATTGTATTTCAATAATAAATACAAGTACAAGGAACTGCTGCGTGATAACAACAACACACGCAATTTGAATACTTTACCCTAATTCTATATCTTGTATCCAGTAATAAATATTGTTCCTTGTAATGGTGCTTTAAGTACCCAAACGCAAATAAGACAGCTACGACAACAATGAAAGCAATAACAAACAAATATAAGACAAATTTAATAATGTTTTAAAAAAAATTGTTAACAACGAATAGAGATTGCTGTGCAGTATGAAAATAGAAAAATATTTCAAACTCAAAAAAAAAAAATTTAACAACCTAATGGCGTTTTATTTTCTAGCAAAAATGTTACACGTTTCTCCCATTTCGCACCTTTTTTATTTGTTTTGTGTTCTTTTCTGAAAAAATGTCAACACTGCTAAAGTGTAGTGTGTTCTTTTCTATAAATGTCACAGTATAAAATTAAAAAAAATGGTGCACCTTTTACACTCTGTATTTTTAGAGGGGGAGAATCGCACGATGAAACAGATGACATTTGTTTATGAATGTGTATTTGTGTTAAGAAACAAAAAAATATACAAAATGGAAAATATTACTACTTTTTTATGTGCTGAAAAAATTTTGGATGACTTATTGGATTCATCTTCATCATCTGATGATGATAAAATATTTGATATGATTATGGAAAGAAATCCACAACCGCGAGTGAAAGGCTTTGTATGTCAAATTTCATAGGACAATATATTCTACTTCTTATATACTTATGTAGATAATGTATGTTTATATAGTTATATAATTTGTATAGTTTAAGAAGAATTTGCTTATTAGTCGGGAAGGTGCCATTGGTCTGCTGCTTCTTTTCAAAAAAAGAAATAAAACAGCTGTAAATGAAAAAAAAGTGTTACACTATTGTGATTTTATGTTCTATTCTGACCTTGCGACATGTTTAAAATATGGACTAAACATTATAAAAATGTACATAATAAAGGTGTAACATTTTATTTCAGGAAAGAAAACAGCATAAAACATTGTTCAAATAAAATGCGCAATTTTTTTAATTTTGAGATATTTGTATTGGTCATTACTAGCATCAAGACAATTTTGGATACCCTGTTCTGAAGCGAACCGTATTCCAGAGACAGCATTCTGTGTCGACAGAAACAAATAGTAGTTGGATGGGTTAAGTTCTACTTTATAAGTGCGTGAGGCTACACTCTTTCTAAGCTACTTTTTATACCCTCCACCACCATAAGTGGTGAATGAGGGCATACGAGTATATAAGTTTAATATTCCGTGTGTTACACTGAGAAATATTGATTTGAGACCCAACAAAGTTTATATAGTATTGATCCCCATAGAATTCTAAGTCGATTGAGCTATGCCCGTCTTTCTGTCTGTCATCTTTCTGTCTGTGTAAAACACTCTCACGTCCAAAATATACAACCAAAATTATCAGAGTTTAAAAAAACCCGCTTATAATTCCCCTAAGCGTTTTGTATTGAAAATCAGCAAAATCGGTGTAGTAGAACCAGAGATATGGAGCAAAATGTGAGACAACCTCCATACAAAATTGATAGTTTTAGTCATTTTTACTGCAATATATTACAGATATTGTCATGAAATTTTGTGCACGTTATTTTTCTGATAAAAAAAGAAAGTGTAAGGAAAATAGTAAAAATCGGTGCATTATTTCTCATATCCCCATACAAATATCATCCCAAAATATGGCTTAATGATAAATAAATGCCTGTAAAATTGGAATATTAATACAAAATTCGGCAAAAATAAGTGTCATGTAAAAAGAAATCGCAGAACGAAATTTTGTTTTGTTCGGTCCCTGTTTGGCCATGGACCACATAAAAAGCCCACTTCCAAAATTCACTTAAATACGTATAAATCTGGTACAAATATAGTTACCAGGTTAAAGTTCGATCCAAATAATTCTTACAAATAGATAAATTGTTGTACTAAATTTTATGATGGTCGGTTCATAATTGGTCATAGCTTCCATATAACGACCACATCCGGCAAAGTGATTTATCTTTAGATATATCTTACAAATAACTGTATCGACTCAAAACTTTACACAGATCATTTACATATACACAAAAATTATACTATAGAAATTTGTGAATTTCGGTCCATATTTTGCCGTATTCCCAATATAAAGCCCTTTTCCCAAAATCACTTCAATGCTCATAAATCTCGTTACCGATCCAAAATTTAATACGTAGCATTTACATATATGCCAAAATCAAACTTCTGGAGTTTGAAAATATCGATATATATATTTTTTATAAGATCCACTACCGAAATTCACGTTAATACTAATATGTATCTTAAATGTACTATTATTATATTGAAATTCAACATGGGATATTCTCATATGAAAAAAGTCCTCTGTTGCGAAATTTAAGAAGCTCGGCCTATGTTTTGTAATTGCTCACCACTTTTGTAAATACGCACCACTTCTGAAAATTAAGTAAACCCTCAATAATGTCTAATAAATATTAACATTAAAAAACTAAGGATATTCTATTCCTGTATCCAGTGCTGCATTAGGTGGAGGGGGTTTAAAATTCGGCATAGCCGAATATTGCACTGTAACTTGTTTCTAAAAAGTTTTTTACATTCATTGCAACATGTACATTGGCGATTTCGGCCAATTACAACAATATTTATGGAGTGATGCCTCCAGTTCTTGGTCTTCAAACTTTATTGGCTGGCCTGGGTGATCTTTGTCTTCGATGTCAAAATCACCACTTCTGAATCCCTCAAAACATCTCTTGTATGTTAAAACCGGTAGAATAAATACACCATAAGCTTCGCTGCTTCAGCGGTACTTTTCAGTCTTAAGAAGTAAAATACAACTTTCTAGATATCATGCATAAATTTCGATAATTTCGAAGCAAAAAAAAAAGCTTACACTATAATGTTCAATAATTAAGTGAAAATAAATGACAGATATGTAATATTGTAAATGACATATAACAAAAATCGTGTTCAAAAAATGTACTATCTCTTCTGATTCCCTCGTTTTTAAGATATACACCCAATATATAAAATAATAAATCTAAAAAAAAAATAGATACATATATGATTCTGAGTAAGTGAAATTCAGTTTCTTAGTAGCTTAGTAAGTTAAATTCTGTGTAATGCAGTGTCGGCACTTTACTTATTTTTACCGAAAATATTACCTTAAACATATAACAAATTTAAAGTAAATACTGTGACTTTTTATTTATTTCATGTTGATATACATATATTCCTTTTTTTAATATAATTTATAATATTTAGTATAATTTATAATGTACTTATTTTGTCTTCATGTTTAAAATACACATAAGTAAGTATAAGTAATATAGATAAGTAATTTTAACAATAGCTAAGTATTTATGATATACTTATTGGTACGATGTGCTTTTCATATAGAGCTTCTGTCTTCGTTACTTATTTTTCCAATATATTCCTGCAGGTGTTAAGCTTAAGCTGATTTATATAAAAATTCTTTATATGTATCTGTATATCTCTTATAATTTACCTAATCAACGCATTGTTGGTTGTCTTATTTTTTACTCACATTTTAAGAAATATTTTCAAATAATAATAAAAATATTTAATACAAACTTACGATAGGGAACGAGACAAACTAAAAAATTAAATTAAATATATGACTTGGTATTTCATAACTATAAATTCACAGATATTAAAATAACTTAAAATATCAATATATTTACGAAAACATTTACCCCCTTATTCAAAAACGATTATTAAATTTAACAAACCTTTATTATGACAGATTTGCATATAAAATTTGCTTAATAAACGTGACATCAGAATATAAATAGATTTATATGAAATATAGAAGTAAGTTTGACTTTTTTAAATTGTTGTTATTTAGTTGTCGTAAATCTTAGTTAAATTTTCCCAAGTACCTCTTCTACTTTTACCCATCTAAATAGTCATTTTTAAATAATAAAATATTTATTAAAAAAAAAAAAATACGCTAACAAATTGGACGCACTTGATAACTCAAAATGTAAAGTTTAGGGTTATTATTATAAACGTATTTTTTAGTTAAATCCACTGCAAGGATTGCTGAATACTGATAAAAAATGATGACAAGAATGCGACATCAGAACATGCAGATAATCAAATGGCCTTCATTTAAAGCATTAGTTTGTTGAATCTATTCTATAGGTACAATTTTTTAAGTGATCAGATTATGTCGTTGGTTTTTATTATGCTACCTCTTGTATTCCAGAAATTGCTATTTTCTTATTAAGGTTTGTATTTAGTTGAAAAGCTCATATGGTTTTAGGGCATCACATAACACTTTAGTGATCCAGAATTCAAACAATTTTTTATATCCTGTTCATGCTTAAAAACATTACATGATTTAATTTACCAGATTTGTTTATAATCTTTTGATACACGGTTTGACAATTGTTATATTCATTAACTTGATATATTAATTCAGCTCTTTTTTCAACTAAATTCCATATAATCGTATCATAGGGTACACATGATCCAATATACTGTAGAATTACTCACATACTATTTATGAAAAAAAAACAACAACTATGGCCAAAGAAGGTCAGAATTCCCATAATGCTGATAAGAAATAAGGAAATTTTATATTTTAGTGGCTTTATTTTTATTCTTACATTTTTTTATAACAAAGTTATTGATTTCAATAAATTTACATAAAAATAATAATACCTTCAAAAAATATACACGCACATACACAAAACAACATTATACGTATATAGTAAATATAAATTTAAAGACATACAAACCCTACCGAAAAAGGAAGATATGCTAGGTATATAAAAATATTGAACATTGTATACTTTTGAGTGTGCCTGTAGACAAACGCGCATTGCAAATAGAGTTTTAAGCATAATAATGAAATTTGTTTTGTCAAGTTCGTAAAAAAAAAAATATAAATATATACTATTATAAATATATACATCTTTATACAATCCTCCTACGGTCGGTCACTAGCAAATACATACATATTGTGTACCAAAATAAACGTTACAATCAATTCAAGGTTTCTTTTCTTGTCAGTAGAAACATACAAACAAACACACAAGGCAAAACCCAATATAAAAATGAAAAGATTTTTGCATATAAAGAGATTTTGGTGGTTCTTTTATTAGCATATTCTTCGTCTTCGTGTTTGCATTGTTGTCTAAGTAATACGACATTTGAATATTCAGTTTAGTCAGATGATGTAAATTCTTTTGATAGGTAACAAGATTTAAATATAACTCAAAATGCAAATTGACATAATGAATGTCAAATTAATACGACTGATGGCTGTCATATATAAGGGGATTTTATGTTTAAGGAATTTAATATTACAACTTTTATTGCCACGTTTGTTGTTGTAATATGAAGGAGACTGAAATATGAAGAAGAAAAATTTGTACTTTAAAATTGTCGTATTAAAGATTTTTTATTAACCTGGCTGGTGTCAGCACTTTCATTTTATTTTCCGTGATGTATTATTTAAAAATAGCTGCCGTTATTTATAATATATTTGTACTAACAATAGAAAATCAAAATAGAAAGAAAATCGTCCACAAATTGCATAAAAAAACAACATTGCCGACTTGCATGATTATAAAAAGTACATAAATAATGTTAAAAAACTATACAAGCAAACCTTTAGATAATACCACAAACAAAAATGTTGTTAAAGCCACCAGCAATCTACCAAGAAATAATACGTTCTATAAGAAGAAATCCGTTTCTCACTGACATAACCCCGCAAAAAATAAATGCCCGTGTAAGAATCCCAAAAAGAATTCATGTGGATGCTAATTTTCAAACCAATTAAATATGTAAATCGTATTGAATAGCTAAGTTGTGTTTTTTATGGATAATCAAACATATCTAAAATTGTCCTCAAACAGTTATCGGCACTAATATTGTATAGGGTGTTTTTTTTAGATGTATAAAAATTTAACTTGGCAACACTTTTTTAACTGGCGGCTATTTTGTCAGTTGTCAAGTGATTTATGTTTTGTTTGGTTTGGCATTTCAACATGAATAGACTGACGTCTCAACAACACTTCCAAATTGCGCAAATTTGTTGTGAAAATCATGGTTTTGTTTTTTTTAGTTGTATAGAACTTTGAAATGGAATACAACAAAAATGATTTTTGTTTTAATATTTCTTATTAGTCCCCGTTTACACAGTCGAACATTTGTTTTTTCATTCGCGGTCACACTGTCAAACAAGTTGTCAAGACACATTTAATTATTATTTGCTTTTTTGGCATTTCTCTTATTCGTGCTGTGTAATAATTTGTAGTAAATTTCAGCAAAGAAAATGTCAACAAAGCATGCTCACCGAGTACCGAACACAAAATTGATTCTCTCTTCCCCATCCGTAATTTTCTAGCAAGCTAAATGCTTTTCTTCCAAATGTTCGACTGTGTAACCTTTTCTAAAAATGGCACTTAGTTCTTGTCTAGTAGTTTCGTGTAATCAGAAGAATTCGAACTGTTTCGCAAAGCAACAAAGAACCGCCTCTGCAATTCTCCAATAGCTGTTGAGACCATTCGGAGCATTAAGATTGAATTTATCGAAAAAATATATATGTACTCGTATATGTTATGTACAACTCTTAACAAAGACTATCGGCTTACCTGTTTCCAGTGAGTTTTAAAATACCTTTTAGCGAATTCAAGGCTAGCAGTTTTTTGGATGAGTAATACCCTTGAAACAGACAACAGCTTTTCCGAGATTTTAATTTTTATATAATACTGCTATTAAACTGTGGAACAAATTCAGGTTAGCAAAAGGTAGGTCTATTCTGAGAGTGAAGGGTGAAAATAGAGGCTAAATTAGAAGACCCGTGTCGCGGCTGTTCACTCTCAGAATCGACCTAACTTGTGCTAACCTGAATTCCTTCCACAGTTTTATTATGGTTGATTTTAACAAACTTACCTAAAATTCAATAATAATCTGCAATTGTCTTCGTTCAGAAAACTTTTGTCGGTCCACCACTTTTCTTTTTACCATAATAATCCAGATTATTTGCAGAATATGTTAACTCAACGTGTCACTGGTTTAATTTTTTTTCTGGCAATTGCTGGAAAACTTAAGCCACTTTTTATAAAACCGGAAATTTGAGTTTCACAAATTGTTAAAAATTGCAAAATAAAAATAAATAACAGTTTATTTTCTATTATTTTCCTTTGTTTTTCATAAAATCTAATTATAGTTACAACACACTTACAAAAAATTAATGCAAAGTTTTCTGTTAAATGTATGAAGTGATTTCCCAAACTTTGGATCAAAAGAGATCGAAAGAGATCTTAAAAAATTCTATATTATACGTTTTTAAAAACAGTTTGTAACATACAACAAATAGAAGACATTATGTGTAATGCAACACAGTGTAACAAATATGGATAGTTTGGCAAGTAACTTCCAATTGTAATCTGCAGACATGCCGTTTAGCCCTATTTCAACTATGACTACTGATATTTAAATTAGCAAATGCTAGTAGAAAAGCTTAGAAATTTCTAAAAAAAATTATAAACCTAAACGTTCGCAACAGATTTCTTAAGAGCACTCCTTAATTAGGGAGTGCATACAAACATATCTCGAATGTGATTAAAAATACCATCTTCTTTCAGCAGATTTAGATATAATATCTGTAAAATTTATTTAATATTGAATAATTTTAGTTCTTACAATAAATTTGAATATAAAAAAACATTGAGCGTATTTTTTATTCTTTTTAACGTTGAAGTATAAAACATAATTAACACCATTTGAAAGTTATTTATTATGCAGCATCTTGTTGTCAGATCAAAACAGCTTAAATTGCAAAAATATTATTGCGCTTGTACAATGTACATATGTATGTACGTACATACGAGTGTACTGCCATAAACGAATGAATACATTTTCGCATATACAGTGTTGGTAAAAATAATAAGAATATCTTCTTTACATAGAGCATTTATTGTTATTATTAATACCTTTAAATAGAAAATAGAGAAAAAAACAGAAACTATAAAATGGAAAATATAAAATAGAAAAAAACAGAAAATAGTAATTAAGTAATTAGGAAATGGAAAATAAAAAATAGAAAATAAAAAATGAAAAATAAAAAATAGAAAACAGAAAACAGAAAATAGAAAATAGAAAACAGAAAACAGAAAATAGAAAATAGAAAATAGAAAATAGAAAAAGAAAATAGAAAATAGAAAATAGAAAATAGGAAATAGGAAATAGAAAATAGAAAATAGGAAATAGAAAATACAATAAAGTAGTTGGAAACCTGTACAGAAAACAACTGATTCCCTTGAAGTGTGTATTGGCTAAAAAATACCCAGAACATACGATGGCCAAACATGAAAGCATCATCATTGGCAAGTTTTGCCTCAATCGCCATATAGTCCAGACCTTGCGCCAACTACTATTTGTTCCGATCGTTGTAGAACTTTGTTCCTGAGATGAACTTTACTTCAGAGCACAGCTTAGTTTGTTTCGTTCTTAGCCTCTAAAAATGAGCGCGGAATAATAAAGCGTAATACTGTGAATAAATTTATATTTTAAAATAAGGGCAAAACTAAAAACAGCCCCATATTTAAGTTCTATATTTAGTAAACCGATTTTGTTAATTTACTCTATACTGGATATTGTAGCAATTCTAAATAGTTAAAATTAGATCAAACAAATCATGTTGTGCATACACTATTCTTACAAACAATATATAAAATTATTATGCTAAAACTGAATAAGCGTATTCTAGTCCTAACAGAACTCTCGGTTTTGTAATTAGAATTATATATAAGTGAAGGGTATTTTAAAGCTCCGACAGCACACAGGTTTTTTGGCTACAGCTCGTCGACTAATTGATATTTTTTAAATCTGTAAAAGCCAGATTATTGCAGAGACCTGTACAACACTTAAAATTTTTTAAAAATAACCAAAAAACCATATAAATAATAGGCTGAAAATCGGAATTTAGATGCAAAGTTCGAAGGTCGATTAAAAAAAAAATTCAAACTAACATAAACAAAAACCGCAATACGGGTCTTCTAATTTAGCCTCTATTTTCACCCCTCACTCTCAGAATCGCCCTAACTTTTGCTAACCTGAATTTGTTCCCCACTGTTATTTTTTCCAAATCTTTATGTACATTGTACATTTATGTACTTAGCTGCATATAAAACGATGCGTATAAATAATCGAGTGTGATGTGTCTGATGCTGTGTCTCCTTTATATAACTAATTATATGTGAGTAATAAAACAGAACACAGTGTCATCCATACAAACACTAAAGCCCATTAACATGGTCGGACAAACTGTATCAAATGTTAGCTTTTCTTTTTATGCTTGTGCATTTACGCACGTATGCATAAATATGAAAGTATGCAGTTGTATGTCTAATACTCTGCCTGTAGCTATCGGTCCTAGCGGCTGAAAATTGAGAACAATTGCGTTTCACTGTTAGTCCATAAAATCCAATTGAAAATTAGTTATTGTTTACTATATTGTACGAGAATATGCAGTGACAGCGGTCTGTATATAAGTACAACTACATAAATACATACATGCATACATATGAAAATCATAAAGCTTTTTTATACACAGTTGCACTCATACTCTCATACACTGAAGTTTACATTTTTGCGTTTGCTTTCTTTTTACTGTTTACACTTTGCTACGCATATAACAGCATGTCCTTCATATCACACTCTATTCAACACATTCGCCATATGTGTGCGTTTGCACAATCACACATACACACATACACAATTACACTAACATTCACACGCTTATATTCCATATCTTTAATACAGGCATCAACGATA
The DNA here is from genome assembly GCA_916048285.2 of Bellardia pandia. Taxonomy (NCBI): domain Eukaryota; kingdom Metazoa; phylum Arthropoda; class Insecta; order Diptera; family Calliphoridae; genus Bellardia; species Bellardia pandia. Next base: position 30,442,943 of record OU696530.1, read on the forward strand.
TCATCATTGTATGGCTTCAAAGTATTATTGCCAATGGGCCTTTTCTATTGTTGATTATTTGTTTACGTGTATGATGTTGTTGATGATCGTCATCACACTTAAGTGTATTGAATTGATACTGCCAGTAAAAAGATTAGAGCAACAACTTAGTCTTTTTTTAGCTAAATTTCATATCTAGCGCCAAAGCAATTTGTGTAAAACTCAAGTTATAATCTTTTAAGCGCATAAACTCCGTTGGCAAATATGTGTTAATATTTTTCTACACCAAAAGATATTTTATACTTTTGAAACGCAAATTGAAACTATTTATTAATATCTGGTTAACGCTTAATTAATTTACTAAAATACAACTTTAAAAAACATTGATCTGCCTGAAACCATTTTTAGGATATCAATGTAACAACACTTCCCCAAATAGATTCATAAACGACCTACCTACCCTATATCTTTTTACCTTAACACTTTTTCGTGTTATTGTAAAGATTTTTTTTTTCCTTTGTGACTTCACTATTACCTATTGTGAATTTCGAAGAAAACATCAATTAATATTTGGTGTCTAACTTAAAAATGCAACATATTCTCGCATATGCTTCACTTTTTGAATTTGTAAGAAAGAGCAGCTGAAACAAACCTACCGCAGAATTCCTGCGATTTTATTGTGCGAAAGATGATTTTAGCGGAAAACAAAGGTCGACCCGACCAGATATAAAAGTTTGAAAGCCCAGAATTGAAGGCAGTACTCCATGAATATTATTTTCAACTTCAACAAAAGCTTTCAAAATTATTAGAAGCCACTCAAGCAACAATTTCAAAATGTTTTCGATGAGATTATAAAGTCATATATAAAACCGTTATATTACATCATGACAACACTCGATCACATGTTGCAAAAACTGTTAAAAGCTATTTACAAATAAGTGAACCCTCTCTATAGGATACGCTTCATTTCAGAACAGTTTATACAAAATTGAACTTTTACATTGGTTTTGTTACGTTTATTGCTGTATTATTTATAATGAGAAAATTACCTACCTACGTATGAGTGTTAGTGAATTTGTTTGAAATAAATATTAAGTATACGCTTATGTCATTATAACCTACACAACAATAGTGGGAGGGTATATTGGATTTGTGCTGATGTTTGTAACGCCCTGAAATACTGGTCCAATACCCATATTAAAGTATACCGATTGACTCAGAAACACTTTCTGATTCGATTTAACGATGTTCATCCGTCCGTCCGTCTGGCTGGCTGGCTGGCTGGCTGGCTGGCTGGCTGGCTGGCTGGCTGGCTGGCTGGCTGGCTGGCTGGCTGGCTGGCTGGCTGGCTGGCTGGCTGGCTGGCTGGCTGGCTGGCTGGCTGGCTGGCTGGCTGGCTGGCTGGCTGGCTGGCTGGCTGGCTGGCTGGCTGGCTGGCTGGCTGGCTGGCTGGCTGGCTGGCTGGCTGGCTGGCTGGCTGGCTGGCTGGCTGGCTGGCTGGCTGGCTGGCTGGCTGGCTGGCTGGCTGGCTGGCTGGCTGGCTGGCTGGTACGTGATATTTTTTTTGCCCAAGGAAGGATGGGATTTAAACTGGTGGAAATCGGTATATTATTTCACCTGGCCCCCATACAAAAGTCCTCCCGAAATTGGGTTTTACCGATCATAAATGTTTGAATTATGCAAGGAACCAAACAAATTTCTTCACAAATGAGTGGTAAATGAAAACAAATCACATCTAAAAATTTCGTGCAGATCGGTCCATATTTAGTCGTAGCTCCCATATAAGGCCCATTTCCGAAAATCACTTTAAACAGCATAACTCACTGAAAAATGTTGGTATCTAAACAATATTGAACACAGATATGTCTCAGATATATACAAACAATACAGTACAATTTTATTGTGATCGGTCTATAATTAGTCGTAGCTCCCATAAATGGCCCACTTCCAAAAATCACTTTAACGATCATAAATGTTTTAAGAATGTTAGTAATCAAATAAAATTCGACACAAGTAATAGACAGAAATGATGACACCTAATTTTATAATGGTCGGTCCATAATTAGTCGAAACTCCCAAAAATACCCTCTATAATCAACGTAATCAACTTTAACCATCATAAATCTTTTAAAAGTATTTATATCGAGATAAAGTTTAACATATACAATATTTATTTTTACAGAAATCATGACATAAAATTTTTGGATGATCGGTCCACAATAGGTTATATCTCCCATATAGCGCAGATTTCTGAAAAACTGTTTTATACATATACAGGGTGTAGGGTGTTAAATGGTCGGGCTTGACCGACTATACTTTCTTATTTGTTTGCTTATAAACACAAATTTAATACCTAAAGTATTGTAAACATAAAATCCGGTCGCCCGATATTTATCTAACAAAATTAAATGAAAACTTTAAAACTAAATATTTATATTCATTTATTAATATAAAAAAACTAAAACAAGAAATTAAAATATATTTGCTCTTATAAAAACAAGTGTTTTTGTTTTGATGCATCAATCAATCGTTAATAATTGTCAATAATTATAGAAGTTTTCTTTAAAAATTGTCCAATATTTTTCAATTAGTCGAAGCTGTGGACTGTTAGGGAAGTTCTTACACTAATTATATTATTAGAACCTGACTTCTCGATACCAGTCCATTACAGCTTCCAATTCTTCCAATCCATTACAGCTTTTGATGGATGACAGGAAGCTATATCAGATGACTTTTAATTAAAACACTTTTATGCTGGCATTATTTAATATAAATATCCCAAATCCTAGTTAAAGAACTGACAAAATGGTAGCTTTATAGACATAAACTGCAAATTACTTGCTTTTTTTTTATCAAATTTGTCTAATTTGTAAAGGGCTTTTAAGCAAGAACTTTATTGTCCAATATTGGAAATTTTACAATACATGAATAGAAGCTTTAACAATTTTTATAATGACTAAAATTTCGCTCGATTACAGCATTAATATTTATTTAAAATTAATTTAAATTAGAAAAAGCCGATGTTTTTTTTTTCTTAATAACACACTTTTTCAGTCGAAGTCTATTTTCATTTCATTTCTATATAACGCCAACAAATAAAATTACCCCATTATGACTTTTAAAAATCTTAAAGAAATGTTTGAGAAGTTGTTTTGTATACTGAACGTGTAACTGTATAATGGCTTGGGTTTTTAAGGAATTACGCTATTGAAAGATTATAATATCGATATCACTGGTTTCAATACGACGTTGCAATAGGGTAAAAAGCCATATACGAGTATGTCCGATATTATCATACCCTACACCACCTTAGTGGCGAGGGTACACTGGAATTTTGCTAATGCTTGTAACGACTAAATTTATTAATTTAACACCACACATAAAGTATAATGATTTAACCCTGTCAGATCGTCCGTCAGGCTTGATGATTGTCCCTAGTAACCTTGTTCTTAATTGAGAGGTCTAAATTTTGTGGTTATTTCGATACAATTTAGTATATTATTTATTCTGTATTGTGGCAAAATTTTATCAGAGCAATAGATTGCATATAGTCGCAATTAATTAATACCTGTATATTCTAGTTTATGTTAAAGCTTCTTTTCTCTTTATTCATTTCAAGCTAAGTATACTTTTTTATATAAATTACTTAAAGTAAAGAGTTTTTATATTTGAATTTGTCGATTTTTTGCTGTACCTAAACAAATACAGTGTTTTTTCTCACTCTACATAAACACTTACCCATCCAGGCATCAGGATGTGTATATTTATTTCATGTCACATATCGTGCTCTTGATTTTGTATAAAGAACGTATTCATTCGATAGTCTTGCTTTTATTTTTTTTATTATTCCAACAATGCAGTTAGTCTATATTAAACACTTGTTATTTTTAGATGGGTATATTACTTATGTGTGTACAAACAATCAGTTCTGTATGCAAGAGATTTAGAGCAAAGAAATAAAAATAAATAAATACTCGTGTACAATACGGTCGTTCGTCTATGGAAGCCATATGTTTAGAGTTGTATGGATGGTTTGCACAAGTGCACGTATGTATACATATTGTATGTACAAATATGCTCAAGTATAAACTGTTGTTGACAATCTTATTTTTTTTTTTTTTGTTTATTAAAATTGTATTTTTATATTTTTACAAAGCATACTGCAGTAATAGGGCTATAAAAATAAATAAATAAATAAACAAAAAGTTGCAAAAATTTCAGGCTGACCTTAGAAGTGGTTGACGATTTGCAAAAATAAGGTTTTTATTTTGCAAAATAACATTTGGCACGTGCCGTGTATGAATTAATTAATGAAATGGAATATTTTTAAAATTGCAGTAAAGTGGATAATATCTATTAGTCTTACAGTAAAAATTGAATTCTATATATGTATTCAGAAATTCGTAGTTTCAAAAATTCTGCCTTTATTATATTATATTTTTTATTATATTATGTAAATGAATAAGACAATATGGTTATTGTATATACTAGGTTCTTTCACTAATATTCTTTGTTAAATTATTTGAGATAGGTAATGATTGATGTACTCAATTTTATAGACAAATTATTTATTATTGCCTTATTTCCAAAATATTTTAATAATATTATAAATACACACTGCGTTACATAATTATAAATACATAAAACTTTTCTCAATTTCGTAAGTTAAGAAAAAAGAAACAAAAATAATTACTTCATTGATATTTCTTTTATTTCGGCTCGACTTCATTAAATGGAATTTTTCATTAAATTATTTTTACTGAAGGTAGGAATTGTTACATGAAAATTATTATTAAAATTTATTGATAATTATTCTTGGCTTAGGATTCGAACCTGGGTTGTTGGTTGAATTTACATATGTTTCGAGAAACACCACTTTCTCTCATCAGAATTCTTTACTTTCTCACCCTCTGCACCACTGCGGTGCCAGCTAGCCTACAGTCAAACATTAATCCTTTAACCAGTATCACTGGTGGTTCGAAATTTGCTGTAATTATCATTTTTTCATTTATTTTACATGTTAATTCTTTATACATATATATTAAACGAACAAAAACACAAATATTACACTGCTATACAAAAAAAATAAAAAAATCTGCGGCAGGGATTTTGTTAATGGTTTGTGTTAATACTCATATTAGACCTTCACGCTGCATGCTTATTTATTTTTGATTCACTCTGTTTATTGAGATAAACGGAACTAAGAAATAATTGAAAATTTCAAACTACCCTATAAACATTGTGGTTCATTGATTTGTTTTCACTTACGTTTGTTATCTTTTCACGGATTTATTTGCAACATAATTGAAACGCCGACTGCAACTTCAGGATCTGCCAATTAATTTTTACACTTTTTTTGTGTGTAAAGTTATAAAAAATTGTTTTTGCAAAAATTATATTAATTTTTTTATTGCGAAATTGTTTTTGTACATTGGCCACTGCATATTTTTTTCAATATCAGTCATTTCTTTTAGAAATTTACAAAACTATAAATTCAATTGGAATTTCAAAAGTTTTTTCCTATTTTCTTTTGTTTTTATTTTTCTTTGGTTTTGTTTACAAAATGTATGAAATTAAATAAAAGTATGGTAATACTGTTGAGAGCATTTGTGTTTATCAGTTATAAATCGGTTGTTTTGTGTTAAAGTGCATTTTTCCTGCAAAATTTCCAGCCCTTAGCATGGAAAAATTAAAAGCAGGCATCTTTGATGGCAGGCATCACTGATAAAAGACACTGAGTTTGTAGCCCATATGACACAGATTGAATCTGAAGCATGGTTAAGCTTTGTGTTGGTAGTAAAAAACTTTTTGGGGAATCACAAAGCGCCGGAATATCAAGAACTAGTTGCAAAAATGCTACAAAATTTTAACAGCGTAGGAGTCAACATGAGCATAAAATTGCATTTCTTACACAGCCATTTGGACCGATTCCCGCAGAATCTGGGTGATTACAGTGAGGAACAAGGAGAAAGGTTCCATCAGGATATCAGGATAATGGAAGAAAGATATCAAGGACGATGGGACAGCCATATGATGGCTGACTATTGCTGGACCTTGAGAAGAGATTGTCCTGACAAAGTAAATAAGAGAAAATCCCAAAGAAAAAGTTTTTTATGATCTTCATTTACTTATTCTAGTTAAAGGTACCCCAAACTATTATTTTTGTGTATTTTTGTAAAGATAAACAATAAAAATAAATTTTAAATACATCTTTTGGCCCATTTATTGAAGCATTTTATGGAAAATGTTAGAAGCGTTTATCTCAAAAACAATTCTATTTAGAACTTGCCATTTCGTACACACGCATATCTCAAATTTTCTTTGCCTTCTAGTTTCTACTTTTTCATACAAACAACTTCGCATAGAAAAGACGTAGAAAATAGAAGAAAAAAAGAAAAGGAAGTAAGGAAGTTGGCTAGTAACTGCAAATATGTATCCCTTTTATTCTTTTTTCCCTTCTCACCAAAAAATACTTAAGGAGTCAGAATGTAAACGTGTGACAGCGGACAAACTTTTTAAATATATATGTATATTTGTAGTAAATTTTATTTTATAAATATGACATTTTTAAGATATTTACATAATTCTTTAATCTATAATTAGTAATATAAAAAGTGGCGAATGAAGCTACGAAATCATGAACTCTAGAAGTCCTTAAAATTAAGAATGTAGGTACAGTTTTTTCTGGGATATGAATTCAGAAATTAATGAGTATTTCATAACTATAATTGCACTAAAGTTAAAACAACTTAAAATACAAATGTTCACAACAAAATTTGCCTTTAACACTTTAATCCTATTTTTTGAATCAACTCAAACATTCGATGAGACATACTATGCAACAGATTTATTCTTATATTTTCAGATATAAATTTTAAAGCTTCTGTAACAGCTTTTTTCATATTTTCGATTTTTAGCATAAATTTGACGGCTTAATATTTCCCAAAAATAGGTTTCTGATCTAGAGAATATGTGCCAATCAAGTACATTAATATTTTTTGAAGACAATGTAGATTGTCTCGTTGATAAATATATTGTTTTGCATTTGTATTTTCTAAAAATAGCACTAGTTTATCAACTAGTTATCTTGTGTGATCAGAAGAATTCGTCTTGTTATATGGAACGACCAAATCAAGCATACTGTATTCACAAGAAACTCCTAAAACCATGAAGAAATCACCGTCAAAATTTCTTTTTCAGAAATATCTTGGTTCCTTCCATAGGCCTCTCCAATAGCTGTTGAAAACATCCGGATCCAAATTGAATTTTTTCTCATCGGAAGAAGTCATCTTAAATAAATATATGTTCAAATAGTGCAACTATTAACAAAGCTTAGCGGATGGCCTGTTTCTTTTAGATTCTGTCAGTAAATTCAAGTCTAGCAGTTTTGTGGCGGAGTAATAGCCTTGGCAAACATAACGGCGTTTGTCGTGTAAAAGCCTGGGCTTTATAATTGATTTCGATACACTTACTTCACATTTATTAATTACACGGTGCTACAAAATTACCTTTTTTGCAAGCATTAATGAGTATAATGAGTAAATGAGAATGTTATGAATCCGGGCTTCAAAGATTCAATATACCTCCAAATTCCCGAGTTATGGACCAAAGAAATTGAGGCTGCTACTTTTAAACATTTACAACTTTTTTATTTATTAACCGATTTTTGAAATTCAAACGGTTTTGAAAACAAAATAATTGTTATTTTTAAATATATGTATATACTTCTCATACAATATCAGCACAAATATGAATAGATTTTTTGAATTATATGGAAATTTTTTTAATTTTTTTAAACTTTTAAAATTTCTACGAGATTTTTTTCCTACTTTACTTTAAACACAACAAATATATTAAAGACAGTATTTTTCTGAGTAAAAGGAGAGGTCATTTGTTGAATCGGTTGAGAAATGAGAAAGTTATAGTACTTTTTACGAACAAAAGAGTGGAAACCTGTTTCGATTAGATTAGCACGATTTAATAAAATAACTTGACCAGCAGTAATTAGTTAGCATCCTGATTTGACTTATTCCTTCAAATCTCTTTTCAATTTCAATAACTCCTTATGGAAACGTTCGCCTTGTTTGTCACTAAATTTGCCTAGATTTTAAACGTAATAGATTAAGTAAACATTTTTAAAAAAATTTCATGTAAAAATTGTTGGATACAAATATAAAATTCGTTAAGTTTTTAACCTTTTAACATTATATATACCAGTTTTATACGTATTTAAATGAATATTGGAAGTGGACTTTATATGGGGTATATGGTCCAGCACAGACCGAACTAAAAAATTTTCGTTTTGCGTTTTCTTTTTGCATGAAACTTATTTTTGGTTAATTTTGTATTGATATTCCAATTTTATAGGCATTTATTTATCATTGAGTCGTATTTCGCGAAGATATTTGTGTTTGGGCTATGAGAAGTTATGGACCGATTCATATTATTTTCCTCGTACTTTCTTCTTTTATCGTCAAAATAGCGTGTACAAAATTTCATAGCATTATCTGCAATTTATTTAAAAAAAATTGCAAAAAAAATATAAAATTTTTATGGAGGCTGTCTGACATTTTGGTCCGTAACTCTGGTTTTACTTTACTAATTTGTCTTATTTTCAATACCAAACTGCCTAAGAAAATACAAAATAATTTTGTGGAAATTATGGGAATTTAAATTATGTATTTTGGGCGTGAGAGTGTGTTACACGAACGGACAGACAGACGTGCATAACTCAATCGACTTAGAATTTCAAAAGGAGCAAGAAAATACATACTTTGTTGGGTCTCAGATGAATATTTCTCACTGTAACACACGGAATGTTAAACTTATATACTCGTATGCCCTCATTCACCACTTATTGTGGTGGAGGGTATAAAAAGTAGCTTAGAAAGAGTGTAGCCTCACGCACTTATAAAGTAGAACTTAACCCATCCAACTACTATTTTTTTCTGTCGACACAGAATGATGTCTTTGGAATACGGTTCGCTTCAGACCAGGGATTCCGAAATTGTCTTGATTCGTTCTTGGCTTAATGAATTAAACTGTTATATTAGCGCCTTTATAATACCAAACAAATAAACAAATGAATATTAATAAAGTTTCACATGGAATGACAAACGTAATATTCCCTCATTCACCAGTCATGGTAGTGGAGGGTATAAAAATAATAATAAAAGTATTTTGATATATGACCTTTGCTTCATTGTAAATTATCATAATCATAATTTCTCAAATGAATTTGTTTTCAACACTTTTAATTAAACCCATACATTTTCTAACAAGAAATTGGCTTAATCAATATTATGACACCATCTGCCTCAAATCTTCTATTATGCACATTAACATGACTTTGATTTTAATCTTCTTCTATTATTTTTATACCCAAAATTCATCTGCATGTACATATATTTTTTGATGATTAAATAGACCGGAAACGGAAACCCATCACAATGAATCAACGAAAGCAAAAGTTTTGCCAATAAAAACCACTTTAGTCATTTTCTCCCCTTTTCATTTTTTTTTGTGGTTGTTTTTGTATCTCAGCTTAATACAAATTATTAGAAAATAAAACCACATCAACATATTACAGCAGCAGCAGAAACAAAGAAAATAGAAAAATCATTGAATACATTTCCAATTACAATTTCATATCCCTTCACACTTGAGTAATTGCTACGAACAAAAGAAAATTAAAGGCTTACATAACAATACACTTTCATCCGTGACCTCTACATACTTTCTCATCTTTTCACTCTCTCCTTTTTTAAATAATAATACTATGTTTAATAAAGCTTCATTAAGCTCTGGTTTAACTTAACATTTAGCTAATATTAACAACAAAAACAAAAATATTTTCTAACTAGCACGAAAAAGCAACAATGTTAACGAAATATTAAAAGTTTGTATATTCATCAACTCATTTGCTAACGGACTCTTTTTAAGTTAGTGGTTCGATTCAGGGTTGATAAATGGAAATCACTAAAGAAATACTGATGCTATTAATTTTTAGTATTAAATAAATAAATATTGGGTTAAATTGGAAATTGGTACTTTGAATTAATACACTCACCATTTCATAGGAATTTTAATATGAAAACAAACGGAAATGTTGTTTGATTGTTCAAGATAGGCATTTACTGATCCAGTAAGACTACGGAAAGTGTTACTGCTTCTTAGATTAGTAAAATTCTTTATTCTGAAAGTCTTTCCATCTCTGATTCAGTTATTTGCTATTTAGTTCGTTGGTTTGTCTGTAATGATATTGTGTTTTATGTGCGTCAGTGAGTAAATTTGAGTGCTTTGTATTGACGTGCGTCCGCATTAGAATTTGTTTGTAAGTATGTGTGTTTGTGTGTGTGTGTATAGGTTTGTTTGCGTTTTGCAACTGACAGCCAAAGGAATAAACATTTATGTAAGTAGAAATCATTTGTCTTTCTGACTGTTTAGCATCAAAGTAAACTATTCTTCATTCAGTCTTAACGGAAAAACATCAAAATTATAGTTGTTGTTGTTGTTGTTTTGTAGCTGTTGTTGTGGCTATTATTTTTGTTGTTGTAAAACAACCACTGGTAATATGCAAAGTGGTGTTTATTGGAAATCTCTTTGTGGATGAGAAAAATGAAGAATAAATGGCTACAATCTATATGTATTTAAAACAGAGCAGACCAATACATTTTGTATAATGGGGTCTGAAAATTTAGAAATGAAATTTATTGCGAAGCGTATTTAAAAAAATTTTGAATTCTGAAAGTATTTAAACTTTTGAAAATAGAACATTAAAATTACCAAAAACTTCTAACACTCCATAACGAAAGTTTTGTAAATCATAAATCTTTAAATAAAATAAATAGCTGAAGGCATATATATATATAAATATATAAATATGAAGGGCGGATTAAACATTTGTGTAATTTGCCTGGACACAATAAAATTCAATCATTCAAAAAGTCAAGTTTCCAGCCAGTTTATTTAAATACTAGCACTGAACCGTTTTTACGTACTTTCCAGTTCATTTCAATAAGATCAATGTCGGTCGTAATTATTTTTTCTTAATGTTTTTCTTGTTTTTCTACCGATTTTCACCATAAATAAAATAAAGAAGAATAGTTGCAGAAAATATCATACTCTTGGGTCTTTGCTGAACTTTGTTATATTTTAAAACAATAAACACTGTTTAACACTTACAAGTTTAATTTTACGTTCTTGAGTTAGAATTTTTATCGGCAGTGCAGCTTTAAACTTTTTTTACTGCTGAAATGTAACCAATATCGCGAAGGGTCTCGTCTAGCTATCCATCGACCAATCAGTTTGCCAATTACTATAGAAGCATCTTCTGGTCTATTTTCATTTGTGTTACAATGTCCGCAACGGACTCCCCATTCGCTAATAGCGAATTTGCGAGCTTTAATTTGTGGTTTCGAAACAAAAATACGCCTTTTTTTGGACTCTAATGATCATTTATTTACTTACTTTAAGCTGTTCTGCTATTAGTTTCGTAGAATAAACCATTGGTTAATTTGCAAAAAATGTTTATAACATGCAATTAAATTAATATTAGACTAGTATTTTTTATGCAAGTCATAAACAAAGCAAACAGATACAAATCTAAGGATAGACTTTAATATTTTTTTGCAAATATTTCAAAAATACACTTGTGCAAAATTGAGTACATGTAAGTTTTATTAGTATTAATTGTTTATTTGCCAAAAAGTATTATCCATTTCAATTTTGTATTGTAAATTATTTAGTTTCTGATTAAACATAAAATAAATGACAAAAATACATTTCTAAATTTTCTTTATTAGTTTTATTTTTATGCAATAAAAAGTGTATGTATTCATTTGTGCTCCCTACTGTATATTACGCATGCTACCAGATGGCCGTAAAAAGAAACAAAAAGAACTTGTATATGTTGTGGAAGAAGCCTTTTTTAGACACATTTATATTACAATTACGATCTGAGCTGATGTTTGAATTTTTTTATACAAAAAAAAAAAAAAAAAACATATGAACATTAGCTAGACTAGTTGTGGTATGAATAATATTTTTTAATATAAATTTGATAACTCCAATATTTGCCCAACTCTGTTTATAAATAACAACCCTTTCAACTTTGATGTGTTTTAAGTTTTAACATTGGTTTTTGTAATTCAGCTTTTGATGATGCTGGGTTAAATTGAGTGAGGAGGTAAATCGCTAGAACGTAGATAAATTCCTGTCAGTAAAGAAGAATAACTTTGATTTGTTTTATTGGCCTAAGGCGAGGATTTTCACAGCAACTAAAACAAAACATAATAATAATTTGCTTTTATAAAAAGAAAGCTTTTATATTTAGAAGTATTTGTTAAACAACAATTTAAATATTCTAAAAAATTTTCTTTACATGACTTTCTTAATTGAATGTGAGGTAATGAACATAGTTCTTTAATGGTGGATCAAATTTTGATAAATTAAGAATTTAGGGAATTTGGGTAGAATCTTTAGTAGTTTGTTCGTCTTACTTTTGTTTAATTTTTCGAGATATATTTCAATACCGGTTTTATCTTTATGGTTTGAACTCTTTTTTTTTTTGGTTTAAAATTGAAAAAATACACAAGAGTGAAATGTATATAGTTTAAAGTGTCTCTAAATCAACGCGAGCAACCTTCATGCTAAATTACAAACATTTTAAATTCCTATCAAAACATTTTTTCTTTTATCCCCTTTAAATATTGCATATACTATAACATTGCATATTTTATTAAAAAAAAAAATATATAAAAAATTTCCAAAAATTATTTATTCATACATTTTATTACTTTATCTTAATAAATTGTGCCCTTATTTTATCTCCCATATTTTTTTCTTATTTTATAAACTCTAACAACACTAACAACTATATGTATATTAGAATATCTGTTTTATATAATTTTGTTTTCCTTATAACTTGAAATAAATTCGTAGAAGTAGTTCTCGTTGTTATTGATTTATGCAAATTACAACAAGCATGATTATTATATTGACGATAATGATGATGTTTTCAATTGTTATTCAAGCCAAAAGAGCAGCAACATCAGCAGTCATTTTCAATCAATGTTCGTTTTCATAAAATAAAAAAAAATAGAAATATATATAAATATGAATATTTTAGCACAGAAGAACTAGTAAAATACCACTGGTTACGATGATGATGTTGTTATGTACTCTCTGTAAAATTCTTTAGTAGTTATTAGTGGTTAGACCCAATCTTATTTTATTTTATTCAAGTGTAATACGAATATAAATTATGAATATTCAACAATTTGTATAAGGGGAATTTGAAAATGCAATAATTTAATTAAGGTAACTAAAGTGAGTAAAAGCTGTTCGATAAAGCAAGTGTTTTAGGTTTTGGTTTTGAATATAATAAGTATTGAGTGATTTTGATTATTATTAAATTGTATAGTATGTTTTAAATTGACCGCCGCTGTTTATTTGGGAACGAGTTAAAAAAGTTGTATTAAATTCATATAACTGGAAAATATATTACGTAAAAATTTTCTGTTTCCAGATGTTAGTGAATAGATTACTAGATTCAATCTTTCGCATTACGGTCACAATCTTTAATCTCAACAACAGATTTTGCGTCACTTAAACCTTATATGTGCGGCAATAAAAAAACACCTTCTAATGCGCAGCAAGATACCTGGGTACTAATATGAAAGTTAAGTAGAGGAAAAGCATTTTCACACTAAGTATAGTGTTGAACCGTAGTAAAGAGATATAATAATATAAGAAAATAATAAAACTAAAGGAGTAGTAGATAATATGGACAAACTGTTAGGTGAATACACATACAAATGGAGAACAAGTTGATGGCCGTTGTCACTATTTTTTAATGCTATTGACATAGCAACACTAGCATCCTATTTTATATATATGGAATTTATTAGGCAGCATCCAGCCTAGTGATCGTCGTCGAAACTTTTTAAAAGATCTAAGCATTGGTTTGTGTCAGAAAAATATTCAGCATCGGGCTAAAAACACAAAAATAAATACACAGTAATCGACATCATCTGCAATACAAATTTTGTATATACTAAACTTTTAAACTGCAACATCTTCTTTACCAACAAATGACAAAAGCGGACGCATTCCAGTAGTAGGAAGTTGTTACCAGAGAAAGACTCGGAAAGCTTGTACTGGCTGCTCCAAGCCAATGTGCAATCAGCACTCGATTAGTCAACCAATATGTACAAACTGCTCGATAAATTTGTGCTAAAATTTAATTTCTCTTGTTTTCATTACTTATTGAATTTCGTGGTTTTTATATTTATGTGTCGAAATAAGATGCAATAAATTGTTTTTGTTGGAAATATATATATAGACTTTTATTTATTAATATAATGCTACTAACAACACCAAATAATATACTTGTAATGGCCGCTTACTCATATAAAACACATATAGGTACCCGGGTATCTTGATGTGCATTAAAGAGTGTTTAAAGTAAATTGGTCTCTCAGGCAAATTACAAAAAAGTCACGGCGTACGGCTGCAAAAAAACTAAATTAATTGAATGTTAGTAGTTCTCAAAAAGTTTCAGATATACAAGTTATCAATTTCAATGAAAAAACTTTGACTGAAAACGCCAAAGCTACCCGGGTACCTTGGTGCACACATAAGGTTTAAAGCATTATTCACATAAAATGCAGTCTTATACATGTTTTAATATTTGTGTAATAAAAAAAGCTATTGCTGGCTTTTGAAACACAAAGTGATACTTAGATATGAATATTAAGACAAACTAAAAGAAGAAACTACTTTTTTTTTTGTTTGCTGTTACAAAAATCTGTGTATTTATTTTGTTGTATGGTATCAACTGTTGCTATATTCTAATCATTTCGATTCATTTACGTGCTAACTTTTTTTTGGCTTGTTATATTTTCATTGATTTTAGAAAATGACTCACTGTGCAGAAAATCAGCTTAGGCACGTATTTGAAATTTTAAAAACTTTTACAGTAGCCACATTAAACATTTTTTTGACCTTAATTAGACCAACACTAAGATATGCCTGCTGAGTATAGTACGCAATTTATAAATGTCTTTTGAGCATAAACCAGTCAGTTCTTCTTGGATTACTCAAGCGTTTTTTATCTCAGAGAAATGTCCTTTATCTATTTGCATTTATTGAACGATAATTTCCTAAACCTATTTGCACCCAGTAAATTGTTCCGAAATAGGAAAAATTAATAATATTTTTGAATAGGAGTTACATAAATTAAGTCGTATTATGAAGCTCATTGTATTCGTTGATTTCTCTCCTAGGGAGTTTAAGAATATCTAATAAGTTACTAAAATTAACATATTTCTCGTGCATATTCAATAATCTTCCCATAAACCGTCCTAAACGTCCTAACATTCTAACAAATTATGTATCTCAAATTTTGATAATAATCTAGTTAAAATATTTTCACAAAAACATTTTAAGTAATTTCAAAGTAATTACTTTCATTTAAAACCACATTCATATGTTTAATTTTCCACACCCAATTTTTACGATTTTCAAACCACCGCTACTGTTTGTCAACATCCTTTTAGTTAAAACGAAATAATATACACACATTACATAGTTGTATGTGGTTTTCATTAACCAGAGGCATGGAAAATTTAATGGTTCATATATTTTAGATGACATGTGTTGGAAAAAGGCATATACAATTTCGTTTAACTTTCTCTTTTTGTCTTGTTTTTTTTTTTTAACTTTAATATTGTAGAAGATTATTTGTAAGAAGGTACATAAATTTACGAACATACGAGGCCAGTGTTAAGAGTGTTTTTAAAATATGTAAGATTTGGCGAGTTAATTTGAAACAAGTTTTTGTTTGAAAACTATAATTCAGTTTATCTCTTAATTTGGAAAAACTTTACAGCCGACCATCTTTCAACCAACCATTTACACAACTCTTGAATGTGTGTACGTATTTTTTAATAACCTATATATGTATTTGTGAATATTTCCTTAATAAAATTTAAACTTTGAAGTGAAATGTTTATTAAAGTAAACACCACCAATAACAACACAACAAGTATAATAAGAAATATAATAAAAACACACATATCTACAAGCAAATCCACACGTATACAATTTTAACCATTCATTCTTACTCCTCACTGAATTATAGGAATTAAAATTCTCTCTCTATATATATACATATGTAGTCACACATATGTACATACATTTATGTATGTATGTGTATATTTATATATTTAAGTTTATTTATCTACGAGCTGTGATGAGAATGAGATACAAAACAACAAGAACTAGTAGTAAACAATTTAAAGTGGTATGTCTTGTATTGTTGGTTGTTATACAATGAATATTGTATTGTAAAGTATGTAGTGTGTAAACTTACGATATCTACTAAAGTCTGGGGTTTGGTATACCACTGTTTATTTTTCCGTATTATAGAAAGCGTAAAGTTTCTTAAATATTAAACGTTTGAAAATAAGGCTTCTATTTTCTTTTGTACAGCTTTTAAATATTTTAATACTTAAATAAACCAAAACGATGTACTCCATCAAACAACCCCTTTTTTACAACCCAGCAAGTAAAAACTCGCATCAATATCATTATGTCTGCTTGCTTATTATATTGTTGTAATGTAAAAGTTTTAATGGTTTTAAATACATTTATTGAAAGTAACGGAAATAAGTTGGTTTAGGCAAATTTTATTATTTGAATAGTACCTTTTTATGTATGATATTTTGAAATAATTTTATAAATTTAAAGTAAACCTATTATTATAACAAAATAGAATTTTGTACTTAAATTTTCTGTTAGCATAGTCAATTTAACAAATGGATTTAATATCACTAAGGTCTATCATTTCATCAAATACTGCTAAAATAAATTACTTTATTTTACTTCTTTAATAAGAAAAATCAAACTATGTATCTAATAGTCTTTTTATTTCCCTTAACAATGTGTCTTAAGCAGATAATAAGTACAACCAATAAACATTAAAAAACCACGTAGAATGCTGATGATTGTAGCAGACCTAAAGATAAATAATTCTACAAATCTCTCAGTTTTATTTAAGTTACAATAGAAAATACGATTTGGATTTTATCAGACCAATCTCAGTCTAAAGAAACTTGAAAATACTTGAATACATGTTACAGCCACTAAGAAAATAATGCTCGTTTGCATTAATGCATTAAGATTTTTAATAAGGTTTTCAAACTTCATTCAATAATGATAATAAGAGGTTTGCGAGAGACAGAAATAGGCGGCTGCCTATTATTTGGAAATAATGTGAAACATATTTGAAAACTTTTTGTATTAATTAAGGCTGACTAAGATCGCACCCAATATTGTAATTTGATTTTATGGAAACTTTAAAATATAGAAACGGAATCATTATACAATAGGATGAAAAAGCATTTAACTCTCCTGCTAATTATGATTTTTTTTGTAATCTCAATAACTTTTGAACGATGTAATATATTATTTTGAAGTTACGACTTACGTGTTTTATTTTTATAACAATATTATTTTGAAAATTCGAGGTATGTAATGTAAAGCTGTACGGAAGAAATTAAAAAGTCACTAATCTTGTATTAGGGACCATTTGGTCCAGTGAATATATCAATTTAATATAATATTTATAATTATAATGTAATTATACCCTACACCACCATAATGGGGAGGGTATATTGAATTTGAGCTGATGTTTGTAACGTCCAACACACACCTTAAAGTATACCGATCGACTCAGAATCGTGACTTACTAACGATGCTTACTAACTTCAAATTAGTTTTTAAATTATTATTTCTTGTAAAATTACCAAACGAATGATGCAGAAGTTCTTCTTTTTGGGGCTACTTTCATAAACAATAATCAGAATTGAGTCCCGAATCAATCAACTGAAAAATGTTGTACAGTGTTATATTATTGAAACCGTTTTTCCTTACATGCTCAAAAATGTTTTTTATTTTGCAAATAAAACTTTCGCAAGTAAAACATTTTATGTCAGATTTAGCAACTGCAGATTCCTCGCTTTCTTACCACCGCTTTTTTGATGGTCTCACGGAAATTGAAGACGAGGTTTGCATATCAGTCAATAACTTACCTGAAAACTGTTGTTGTGGTATTCTATTTAATTTCATCATATGGGCGTTTGCCAAACAAAGTACCCATTATCGATCTCAGATATGTCATACTGAAATAAGTATGACGAATTTCAACTTTGTATTTTTTCTCAATGCTTCAGAAAGTTCTTTAATATTGAAATATATTTATTTATTGAACTTAGAAAACTAGTTTTGAAAAATAATTCTTAAAAAAATTAAATTTTTCTAAGCAATTTGTGGTTAAACCCTGCCAGCGTATGAGTAATATTAATAAATTATAACAAGTATGCTCAAAAAATAATATGACAAACTTTAAATTTTTTTAACTAAAATTAATACTTTCAAAACCTTTGAGTTATACAGTCAAATTAAAAAAATTTACTCACAACAAAAACAGACAACTAAAATTGTTCACAAAAGCTGCTTTTGGCCATTAGTTGTTCTAATAAAACAGATATATTAGACATTACATTAACAAATATGACACATTCCACCATTATAAGTGAATAAACGTTGTGTATTTCCAAGTGAAAAGGCGAGGGAAATTAATTCTTGGGTTTATATGTACATTTTTATGAATTTTTATGGCCCTTGGGTTTCTAAATAAATAAATAAATTTGTAATGGATTATTGAACATTTAAATTTGCTTTTGCTTTCTTGCTGTCCTACAGTAATAACAAAAACAACAACGTTTATCCTTTATATATACAAACAGTATACATATAATCATTTATGTATATCCAACCACATATACATATATATGTACGTACAAACGAATACATACATAATAAATATCAACTATATTCATATTTATATGGTTTGATTGTATTGGTTAATATTTGTATTTTTCTTGGCTTTTATCAAAATAATGACATTAATTCAAACCTTTCTCCTTAAATTGCACATAAATGTGCAAACATAAAATAAATACCCAACAGAAGTAACAAATGATAAGGAATGTTTAGAAAAACAAGATCAACATTTAGGTTTCTTTTCTTACGGATTATTATTATTATTGGTGTGTGTTTACTTGGCCATAAATATATTTTAAAATCCCATTTAATTGTATTCGAGTGTAAAGAGGGATACCCATTTATTTGTATGTATAGTCATTAGGGGTTTGTAATGAATGTTCTTTAAGGCAACATAAGTGGAATGATTTTGGTAACAATTTTGTGGTTAGTAGAATTTTGTAATTACGATAAACTCAGGTGTTTTTCGACTTAAATATATACATTTAAAACTTCTTAAATGTGAAATTCTATTTGTGGGTTTTGTTATATAATTATTACAATTTTGAAAAAATTTTGACTCAATTTTTTATCGAATTGAAAAATATGTTTTTTGCGCAATGCGCAATTACGCTTGTACAGTAAACGTTGGTAAACCATTAGTACAATAAGGTTAAAAAAGTATCAGTCATTTTATGTAGGTATTTTACAAAATCATTATCGTTGATCCATAGTCACTACTCGAAGATGCATGACTTCTTTATAATAAATGGTCTTCCTAGGAATAGCATATAGAAATAATTTTTTAAAGAAAATTTCTCACTGTTTTGTAATATATTTTTTGCAGAAAATTCTTCACTGTTTGTTTTATATTTTCTAAAGAAAATATAAAGTTTATGATAAATTTTCGAAAGAAAATTTCTCACTGTTTGTGATATATTTTCTAAATTAAAGTCTTCACTGTTTGTGACATATTTTCTACTGAAAATTCTTCACTGTTTGTGATATATTTTCTAAAGAAAATTCTTCACTGTTTGTGATATATTTTCTGAAGAAAATTTTCACTGTTTGTGATGTATTTTCTACACGCAATTTTCACTGTTTGTGATATATTTTCTACAGCAAATTCTTCACTGTTTGTTTTATATTTTCTAAAGAAACGTCTTCACTCTTTGTAATGTATTTTCCACAGAAAATTCGTCACTGTTTGTGATGAATTTTCCACTTTTTCTGATATATTTTCTAAAGAAAATTCTTCGAACTATTTGTGACAGATTCTTCAGGATGGCAATTAAGAAAATTAAAAAAATCTGAAATAATTAAAAATTTTTCAAAAGTAACGCAAACTCCGCATTTATCAAATTCATTTAAAATAAATTTCCTTTTTTTTTTTCTTAATATAAATTAATGGTAATTAATGTAAAACGTTTAGCGTTAAACTTGTATCTTATTGAACAACAAACAAACATAAAAACACAATCATCGGGGATTACAACGAAACAACAACAGCAATAACAGTAAAAAAGGAGACAAATGACAAGACCGTCATCTGTTTTAAGAAGAAATAAAAACCGTCAATTCAACATTTTAATACCTTTTACCTTTTGCACGGTAATACTCATGCACTCACACTGGCACTCGGATTTTACATACTGTTTGTGTAGATAAACGCTGATTGTTCTGATAAAAAAAACCGCCAGAAAAAAATAAATGGAATGAAGAGAACAAGAAGATATGTTTAACTCGTTTAAGCTAATCCTGTGTAATGGTATCTTTTTCAGCAGTCTTTCCTTGGGTTGTACATATTTTTTTTGTTACACTAGCGCTATAAACTTAAAGTTATGATGGCTCAGCTGGTGTTTACTACAGTGATGACTTTTGGATACCAAATGATATTATGATGATGATGGCATTCGCGGTGCTGGTGAAGTTGGTAGTGGTAGTGGTAGTGGTGTGTTAGTAGTGGACGTTGCTGGAGTTGGTGGGTAGTGTCAAGACAACAGTATCTAAAAAAGCACCACCAACAAAGGACAGTTATTATCGTTTTCATCATCACCGAATGTTGAAACTGCTGCTTGTGATGATTGCAAGTGTTGGTTCTACTTATTGCTTAGTTGTATGCTGTAGTGGTAGCAGAAGAAGGTGTCACCATAAGTTTACATTTAAAGCAAGTTTACTGGATGGCGTTGGATGTTACACTTTTTCAAGTTTTTTTTTTTTTTTTTTTTTTGTTTGCTTGGATATTTAAGTCCTTGTCATATTCTTGTAATGAGTTGATGAACAAGGATTAGTACATGTTGTACTATATTGTACTTTATTGTCATCACTCTGCTAGTTATTTTCGTTAGAATACGATGATGAACAAAAATACCAGCGAAAAAGTATGAAACGAAAAAAACACACAAGAAAAAACGTACGTTAAGATCTGCAAAAATACATAGTATGAGCACGAATAAAGTGAAAAGAAAGAAAAAATAAATTAAATATTAAATATGATATATTATCATGACTATGCTTTCATCAATTAGTAGTTACGAAACGAAAGATACTGCAACAAAAAAGCGAAACTATAGGAAAGAAAAAAAAATATGATCCAAGTTAATTTCTGTACGCGTTTAGAATAATTGCAACATTAAATTTATGAGTCTTTGCAAAGGAGAACTGAAACTGTGACACGTTGCTTGTGTAATTAGTTGCTAAATGTTATAGTATGCATGCACCATCACATAATATTTTATATGACTGAATGTATTAATTTATATGTAAGTACAACATGCTAAGAGAAACCATTTACACTTATGATATAACATTTTACGAAAAAGGTACACTTCGAGAAACTACTTATATTCAAAGTGATAGAAAATAGAAGTAATAGAAAATTTTCTTTCTTTTCTTATATTTTTTATATAATTTTATTTCAGATTTTCTAAAGAAAACTAATGACAATTTATGGCAGAGTTGCTATAGAAAACTCATCACAATTTGTGTCAGATTTGTGAGAACTGTTGACTGATTTTCTACAGAAAACTCGTCACTTCCTTAGAAATCTAATCACAATTTGTGTCAGATTCTCTTAAGAAAACGAATCACAACAACATTTATGACAAATTTTCTATTAAAAACTCTTCCAAAGATAACTCATCACAATTTATGAAAGATTTTCTGTTGGAAACTTATAAACATTTGTGCAAGTTTTCTAAAAAAAACTCATCATAATTTGTGTTAGATTTTCTATTAAAAAATACATCACAATTTGTGACATATTTTCTATTGAAAACTTATCACAATTTTTGATATATTTTGTAAAACAAACTCATCAGAATTTGAGACAGTTTTTCTTAACAAAACTAATTAAAATTTGTGACAGACTTTCTAAAGAAAAACTCATCAACATTTCTCACAGAATTTTTAATAAGATATTTTGTAATGAAAACTCGTCACAATTTGTGGCAGATTCTCTAAAGAAAACGAATCACAACAACATTTGTGACAAATTTTCTATAGAAAACTCTTCTAAAGAAAACTCATCACAATTTGTGCAAGATTTTCTGTTGTAAACTTATCACAACTTGTGATATATTTTGTAAGACAAACTCATCAGAATTTGAGACAGTTTTTCTTAACAAAACTAATTAAAATTTGTGACAGACTTTCTAAAGAAAAACTCATCAACATTTCTCACAGAATTTTTAATAAGATATTTTGTAATGAAAACTCATCATAATTTATGACAGATTTTCTGTTGTAAACTTATCACAACTTGTGATATATTTTGTAAGACAAACTCATCAGAATTTGAGACAGTTTTTCTTAACAAAACTAATTAAAATTTGTGACAGACTTTCTAAAGAAAAACTCATCAACATTTCTCACAGAATTTTTAATAAGATATTTTGTAATGAAAACTCGTCACAATTTGAGACAGATTTTCTTTAGAAATCTAATCACAATTTGTGGCAGATTCTCTAAAGAAAACGAATCACAACAACATTTGTGACAAATTTTCTATAGAAAACCCTTCTAAAGAAAACTCATCACAATTTATGACAGATTTTCTATTGAAAAATTATCACAATTACTGATATATATTTTGTAAGGCAAACTCATCACAATTTGAGACAGATTTTCTAAAAAAAAAACTCATCAACATTTCTGACAGATTTTCTGTTGTAAACTTATCACAACTTGTGATATATTTTGTAAAGAAAACTCGTCACAATTTGAGGCAGATTTTCTTTAGAAATCTAATCACAATCGGTGACAGATTTTCTAAAGAAAACTCGTAAGAATTTGTGACTGATTTTCTATAGAAAACTCATTACTATTTGCAACAGATTTTCTACAGAAAATTTCTCTACTTCTAACTTTTTATATCTTAATAGTTTTTCTCTCCGTGTAGATATATGATTACCTACAACTACTTTTTCTTTTTAACTCATTTGTACATTCATACGTATTACTGTCTTTTAATGAGGGTTAATGTTAGACACGTTAATTAATGTCACATAGTTAGTTGCTAAACATCTTCTAACTTAAATAGCAGGCATCACAATATAAATATATTTCTCTTTTCTTATTTTACTCAGTTTTTTTTTTTTTTTTTTTTGTTTAATCTTATTTTGGTTTATGCCAGGATTTCATATGTCTCGTTGTATTATTTAGTTGACTCTGCATAGCAAAACCGAAAGGGGGTTACTAAGATCATGTTTAAATATACCATTTTACAGCAGACGACAACTCTTGCCTGATTTAGAATTAAGTTTTTTCGTTAATGACAGCTATTGCTATATTGCCATTACATGTTACCTTGTATTTAGTTTGCAGCTAGCAAGCCAAAAAGCAAGTAAATAAATAAGTATAGTAGTATTAGCTACCAGGTTTTGCTGTTACGTGCTTTTAATTAAATTTTTTTTTAATCAAATAATAAACTAGATTTAATTCGACTTGATTTGTAGTATAGGTACAGAAAAGTGTTTGTAGTGACACAAAAGAAGTTAGACAATCAATAAGAGCAGAGAGCCAGCAAGCACACAAGCAAACTGTTATTTAGATGTGCAAGAAATAAGATACGGGAAAATATATTATGGCAAGTGGAATGAAAGGAATTGTTTATAAGATAATATATTTAGTACTGTATAGTATTAATTGTATATATTTATATGTATATCAACATATTTACTACATATCAGGCATTAGTTTTATGTATTTTTAAAGTGAGTGTAATTAAGGGATATAAATGTTTTCTAATATTATTGTATGTACTTAGACATGTTTATTAAGTATTATGTAATACATATACTAAAAGATTTGCTGTGGTAAAATCTTCTTATCAATTTTAGTAAAACAAAATGGGAAAAGTCAGTTAATGTATAAAGATATTATTGTAATTTTGGATTTAAAATATTTATTATATTTGTAATTTGATATTTTTTACTAGCATTAGAAGTTTTCAGTGCAAAAAAGTAAATAATACTTGAACTTAGGTAGGAAACCTGGTATACGGATAAACTTTTGTTTATTTATCAGTTAATTAATCTTAAAAAGTAAATCAGGAAAAACTTACTTTTTTAAGGACTAACACATAACATCTTCTTTATTTTAAAGTAATTTGGTAATGGTTAACATGTAATCTGATATACATACATATATGTTTTTGTTTATGAAATTCAGCATTTATTCTAATAATATTTGAAGGTTTATATTTTTGTAAATTAAAATCTAATAAAATTTGATTTAAACTATATTTTCATAATTTTATAAGACCCGTTCTTTCTATAACATTTGCCATTCATATTCATTTAACCATAGACCAAGCGCTTTGGAGATTGTGAAAATGAGGGCAAAACATAAATGATAAGGAATCAGACGCTCTTGATGTTCTAGGCATGAAAAACCAGTGTAATGTTCTCTGGACTAAATACTTTTTGCTAGTGTCAAAAGAAGCATTCAAGTGCCTTGGTTTCTCAAAACGGTTTAGAAAATACTTTACTTCATCTAATCTTCTTACTATTTACTACACTTATATTCCATCGAAAATGGAATACACCTGTCATGTATGGGCCAAAGCTTTGAAGTCTATTTTGGAGCTACTCAACCGCATGCTGGATAATGCGAATTTGCTTATCGGTAATCATTTTTATTGATTCAATGTATGGTCACCGTAATATGGGTTGTGTTTTACTGTTCTTTGGATAATATAATGGACAGTACTCTGCTGAAATTAGGTAATTTATTAACACAACCAGTAGTTTTTTAGGTAATACTCGTTCTTCAGTCAAGGCTCAACTTCGCACAATACATTACTGAGAAAATTCGTTGTTTAGATGTACTCACTTTTTGCCAGGCACTTTTGATATAGGAAAATTCAAATCAAATGTTCACAAATACTACTCCCTCTATTGCCTCTTCCAAAACATATCTTCCCAGCTCCAACGCAAACCAGTAGCGTTCATACCCTATGTGCTGGTCAAAAAAAAAAACAGAGCAAATCTCTTAAAAGCATTAAATGTTTTAATGAAAATAAAAAAAACATTTTAAAACTATTTAGAGGCACTTATATTTTATTTTTCGAAATTAAGGTCTAAAATTTTTATTTTTTATTTCTTTCAATATTTCGCTACAACAATGTGTAGCATCTTCAGGGAAACAATAACAAAATTTTAAAATTGATAACAATAAAAATATTTTTCAAAATTACAGTAATTGTCACAATTTAAATATTACACAAACAAAAATATGAAAATATGAAAAATATTTTAGTTTTTGTGTTTTTATAAATTAAGTGTCTATAAGTCAGTTGGATTTTGTGAAGGCAATAATTAACCATAGTTTCCATATAAGGTCCATTTCCAAAAATAACTGGAATACTTACAAAAACTCTAAAATAAATATATCGTTATTAAAATGAAAATATCTTCATAGAAACATGAAATTAACCATAAGACTCAAATACAGTAAAATATTTTATTACAATCATCCCATAATATGTAATAGATCCCATTTAAAAAATAAGGATACAACAAATAAAATAACTTGTATAAACAACTTTATCAATACAAAATTTTACACAAATTTCTTTCAAGTACGCATAGATTACATTACTGATATATAGGTATAAGATACAGCACATCCAAATATAAACTGTTACTGGTTTTATGATATCATTTGTCATAATATCACATTATACAAATTTATTGATTTATTAAAACATAAACCTTTACTTACATCACTCCCACCAACCCTAATAGTCTGTTAGCTGTTATAAAGTCATAAAATCCTCAAGATAACTTAAAATTGTATCTTTATTCTATTTAACGCTCTATAACTATTAATTTTAAACAGCTACACAATAAACAAATACACTTACAAATTAACCAATTAAAAAACACTATCAAGTATAATTTCACTACAGGCTTAGAATAACGCCAAAGGAAACTTTAAATATATATTTACAACATCATAAATAATAAATGTTTACTACAATAACAAACAAAATAAACGAAAACATAAAAATTGTTTAAATTACAGATCAAAAAGGAAATACATCCTTTAAGATTTTACTTAAATTAATGGTGTTATAAACAAGCACAATACAGGCCAAGTATAAATATCAGTGCATGACAAGAAAGTATTAAATGGGTGAAATGCTTTGTTAAGCTTAAGGCTTGTTTAATAAATTCTTAAAATTTCGAAACATAATTTATATTTCCTTTTACTGCAATTATATAAAACGTAATTATTCTTGTAAGCAGAAACGTTTTTTGTTAATACTGTTATCCTTATGCATATTTATTTAGATATACACAAGTCAAAAGCAAAGCAAATTAAATTTTACCTTTTGCATTACTTAAAAATGTTTCCAAAAGAAAAACTAGTCCCTTAAAATAATTTGCTACCATACATCACGTTGTGTCAGAAATGTCAAGTAGGTTACAAATAAATTTCTATTTTGACACTGAATAATGTTCTGAAACAAATAATAAACAATGAAAATCGCTAAAATCAAAGTTGCTCGCTGCTACGGTGTCATATCACTCCCTGTTTATTTGTCTGTATATTGTTCACTCAATGGTCAGTCATATTTTATGATTCTCAAATTCAAACAAAAAAAAAAAACTGAAAACAAAACCGAAAATCGCTAAAAACAAACAGAAAACAAGCAAAGCATACAGCAATTTTTGTATCAGGTTAAAAGCTTATTTTAATGTTTGTTGATTTATATTTACACACAATATTTGTATCTATTAAAACCAAGTGCTGCGATATCAACCAGCAAAGTGTAATGAACAAAATCTTTGGATGGAAATATATGATTTTGTTAGCTTTAGTTAGACTGAAGAAAACTAATGGGAGCCATTGATTACCACTAGCGGTCAGTCGGTTGGGGGGGTTCTTGTTTTCTCAAATCTATCTTGCCAATAGCATTTTATTTACATAAGTACAGATCTTTCACTTTTTCACGATCCATTAGAAATCCTCAAATTTGTATACCCAGAATTTCATCTTCTTTCTTTGATAAATCTTTTATTGTTAGAATTGCTAGATTGTGGAATATTCTACCTTATTCCTTGCGAATTTTTTCTCAATCTAATAATGTTTTTCGTTTAAAAATCATGATACTCACTGATGACTTCTAAATTATGGATAGCTATAGTTTTCTTCAACCTTATAATGCCTTTTCTTTCAATTATCTTATTCTACTTATCGACGATTTATTTCGAACCTATGTACACCTATATATTGCCGCTGATGGGACCTGTGTGGGTTTCTTATCCATTAATTTACTACTTATATGTTATTACGGCTGGGGAGCCATAAAAATGTTTTTTTTTCTTTTTTTTTTCTCTCTGTTATATGCATAATTAATATTCTTATTTCAATTTATATTGAATTGTTATTAATTGTTTAAGATGATTCTTTTTTATTATCATTATGGTATTTACACTATGTAATATTGTTATTCTGGCCATCTAGGCTTAATATTACGAAATAAATAAATAAATAAATAAATAAATAAATAAATAAAAATATTATTATAGACTCCCTAAGTTTATAATAAAGGAGAATGGACCGAATGCTGATCAATATCAAAAGTAAAAGCTGTTAATTTAACCCCAATTTAGATCAACTAGAAATAAACGGATAATTAACTAGTTCAACCCACAAAAAAATTTTGTATAAATTTCTATCCTTGGTGGAGTTGGATAGATAGCCGCCTCTTTACCCTCCCTACCTGTGATTTTTTTGTAGCGCGGAAATTATTTATTGTTACAAAAATCCCTCAAAACAGACTACTCTTAAACCCTCACATCACATTTCGTAAGAAAAGCTTAGACGAATTATTTTTCCATTTCTTTTTTTTTTTTCGTTAATTCACATTTTATTCATAATAATTTTAGCAAATTCATAGTATAATTAATCGATAAAGAAAATTGGATCAAATTAATGAAAAAAAAACTTCAATCTTAACCAAATAAAATGAAAGTAAAATAAATTGTTTGGACCGAATAAAAAAACTAATTAGAAATAATTTAATAATGGAAAAAAAATCTTAATTTAAATAATAACAAATATATGGAAATATCTACAAATACCGACTGTAATGAAATTAGCAATATCAATGATATTTAAGAGCCCTGTATAATCTCTTTTATCAACATGTTGCTAACGATGTTTTTTTTTTTTTTTAACTTAAATTACTTTATACTATTATACAAATGTTTACAAAAGCTCTTAATCTGTATTGCTTATCTCTTTACAAAGAGGTTCATGAAGAGTTTGATTCACTTACCAAAAAAAAACTTGTTGATAACAGCTGTTGAGGAGGCCTCTTCAATTGCTGGTCTTTAATGTGTTAATTATAAGGTGTTTGTGAGATATGTAGATGAGCGTTTAGATAACTTAAATGGGTATTTCCATAGCTAGATTAAAGTTAATTTAAACAAATAAACAAAGTATTAACAACTAAATTTACAATGTATCAATAAATTTCGTAATGCTCTTTATACAAATTCAACTGTGATTACAAGTGCAATATAGGTTTTACTTTAAGTTAGATTTTTTTATTAATAGATTTTGGTATGCATGTTTAGGACAATTTTTAGAAGAAATTTTTAGATTTAGATTTTAACTTTAGGAATAGAATTTAAGTATTAGCGCATTAGGAAATTTAGTGATTCGATATTTTTAAAATTAATTTGTTTTTATAGTTACGGCGACGAGATTCTTTTTGCACAAGTGGGTTGGTTTTTTGGTACACTATTATGAATCTGTATGGTGATTTAATGCCACAAAATTATGCTTTGGGGACGATGATTATGGTGGTGGTATGGTAAAACTTTTTCTACTGATCTTCAATCTTATTATCGATCTTTATTATCTTTTATTTAAATTGTGGAACTTTTGATGTATGTTATCTTGAGCGTGGTTTGTAATAATGCTGTTATGACTGCTGATGCTGATGTTACTAACTTTACTTCTTCTGGTTTGTCTTTTTCCTTGTGTTTTTTTTTTTTCTCTTCTTTTGTTATATTTAGTGCTTAAGCAAGCTGCTTTGATCAAGTAATGCTCAATAATACTAAAGCTTGAGAAAAAAATGCCAAATTTAAAACCACAGTGGTGGCTCAAATGATGAGGCCACCACAAAAAAAAAAATTTTTTATATTTTGTAGCTTCGTTAGCACCTTGATTTTCATGTAATTATGTTAGAATTTAGGGTAAAGAATATTCTTGAAATAAAATTCTCCGATTACTTCTATTATTTTCTTTGCAATAGAATCTTTTCTGGACAAATTTTCCTTTTGCTTCTTGTCCCTTTACTGTAAAGAATTTTTTTTTTCTTCTTTGTAATTTTGCAATGGAAATAATTAGCACTTGGGATTTAAAAGAGAACTTTAAATTTAGTTTTTTAAAATCTTAACACTTCTTGATCTGCTTGCCGCTTTTTAGAAAATATTGACTATCCTGAGAATTTTCTATTACAACACCTCCTAGGTATTGTTACATTTTATCTTTTGTGCTTGACTGATGTACAAGCAAAACGAGGTTCTAGTGGTAAGTAATTGTTTCAAAAAGAAATTGACAACATTGGTTAACAAAACCACCGTAGATTGTAATAGAGTATGTTACCTTAAACATAGCTCAACCAATGAATATTATACCTTTTCTTTATTATATTAGATTAATAAAATCTAAAGATCTATTAGTAAGCTCTTTTCTTATATTTGACATGAAAAAAAATTTACCATAAATATAAATATACCAGTTTTATAGCTGCTTAGTCTAGACACACCTCAACTTTATACCAATATCAATTTGTGTCCATCATTTGCCACTGTTATACTTGGGGTACAATTATTTAAATTCATAATCAGGTTATTAATTTCAACTGTTAATTCTAACATAGTAAATACTTAATTTGTATGTATTATTAGTAAGATTTTAACAAAAAAAATTAATAATGATAACATGAAATCCTAGACCAATTTAATAAATTCAATAGATTTAATAATATAAAGATGTAATATTATGAGTATATCAAATTTTAATACAATTCACCATTTATACCATAGTATTCGATTAAAGTCAGAGAAATTAAATTGAAATTGGAAACAAAAAAAAAAAAAAAAAAAAAAAAGAAATTTAGGACAACAATAATTTTTTTGAAATTTTGCATTACAAACCGCATAATACTGTTGTTTTACCTACAGTATTAGGAGGAAGCAATATTATATGCGAAGATCTTTGGCGTGATATGTGCCAATAACTTTACCGTTTTCATCCTCTATAATATAATAATGATTTCCTACTCTTGCTTTGATTTTAGATTTTAAAAAAGTGGGCGCAAGTTTGGAATTAAATTTCTTTTCAAGATTTGATTGAGCAAAATTTCTTCGATAAACATATTGTCCTACATCGTATGATATTGGTCTTGTTCGTAAATTATATTGATTTTTGTTTTTCTCATAAGCGCTGTCAATATGTTTTTGGATATCATTACGAATTAGTTGAAGGTTATCATGTATGTTTAATTTTACTGCAGGTTCATTAAACAAATTTAAAGTTTGAAGCAATTTATACGAGCTACCGTGTGTTACCATTTCTTGACCAAAAACTGCTTTATAGGGAGAACCCTGTATGGTTTGGTGAAATGAATTCCTCAACGCACAACTAATAAAGCTTAAGTGTTTATCCCAGAGAGTTTGATCTTTCTTTAAATAAGATCTAATACCGGAAATAATAGATCTGTTAACCCTCTCTGAGGCGTTAGATTGCGGTGAGTAAATGGCAGTATAAATGTGTTGAATACCCATTTCTGTTAAAAAAGCATTAAAATCATTAGACCTGAATTGTGAACCATTGTCACTTACTAACTTCTCAGGAACACCGAATACGTGAAAAATTTGTTCTAAAAGATATTTTTGAATTATAGAAGCAGTAAATTTTTTAAGGGGGCATAACCAATGAAATTTTGTCTAATGATCTAGAACTATCAATATGCCAATATGACCTTGTTTACTCCGAGGATAGGGTCCTAATATGTCCACATATAGTCTTTGAAATGGTCTAGAGGTTACGACTTGAGTACCCATATTTGGCTTTAGAATAATATTTGGAGCTTTGCATTCTTTGCATGTCTCACACGATCCTACATAATTTCTAACATCCCGTACCATACCTGGCCAATAAAATTTTCGACGAATTAATTCGAGTGTTTTCACCATGCCACCATGTGCCGCAACTGGGGAGTTATGAAATCGGAATAATATGTCATTTCTTAAATTTTGGGGTATCCAAAGTTTCCAGGCTTCATTATCCTGTTCTTGATCTCCGGTATAGTGGGATGTTCTAATGTAAACGTAGTTATCAATGACCTTAATATCGGGATATTTGGAGGGACTTTCAGCAATTTTCGTTTTAAGCTCAAGGTAATCAATGTATTTAAAATGGGGTGAATCTAAATCAATTTCTGGTTCTGCTAGATCAAGGGCTGTAATCTCTTCAAATGGAATTCTTGACAAAGCATCTGGTACCACATGATCTTTTCCCTTGCGATGGCTTATCGTAAATTTGTAACCCTGAAGCTTCCATACCCATCTCGCTAATCGTCCTGTCACATCCTGCTGTTTCATAAGCCACACCAAAGAAGAATGATCGGTTATAACTTCAAATTCTTGTAGTTCAAGATAGCATCTGAACTTTTTTATTGCCTCTAGCGCTGCTAAGCATTCGCGCTCGGTGACACTATAGTTCCGCTGCGCTGAACTCAACTTTTTCGACATAAAAGCTATAGGCTTTTCATTACCACTATCATCGAATTGCACTAGTACGGCACCGATGCCAAAGTCGCTAGCGTCGCATTGTACATAAAACTTTTTTGAAAAGTCAGGATTTGACAGTACCGGAGCGGAGGTGAGTAAGGTTTTTATTAACTCAAAAGATTTTTGAGCCTCAAGTGTCCAACAGAATTTACGTTTAGTTGATAAAACTTCAGTTATAGGAAAAACGATTGAGGAAAAGTTTGCCACAAATCTGCGGTACCAGCCTGCTAAGCCGAGAAATCCACGGACCTGCTTTATATTTTTAGGAATTGGCCAGTCTCTAATAGATTGTAACTTCTCAGGATCTGTTTTGATGCCTCCATTACCTATGATGTATCCCAGATAATTGACTTCAGTAACACAAAATTTGGACTTGGAGATATTTAAAGTAAGATTTGCGTTTTTGAATTGTTCAGCAATTCGCATAAGCACCGTCATATGGGAACTAAAATCTTCGGAGACAATAATTAAATCATCCAAATATCCAAATACTGAGTGACGAAGTTCAGGAGGTATAATACTGTCCATCAAACGACACATGGTTGAAGGAGCATTACAAAGCCCGAAAGGCATAACAACAAATTGGTATAACGGCCTTCCAGGGACCGTAAAGGCTGTCAAATGTTTTGATTCTTCAGATAGGCCAATTTGCCAGTAAGCATCTTTTAGATCTAACTTTGAAATTATGTTAGCCTTGGGCAATCTTGAAAATATGCCTTCAATGTTGGGCAACGGGTAAGCGTCTTTTCGAGTAAACTCATTTAGTTTTCGCGCATCTAGACATAGTCTAACCTTATTAGGTTTAACTACGAGCCTCATGGGTGAACTCCATGGTGAACTAGAAAGCTCTATAACTCCTAAGTTTAACATACGATCTATTTCTGTAAACATTAACTTTTCAACGGCAGGGGACACGGGGTAAAAACGTTGTTTGACAGGTTTTGCTGACCCTATATCGATTGTATGTTTTATTAAACTTGTACGGCCTAAACCCTGTTTTTCATAATTAGGAAAAAATGATATGATAGTATCAAGCTGTTGCTTTTGACTAGGCGTCAATAAATATTCTTTTGCATTATTTGAGTTGATACTTTGCCTATTAATAGATACATTTGATATGATTTTAGGAGGATTTTCATTGACAGATGTGTAAAGAACATTCTCAAATAATTGGGGAGCCAATTCAAAATTTTTCCAAAAATCAAGGCCTAAAATGAGTCTTTGAGTAATTGCTGGAACTATAAGAAATTTTAGTTTTTTCACAATGTCTCTAAAAGAAACATCTACATGCAATAAGCCAAGGACTTTTTGTTTACTACCATCAGCAGTTTTTACATAAGTTTTTATTGGACAAAATTCTTTAAATTGCTTAAAGTCAAAATTTGCTAAGTCTGAACCTATACAAGACACATTTGCTCCTGTATCCAAAAGACCAAATTCAGAAAAATGTAAAAATTTTACAGGCGCATAATAGCGTTTGTCTGAGACATTATTTACGATAGCGGATAAAATATATTTTGAGGTAATTTTACGATTTTTAAAATATCTACGTAACCTAAGGGTAGATCGTTTTGGTATTCGTACAGTAACATTTTCAATACCATTCACTTCAAAGAGAGACTTTCGTTTGTCTAAATATCTTTGAAGACGAATATGATATGGTATAATTGGATATAAGAGTTTGTTAACATTTCTATTTTCAATATTTTCATCTTCAAGATTTTGGGTAGATTCATGTTTTAAAATTTTTATGTTTGTGGTAGAGTTTATATTAGAATCATTAGTCGAATCAACGGGATTTAAAGAAGATATTTTTATGGGTAGTTGCGAACATTGTTCTGAGCTATTTGGTTTTTTGATATTTTCTTGTTAACACATTTGGGACACTGGGGCTTGTACGTGTTTTTCATTCCACACCCATAACAAAAGATATTTCGGATCTCTAAGCAATCCTCCCAGTGATGGCCTTGTTGGTCACAATTCCAACACTTGAATAATTGGGGAGTTTGTTGAAGTGCATCGACAGAAATTTCTGAGTCAATTTGCTGATCCACAATATTATTTTCATTAGGACAATTTAGTTCTGCAACTTGCCTTCTTGTATTAAAATTTGGGAGCAATCTGTTTGGTATATTCTTGCGAAAGAAATCATTATCCATTAAGTGTTCTCTCATCTGCACCAGTTTTCGCAAATGAGCAATTGAGTACACAGGAACATATAGTAATTCATGCCTGATTTCTGGACGAAGATTTCGTGTTAATATTTCCACAAGTTCAGATTCTTGAATGGGAGTTGAAAGTCTATCTAACATAGAACATACAGACTCATAATATGACTCAAAACTTTCATTGGGTTTCATCTTACGATTTCTAATTTCCTCATGTATGTCAAAGCTTGTTTTAAATTCTTTGTATTGATACTTAAGGGCTTCACAAAAATCTTTCCACTCTACAATTTCAACTTGTTTGTGGTATCGCCAGTACCAATCACGCGCTTTACCAGCTAATAAGATGTGTAGGTTTCTACATATTAACGAAAAATCATTATTAAAGTTTTCCCTTGTTAGACTTCTTACTCTGTATAAAAATTCGTCTACGCCTATGCCATTACTGGAGCCATCAAATTTTATATTCCAGTTTTGAATTATGGATGTGATTTTGTCGGCACGTATGGCAAAATTTTCATCAAAAGATGAATTTTGTCGAAATGTTGAACGACTTTGAGGATAATTGGCAACCATTTGAGGACCGATCTGTGGTCTAGAAGTTGAAGGTTGAATGTTTGGAGCATTTGTTAAATTTTGAGATGGAATAAAATTTAAATTATGTAGCAAACGAGTTACTGTGTTTTCAATTATAGAATTCAAATTAGAATAATCTATATTTGGAGGATTTCGGCTACCAGTTCCCGGGTTGGTGTTTCGCCTATTAGTCTGTGGAGAATTATTATTATTTGATACAGGTTGTTGTCTATTAGATGGGGGGGAATCTTCCCGTATATTTTGATTTGACGTTTGTCTATTGGTATTGCTTGAAGGTGTTGATGGTTCACTAAACAAATTTCTAGACTGGCTACGTGTATGATACTGCTTCGCCAAGGCTCCTCGAGCTTTTCGATTTATATGACTAGATCTATCACCAAGCTGATTATGATCTTGAATATTAATAGTTTTTAGTTCAGATAATGAACAAGGACGTTTGCAAGAAGGACACTCCGCGGAGTTGGCTAAATGAGTTTCAATACAAGCGCGATGAAACGCATGTTTGCATTCGGATATAATCATAGAATCTTGTCCATCAGACATTTTTTCGTTGCAAATAATACAAACATGATCGTTACTAGATACGTTGTTGCCTGAAGCCAGTAATGGTTGTATTGGTGGAGGAGGTGATCTTTCCATCCTTATTGAAAATTAATATAACGCTTTGAGCAAAATAAATAAAAATTTATAAATTGAGCTTTCTAAATATGAATAGCTAATTAAAGAAATTGAAACTGCAATATCCCTAAGGAAAATTGTTCCTTTGGTATTTGTTTTTTTAAAAAAAATCTTGAAACTAAATTACCTATGAAAATTTAAATAAAAAAACAGATTGTAAAAATGTTACACAAAGATAACTATCTCAAAGTAACTAAGTTTGTAATTAAAATGTAATACAATGTATTTTCTAAGCAAATGATTAAACTCTAAGAGAAATCTTAAAATATTAACAACAAAAAAAAATTTGAAACTTCTAAATAAAAAAAAAAAAAGATAATAAAAAAATTATTGATTATAACACTCGTAGAATCGACAAATTTTCAAACAAGATATTAAAAAGGTTTCTAAAACTTGTTAAAAAAAATAATGGTGTTCTCTTTATTGAAGACAAATGTTTATATATATATATATATCATAAAAACCTGTTTTCTTACGGTTAGTGATGTGAATCGAAAGAGTAGTTAAAATTAAAACTTTTTACGAAGGTTGAAAGGAAACAAATCAAATCTATGGAGTTAAGAAAATATATTATCATAGATTTCGTAACAAACTTACTGATATGCAACATAAACCCACTTCATAACTGATTTTAGCGGACAATAAATTGCAGAATGAGCAATTATATGGTAAATCCAGGAAAAACCAGGATATCAGTATTCAAGTGATATTAACAAAAACTAGTGATAATCATTTTTATAACTGCTACATAAAATATTATAATTATATATAATCTCCATCTACAAACAAAAGAATTAATAGAAGATTATTGGTCGATATATCCGAACCTCAGATAATCGAATTCCGAATAATGCTAAAAATTATTTGCAAGCTAGAATTTAACTCTATATAATATAATATTTCTGTATGTTAATGAAATCTACAATACTAAAATATGTTGTTTTGTGTGTAGAGCAAAGAAAATTTAATACGATTGTTTTTTTTTTTTTTTTTTTTTTTTTTTTTTTTTTTTTTTTTTTACCAGAATATATTAAATCCTCTCGGGCCCCACGTTGGGCGCCAATTTATGTAATGAACAAAATCTTTGGATGGAAATATATGATTTTGTTAGCTTTAGTTAGACTGAAGAAAACTAATGGGAGCCATTGATTACCACTAGCGGTCAGTCGGTTGGGGGGGTTCTTGTTTTCTCAAATCTATCTTGCCAATAGCATTTTATTTACATAAATATTATTATAGACTCCCTAAGTTTATAATAAAGGAGAATGGACCGAATGCTGATCAATATCAAAAGTAAAAGCTGTTAATTTAACCCCAATTTAGATCAACTAGAAATAAACGGATAATTAACTAGTTCAACCCACAAAAAAATTTTGTATAAATTTCTATCCTTGGTGGAGTTGGATAGATAGCCGCCTCTTTACCCTCCCTACCTGTGATTTTTTTGTAGCGCGGAAATTATTTATTGTTACAAAAATCCCTCAAAACAGACTACTCTTAAACCCTCACATCACATTTCGTAAGAAAAGCTTAGACGAATTATTTTTCCATTTCTTTTTTTTTTTTCGTTAATTCACATTTTATTCATAATAATTTTAGCAAATTCATAGTATAATTAATCGATAAAGAAAATTGGATCAAATTAATGAAAAAAAAACTTCAATCTTAACCAAATAAAATGAAAGTAAAATAAATTGTTTGGACCGAATAAAAAAACTAATTAGAAATAATTTAATAATGGAAAAAAAATCTTAATTTAAATAATAACAAATATATGGAAATATCTACAAATACCGACTGTAATGAAATTAGCAATATCAATGATATTTAAGAGCCCTGTATAATCTCTTTTATCAACATGTTGCTAACGATGTTTTTTTTTTTTTTTAACTTAAATTACTTTATACTATTATACAAATGTTTACAAAAGCTCTTAATCTGTATTGCTTATCTCTTTACAAAGAGGTTCATGAAGAGTTTGATTCACTTACCAAAAAAAAACTTGTTGATAACAGCTGTTGAGGAGGCCTCTTCAATTGCTGGTCTTTAATGTGTTAATTATAAGGTGTTTGTGAGATATGTAGATGAGCGTTTAGATAACTTAAATGGGTATTTCCATAGCTAGATTAAAGTTAATTTAAACAAATAAACAAAGTATTAACAACTAAATTTACAATGTATCAATAAATTTCGTAATGCTCTTTATACAAATTCAACTGTGATTACAAGTGCAATATAGGTTTTACTTTAAGTTAGATTTTTTTATTAATAGATTTTGGTATGCATGTTTAGGACAATTTTTAGAAGAAATTTTTAGATTTAGATTTTAACTTTAGGAATAGAATTTAAGTATTAGCGCATTAGGAAATTTAGTGATT
This sequence comes from Bellardia pandia, assembly GCA_916048285.2. Lineage (NCBI taxonomy): Eukaryota > Metazoa > Arthropoda > Insecta > Diptera > Calliphoridae > Bellardia > Bellardia pandia. The sequence continues at coordinate 30,480,887 of OU696530.1, forward strand.
CGATATTTTTAAAATTAATTTGTTTTTATAGTTACGGCGACGAGATTCTTTTTGCACAAGTGGGTTGGTTTTTTGGTACACTATTATGAATCTGTATGGTGATTTAATGCCACAAAATTATGCTTTGGGGACGATGATTATGGTGGTGGTATGGTAAAACTTTTTCTACTGATCTTCAATCTTATTATCGATCTTTATTATCTTTTATTTAAATTGTGGAACTTTTGATGTATGTTATCTTGAGCGTGGTTTGTAATAATGCTGTTATGACTGCTGATGCTGATGTTACTAACTTTACTTCTTCTGGTTTGTCTTTTTCCTTGTGTTTTTTTTTTTTCTCTTCTTTTGTTATATTTAGTGCTTAAGCAAGCTGCTTTGATCAAGTAATGCTCAATAATACTAAAGCTTGAGAAAAAAATGCCAAATTTAAAACCACAGTGGTGGCTCAAATGATGAGGCCACCACAAAAAAAAAATTTTTTATATTTTGTAGCTTCGTTAGCACCTTGATTTTCATGTAATTATGTTAGAATTTAGGGTAAAGAATATTCTTGAAATAAAATTCTCCGATTACTTCTATTATTTTCTTTGCAATAGAATCTTTTCTGGACAAATTTTCCTTTTGCTTCTTGTCCCTTTACTGTAAAGAATTTTTTTTTTCTTCTTTGTAATTTTGCAATGGAAATAATTAGCACTTGGGATTTAAAAGAGAACTTTAAATTTAGTTTTTTAAAATCTTAACACTTCTTGATCTGCTTGCCGCTTTTTAGAAAATATTGACTATCCTGAGAATTTTCTATTACAACACCTCCTAGGTATTGTTACATTTTATCTTTTGTGCTTGACTGATGTACAAGCAAAACGAGGTTCTAGTGGTAAGTAATTGTTTCAAAAAGAAATTGACAACATTGGTTAACAAAACCACCGTAGATTGTAATAGAGTATGTTACCTTAAACATAGCTCAACCAATGAATATTATACCTTTTCTTTATTATATTAGATTAATAAAATCTAAAGATCTATTAGTAAGCTCTTTTCTTATATTTGACATGAAAAAAAATTTACCATAAATATAAATATACCAGTTTTATAGCTGCTTAGTCTAGACACACCTCAACTTTATACCAATATCAATTTGTGTCCATCATTTGCCACTGTTATACTTGGGGTACAATTATTTAAATTCATAATCAGGTTATTAATTTCAACTGTTAATTCTAACATAGTAAATACTTAATTTGTATGTATTATTAGTAAGATTTTAACAAAAAAAATTAATAATGATAACATGAAATCCTAGACCAATTTAATAAATTCAATAGATTTAATAATATAAAGATGTAATATTATGAGTATATCAAATTTTAATACAATTCACCATTTATACCATAGTATTCGATTAAAGTCAGAGAAATTAAATTGAAATTGGAAACAAAAAAAAAAAAAAAAAAAAAAAAGAAATTTAGGACAACAATAATTTTTTTGAAATTTTGCATTACAAAAGTGGGGGGATGGCAATATTTGTATTTGTCTGCAGCTATAGCTGTAGCGGGGCAAGTGTATAAATAAATGTATTTATTTACAACAGGGGGTGGTTTAGCAGGACGAATATGGACAGATGAATATAATCTCGTTTTATCATTAAGTTGTAAATTACTCAAGAGTTTATGTTAAATTGTGGCAATTCTCGTAAAAAAAGGATAACAATACCATTAAAACCCATCAAAATGTTTATGCTTTATATTTTTTTATTATTTTTTTTTTTTTTGGTGTACATATTTGTATAGTATACAACAAAAAATGTATAATATAGTCGGGAGAATTTTTAGAAGTCAGGTGTGGTGCAGAAAAATTTAAGCTAAATGGGATGGCAAAGTAATCCTCCTGGTACTAGTTTGTTGTTAAGATTAATTTGAACTTTATAAAATATATTGAAATTTCATTAAAATTTGCTAGCTGATTTTTAAAATAATATTTGATATATCAGCGAAATAAATCCAAGAGTTTTTAAGTATTCCCTAATTAATCCGACTCGTTGAAAACGCAGGGAAGATATATTATACATCATAGTATAGGAAATTATGTCGTTTTTTTAAATATATGAAACTTTTCACAAATACGAAATGCATGCAAGAGTTTTTGGAAAACAAGCAAAAATATCTTATTTTGTGTTTTTTTGTGAAAACAAAAATTTTTTAAACTTAAATAAAATTTTATTTATTAAAAGTTTTTTATAAAATTTTGCAATTCTATGGAAATTTTAGCGCAAAATACTAAACTCGAAACAAAATTAAAATTTTTTTTTAAAAATACTTTACAATTTTCCAAAAATGGAGGGTTATCGGAACCTATTGCAGAATAATTAAAAACATATTGGGCCATATAAAATCGTTTACTAGTTTTGGTTATATAACTATGCGATGTTTTTTTAATTTTTGTTTCATAAACATACATATCATATACAATCATCTTCTAGAATTGAAGCAGAAGACAGGAAAAATAATGGCCACAGCCCCCATTGCTCAAATCGAGTTATAACGTCATGTAAAAGGTACCTGAACACGCTATATTTGGAAAGAGAGTGTTTTGCAAAATATCGCTCACAAGCGCCCATTATACTAAACTTCATACACCTCCAAAAACACAACATAGAATATTTTTTTCCCGTTTTTTTTCTTTTTTAAGTACCTACATTAGAAATGATATTTAAAACTAATAATACAAATTTTGTTTTAAAAATTGTTCATGGGTTTTACTTGGGCGTTAATGGGTTAAAGTAAACTTTCAGAAAAAAATATTTTATAGGTCTTCTTGAAAACTTCTTAAATAATTTAAAAATAATATATGTAACTTTTAATACCAAGAAGTGGCCAAAAATCTAATTTATAACGCTTTTATTGAAAACCTAGACTAGAAAAGTTGAAAATTTAATTTTCATATTCCTTTTCATTTTTTAAGTATTCGACTAATAGATGTCATACATATAATCATTGAAATCGGTTCACAAACAAAAAACTGGAATTGCTGTGAATTTCTCACGTAATCGTGGTATGCAAATGTTTAGAAGCCTTAAAAGGGGTTATGAACCCACTTCCTAGTGTTCTTTTCTAATACAGTATAGAGGTAGTCAAAAAGAAACAGCTTAAAATTTTCATTGTCTCAAATAAAAGTCTGAACAAGATAAAGATCAATTCTATAATAACGCTAATTTTTAGGTTAATAAATATAAATTGTTGATGCAGATAAATACCGCTTTATTAGCATTACTTCTACAAACTGTAAATTGCCGATCTAGAAGAAATAGGATGGGGTTGCTTAGTTCCAGTGCACAGGTGCCAGAATCGATTTTTTAAATAAACAAATCTGGCATTTCTAAACGAATGCACCGTTCGAGATAACATTTACATATAGTCAATGACTATTCAAGTTTAAGTTTTGTAGATGGACCTAACAGACAATCCTTTGACATGAAACTTGCTGAGCCATAGTTTTTCTGAACTTAAATATTTTACGTTATCTACGAAACGTAGAAACATTTTAAAATTTGCATATCAAATATGTGTGCATACGACTGGAAATTAAATTAGTCTAAGTTATATAATTAAGTTCAGGGCTAAATTGTTCTCTATATTTTCTGTTTTATTAAAATTTTGATACAGAGATGGTTTTTACAGAAATTCAAGAAATATGAAATATGTAATAAAAATCTTTATTTATTAACATAAAGCAATTAAATTAGGAACATTAATTAAAGTTGTTCTAAATAATCAGTTGAAAAAAAATACAAAAGTACAAAAAAATCCTGCATTTCAAAAAAAAAATGAGACGAGAGACTCTGGGTGTTTTCTGCAGACAAGCTAAAAGCTTCGCAGTTTGTGTTTGTTAAAAAAAAACAGCTTCCTAATACTGGAATGCGTCCGCTTGTATCTTTTGTTTATAAGATGTTTATAAGATACATATAAGGAGACGTTGCAGTTTTAAAGTTTGGTATATAAAAAGTTTGTATTGCATTTTTGTATTTTTAGCGCGTTGCTCAATATTTTTTTTTTTTTATTTATTTATTGAATCTTCATATACTGAAATAACAATAAGTATTCAAATCTTAATACTAAAAAGAAAATAATAAGCCCAGCTAGTGCTAGACAAAAATGTTTATGATACTAAAAAAATTTCACTTCAACTGATCAAGTCATCTGTTTTGCGCTTGAGTTAAAGCAAGGGTATTCCTCCTTCTCAACGAATTGTGGCCACTAAAGTTAAGGATGTCTCGTGCAAGTGGGTTTGGATGGTGTTCAAGTTTGCTGACGTACTTTGATGCATATTTTGTAAAATCGACTTTTACTAATGGCACGCCTAGATCTTTGTGGATTCGAGAATTTTTAACATACCATGGAGCTGCAGTAATTATAGGTAGAATTTCATTTTGACCCCTTTGAATTTTTTCAATATTTGATGCTGAGGCCGTACCCCATAATTGAATTCCATAGCACCAGATTGGCTTTAGTATTGCATTGTACAACAATAGTTTGCAATCCAACTTTAGTGAAGAATTTCTGCCAATTAGCCAATTAAGTTGCACTGCTTTTAATCTCATCTGTGTAAGTTTCGCTTCAATATGAGACTTCAATATTTTTCTGACACAAACCAATGCTAAGATCTTTTAAGAATTTTCGACGACGATCAATAGACTGGATGTTGCGTATTAAATTCATTACATATAAAATAGGATTAAAAAATAGTGACAACGGCCATCGACTTGTTCTCCATTTGCATGTGTATTCACCTAATAATTTGTCCATATTATCTACTCCTCCTTTAGTTTTATTATTTTATTATATTATTATATCTCTTAACTACGCTCCAACAATATATTAAATGCAAAAATGCTTTTTCTCTACTTAACTTTCATATAGGTAACCAGGTATTTTGCAGCGCATTAGAAGGTGAAAGTGTTTTGATTTTTGCCACACATTAGGGTTAACATTTTACAACTTTGCACTATTTTGAGCCCCCGTTTACTACGACCATGTGTATCAAGTATGGAGAACCATGATTAATGAATTCTTATTGACGAATAAATTGAAAAATTTTAAAGCATGCAATTTAGAATGACCGGTAAATTCGCCCTATTTTACTTGTTGAAGCTGATATCTGACAAGAATGCGTTATCTAATCACCAGATTGAAAATGCCCACATGGTTATTTATAATGGCAGTGACCATTTAAAAAACATAAAGGTTAAAGCAGAACAACATCATGTAACTGTAATCAATATCTGATTTAGTGCTGCGAGTATCATCGTTTCAGCCATGTCACAGAATTTATTGCAGTTCGAAAGTGGAATACATTCCGTATCTTCCGTACAGAAAAACTAAAACGAACAAATTTTTCGGAATGAAACCTAGACATGTTTGAAAATTATAATTACACATAGCAAATTAAAAGTGGTTTCATTCCGAAACATTTTCCGTTATACTTTTTCTTTAGAACAAAAAAACGGAATTAATTTCACTTCCGAACGGAATTAAATTCTGTGACATGGCTTTATATATATTTCTTAGTAGTGTTGGGAAGATTTCTCTGTAAGATTTGATTGTAAATGCGACTTATTTAACAATTTAAAGAAATTAGTTATTCTAGAAAAATGTATTTAGGTACAAAAATAACTGCCCAGTAAAAAATATATGGATTAATCCATAATCGAACAATAAAGGAGTAATGACTTGTTCATCCATTTGGAGTAATCAAAACTTTTTTTTGTTTTGTTGTCTATGCCTCGCTTAATACTCCAAATGGATCAATGACGGATGTATCAGTTCGTTTTGGTTTTTTTGTTCTTTGACATAACTGTAAAATATTTTCGTTTTGTTTTTCTATTTAGTCAGTTTATTTTTAAAAAGTGAAAGACGTGTTATTAAAAAACGCGAAAAGGTACGGGTATAGTAACAAATTGTTAACAATTTGTCAAGAGGCATCAGCACCTAACAAAGTCAATGACTTATCAAATGAACATAGTCAAACGGAAAACTAAGTTGATATTCTCACACAATTGAAGCAAATTATGTGTAAATAGACTGTTTTATTAGAACAGCTTGCTAAACATTTACGCCCAACTAGTAGGGATCATAAAATTTTCCCAATTAGTTCTTTGGAGGAATTAAATTCGGCAGAACAGCTGATTAAAACCGAGCCTGATTCAGAAGTGGTAAGACTGAGTTTTTTTAATGCAATCAGTTAAACAAGTATTTAAAATTCTTTGTTTTTTATTTTAATTTATTTTAGATTTCGTATATTAAATTGAGGTTTGACAAAATCAAAATTGAAAAAGCACTACGCAAAATGATCGCCCAAAATGTGTTGCTCAAATTAAATTGGGGTGGATCTAAAAATAAGATAGCCCTAAACAAATACAAATTGTTTAACTTTTTTTATTTTGGTAATAACTGAATTTTTAATATCATGTCTTAAATGATATATTACGTGTTATCTTTTCCTTAATTTTATTGCAGAAGCACTTAAAGGCACGTATCCAACATACCCGGAATCATTGAAAAATCATTTAAGCTGGCATTTCGTAAATGTAAGGCAACTGTTTACCGACAGACCTACTCGTCAAAGACTACGACCTCGTCGAATCCAACAAAAAAACAATAACATTTTTGAAAAATTTAAAAAAAATAAATGAATATTTTCTTGTTTTTGTAAAAAATAACCAAATTTGTATTTATGCTCTTTTAGGAGACAAAAACGATTTTTTACTGGGTGGTGCTGAAATACATTTCCATAATTTTCCAAATTCCAGCAAAAAACATTTATTTTTAAATTAAATTTTTTACTTAATTAATTTAAATTACCGAAAACTGCTTTCTTTCACAATAATTAATGTAGCCATTAAATAAAATACTTCCGCTTGTGTTAAAAATAAAAGCGAAAAATGTATCCGCTCCTGGTTGTATGACGGCCAAAATGTTTAACTGCAGATGTTTTTTCTGTAGATTTTCTTACTGTTTGTTAGTTTTTTTGTTGTTGTTTTTTTTTTTGGCAACATCAACAGTAATGAACATGAATGGGATTGGTCATTCAGAGCTTACCGTGTATAAATCAACTTTAACTTGCAAGCGCATAAATAATTACAACATTACCCATGCGTTGGTTTTACGCCATCTCTTGCCACCTTGAGCAAACCCACAGCTTCTCAAAGCACATTCAAATTTGTTACTTGTACTTGGAAAACGTGGGTGGGTGGGTGTGTAATTTTTTGAGACTTTCAGTGTAGAAGGCCAGTCAGTCTACTAAAGGCTGTCAACAAAACATCATTATTTTTCACAGCGGCAGTTAAGACTGTTAGACGTCCTTATTTTTTTAAGTTTCTTTCTTTCTTTCTTGTTGTTGTTGGCTATTTGCAAACGTTATGAACTTTTGGTTGTTGGTGTTGTTTTGGCCGTTAAAAAGAAATCAGATTTTTTTTTTTTGCTTTTTGTTGATGTTGTTGCTTTTTTTATTACAGTTTTGGTCTTTCTTTGCTCGTATTTAAACTTAGCAGGATGCATTATTTATAAAATCCACTCACTGTGGCTGCTTCTGTTGCTGGCTGGCTGGTGTTTAAATAAATGTTGTCTGTATTTGTAATACAACAAAAATAAGTAATATCTGTGTGTAATTGCATGTAAATGTGAGTGTTTGTGTGTGTGATTTGTTCTTGCTTTGCCATAAACCAAACAACACTTACTACTACATTAGCAGTTTATTTTTGTTGGCATGCAGTGATGTATTTTTGCTTTTTCTTTATATGACGACTATAAGAATATAAGAAATATGGCGAAAAATCGACAATAAAGAATCAAGTTACAATAATGTCGACAATGAAGACAAGGAGGCACAGTGCAATTTGACTGTTAAAATAGGAATTATATCCTTTGAATAAAAATTATATTTTGTGGCGCCTGGAGAGGCTGCAATATGATATTATATTTAGAATTTTTATTTTAGATTAAAATATTATATTTTTTTGAAGTTGGACAAATAATTAGGGTTAAAGGGAATGTTTCCATTACACTCATGTGTATATAAAAGTTATAATTTAAAAAATCAATGTTATTTAAAAATAAAATAAAACATAATATGAGTGCAGATGAAATTTGATAATATATTGTGAAAGAATTTCAATTATATTTTTTTTTAATATTTGGCCCTTATTAGTCTTCGTTATTTATATAAAAGAATGCCTGCAGAAATATTTGCTGCCACTTACTAAAAGTCGGCTTCCTTCAGTAAAGTTTAGGATCAATATACATAGCTATTTGTCGTTATTGAATTGATTGGAATCGAAGAATCAGATCGACGTCATTAAAAAATATATAAAAACCAAGTTCTCAGTTTATGAAGTTGAGAATCACATCACTGAAGAACCTAAAATAACTCACTGGATTAAGATGTCTAGGGAGAAATTTTGGAAGTATATTGAACGTATGAGGTGCTACATGCAGCAACTTTATGGTTCATAACAACAACTTTCTAGAGATTGTTGCATAAGTACAAGAGTGAACTACGATCAAATAATCCTTAAAGAAGATTATTAGTATACATCAGTGATGTTCAAAAATAAAATGTAGATGTATTTGTGAGAGATTTTGCACAGCAAACATATTGTCAAACGCTGAAAATCAGAAAAAAGTAAAGAATTTTTTCCAAATATAAACACCTTATGAAACAATATCAGGGACCGTAAATAACAATTATCAATATCGAAAACCAATTTTGGAACAGTTATTTTGAGAAAAAACAAAAATAAGTCCATCTTAAACAGTTTTTTATTTTTCGTCTTCAATTGTAATTGAATCGCGTGTGTTTGCTGTGCTTCGACCAACAAGAAGCAACAACAATGCTTAACAAATTTCTGAAAAAAATGACGATAGACCGTCGCATGTGTTCCCATCGCTTGCTCAACGACGACTGAATGAATGTTTTTAAAAGAGCATAACAAATGTGTGTGAATTTTTCAAACAATTGTTGTATGGGCTAAACATCACTGGTATACATTTAAAACTTCTTCAAGATTTACACGAACTGTGCCGTCTAACTATCTATTAAGACTAACTATCGAATATGAAGCAGCCTTGACTGCAACTAGATTGATGGAATGATAGAATTATTATGCATGAAGACAACAAACAATTTATATTAAATATTATTCCAGCCAATTTCAGATAACCCGTTCTGAAGTGAAGCGTATTCCAGAGAGAGTTTTATGAATCGATAGAAACAAATTGTAATTAGACGGGGCAAGGTTACCACTATGAGGTGGCTAAGACAAAACTGCCACTTCCTTCTGAATAGTTCTTAACAGGTATTTATAATAACTACAGATCTGTTATAATAACTAAAGATCAGATATTAGAGAATTTGAAAAGAATATTTAATCTTTAACTGCATCATATAATATCAACCAGATAAGAATGGAATGAATTAACGATAGTAAGGAATTAAAAAGAAACCGATCACAATACAGTTCACTGATACTTAAAGAAACGTGAATGGGCGTTTATCAATAAAAATAAATATATGTATGTCATTATAATTTTACATTTGCATTCTTTACAGTCATTTGGATTATAAAATTGTGAAAGACTTTCAGACCATTTGACCCAAAGGTTTCTTATTGGTGCGAACTTGTCCGCACTTTCCTGAGCACATAAATTCATCAAATAAAAAACACTTGTTCTATCACAAAATCCACCAAACTGAAATATGTATGAAATGTGATACAAAGGCAGTATTATAAACTTTTTTAATTTCTCATAGACTATTTACATTTATTTTTACAAATTGTGAAATAGGCTACATTTCTGTCCTAATAATTTGTTAATAACACGTCAAAATCTTGTCATTATTTTTAAAAACTAAAAAAATATTTAGTATTGTTGTGGGTAAGTACCGAGTTTTTAAGAGTCATGACTAGAATTTGGCGTTGTTGTAAAAAATGATAAGGAACAGGAATGTAGTCCCTAAAGACCCAAGAACACCGGTAGATATACAAAATGTTATGATCGGACTAAAAATAGCGACACAGTGAACAAAATACTAAAAAGGCGGTATTTGTAGGCGTGGAAAAAAAATAAAAAAATTATTTCTGGGTTTGTTTTTACATTATCTTTAATCCTAGAGGGTGACGGACGCATTTTTTTCCAACCACTCTATTGTACAACATACAGAGATAGAATTGTCCATTACTTAAAAGTAAAATGCTGAAAATTTTTGCAAATTAGGATAAAATTTATAAAGTTCACGTTTTTGGATCAAAATAGCAATATTTTCAAAAAATTTAATTTTGAGTAAATGGAATTAAAAATACTTTTTGATTTTAATTGATTAATTTTAATTTAATTTTTTCTTTTCAACAAATCTTGAAAATTTTAAATTTTGGACTTGTGATCTCCATGACATAAAAGGTTATTTTCATACTTTGGAAGCATCTAAAATCTAAAAAGTGCTTAATGAGGACCACACTAATATACAGACCGGGCTAGGCAGGGAGTAACTTCTATGGGTGTGCTATTTTGACACGTTACAATTAGTCTGAATCCAGTACAGTCTATTGACATATTGGCCGTTAGCTGGTTAATAACAGTTTAAACAACTGGAAGCTAAAATGAAAATTCTGAAAAATATTCACGATAACTGAAAAGAAGGTATTTGAAGATTAAACAACATTATCTCATCCACACCCCAGATACGTAGGACATGCTTCTTTCTTTCTGAAAGAAATTAACAGACCAAGAAAAAACTTTTTGTCCAACTTCCTAGTACCAATGCACCACAGTGCGACGTCATAATAATATCTCATTTTTTATTATGATTTCAGGGCTTTTCATTCGAATTTTTCTTTGCTTTTGTTACTTGTGTGTATGTGTGTGTGTGTATGTACATATATTTACATAATGTTCGTATGTTTGCGTTTCTTTTTTTTTTTCTTTCTTTAATATTTTTTATGAGTTTTAGGTGTCTGTTTATCATTTTTTGTGTTGTTGTTGTAGTTGTTCGATTTTTTTTCTTTTCATTTTTATTCTTGGGTCATTATATTTTTCACTTGGGGCGTTATACGGTTCATTCCTTTAACTGCTGTTTATTTTTAATGTTGATTATACAGATTTTTTGTTCATGAATTTTACATCAATTGGCACTATGAGTTTGAGATAATGTCTGTTACAATTGCAGCTGAGCAATAATATTCCATATTGCCTTTAAAAGGATAAAGAAAAAAACAGACGGTTATCTAAAGTATTTATTGGAATATACATATATATTTTTAAAAGATTGTAGATTTATATTCCAATGATGTTTACAAAATATGCAACTTATGGTTGTACAGCAATAGGCACTACAGGCGGCATCATAGTCCCCCAATAGTACACAACCTTAAACCAAGTTTTAGCTTTTTCAAGATATATTTAATATATATATTTAATAAGATCAAGAGTTATGGTAATGTTTGGAATTATAATTTTAAATTTTGTTACAATTTAAGATTTTTATTTTACATAGGCAGCGCTCTCAAAATTCTATCATTGCAAACCTGTTTAAAATATTTAAAATCCTTAAACTCCTGGCTGTTTTCCTTCTTTTTTTTCTGTGAATAAGAATATATGACCTTTGGCTATATTATCCTTACCATTGTCTTGTATTTTATATTGCCAAAGCTCAGTAATTAAGCTACGTTGACAGTGTTTGTTGAGTTAAATTTTTCTTTTATAATTCCTAAATATTCGCTGAGATTTTCAGCTTATTTTTACAATGGTATGAGAGTTATTAAAATTTTTTTTCCTTCCATTTATTTTTATTCTCTTCCTCATCTTACATCAGGAGAGTAAGAAAGACTATAAGATAATGAGTTTTTAAATTAGTAAACAAATTGAAGAATGTTTTTCTAAGAAAACATTGTTTTTAAAGGCAATTTTCGGTTGGCAATATAATAAGATTCTGTATTTATTTATTTATTTATTCTTAACTTAAGTGAAAAATAATAAAAATTATTTTTTTATGTTGCATATGGCTGATATTAGTTAAAATTGTTCTACAATAATTTCGTTTTTATATTTTTAATCTGCTAATTTATTACTCTAAGGACACTTTGCATGCAATAGAATAAATAATTTTGTTTTTTGGAGTTTAGAAACTTTTTTGGCAGAACAATGATTTTTTTCTTGTATGTAAGTAGCACATCTCCACTAGGACATCTGGATAATGTGTACAAGAAACGTGTATAAATTAATGGTTTTGGTTATAAAAATTAGGTTGTAAATTAAAAAAAACAAATGTTATTACTTTATATTATAATTTCTTATTTAACTATTTAGTCAAAAAATTAAAATTTTTAAACCAAATGAAAGAATATTACACCAAATTTATGAAAATATTATTAGTCAAGAATTTGTGAAGGTTTTATAAAATATTGTATTCAATCGCAGGAAAATTTTCGGAACTTCTTCTACAATAGAATACGTGTTATCAAAAGCACTTTAGATTGTTCAAAGTCAGCCTAGGAACTAATGATGTTGCAATTACTTCCGGAATCCGTTCTGTAGAACTCTATTATGATTCTTAAGTGCATCTGTGGCAGTTTTATGCAACTAAACTCTTAGCCTAATGCAGAAAGAGAATAGTTAGAGAAATGGATACATTACTATACTCCAGAAACAAAACAACAATCCAAGCAATGGACTGAAGCTGGAGGAACTGCCCCAAAGAAGGTAAAAACAATTCAATCGGCAGATAATTTTATTGATTGCTTATCTGCAAAAGGGTAAAACAATAAATTCATAGTACTATTAAAAGATTTTGGGTAAATTAAATGTAAAAATTCGAGAAAAACGTCCAGGCTTACAACACAAAAAAAAAATAAGTTTTCATCACGACAACGCACCAGCGCACAACGACTTAAAGTACGAGTCAGAGAACAGAAAGAGACCATTCACATTTGCTAACCATTCGCAAATTCATTGCTTTTGTATTGCTTTTACTCGACAGTAATAAAAATGTGCATTGCTCTTTGTTTACTCATTCCTTATTACTGTTTGCTATTTTACATTCCCTTTTTGTTATGCGGTTATACCTCAAGCAACGAAATAATTCAATGCCACATGAAAAAACAAAAAGGATTGACACCAATCGTGCAGTATTCGTTGCTTTCAGTGAATGAAAACATAAAGAAAGAGCAAAAACAATACAAAACCTAATGAGAAAATAAATATTTTTTGGTTGTTGCTTTATTGCGATTTGTTGACAGTAAACTAGTAAAGTTTGATATTTTTTGTTAGTATGTACAACTTATACAATCAGCATTGAAACCGTTCATACCAATCGTTAACCATTCGTACCAATCGTTAAGTATTCGTTGCTTTTGGGAGTATACGTTTACATTTGTACAAGACATTGCATGCATCATTTTTCGTTACACTCCGTTTTGTGCTTTACGGAATTGATTTATGTTGTCAACATGAGGTTCGTTTTTTGTGATTGTATTCAAAATCTAAAATTAACCAATCAATCCGTTCTCTGGTACGAGTTGCTTGGCCACCCACCTTATTCTCCTGATTGAGCTCCGAGTGAGTTTTACGAGTTCCAAAATCTAAAAAAGTTCCTACGCTTGACATGTTTAACCTCAAATGACGATGCAAATACAGTTGTAAATCTCTATTTTGAAGGTCTTGAGGTAAGCTATTTTAATCAAGGGATAGAATTGCTAGATAAGCGTTGTTCTAAGTGCGTTGAAGTTTCAGGAGATTATATTGAAAAACTAACTTTTCCCTTTTCCCCTCTCATATTGAAAATGAAAATTTTGCTGATGAAATAACTATGACTGAATCTCACTAATGAAACCTTTCAAATTATAAAGGGAAAACGTAGAAAGAACAGTTGGCTTTTAGGCACAGATATGAGAGTTTAAAAATGCTCTGCAAGAAAATCCATTTGCTGAGTTAGCTATTTAGTACTAACAATGTGGAGGTTATTCAGTATCGTTAAAAAAACAAAAAAAAAACCAAATACATTATTAAACATTTGATTTTCTGTATAAAGGCTACAGTAACGTTGCCAAGATTTTGATATTTCTAATGATCTCATAAACTTCCTATAGGCACTCGTGATATTTATTGAAATCCTAGTAACTACAGTCAAAATTCTATATAACGAATTCCAAGGTACTGGATATTTACTTCGCTATAAAGAAAATTCGCTATATAGAAAATAAAAACAATTTTGTTCCTTTTACAATTCACTTTTCTTCTTCAATACAATTTTCTGATACATTTAGAGAAGTAAACACAGTATTTGGTAAGTTGGTTTTCATTTTCGAATAGGTACGGAAACCTTGACAATTTTTAAATTTTTCAAGCCAGCCTGACTTGCTTCAAATTCTTTGTGACCCAATGCTTCAGCGATTTGTTTTGCTTTTTCTCTCAGTATTGGTCCAGACAGAGGAAGATTCCTACAACGTGCGGCGAATATCCATTTCAGCATTGCTTCGTCAATATCCTTAAAGTTACAAGTTCGAAGCTTCTTGCGTTTAATACTGGATGCATTATCTGTGACACTGGCTAACAGTTTATCCTTGTTTTTTAAAACCGTAGATAAGCTACTGGAAGGAATTCCAATGCATTTTTTTAAGCTTTTTCCTTTTCAACTTCTCTTATGCTCAATAGCTTTTTTCCACAGCTATAGAGATTACCACAGAGATGGTAATGATTCCAGTTGCCACTTGCATAGTTCGGTGGTTCCCCAATATACACTTTCAATTTTATGGTAAATATTATGGTGTATGTAATTAACCAGGTGGTAGCGTAACACAACAAAACTACGTCGATTTCTCTTTTGTATGCGTGCGTTCGGTTTTGATTACCACTGATGTAAATAATAACGAAAAATTATTTGAATAAATTCGTTATATGGAGATTGAAAACGTTTCAATCTAGAAGTTACGGTTGTAAAAATGTTTTGTTATAAGGAAATATACGTTATAGGGAAATTCGTTATATGGAGAATATAATACACTCAAAGTAGAGCTAAAAGACAGTGTTCCTATAAATGCTTTGCAATAAAGAAAATTCGTTATATAGGAGTTCGTTATAGAGAGTTTCGACTTTATTTTATAATTATAATTACTTTATGGATGTTTAGAAAAATTAAAAAAATCAAAATCAAAAATAAAATTTAATATGTCAGAAACCGTTGAGAATTATTAAATTATATAAACAACAAACTTTTTTGACATCTTTAATATAAGTCTTAATTTAAATAATAACAATAATTATGATGAAATTTAAGAACTTATATTGTTTTTATATTTTGTAGCAATTGTGTTATCGATTGGCCATAACTTGAATTATAGTGAAGTTAAGAACACTAAAGAATAAAATCTGACCCAAACCATGAAAATAGAAACATGGATTCATACATATATTGTTTTATACATACAATTTGCTAACCAAATACTTATTTGCCTGTAAGTAGTCGTTAAAAGTAATACTGTTATGCTATATATTTTATAGTTCAAGAACTTTATAATTTTCTTAGTTTATCTTTATTTTGAAACACCAGAAAATTAGAATTAAAATTGTGTTGACTTTTGTTTAGCCTTTTTTAAAGATATTTAACTTTGCCAGGCTTTTTTCAAGGCCCATTTAGCTTTCTTTTTCTACCTCCTGATAACACCACGGCATATAAATAAATTAAGAAACAAGGAACAAAAAAAATTCCACATGAAAATTAAAATTTTTATACAAAAGTTGAACTTTTCTGTATGAAATACAATCCTTCTATAAAACGAAAGCATTTGCAAAAACACTTTTAAACTTAGTTCTCATATAACATTTGACTTGATAAAATTTCGGGGAATACTAGAATTAAAAGTTAAATTTTTCGATACCTGTTAAGTCTATACCCAAACCATAGGGCTTTCTATACATTTGAAACACTAACAAAAAATCAAGTGTAGAAGAAAATTACTTTCAGCAAACTGCCACGAAATTATATTATTTATATTAGACCTAGGGTAATAGTTTGATTACCTCAGTTGGCTAATAACACTGTCCAACACCATTTTTGGAACAGAATAGCGACCCTATAATTCTGAAAGGGTATGTTGAGTAGATCATTTTTGTAAAACAAACTTATGGTCCAGCACGTCTGAGTTTTTTTTTTACAGTGGGTCAAAGTTTTCATTTTTTGGTCGAAGGGAGCATTATACTATATGAATAAAATGTTGTAAGTTAATATCTGAGAGAATTCTTATGGTCAGAGTTGTACTGTGGAATTGTATGAGGATTATTTTTGTGGAAGATCTTAACCCTCTAACTGGTCTCTTTATGGGTCAATTTGACCCTTTTTTCGATAAAATCAAAAAATATCCTTTAAAAAAGGGCATTTAAGGATTAAAATATTCTACGAAAATGTTTGGCTGAAAATTTCAGTGGGGGTCGCCAAAGACACCATTGTTGTAAATAAAGCTCTTTACGATTAATTGGCAAAATTACACGCCAACACATACAAAGCAGGTGAAAACATCGTCAAGTTCGGCCGGGCCAAACACTGAGTTCTCGCGTCTAATCAGCTGTGACTTACAAATCAGCTTTGAAGTCAGTATTGAAGAGGTTCTGATATATCTAAAGCTTCCTCTGGACTCTTCCGCTTGGCGACTATTTATAGATAGTTCAAAACACAGCTTAAAAGCAGTTTTACTGCACAATGGAAATCAGCATCTATCAATACCGGTTGCGTATTCCACAAAAAAGGAGGAAACATACGCAAATATTTCAAATCTCTTAAATAAAATTGAATACTATAAATATAAATGGGAAGTATGCGCAGACTTCAAAATGATTGCAATATTGACTGGAATGCAAACAGGATACACAAAATATATGTGCTTTCTTTGTAAATGGGATTCACGTGCTACCAGCAGCCATTATCATGTTAAATATTTCGAAGAACGTAAAGAAAATATTATTGGTGACTTAAATGTATTCCATGAATCCCTTGTCCTAAAAGATAAGGTCATACTTCCACCGCTGCATATTAAGTTGGGCGTGGTGAAAAATTTTATTAAAAGCTTAAATACACAAGGAAATACTTTCAAACGCATTCAAACAATTTTCCCCAGATTATCTGCAGCAAAATTAAAAGAAGGTAAAATACGGTTTTAAGAAATAATTTATTTCATTTAATGTAAATTACCTTTTCTAGGAAAGCTCGTTGGACCCGATATAAGAAAATTATTACACGATGAAGAATTTTATGGTCATCTGTCGGATATGCAAAAGACAGCATTTGACTTAATGCAGCTAGTTATATCAGAATTCCTTGGAAACTCAAAAGCACAAAACTATGCAGAAAATATTGAAAGCATGCTAATCGGTTTTAACAATATTGGCGTTAAGATGTCACTAAAGCTGCATTTTCTGCACTCTCATCTCAATTTTTTTAAAGAAAACCTTGGAGCGGTTTCAGATGAACACGGTGAAAGGTTTCATCAGGATATAAAGGTATTGGAAGAAAGATTCAAAGGGAAATCCCAAAGTGTAATGCTTGCTAAATACGTATGGGGCTTGTACAGAAACCTTGACCCATCGGAACATTCACGTCAAGCTAAATACAGGAAAGCATATTAAGTTTAATCTTTAATCCATTGTCATACTAGTGCTATTTCCCATTTTCCTTTTACTCGAAAATTTGAAAAAAATAAATATGTACATACTTATGTACATAAACCACTATTAAAACAAACTTATAATTTTTTTATAGAAGTTGGCGTGTAATTTTGCCAATTAATCGTAAAGAGCTTTATTTACAACAATGGTGTCTTTGGCGACCCCCACTGAAATTTTCCGCCAAACATTTTCGTAGAATATTTTAATCCTTAAATGTCCTTTTTTAAAGGATATTTTTTGATTTTATCGAAAAAAGGGTCAAATTGACCCATAAAGAGACCAGTTAGAGGGTTAAGATCTTCCACAAAATAATCCTCATACAATTCCACAATACAACTCTGACCATAAGAATTCTCTCAGACATTAACTTACAACATTTTATTCATATAGTATAATGCTCCCTTCGACCAAAAAATGAAAACTTTGACCCACTGTAAAAAAAAACTCAGACGTGCTGGACCATAAGTTTGTTCTACAAAAATGATCTACTCAACATACCCTTTCAGAATTATAGGGTCGCTATTCTGTTCCATTCAAAAACTCTTAATTTGTTGGACAGTGTAATTGCATCAAGATGAAGAAGAGATAAATTCCAACTTTCAAATATGTAACTATTTGGTCATCTGTACCGCTGGACACCATACTCAATAATCAATTCTCATTCTCTGAACTCGACTCATTGCGTTGGAGAATGCAGATTTTAAATTGGCATGAGGGACACAGAAATAAAGTTTCCCGGTGTCGTTGCAATTTGTACGTATTAAATTTGTAGCACTTAAAATGAGCTTCAGATAAACTAAGCGCCCTTCTGGCAGAAAAGGACTTGTAAAGATGCCCTGAACCGCAAACTTTTTTCTTTGCATTCACCTTTTTTAACTGACTAAACATTTGAAAAGGTCTATATGACCGAAACTAGTAGTCTGATTAACTTAAATGCTGAACCAATTCCAATGTTAAAATGACTGGTCTGACATCAGCACCAATGAATACAATGGCAATTCTCTCAATTTGAGAACCCTGCTAAAGTTCAATGGAAATTGATTATTAGAATTAAAGACTTAGAGGTAAATGTACATAGATAGCAGGAACGAGGGATTATTTTGAAGAGCCTACATCTCACGTTGCTAAAAAAAAAATCCAAATTAATATCTGCCTATGCCTCCACCTTTGTTCAGCTAACAGTCATAACTATCAAACTAACCAAAAGTTTTAAAGAAATTGTTTTGCGTATTTATGTAATAATACAATAATGTAGAATAATATTGTACTATACAACGAATAATTTCTTAAGTTGAATTTCTCCCGATAATTACATAGTAGGCAAGTTTAAAATTCTTTTATTTTCTTTGAAATAATTCGTCATTGCTATTTAAATTATACAAAAAGTTCACAAAATCTTATTGTCTTACCATACAACTATAGCCATGCCTTCTTACTTACCTAATATTACATCTGTACCAGTTTGAGTAGATATCTAATTTTTGCAAAATATTTCTAAAATACTGTACAAAAAAAGACCTTTGCTGAACCCATTTATCAGGCATATTGTCACTCTGCCTGCTGTTTTAGCTAATTTTCCTAATAAATATAATACAAAATACCACAATTAGTAACGCTCTTCTAAGGTGCCACGGAAACCATCTTAAATTCCATTTAAATATAGCATTCTAATAATAAACCATAAATTTATTTCACATTGACTTAAACATTTGTAGCATTTCTGCACATACATACATAGGTAAATTTAAAGAACAAAAGAAAGTATTCCCAGTTGTTTGTAAAACAACATTGCTACAATATTTTAACAAATGAAAGACACAAAACAACAGCGAAAGAACGAATACAAGCCCAGCATACCATTCTAGGAGCGCTCCGAAAAAGGTGTCAGAAAAGAGTCCAACAAAAGAACATTTTCGGAACGAAAGAAAAATTTGCTTGTTACCGTCCTGAGTCGGCACGCAGTATGCCGCAGAAATTCCACTTAATTATGTGTGTACTAAAGCGTTGTTGTCTTGTTATTTGTGCTTTGAACAAAAAAAAACATAGCTGTACCACACAAGCATAATAAAAAAAGATTACACAGATCTCAAGAAAACCCTCATAAAAGACTCTTTTCTGACATTATCTAAGAGCTCTTTCAGACGGAACATTTTCGAATGTAATGACCCTCTTTTCTGAAGATTTTCTGAGCAATTATGATTGTTTTTTGGGCTCATAAAGAGCGTTAACGCTCCGAAAAAGGTGTCAGAAAAGACTCTTTTCGGACTCATATGGCTTGCTGGGAAGCTTACTTCACACACGTAATCATTCAGTTCCCCTTAACTAAATCAACACATTTTTCATTTATTTCTTATCTACCTAGGTTTTGAAGCCATAAGCCAGTTATAATCTAACCTAACAAAATAATACAGCAACAACAACAACAAAATATAAAAGAACTCTAAAAACCATAAATTTAAATAAAGTGTAATTAAAAGTAATTGAGAAAAACAATTAAACACACTATTGAGTGAGTGAGTTAGAGAATATGTCTTGTTATGTTTGTTAGAGAGAAACTGTTTTTGTTAAGGGCTGTGATCAGTTATACTGTAAATACTGACAGGTATCGTTATATGCAACCTGAGTAAAATACCTTATGTTTAAAGCGATATCAAAATATAAAGAAACGAATGTCATAAATTTTACCATCACTAAATGCCTAGATTATGATCTTTTAAAGGAGTTTTCAAAAATACACCAATTCAAATCAAAATTCGTTCAAAATTAAAAAAAATCAAAAAATAAACAAAAAATTTGTAAAACTTTTTATTTTAACAACTTAAATTTAATTTAGAAAGCATGAAAATTGTTGCGTATTTATTTGGGTAAAAGAACCTTCAACAATTCCTTTGCAACAAAGGAGTAATATATATGCAGAGCGAGCAATAAAAGTTGTACAAGATATTTATCCATTTTTTTTATTATTAATACGTCATGTATTGTATGAAGAGAAAAAAATAAATAAAATAAATTTTCCAAAAAAATTCTTGGGAGGTTTTAGAAAATTGTTTTCTTTTTCGCAAAATAACGGAAGACAGGTGTTTTCATTAATAAAACATTAGTGGCCACTCCGTGGTACTATGCCAAAAATTTAGCTATAGCCCTAATGTCCAAACTACTTACAGATAAATAAGTATTTTTATATTTCCTTATATTATTGGTATTGGTATTAAAATTTTATTTTAAATTGTGGTTATTATTGATTAAAATTTTTTTAATAATTTTTTTATAAATTTTTTCAAAAATTTAAAGCTTTTAATTAAAAAAATATATTTCCTTAAATTATGAAAAATTGTATTAAAATTGTATATGAAGTTGCAAGTTTCATCATGAAAAAATACAAAAAATAAAATTTATTGATTATTTATTGATAATTTTTTATGTAACTACCTATTATGTAAACTAATACAAAGATTTCAATTATTTAGTTCGTTTATTCGACCTTTTCCAATATTCTATAATTTCTTTTTCCAAGCAATAAGGTCACTTAAATTTTATATAATATTAATATCCCTGAAGAAGCTATCCATTGAGATAGCGATATATTAGAAATAAATATATATAAATATATAGAATATTTTTATATAAAATTTAAGTGATTTTATTGCTTGGAAAAAGAAATTATAGAACAAAGATTTCAACTTATTTTTTATTTTCAAAAAAAAATATTTCCTTTAATTATGAGAATTAAAATTTTATGTAAAGTTGCAGTTTTAACATGGAAAAATAAAAAAATAAAATTTACCAATTATTTATTGATAATTTTTTTTAGTAATTACTTATAATTAGCCAATTCACAATGTGTGCTATTCTGACCTATTTGTCCTATTGTCTAAAAATGTATGATTGTCATAAAAAGGTTGTTAGTATTTCACATTTAAAAATATAATATGGCAATACAACATTGAAACTCATGTTTTTTTGCTATGCTATTTAATTCAGTGATGGCAGACTCACATTTGAACTTTGTTGATTCTGCCATAATTGTATCCATTGCATATTTTTCACACAATTTCTCCAAAATTATTTCTTTTTCTGTTTTGCTGGCCATTTTTTATTTTAATAATTGCGCCCTTAAAATATTTTTATGTATATTTGACGTTTGATGTTTATTGAATGTATGTATTCAGTAATGACGTTTATGAAAATAAATAATATACGACAGGCCGTTCACAACAGTGCTATTTGGCCTTAAATAGTATTTTATGAATTAGGACTTTAGATCACATTATGAATTGGCTAAATATCTATTAACTAATACAAACATTTCAACATATCTTGTTATAAAAAAAACTTTTAATTTCAAAAATAAATATTTCCTTAAATTATGAAAAAATAAAAAAAAAATTTATTGTTTTAATAAATGTTTTATTAATTACCTATAATACCAAGTAATATAAAGATTTCAACATAGTTTCTTAAATTGTATTTGATTTAAAATGTAACAATGTATACATATCAATGTCGATTTTAGTCCATAATAAGTATATTTATAAAAATGTTATAGTTAAATCCAATTACTAAATAAATTATTTACTTTTATCGTTAATATTAGTAATAACATTTTAAAATAATTCGTCCTTCTAAAATTATGTACATATTATATTTCTATAAATAATAAAAGTCTTTAAAATAAAACCTTCACGTTTTTACTTCTTTTTTATTGCAAATTGTATTATTTCTATACAATATATATATAACAGTTAACTAAAAATTAACTCAATAACTCAATTCATTAAACAATGAATCTTCACCATTCCTGTTATTGCATATTTCTTTCTCACAGGCAGTGTTGTCAGGAGCTAGAAAAAAAAAGCTAAAAAAGTCAGAAATAAGGCTAAAAAAGCCATCTATTTTAATTGTTTTGTAGAGATGACATAAATGAATAATTGCGAAACCATTCATATTTGATATTAAAATCATGATTTGCAATTTTTAAAGCTTATGCCATTTTATTATAAGGCGATACAAACACTTTCTAAAACACCTTCTGAGAGAAGGCATAACGAAATGAGTATCGAATCTTTTAGAATGTGTAAAAAGGTCTTGTGAAGCCTTAGCATTTTTACTACTTGGGTGTTACTATAAACGGCTACTTACGGAAAAGTAAGTATTTTATTTAAATTCATATTTAATTGTATGTGCATACGTATAAATATAAATTATATTAATGCATATAGTTTATATTTTCATCAGTTGAGTTTTTATGTGCAAATGTGTAAAAATAAAATATATGAATGTAAGTTTATATTTTCATCAGTTGGGTCTTATTTTGAATTTGAGGCCAATCTGATAACGCTCTGGTTATGAAATATGGAAACAGATTTCTTAAATATTGATATTTTTAAATGAATATTTTGAACCTTATGATGATGCTAGTATATAATGGGTTATATATTCAGCCTGTTGCGTTCAGGTATCCAATGAAATCCACCATCTGCTACTTGATGTCTCTACTACGTTGTTTAGTATGTATATGATTATTGAAAAACTTTAGTCTAGAATTTTGAAGAGCCGGACATTCACGGAGAATATGAAACTAAAAACAACCTAATTTTAATGACTATTTTTTAAGTTTTATTTGTTGCTCACAAATAATATTTATTTAAGTTTTATTTTCTAGAATTTTGAAGAGCCGGACATTCACGGAGAATATGAAACTAAAAAAGACCTAATTTTAATGATTATCTTTTAAGTTTTATTTGTTGCTCACAAATAATATTTATTATATTTTAAGTGAATTTTAGTGAATTATCGTAGGATACAAAGTAAATTTTACGAAGTCTATCCATATTTCCTAGTAATCTTTGCATTATTTGGTATATTATACAATTTTGCACTTATGGCGTTTTTTCAGCAATTCCATTTATTATGCCGTTTTAAGTTTATCTCTTTTATATTGTTCCTATTTATATGAAAACTGTGCCGATGACATTACACTTTCAAGTGGGGACGAAAATGTTTTAAAATTGAAGTTGAAACTTTAGTCTCAATGGGAAAAGTAATTTGTTCTTCTGGTTGTTCTAAAACGGATATACTATTTCAACAATCGAACGATGCCATATAATTGTACGTAACATATTTTTTAGCTTAAAAAAATTGCTTTTAAGGCTTAAAATGACAGAAACTAACACATTAAATTTCGAGGCTA
Source organism: Bellardia pandia (assembly GCA_916048285.2). Lineage (NCBI taxonomy): Eukaryota > Metazoa > Arthropoda > Insecta > Diptera > Calliphoridae > Bellardia > Bellardia pandia. The sequence goes on from OU696530.1 coordinate 30,504,776, forward strand.
AAAGGTAAATAAAAAGCTTAAATCTAGCCTCAAAAATGCTAAACTGGCAACACTTTTTTACTAATCAACATCGAACGCGTTTTTCAACAAGAACTTGTTTAAAAACAAAAGAAAAAGCAAAGAAAAAGTGATTTAAATTTTTATTGTATTGTGTAATGTTCGGTAAAAACATGTAAAAGAATTATATTGGTCAGATAACATGCGTACAGATTTTGATTCCTTTATTGAAATTTTCAATCATATTTGGAAAAAAAATGGCGGCTGTACTTTGTTAATCACGTCACAGATTTTGAGTTTTTAGGCTGTAATTGAATAGATCAGTGTTTTGCAGTTGTGTGACATGTGGCACCGTTCTGTTGAAAACACATATTAGTGATATCGATGTTATCAATAATAAGCCAAAATTTAGTGTTCTAATCTCTATATAGCGTGAACCATTCAATATAGCTTCAAAAAAAAATTAAAATTAATGTCTCTAAAACACATAACGCAACATATAGAGATACGCTCAGCACGCAAAAACAAGCATGAACCAATTGCCAATGAAATGTCTACTACTGAAATGTCAACAAGTAAAATTTCAAAACTTCCATGCTATTTCAATATTCCTCTGTTGAAAAGCAAATTTCTTCTCATTACAATAAATTCCACTTATCAATGAACAACTAGAATTTTAATAATTTCTATTTTAACTGAACTCACATCTCATGTTTGTTACACTGTTTTGTATGGTTTATATGAATAATCAAATTCTCATAACTATACGCATATACACATATACGAGTACAATTCATGCAAAAAAAATTTAAATGAATAACATTTTTTACTGTTGCTAAATGCGATTACAGTAAAAAAAATTGTTATAACAGACGTTTTTCGGAAATAAGACAAGGCAAAAATACATTTATCACGCACTGGGTGCGCTCAACAGTCTCACACATTCATACATTTGCACATACCAATACATATGCACATATAAACACACATAGAAAACAGGTACGACAAATTTAATCCTTAGTTCGGTTGTGCAAAAAATGGTAGTAAGAATGCAAACTAATAGAAAGTATTTTAAATGGAAATTGTACACAAGTACATTTTAAAACATAAAACGACAAAACAAAGTTTTTTTTTCTGCATTTTATAGGTTGAACTAATTTTCATTTATAACAAAAACAACAAGAACAACAAAAATCAGCGAACTTAGCTTATTTGTATGACCGTTAAGCAGGACACTTAAATAACGACGAGGTGAATTTTTCTGTCAAATCGTGCACACGAATTTCGTATGGTTTTACGGCGAATTCGAAACTAGAAACGAGAGCATTGGTAAATGATAGTGCGCAAAAGAGCTGTTTTTTACTTACCTCTCTATTAATTACACTAACTCTCACTCTCTCTCTCTCTTTTTTACATTAGAGTTTTATTTAAAACTCATTTGTTGCTCTTGTTTGCTCACGATTCGTTCGTTAAGTTGAGAGTATATGTTGTTTAAATTTTAGCACCTGAAATTTTGTTCCCTTTTCATATTCACATTAATATTCTTTTCCTTTTATTGACTATTTTCCGTTACGCTCTGATTTCTATTTTTGGTAAAGCCTTGTTGTTAAATACCCAAAAGGCGGTGTTCAATTGCGCATGTTTATTGTGCAGCCAGCCTGTGACTTCCAGTAGCTTCAATATAACACACTAACACTCTTATGCACACAAACACAAAAACACATTTCACACATCCTGCATTCATAAAACATAATAAAAGGACATTTATTTCTACTATCCCTTTTAAAACAATGGGAATTTTTTGTTTTATTACCAAGTCATTCTTACTTATACTTACCTGCCTGCCAAATGTTAAAACATCATTTTTCACTACGTACAAAATTTTCTGCTCATCATCGTCACTATCATTAGCAGTTTCCTTTACACTTGCTTGCAGCCTTGTCTTAATTCTTTCTATGCGAAGTGTAAAGGAAAAATATTATTTTGCTGTGTTTTTTTTCAAATATCCTTGTGTTTATTTTTTTAATGCTGTTTAAAGCATTTATGAACAACTTCACTTTGCGTCATCTTTAACTGTAGAGTTATATTAACACCTTGACTTTTGGTTGTTGGTTGTATTTTGTCCGTTTCACTAAACGTGGGAATGTATGAATTCAATGAGAGGGCAATTTGATAATTATTTGCTTTATTAACAGACAAACAAAAAAAATATATACGAGTACAAAACGTATAAATTATCATTTTCATGCATGCAGCAGTATATGCAATTGTTTATCGCTAAGAAAAAGTATGTTGATTTAGCTGCAGGTTTTGTAACCTAGTAGAAATATTCAGGCAATTTAATTAGCTCACTGTAATAACACAAATAAATGGTCAGCGTTCCAAAACATTGCTTAAAACCTTCCCCCGCTTACATAGAAAGTTTCCTTTTGATTCAGAAGTAATCAAATCCTGACATTTTTAATTGGGCGATTCTATTCTAGACAACTTTTAACACCAATTTTCAAATCACATTATTTGATACTTTTTTTTTTATGCAAATTTAAAGTAAAATATCTATATTTTATAATAATATAATTTTTTAAGACGTAAGCGCATTTGTTGCGCATTTCGAAGCATTAAGATTCATAGATTTGGCGCGAACAGAAAATTAATTCATGTTGCACCCGTCATGGCTTAAAGAGCAAATTTCTTATTATTGGATAATATTTCTCTACAATGTTTGATTTGATAATCATCGTTTGATATCTCATTGTCATGCACTTTAAAGCTCTCTCGTGGCTATTTGATCATTTCATATAAATTCTTGTAAATAGATAGCAATATTAGATAGAAAAATATTAGCCCTTCTAGAAATAACTTAATTGAAAAAGGTGTTTCTTTCTATTAGTAAAAGACGTTTAAAGCGCCTAAATGTTGCACCCGTCAGAATAGAACCATCCTATTAATAAAAATGGTTCTACCTATCTTCTTGTATGCCGGAAGTTTGTGTTATGTAATGATTAATTAGGCTTAGTTAAATAGAAGAGAGTCCGTATAATTCCGCATGAATATTTAGGAGGCATTATTAGGTTCGATAAATTAAATTACGATCTGTTTTACACCCTGTAGTCTAAGATAAGTATCTGATGCTGTAAGTTATTATCCAATTTATAAGTTATTTTTGAACTCGTAGTGCCTGTATTAAGTTGACCTTGTCTAGTGAATTCCTCACTTTTAAATAATATTTGCCTTGTAGCGTAGTACAGTACGGTCTATGCAACAGTCTGTTTTTCCATATATATTCCAGTTATTTTAGAACTATTCTTAGCAAAACAGCAGTTGACTATTGTTCTGACTACTTATCCATGAATATCGGATCGTGTAGTTTTTGTACAAACAAACTATTATTCCGATCACAATCTAGAAGTTATCATTATCTTTCTTGACCGGTAAGTTATTAGTTTCGTCAGCAATATTGTTGTTTTTTTCTTTATTTCTGACCATAAGCTGTATAATTTTATCGATAACATATATGTTGTTCACTTCCCACTGTATAAATGACATGAATGTTATAACAAAATCTTTGTTTGATTTATAATCGGAATCCGCTGCCAACGTCTTCAATTGTTCTATTGAGAAATTTATTTTGTGATCTTGCATGACTTTAATGTAGGTTTTTACCAAACTGGTGTTTGATATTAGTGCCAAATCACAAGCAATTCTTATTGAAAAGATTGATAAAGTTTGTTCTTTGAAATGTCTTTAGTGTTAACACATCACAATTCTTATTGCTCAAATCGCTCTTATTTTTATTTGATAGTATATAGAAATGTAATACGAATAAAAGAGTAAACAAGTTTTTCAACAATGTCAATGTCACTACATGTATTTATATGATTGCGGTAACCATAATATGGTTAAGTTACGATTAAGATAATTATTACAATCATATATATGATTGTATCATGTATATACTCGTATATGGTGAATTTCACGTCAAGTGAACCAATTTTAACAATCGATGTCTTCTGATTTGGACACCAAGGTTAGTACTATTGGAGACAAATTTTCAGCTCTATCAGTCAACAACTGACGCAGTTACAAGGGGTCAAAGTTGGACATTTTGGTCCATTTTGGTCATACAGGTTTTTTTTTAAATGAGTGTAACTTTTCACCTATTGGTCCTAGCAAAAATTGTCAAAAGGACTTTAGATAGCCATTTCTTCTATCATTCCAAACATATTTTTTTTAATTAAAAAAAAATTAATTTTTTTAATTTTTTTTTAACTATTTTTTTTTAATTTTTTTTCAATTTGGGCGTTTTTTTCAAAAGAAAGCTTATACAATTTACTTTAAGGCCTTTATAATCGCTTAATGGGATGCGAGTGGGATATCTATCAAAAAAATTATTTTTTAACTCAACAGTAGGATTTTTCAATATTTGTTGCAATCATGTTTGTGATGAATCCATTTGTCATAATTTGTTGCTTTTGATTATGATAGAGAACAACATAATATGGTATAATCTTTCATCACAAAACTGATCACTCTCTCTATATGATTGCTATAATAATGTGAATGGTAACATATCATAGTTGCAGAAATCATATAAATAATTATAGTGACCATAATATTTAAAAAAACTGTTTAAAAAAGTTTAAATAGTTGTGGTAATAATGCCAACTATATATTTTTCACTGTGTGTGGTATGTTTATTTCCTGTTATAGACTGTATCAGATATGTATGTGTCAGAAATAGAAATTAGTTTCTATAGAACGCAAACACAGTCTATAGATTTGTTTAAATTATGTAATTATGAGTGTTACTATGGGTCTGAGAAACTTTGAGTTTTTGAACATACATACATATGTATGTATGTAATTGCTTATTTTTAGCCCGGTAATTTAGATATTTTGCTATTGCACTATCTATGCATTAGCTATATCAAATACATTTCATTAGCCGTCTAGACTCTTAGTCTTTTAATTTAAGCCGATTACTCTTACACACATGTTATACAAAAAATATATCATGTTTGTTTCACTACTACTACACTTGTTTTCAAAATTCTGTCTCAAATGTTGTGTCTTTTTAAGTGATAGGCTACCATTCAGTCGGTATCTATTAACTGAAAAATTTCACTATAAGTATGATTTTCCATTTTTTGTGTTTTTTTTTTCACCATAAACTGCAGTAAAGTCATAATTGTTCCTGCTATACAAAACATTATTATTATTTGTTGTTTTTGTGTCTTCTTTTGCATGCTTGTTTTTATTTTTGCCGCACTATAACGTGGGAATTACCAATTTTGTATGTATAATATGCATGCACCGTAAGTACCTTTAGCGGACCCTTTTTGTTCTTCACATTATTCTTTGTAAAAAAGTTAACAATACGTCTTTTATGTGTGAGTGTGTTTAAAAAAAAAATACAGTAAAACCACTTTGCGCACACTTTTTTATCTTTAATATTTCTTTTTTATTTCATAATGTGTCCGCTGCATAGTATAGTTTGTAGGTACGATAATTTTCATTGTTGTCATTGTTGCTGCGAATTTCCGTAACCCCTTTTTTAGTTGTTATTGTTGTTATTTCGAAATTGTTTTGTAAGCCCTTCCTTTTGTTCTTTTTTATTGTACAAGCATAATCTAACTAAATATCTGTCTTGTGTTTTTGTATTTATGTCTGTCTGTCGGTCTGTCCTTTTCTTCTTTCCTTAGTAGATATGTCTGTTCCGTTGTCTTTGTGTCTGTAATTTTTCTTTTCTAAACTAAATAATGATGCTTGTACATTTTTAATTTTTGCATGTAATTTTATGTCATTGAATTATAAACATTCATATTTATTTCTTTTAGTCTTTTTGCCTGCTTTTTGCTGCATAATCAACCCTTTTGCTATCCATGTAAAGTACTCATATAAAGTTTTTTTTTATTGTGAATGTTATTTTTCACTACTTTTTTATTCAATTTCCATAAGGAAGTGTAAATTTCACTTTTTTGTTCTTTTTGTTGTGTGTTTGTTTGTTGGTGCTAAAGTAAATCTGTTTCTTATAATAGAAATTCTGCTAATTGCCATAAGAATGATTTGAGAACGTTCTTTTGTATTGTGCAATTTTGCTGCAAAATGTTTAAGGTGTGAAAACTATTAATTACAGTTCGTTTTTATGCTTCATGACCATTTTCTACAACGTGGGAAATTCAATTTATGTTAGTGATTGAGGTAAAATCTCATGGGATGGCACCTTTCGTAGAAAAGGATATATTACACTACTACTATAGTGTAGAGGAGAGTGTATTATGTGCCTGTACTAATTTTTCAGCAACAAATTTACTAGTCCAACACTCCTCTTGAAGTATATCAATTGATTCAGATTTACTATCCGTTCTTCAGTGTGGTTTTCATGTAATCCTTGAGTACAAATAACTGCAAAACATGTTATCCTATTATGTATAATTATACTTTCAAAACGTTTCATAATAAGGAAATACCGATTAATCAGCTCTATGTCCTCTGGGGGTTATAATTGCTTTAATGTCTTCTTTTTTTACCTCGCAATTTATTCAACAGTTTACCAGCACATGCCCTATTTAGCCAGTCATAACCTGGTTTAAAACAAATTGTTGTAGGGTATCAAAAAGTTTCGTGACTTATTTCAATAATCTCGTCAGGGGTAAGGAGTTTTAAAACTGTAATCAAATCTATTGGCTCTGTAAAAATTCTATCTCTAACATGGAAATACAAAAAATATTTCAGTGATGTTAAATTTATTTATTCATTGACTATAACCGCATTTCAAGCTGCTCCCTGACCACTATCACACCATACAGTGCCATATAGCATGTGAAGGCTTCCCAGCAATGCTCTTGGTTTTTAAATTTCAAAATGAATCAATTTTATCCATAAAATTCTTAATATTTATCTCTTTTTCAATGTATGACATGTCGCTCCAATTTATAATTATAGGCCATATTTTTTCTAGTTTTTGTATAAAGAACACCCATGCTTCTCTAAAAATAAATATGTATTTACTAATAAAATACTTACTTTTCCGTAAGTAGCTGTTTATTGTAACACCCACAAGACCTTTTTATACCCTTCACCATCGTGAGAAGGGTATATATAAGTTTGTCATTCCGTGTGAAATTTCCACAATATAATTTTCCGACCCTATAAAGTATATATATTCTGGATCCTTATAGATAGCGAAGTTGATTAAGCCATGTCCGTCTGTCTGTCTGTCTGTCTGTCTGTCTGTCTGTCTGTCTGTCTGTCTGTCTGTCTGTCTGTTGAAATCAGTTTTTTGAAGTCCCTAGATATACTCGGGATTCCAACCTTCAATAATTCTGTCAGAAGTGCTTTCGAGAAGTTTGCTATTTAAAATCAGCAAAATCGGTTTAGGTTAACCAGAGTTATGAACCTATATGTGAGACCACCTCCATAAAAATTTGATATTTTTCATCAATTTTATTGCAATATTTTGAAAACTATTGCAGATAATACCATGAAATTTTGTATACGTTGTTTGTACTATAAAAGAAGAAAGTGTGCGGAAAATAGTAGGAATCGGTCCATGATTTCTTATAGCCCCCATACAAATATATATATTCCCGAAATATGGCTTAATGATAAATAAATGCCTATAAAATTGGAATATCAAGACAAAATTCAGCAAAAATAAGTTTTATACAAAAAGAAATCGCAAAACGAAATTTTTTTTAATTCGGTCCATGTTTGACCATAGACCCCATATAAAGTCCACTTCCAAAATTCACTTAAATACGTATAAAAGAGATATAAATAATGTTAAACGGCTAAAATTTGACATAAATACTCTTTATAGGCAAATAAATTGTTGAACTAAATTTTATGGTAGTCGGCCCAGAATTGGTCATAGCCCCCATACAAAAATCTTCCCGAAATATGGCTTAATGATAAATAAATGCCTATAAAATTGGAATATCAAGACAAAATTCAGCAAAAATAAGTTTTATACAAAAAGAAATCGCAAAACGAAATTTTTTTTAATTCGGTCCATGTTTGACCATAGACCCCATATAAAGTCCACTTCCAAAATTCACTTAAATACGTATAAAAGAGATATAAATAATGTTAAACGGCTAAAATTTGACATAAATATTCTTTATAGGCAAATAAATTGCTGTACTAAATTTTATGGTGGTCGGCCCAGAACTGGTCATAGCTCCCATACAAGGACCACATCTGAAAAAGAGATTTTTCACTATATATATTGTATAAATATCGGTACCAACTCAAAACCTTGCACAGATCATTTTAATATATACAAAAACCATCCCACAAAATTTTGTGAATTTCGGTCTATTTTTAACCGTATGCCCCATATAAAGCCCTCTTCCGAAAATCACTTTAATACTCATAAATCGCTTATAAATAAGGGTACCAATCCAAAATTTTACACGGATCATTTATATACATGCCTAAATCTAACTGCTGGATTTTGAGAATATCGGTCCATATTTGACTATATCCCCCACATAAGGTCCACTCTCGAAATCCACGTTAATATATATACCGTTATTATGTTGAAGTTCGACGTGAAATATCCTCATATGCATGAAAATAACTGTTCCAAAATTTAAGAAGATCGGCCCATAATTTGTCATACCTGCCATATAGAACCATTTCCAAAAAACAAATAAATTCGGGTCAAAAAATATTCTTTTCGGATTTAACCCATATTCGGTCCATATTTTATAATCATGATATATATCGTTGGAAAGGTATTTTTAATACCTTTTATTTAATGTATTATAAATTATCAGACACCCAGTAGTTCCCGAGATATAGGCCTATGTATTTCCAACTTTAAGAGCCCGCCCCCCTTGAAAATAGGCGTGACCGGCAACAAATTTTTTTTTTGCTGGTATCTCCTCTAAAAGCCCAATTTGATTTTGTTTTTTTTTTTTTTTTTTTTGAGCAAAATCACTAAAACCGAATTGTACCCCTTTTTTATACTCTGTTTGTTAAATTACACTCAAGATTATTATGAACATCAGACAGACTCTGTAAATTATGGTAAGAATTGGTAATTAAATCAATTAAAAATGGTAAAAATTAGACAACATTTCAAAATATTTAACATAAATTATGTTGGTCGTAAAATTGTCTTTCAAACAATATATCAAATACTAATAAAATTTGCACTAAGACTGAATAGAAAACACAGAATTAGGATATTCTAGTCTAGTGTAGTTTCTGTATTTCTTATTACGCTTAGGTGAAGGGTATTTAAGATTCGGCACAGCCGAATATAGCACTCTCACTTGTTACACATTCTAAAAGATTCGATACTCATTTCGCTATACCTTCTCTCAGAAGGTGTTCTAGAAAATGTCATAAGCTTTAAAAATTGCAAATCATGATTTTAATATCAAACATGAATGGTTTCGCAATTATTACTTTATGTCATTTCTACAACACAATTAAAATAGATGGCTTTTTAGCCTTATTGCTGACTTTTTTAGCTTTTTATTTTCTAGCTCCTGACAACACTGCCTGTGAGAAAGAAATATGCAATGACTGGAATGGTGAAGATTCATTGGTTAATGAATTGAGTTATTGAGTTAATTTTTAGTTAACTGTTATATATACATATGTTCAAATATTTTTATTAGTCTATATTATATGCAATTATTAAAAATATATATTAAAATCAATAATAACCACAATTTTAAATAAACTTTTAATACCAATAATATAAGGAAATATTTTATATTTTTTTTTTAACAGTTTTACATTTTTGAAAAATTTTATAAAAAATATGTGTTGAAATCTTTGTGTTAGTTAATATAATAGGTAATTACAAAAAAAATATCAATAAATAATCAATAGCTAAAATTTATTTTTTCTATTTTTACATGTTGAAACTGCAAATTCAAATAAAAATTTAGTACAATTTTCATAATTTAAGGAAATATTTTTTTTTTTTGAAAATTAAAAGATTTATGTTTTTGAAAAATTTTATAAAAAATTAATGATCAAATATTTTTATAAGTTTATATTATATGTAATTACTAAAAAAATTATAAAAATCAATAATAACCACAATTTTAAATAAAATTTTAGTACAATTTTTCATAATTTAAGGAAATATTTTGTTTAAATTGAAAAGTTAATATTGTAGGCCATTAGTAATACATCACCTAGTTAGAGTTTTAGTCGATTATGTAATTCTAAAAATAATCTCGTGGTGTTAATCGTCGTGATAAAAACTAAAATAGGAAGGCCAAAAAAATGCTAAGCAGAAATATAATTCACAATGAATTAATTTCGGCGTAGACATGACATATGACTCCGGCTTGTTACAAACAAATGTCAGTAATATCCACATCATCAATAATAGCATAAGATTTAGTGGATAATACGATTCATTAACCGTTACAAAATTTCCAACCGAATTTAAAAAATGGTGCATTCACCCCTTCAGCATACATTCTTTTTAACAATTATTATTTTCTGAAGCACAAAAGAAGAAACTGTAATGAACAAATTCTTAATAGCGGTCTCATATAATATTGATTCACCATTTTCATAATGAATTTTCGATCGAAATGGAATTTATTGTAACAATGGTCAAAGCTCCTACATCTGAAAAATTAAAAAATCAAATGCTAAAACACTTTAGAATAATCTTTAGTTTTAGTTTTTATAGTAATTTCAGTTTTACGATGTAAATGTAATCTCTATAAGATAAAAACTATTTGATTACCAAATCGACGTTGTCAACATGTGACCAAAGCTAACATACAGTGCCTCACAGCTTATTTTATGCAGTTAATTTTTTAAAAGATGCTCGTTTTTCACGTCACAAAAACTTTAAAATTGAAACTGGAAATTACACGATCTATTATTTGGTGTGACAGTAGTTATAATCTACAAAAGACTTAAGGCGATTAAGCAAAGCTGCAACCAAATTTTGGGTAATACTCGACGAAATATTTTACCATTTCGTCAGTAGCGCTTTGTTTAAAAAATAAAATTCCCCATACATTTTCGATAACATTAAGGTTTGGCGACTGTTGTGGTTTCATTATAAATTGTGTTCAGTTATATATAAGCCACGTTTGCACAATACATGATTTGTGCTTTTTATCATTATCCTAATAAAATCTGAGCTTATACCCAGGTTCTCTACGCTTTCGTATAAGTTGTACTTAAACTTGGCCATGGTTATATCAACAAATATTAAATTCCCATTACCAACAGCTAGCATAGGGTGAGTTCACACGCTGCGACTTTTTCCTGCGACATTTCTCCTGCGACTAGATTTTATAGATGAAATACATATGTAGTAGTGCGTACGGGGTGGCTAGTATCGCAGCTATTGCGAATCAAGGCGACAAATTTGACATTTCTCTTGTATTATTTTCATTTAATTTACCAGCAGTGTTACCACTGTTGTTTTTTTTATGAATACCATGTAAATAAAATACAGATAACAAACCTTCAAATATTCGCCTTTTAAAGCACCTATTACACATATTTTTTATAAATTTCCAAAACTAGAAACAAGGTCCTATATGTCAACACAACTGCGAATGAGCAATTTAATGTCAAAATGTCTCTAGAATGGTGAAATAAATATTTCACCATGTGAACTGACGATGAATTTAGAAGGCACACCAATAGAGGGCATCAGCAGAGTCGCTGCATTGAGCCATCGTTACAGAAGAAGATGACTGCATAAAATAAGCTGTGACGTGAAAAAACGAGAATTTTTTGTTTTCTTTTAGTTTTAATATATTAAAATGTATATTTTGCAATAAATATTTTCTTTTTTAAGTAACTGCTAGTTTTCTTTTTATAAGCAAAAAAATGTAGAATAGAATAAGGTGTGAGCCACTGTATATACTAAAACACCCGTGTGAACTTTAATGAGGAAAAAATCAACAAGTTCATTGAATTTCGAACACACACATTGTGTCACTTCATTTACAAAATAAAAGATCCCTGCTCTAGTAGGTATGTTAAACATAAATTTTGGAAAAAAAACGATAATGATCTTTAATACAACAACGAAAAATATGTAGTAACATCAACAAATAAAGAAAAAATTATATTCACATAAACAATTCATTAAGTTAATTGTTTACGATTAACCGCCAAATGGTAAAGTATTAAAAATGTGTATTTGTATGTAATTTTTTTTTTTTGTGCTGAGAAATAAACCACCATACACCAAACATATATCAAGCAAGCAACATAAACGAATGTCCAAACATTTAAACAGCTATTAATCATGCAACAATTAATTATGAAAAACTGAATGAAATCCAAAAAACTAAAGAAATGAAAACGACCAAAAAACTAAATAGAAATAAACAAAACGGGACAATAACGAATGACAAATAAAAAAAAAAATAAAAAACCCTTTTGCTGTGATAAAAAAGTAAAAACTGGGGGAATATTAAATTAAAGACACAAACATTAAAACTAAAACAGCCACTACAACGACAACAACAACAATAGCAACTAAAAAGGGAAACAACAATTATTATAATGATGATAAAACGACAACTTGAAGTAACGATCACACATTTCCACATGGTTGATGATGACGTTCCATACAGCAAAAGGTGCGTTGCATGTATAGTTATTGTTATGTATATTTATGTATGCATGCGTTTGATGGTATGGCCGTATGTTTGCAGTATACGAGGTTTGCGTGAAAAGTAAGGTTAATTACATCTTGTTAAAATAAGAAATATACATTTGTTTTCTTGCTAATCCATTACTGTTTTTAGAGGAACTGATCAAAAACATAGATAATTAATCCATTAAAGCCTTATGTGATGGACAAAAAAGCTCCATGTTTTGTACGATTAGGTACCGGGGTACCTCCTTCATATAAATCTTATAAAAAACAATCCATTTTGCAACAAAATTTTAAATGTTATAAACGTTTAAATACAATAAAATATCAAAAGTTGGTAGCTGTCAAGAAGTTTCAAGTACCGGATACCCGGGTATCTTGCCAGGCACATAAGGGTTAAAAGAAATAATGAAAATATGCTGAACAATTTATTTCTGACATTTTCAATTTTAATTTCACTTACATGAGGATTGTTGCTCAATCGATACCACCGATTACACATCCTGCTTTTATCATTTCTATTAGTGTATAACCGAACCTCGTATACAGATACTTATACATTTTATGTGCCTATGAAGTATAATATAATTATATGTATGCAACTTTTATTATATTGTTTGATCGTATTAAATTTACCCAAGGCTTGTGCTTGTAATTTAAGAAAAAGTTGTGCTGCAAGATCTTTTTCTAGAACCTAAAAAACAAATCATCCAAACAGGTTTACTTATTGTACATAGTTGACGAAAACACAAACAACAATATTAATCTTTATTTATTTTAACCCTTAAAAGCAATAGATACCATTAATAATTAATTGAAATAATTTTATATATGCATATGCCTAATAATTTTATTTTAAGTCTAATTTGCAGTAAATTCTTTAAAACTATTTACATAAAAAAATAATGTTAACTTATACAAATACATTAATATTTGTATGGGGTCTGGCCAGACCCAGTGTGGTACTAATGTGAAAAAGTAAAAGTGTGTGTCACGGAGGGTTAAGTTTTAAAGCATATTTTTCATCTTGCTAAAATATTTATTTATTTATATTCTACGTTTTTAAATATATGTACATACGTACATACATGACATGAAAGCAAGAGTGTAAAATTATGAATTATGAAATGTTGTAACGTTCATGAACAGGCAACGTTTGAAAACTGCAAAAAATATTAAAATGAAATTAATATATTTACATTGAAATACGCCAACAAACTTACAGTCACCTGTGCAAATTCCTCGCTATAACGAAATTTAAGAAAAATTGTCAAGAAATATTTCGAACAATTGTGATATTTTTAGAACTTACGGATTTGATTTAAAAAACACATGAAATAAATAAATTTATGAAATCTGTATTTGAGTTGATAAAATGATTTATATAATTTAATGTTTATGAATAATTTCGTTTAAATATTGACCGCGGTTACGAATCCAATGGTTGCTGGGTCTAATTTTTTCATATTCTCTCGAACAGATCGGCCGGTATCTCACGAATGAATTCTTCAATATCGACAGCTCAATTCCAAAACATGCTAAGTCGAAAAAGTGAGTTTTGCAGGAAAAGCTGCTAAAGTTTACAGGCGATATCTAAAAAACCATATGAGCTAGAACTTTGTTGTTTATAACTATTGATTGGACTAGCCAATCACAACCAAAATTTGACAGAATTAAAGTTGAAAAAATCTAAATTCAAAAACGCAAAAAAATTAAAAACATGCTATGTCGACATAGCATGGTTTGGTATTGAACTGTTGATATGAGCTTCCAAGTCTAAATCTTACGATCTAGACGGCCTCTTTTTCACGGATCTCGCCTCTTAATTGGACCATAATTTCGCGTGCTGGCATGTGGCACCGTCTTGTTGAAAGCACATATCAGCCAAGTCCAGCTCTTCTATTTTGAACAAAAAAAATTTTAAATCACCGGTACCGTGTGATTCACCATTCAGTACAGTTCAATGATGCCACTGCTTCATAATCCATACCAAACAATGCATTTTTCGTGATGCATTTGCAGTTCTTGCAACGCTTCTGGCTGCTCTTTACACCAATTTCGGTAATTTTTTTGTTTACGCATCCATTCAATCAGAAATAAGCTTTGTCGCCGAACACAATTTTCGATGTATGAACCGCACAATGCACTTTCTTTAACGAGCATTAATTGTGATAATAAATTTTAATAATCTGCAAGCGTTGTGTTTTTGTAAGTCGATTCGTGATTAAATTATAAATCAAACTGAACAAACTGAGCTGGCAAATAATGTTGTATGATATTTACTTCACTTTGATTTTTTTATTATTCAGATTTGTGACTTTATCTTATTTTTTCGTCGGTAAAAATTGTCACACTGCTGGTCAAGCAACCGACCTAATGCTGGTTAAGTTTGGTAATCGTATAATCTCGATATAAATTATAATCTGTATTTTCATATTCTTTAGTAATTTTAGTAATAGTAACACTAGCAAAGAAAATCACCGCTGACAAATTTATTGTGGAATATATAAATCAATTTCATGTGAACTGATTTGTTTTCCAACCAAATAAAAGACAGCGAACACAATAGATATTTATTTATATTATTTTGTACGTTATTAGTCCGTGATATCAGCAAATTCATATTTAATAAAGCCATTGACATGAAAGAGATGAAAAATCGGCTCTAAAAAAGCCTAAAACATTTACATCCTACGACCGAAAAGAAAGATTTGCTCCTTTGGGTATGTAGGACAGTGACTTTAATTTACGAGCATTTACATATACAGCTAGGATTTTCAGCTATTATATATAATTCTTCCAAAGGAGATATAGACTATTGAAGCCAAATGTCCATGATGTTAGCATAGCAGAATTTTCTCCAAAAATAGCACACTCATATTTGGCGTTCCAAACAGTGACACTTTTAGCATTCACAGGCTTCTTAATGTTGAATGAAAATATCACGAGTTTTACGAAACGTAGCTATTAAAGATCCGGAATCTTCATAGACAATTTTAGAGAGAAATTTAAATCATTGTAACAATTGTCAAAGCTTCTACTACTGATAATGTCATCAAGTAAAAAGTCAAAACTTTAATGTTGGCAAACATAGTTCTTGTTTACAAAGTCTATATATATAAACGATAAAATGCATCAAATACATTTTGCGTAATTTTATATCGGGTGTATAAGTAAAAAAATACGTGATTGTTTTTGTACAATATACATAAATTTACATAAAGTATTGGCAATTTTTAGCTATGACCTTTTCTCATCGTTCTGGTCATATATGGATTCTGGGCCAAAATAACTTCTCATCTTTTGAGGTCAAGAACGAATCAAGCCAATTTCGGATAACCTGTTCTGAAGTGAAGCGTAGCCAAGAGAGAGTTCTACATCAATGCATTAATTTGATGGGACAATGTGTGGACTTTAAGGTGGGTTGAGGAATAACTTACCAACTATGTCTTTCTAAATAGTTTTTAACACGTATTGCAACATTTGGCCGAGCATTGACATGATAGAATATTACGTTTACATAACTTCCAGCGTTTTTTGGACGCTTTCGGCCAATACTTGCTTAAAATGAATCAGTTGCATTCGCTGCAAGTTCCTTGTGATGGTCTGGCCAAATACAGAGCATTATCTTAGCGCCATAGAGTTAGTGTCGATTCGGCTGGTTGACCGGGCTTCACGTACGAATTCTTAATCTTCGGTTTAACATAATTGATCTATTTTTCATTGCAAGAAGTTATTTGGTGCAAAAAGTATTTCCTTTTTTAGCATTTAAGCGGAATTTCGGACATTGAAAATCGTATTTCAAGGTCTTTCCTGCTACTCGCAAACGTTTTGATATTGCTGCTTGAGTATCTCTTAAAGATTTTGCAAGCTCTTGTTGAATTTGACAGTAATCTTCATAGTGTAAAACCATTATTTATCTTCAAACTTTTTTGATTGGCCTTCAAAATTATTACTTGTGAACAGCACAAATTATATCTCTTATGTTAAAACCGATGGCACACATTCACTATAAGCTTTGATGTGCTTTAACGACATTTTTTTCAAATTTAATCCCGCATATGACTCTTTTTTTGCACAAAATTCGCAAAAAAAAAATTATTGTTTAATAACTAAGTAAGAAAAAATGACAGATTACCCTTCAAAATTATATATATGTAAGTTACTAAAGTATAAAACCACTTTCAAAAGATACATCTTCTGTTATACGTGCCTCATTTTTATGTTATACAGCTATTATTTTTAAAATTTGTCAGATATTTTGCAAGAAAGAATCACCAGTCACTCCTTCTTCATATTTATGTGAAACAATTTAACATGCTTTAAAAATCCTTTTAGTGTAAACCTTTATTAAAATGTCTTAAAAAAATTATAAAGTCGATTAACACATTTATTATTACCATCTGAAGGTTAAAGCAGCCATAAAAAGGGTTATTGGTAAAGTGAGAACTATAAAATAAGAAAAAAGAACTAACTAAGGTAACATAATACAGGTACAAGTATCAATGAATGAAGGAAGGGCTTCTTAAGTACTTTTTTTTTTCTAAGACAAAAAGAGAGGCTTAAAATAAGATAAACTGAAGCAAATTAATTAATACACAGCATCTTCATGCCACACAAACTGGTTTCATGTTTAACAGTTATGTTAACGAGCACTCTCCAGTAGAAGAGTTTACTCAGCTTACCTGTGGAACACTAACAGAGATTGAAATGATAGCAAGCAGTGATAGAAGAGTTTTCCCAAGTATGAAAAATTGTGTTTATTTGTTTTAGTCACACACAGAAAAAGGTTTCGTTCAGAAAAACCAGCAAGTGTAAGTGGAAATAAGAGAAAAAGAGAGTAAAAATGCCTTAAACAGAGAATTATGAAAAAAGAAGGAGTAATAAACAAGTTACTTAACCGGTTTGAGATATTCGCATAACTTTTACAATTGAGAGCATCATTTGATTATTTGCTCAAAATTATTTTGGCTGTTGGAGGGTATATTTTCTGTTTGTTGTGTGGTAATGTCTATACCCAACACAGACAAACGGACAGACAGTTAGTTTGTCCGACAACACAGGTTCCTGTATGTAGCACCATTCAAGAGCAATTTAGTTCTCAGTTGTTGTGCTCGAAAAGCGAACGTGTGCGTCTTTTGGATTAAAATCAAATAGTGTAACGACGGAAAACCAAAAAATAAAAGAAAATACAACAAAAAAGTTCATATGTGTGTTCTGATACAAAATTGTTTTTATCTAGAAAATATTATATAGAGGAAATTCAAAAATAATAAAATCAGATAAGAATTTTCTTATGATTTGTTTAAAAATGTGTGAAAATTTTTTGGAAGAAAAGAAAAACCAATAATGTAAATAAGTGATGGCCAGTGAAAAAGAAAAGTGAGAAAGAAAATCAAATTGGAAAAATTAAAGGTTAATTGCATATAAAACAAGGAAGATATTTTTTATTGTATAAAAAACAAAAGAAGTGAAAAACACAGGGTGACTTGTAATAAAATAAATATAAAAAATTAAAAAGAAAATTCAAAAAGGGTGGTTGGCATGAAAAACAAACAAAAATATTATACAAATTAATTAAAACTATAAACAATTAAAAAAATATTTTAAACATTTTTTCTTAAATAAAACATGGAAAATACGGCAAAAGGAAAATTCTAATAATTTAATTTTATAACAAGAGAAAAAAATCAGTTTTCCTGTATTTCTTACTAATATGGACCACACCCGCCGCGCGCTTGTATATTTTGTATGTTGTGTGTGTTTTTTTTTTTCTTTTTGCAAAAGGTTCCCATACTCTTATAAGAAAACCCCAAGCAAAATTAACCATCAGGCAGTAGTAGTAGTAGTAAAATATACATACTTACATACAGGAGCAGAAGTATACGAGAAGCAACACAAATTCCAGTATTGGCATGTTTTTTTTACATTCTGGCTGTTTTCTACTGTCTTTGCTGCTTAAAAGAAAAACTCAAAATACACAAAAAAGAATTTGAGGAAAAGTATAAAAAAAGTAAATTACCACAAACAGTAAAAATACAGGGATGAAAACAAAAGTACCTTAGCAGCTTTTTATCTATATAAACCATGTTACAGTACTTTTTACTACAGATATTTTAGTACTTTTTACAGCAACAAACAAAATTGCTGCTGCTAACCCATTGATAAGTACTATTAAAAAATATTCGAAAATTAAAATCAAATAAACTAGAATTTCAATTAAATTTACTACAACAAATAAGGCAATAGATATACCTATATTAGAAATAATAATAGATTAATAGACATATTGTACTTACTGTATTAATCTGGTTTTTGTACATTTCTTTTACAATATAAAACATTTACATTCAAATATTCATGCATACTCTCATTTACGTACATATGTATGTAAGTAAAATTGTAGTAAGAATATAAAATGAACAAAACAACAACAAAAATAAAGAAAACCTGACATTTTACCATACAGACAGGCGCCTTATGTGTCAAACATAGTATTAACTCTATTAAAGTAAAACTCACTATAAAGCAAACACCAGGGGGTTTAAGAGGACAGTTGCAAAATATTACAAAAAAACAAACCCAACATACTAATACACACACACAAATACATACACATTCACAACAAAGAGAACAGGGAATTTTTATTCTGTTTTGTCAAGGAGAGTTTATTTTCCTTATAAAGAAGAAAATTCCTGCGAAAAAGAGAGTACTCTTGCTGTAAATCTGTACATACACCTATTCGCAATTACGTATTTTTGGCAGCATTGGAAATATTATTTTGAATTAGGTTGTATGTTGGCTGTGTTGTTTTGTGCGGAAA
Source organism: Bellardia pandia (assembly GCA_916048285.2). Lineage (NCBI taxonomy): Eukaryota > Metazoa > Arthropoda > Insecta > Diptera > Calliphoridae > Bellardia > Bellardia pandia. The sequence continues at coordinate 30,524,209 of OU696530.1, forward strand.
TTCCCTGTTTTTTATTGAACAGCTGATTTTTTACTACCATTTTGTGAGTGTGCTAAAATTGTTTGGTGAGTGCTTAGGCAAATGTGGATCAAAGCAATAAATCTTGAAAATTATTGCAAAAGAAGTAAAGATCAGCTGTTGGGGTAGGCTATGTGGGTAAAATATTTAAATGGGTATTTTTTTACATTTAACAGAATTTGAAATATAATAAATGAATTTGTTTTCGGTTAAACTATAAACATATTTCTTGAAATTTCTATAGATTTTAAAATCGAAATATTAAACATTCATGATATTGAAATTATAAAGTCGCTACTTTTATTTAGCAATTTTATATATTTTTTATTGTTAAATATGACCCTTAATTCGAAGAGCAAGCCAGCAATGTTTATTTTAATTTGCATGTTGAAAAATTAATAATAGTGAGAGAAAATTATTAAATGCTTGGGAAGCTTTTATGTTCGGCTAATAATTGAGAATCAGAATCTGTATTATATAGAACAAATAATTTGAAACCTCTTTGGCATCATAATTATAAGTCACTCTATAGACAGATTTCAAAACTCCTGGAGACGGGTTTCAATATGTTTAAATTTTTTTAATTACATTTCATTATTTATACTCTATCAGATAAAGAGAATTGCTATAAACAGCAACTTACCATGTTATAAGTATTCCGGGATGTTTTAGAATTGCTTTTTATTTAAGTACCTTTAATATATACAATCACTGTTCATTAAATATTTTTGATAACTTTTGCATACTATAACCCGACTAATTTAGAATATAAAGATACACTTCTGAAGTTGCAATGTTTGAACAGAAGGAGACTCAGGAAATTCTACAAATTCCTGCTTTATATTTTTTAAAAAACCAAATAGACGTGTCATACGAGTATTGATTAATTGATATAATTGCAGTTAAACAGATCATGCATGCATATTATTTGTAAAGAAAGGAACAATATAAAAATATCTCATTTGCCACGCAGTAGTTCGCCATTTGGTCAGATCAATTTAGAATACACAAAATCGTGTCTACACTTAAAGGATTTATTTCACATTGGCCCAAAAGACGTCACGAGGAAGAGAGAATCTTTGTTGCTATTGGATGTGAAGGAGCATATAATATAAAAACATATCCTTTGTTTTTCCCTATTTCGACGGAGGGATTAAGGATACAATTTATTGTGTCATTGTTTTATTCACATTGACTCACAAGACGTAGAAGAGTAGAGAATTCTTATTGATATTTCAGAATTTTAGTAGAAGGAACATCTCCTAAATATATGATCTTTTCATTACAAACTCTTCAGTTCTTTTTATATGTTTCTCATTCAGAAAATCCTCAATATTAGACCTAATTTAGAAAATAATGTAAATACTTTTCTGTTGTCTCGTCTCTACATTGCTTGCACTAAAGTGATTATGAATCGACACATTTTTTCAACACAATTTGAAAATGTTATTTGATGGAATGGAACTTATAGTAAGATAATCAATCAGTCCCATATGCAGATTTGGATTGTATTGTTAAGGTCACGTGTCAAAACTCACAATGATCATGGTATAATGACTAAAAATATATGTAGAGTCACAAAAATTATGATCTCCAACTTAATAATAGTGTTTGATCTGGATCAATTGTGAAGATTTACTACAAGGCGAAACTTTTCAAATAATATTGATAGCAAATAAAATTTATCAGTTAATGATGTCGAACTACATTCTTTAGTCTATGAAATATAATGAGTATTTTAAAAGCATATAGTCATAGAGAATTCAATACTTTTAATGATCATTGTCTAAAGACTGAAAATAGAGCCTTAAGTAAGAATATGGCAAATAAATATTAAAACGAAGAAATGCTCTTGAGGTATGTTTATCGATTAAGAAGAATCTCTTGTTAAAAGAAATACATTTATCAATGAATCTTTACTTTTCCTGCCTCTAATTAATGGTATTGATTTAATATTTTAAGAAATATAATGAGTTTTTTGAAAGAATAGTGGCATGTGGCCATTGCTTTCTGGCCTGGAAATGGCATATTACCTAAATCAAATCTACACATAATATGGGTGCTGTACTTTAGCTTTGCCTGGTGTTACATATCAGTATGTTCACATATTAATGTTCACATTTTAATTATTTTTTTTTTTAAATTTAAGGGAATGCTCCAATAAAAACAGCAGTTAGATATGAATAGTGTGCTCTCGAACTATAATGACTAAAAATTTTTAAAAATTCTTTGCTGTGGAGTGTGATTAAGCCTAAGCGCTATCGTTTAATAAATTTTATATTACGAGTTTGACAAGCCACTTATTGCTTACTTTTACAGTAAACGAAATATGTACTTAAAAATGGAAACATGATTGCCGGTTTGATTTTAGCTCACCGTTGATTATTTATTTTAGACTTATAACAGCAGATTTGTAACAACAGTTGTGAGTTAATCGAGTGAACTGGAGACATTCATGTCGTGTGAACGCCTCAAGTATACTCTATTTCTCTTCTATCTTTATGTCGTTGAATTTTTCAAAAACGAAGGATTAACACAAAACCAACCACGTGATAAGGAATTATTTTAGTCCTTAATACTGATAGTAATGTAGATGTTATTGAAAGGATCAACTCACTGCGTGTAATACTAGGTTTCCACGACGACTTGAATCACCTGCTTCGCTCTCTGAATCATGTTTATGAATCATGCTGTTTACATGACCAAAAAACTTGATTCGATTTGACAGGTGTTTTTAATAAACAAACAGAATAAAAAAAACAGAATTTACAATTTGTGGAAAATAATTTTTTTTAATGGACAATCAAAAGTGAGTGGAAATTGGTTAGCTTATTTGAAAAAAATACATACATTAGTACGTATTTACTTTCTTTACTTCCAGCAACAAGAAAATAATTGGCTTTGTTTGCAATAATATAAAATTTTTACAGCTAGTGCAGATAAACTTGCGATAAAAATTAGAGAAGAGTGCACTTTTTCGTGTTTCACAAGTAGATTCAATATGAATCTACTTGTGAAAATTTTGTATGGTGAAGCAAGTTGTTTCGCACATGATTGGGGTGCGAAGCATGAATAGAGAGCGAAGCATGTACCGTGGAAACGTAGTATAAGTGCTTCGATGAATTTTCGAACTATTAATAAATTTCAAACTGGTACTTGATGTGTTCTGTTTTCCTTTATAATGATTGGTAAAATTTTGATTTTTTTTTGCCTCTATTTTCACAAGTTCCTGGACGTGGACATGTTTTAATAAATTATTTTAAATTTCATATTAACTTGATCAGTACAGCTAGTGCAGTTTGAGGAATAGTAAATTGTTTCAAAATATTTCAAATTAGCTTGCGCTTATCGTCTGCGCAATTTCATTCATAAATTTGAGTGGCGATTAATTAATAGAATTGGCTTTGTTCAATTGAATTACGTTACAAATGAGAGTCCACATATCTTAATTAATTTCAAAATTTGCTATGAATATAAAGAATATAACTATAAAATGATTTATTTTTAATTTAAAAAACTGAAAACTCCAATACAATCAGCTGTTAACTGTCGAAGAAAAATTACCATACCCCATATGATTTACCAACATCCAAAGAGCTCCAAATAGTCAGGGTGTAAAATAAATCGAAAAACAAATACTTGACACTAAAAGAGCACAGAAAAAAGTCTGCAAAATTTCCCACAGAGAAAAATATACCCAAAAATAATGTAGAGTTGAGAGCAAAGGGAAATGTGGGGAAAAGCACAAAGTAACACAAACAACAAAAAAGAGAAAAATAACGGCAAAAACGGAAATGTCTGTTTTTGCCATGGCTTACAATTGCTAGCTGGCATGGTAAATAATGCTTTTTTTCAACAAAACACGTTGGAGCCTAAAACACCAAAGAAATTGGAGACATACACAACACGGTAAAAGGACATGGACTAAACATTAAATAAAAGTATATACACGGGTGATGTGAAAACTACAAAAAAAAGGAACAAAATTAAAGGAAAAATAATACAAAAATATATAAATTAAACGGTAATAGAAATGGAGCCGTTAAAAAGTGTTTATTTAAGTGTTTAGGCAAACAACAAATATTATTAAACAAATTAAATTTTAATGGTGCTGGAATTTTTTATATATTTTGTTCAGTGAATATTTGTGTTTAACATTTGTTTTTCTTACGCTGTTCATTTTTTATCATGACCTCTAACAAAAATTGAGTCACGTGTAGAAAAAAATGTTGAAAGGAATTTTTCTGAGTGTGTATCAGAGTGTTTTTTGTGCAAAATAAACCAAATAAGTGAGAAAAAATTTTATAAATCCCAGTGCAAAAAAAAAAAGAAATATAAAGTAAAAAGGGCGTGGATATTAAAGATAGAATTATTTAAATAAATTTAACATAAATTAAGGAAATCGTACAAAATTAATTTAATAAAAGCTGAAATTTTTAAAAACAAATAGTGTTTTATTAACAAAGTGTTATTTAAAGCAAATATTTTTGTAGTTTTTGTGCCAACCTAAAAATTAACTTAATTCCTTTTTATAAATTTTTTATTTTAATAAGTGTTTTCTCTTATTTAATTTGTTTATTTATATTCAAAATATTTTAGTATAGCCTGCTTTATACTTCAACAAATCTCTAACAATCAACGAATTCAATAAAAATTATAACAAGTATTAAATAAAAAATTCCAAATTCTATAAAATATAAATTAAACATTTCTAAATAAATGATAAATAAAAATAAAACAACCATTAGAAAACACCTGCAAATTTCTGGTTGACTGCAAAATAACAACAACGACAACCAAACAAAAAGTGTTAAACGAGTGATGTCTTGTCATTAATATAGTTCAGTTTTCTGTTTTCATTTTGCTAAACAAGTGCAATTTTTAAATAAATCAAAACCATTATCCTCTTGTAAGGATTCGCGGTTTTATGACAAGCTAAATATAACCATTATTAAGTGAAACGTGTTTTTGTTCTTCATAAATTTTGTTAATTTTTTCTAAAGTGAAAGTAACTATTATTTAATTTATTGTTAAACACATTTGGCCATTTGCTGCTGTTACACACCACGTATTCCTGATTTCAATTTCCATTCTTGTGGAATATTTTTGTTCGTTTTTTAATAACAACAAACAGTTTATTTGCATGGTTTCATATATTGGATAATGTTTGTAAAACAAAGGTGAGTTATAGTTATATTGTTTGTTTAAACAAATTATTATTATTATATAATGAATGAACAATTAAAAGTGTAGAAATTCTGAACTTTACTTCAGTGCAAAGTTTAAAAGAAAATTAAATGATAATAGTTTTGGAGATGAGATTGTACAATTTCTTTCAAAATCGTTTTCGTGAAACGGTATCGAACAATTTCTGTCTTTCAAAAATCGTTTTAAAAATTTGAAGTCTTAAAATATAGTATCCCATTTTAATGGAATATGAAATGGACATTAAAGTGATGGATCCTATATGTATCTGAATTTGTTCTACGTTATCCAAATACTGAACATTTGAGCAAATTTCGATAATGTCAGTATGAACAAAAAAATAAAAAAATAAAAAAAAATTTGGAAATATAAATCAAATTTGGAATAGTTTTTGTGACTAACTTAACCAGAATTTACTAAATATGTTCTTCGCCAAGTAAGAAATTTGAACCAAATACTGAAAATTTGAACCAATTCATTTAAAAGTGCCTGAGAGATTCAAGTTTTGGGTAAATATTTTTTTTTAATTTTGAAAAAAATTTCTCCGATTTAAAAACGGTTGGGAGTGTTTTAAAATAAAATGAGATTGAACAATTTCTTTCAAAGATCATTTTAAATAAACGAGATCGAAAAATGTCCGTCTTTCAAAAATCGTTTTCAAAATTTAAAGTCTGAAAATAAAGTGTCCCATTTTATTGAAATATGAAACGTGTATTACACTGATGGACTTTATATTGATCTGAACTTGTTCTACGTTATCCAAAACCCAAATAATGAACATTTTAGCCAATTCAATTTAGAAGTGCCTTAATTTTTTTTTAATTTTGAAAAACCTCCAATTTAAAAAAAGTTTTTTTATTTAATTTTCTCCTGTAAAAATATACAAATTTATTGATATTTTTATCACATTTTAAATTGGCTTCCAAAATATGATAAAATTTCTTGGCTATCTTAAATGCCAATTTTTTAATTTAAATTTTTTTTTAACGAAATTTAGAAAAGTGCACTATTTTTTTCTGTTATGTAATAAAGACTAAATAAAGGTTAGAAATACAAATTTCTAAATTTCTATAAATTTTAAGTTAACCAGTAAAATGATTTCAAATTACGAGGTTTTGAGAAAATTTAAGTTTTTATAAAAAATGTTTTTATTTTTTTTGAAAAATATTTCGTAGTAATATTAAATTTCAAATTATTTCTTTGGTTAGTTTATTTACGATTTTTTAATTTTAAATTTCTGAACCATTGTTAATCCTTTTTTTCTGGGGACATCAAATGTCCTCTCTACTAAGAATTAATAAAATTATAAAATGTCTGAATTATGAGTTCAAATAAATACATTTTTTACTTGGACTTAAATAACCCATGATAAACAGCAGTCAGTCTTGGTCTATTTTTGACTGACATTATCCACTATTTATTATTATAAAAATGTGGAGTTATATACATGGCGATGAATATATTCTAAATCTTAAAAAGTTTATACAAATTGTATATGGTAAATTTCACGTCAAGTGACCCAATTTTAAAAATCGATGTCTTCCGATTTAGATGAAATTTGCGCCAAGGTTAGTACTGTTGAATAGTAGGCCAGAGACAAATTTTCAGCTCTATCAGTCCAGAAGTGCCGGAGTTAGAGGGGGTCAAACTTGGCCATTTTGGTAAATTTTGGTCATACGGGGTTTTTTTTTAAATGAGTGTAACTTTTCACCTATTGGTCCTAGCAAAAATTGTCCAAAGGACTGTAACTTTTTTTTAAAAAATATTTTTTTTTCAATTCATTTAATGGAATCATTGTAAATTTTAAAATAAAAATAGTATCATTTTGTCCCAAGAAATATACAAGGTTTTAAAATAAAAGCCAATTTTTATAATTTGGTAATAAAAAATGTAATGGCATTGAAATGATAAATTGATAGTAAATAACATTAACATTTTCATAACATTCTTGAATAAACAAAATATGACACCAACTCAGGTCAAGCCCGACCATATAATAAACCCTATGGGTGCTATGACCTAATAATAGACCGACCATTATAAAATTAGGTGTCATATCTGTATATGTTATACTTGTGTTTGTGTTGAGAGTTTTGCTCTGCGCATAAGGTTTATATGGGCAGCTGCCTAGCCAGACGGACGGATATTGTTAAATCGACTCAGAAAGTGATTATAAGTCGATCGGTATAATTTAAGCTTGAACTAATCTTTATGGGCGTTACAGACATCAGAACAAATCCAATATACCCTTCCCACTAATATGGTGTAGGGTATAAAAATGTTAGTGTTTAAAATTTTTATTTACTCTAAAACAATTTGGAGACAATTTTAGATTTTTATTTGGACAGATGAAATGATGATTTTGTTTGTGAAATTTTATGTATGAAATTTGCTTGTTCAATATTGTCATAAAAAACAAAGAGGCTCCGGATGGTATAAAGTTTTGTATATGGTTATTTATAAAAATTATTTACAAATGAATTTTATTCACTTAGTAACAACTTATACAGCTACACTACTCTTAACATTTAATTCTAAATTATTTTGATCATAAATTGAGCACCGAAATTTGTTAAAACAATACAATTTTACTAAATAATAAAATACCATTAACTAACTAATAGCTCATTTAATTTATCAGTTATGAACAATTTATTTAGTTAATTATTTCACATTTTTTCTGTACATAAGTTGGTGCCATAAAACAATTGCACGCCTTGTGTGTGATCATTTTAAGGTGTTTAAATTTTACAACTGAAATTTATGTTCACAATGAATTGTTTTGTTAAGTAAACTTTTCAATTATCACCCAATAAAAATTAAAACATGCATCTGAACACCTAGAAAAAAACTCTTGCATTCAAAGGCGCACTCATAAACACATACATACAACGTACATATCACGTATGTAAAAATAGTACTTTACCTTGGTGATAACTATGAATGTGTGGCACATAGGTACTTAACATCTATGAAAACCATGATGTAATTGCTCTTGCATTAAAATTGTTCATGAAAATCATAATAATACGCATAATAAAAACTTTGTTTTCAGTTTATTTTTTGTTTCGGTTATTTCAACAACACACACAGACAGTCATTTACGAAACGTACAACAATTATTTACACTTTTACCTTTTGTATGGTGTATTTTTACTTCTTGAGTTTTTATATTTGAATTTTAGACAAGAAAAAAAATTAAAAAAAAAATAAAAATAACAAAATAAATGTGTTGAAACCACGACAACTTAGATTTCAGACAATTGTTTTTAAGGTATATGACTTGTCATTTAAGCCTGCCTACACACACAACTAAATGTAGGTAATATAATACTTATTTTGTTTTAATAATTTAAAAAAATATTACAAATAAAAATAACAATAAGCTGACAAGTTTTCTTTATTACTTTTTAATTGTAACCTAGTTATTTGTGTTAACCCTTGGCGATACAGGGTACCTAATGGGTAACCTTAGCAACCTAGAGAAATTCCACAATCTTTTTTGGGGTTTTGGAGAACCTTTACAAATTATTTGAATTTTTTCGGAGAAAATGCCATGTTTGTTTACATGCTATTAAAATAATTAATTAAATTTACTTAGAAAAAGTATTGAGAAAATTCATATTTATAATGAGAAATAAAAGCAATTGAGAAATCCAAATAAGTAGTATTGAGAAAAATAAAATTAAATTGAGAAATTGAAATTAATATTTAGAAAACACAGAAAGCAAAATAAGCAGGCATGTCACATAATTCGAACGAAATGCTTTCAATTCTGTATTAGCAAATCGATCGTTTTTATTGTGCGTTCTTTAGATTCCGATCGATTTTTGTTTATGCCCAAAACAATTTTAAATATCGATTTTAAACTTAAAAACAAAAAACATATTATTTTTGTTATAAAAATTATAACAAAAGCGAATAAACAGAGCGCTAACAAAGAAATTTTAAAGTGAACAAATTTTTTTAAAAATGCCCGGAATTAGAAATGAACAAAGACATCAAAACGCAGTTGAAAAGCTACGTAGAACAAATTAATAGGATGCATCTGATATTTTTAATTTTAGTAATTTGAAATGTTTTCCATTTTATTTAAATATCAACGAGATAATTAAAAAAACAATGATATAAAAAAAGTAATTATTTAATTGTCATTATAAATTTGTAGTAAGAATTTTTTTTTGTTATAAAATCATAAAAAATAACAATTCCACTTTAGAAATCTAAAGTAGTTTCATTTAAAAAAAAACTCGTTTTTCGTTTTCGAAAGACTCAATTTACGGAATCAAAACCACTTTCTTTCGGAACTGATATCTGAATATTGTCGAAACACAAGTTGAAATTCAGAATAACCAAATAATAAAATAACATTGAATTTGAAAATTCGACATTAATTAAAGACTTAAACGATACAAGTTAAATTTCGTATTTATATTGATTGAAAATAACTTAATAAAATATGTTTTGTAACCACAAATGTCAATTTTTATTAAAGAAGTTTCAAATCTTGTTTAATTGTTTCAATAAATTATAAATGAAATGTTCAAAAAGATAATAAACTTTTACTTTTGCTTCAAAAATCATAATTATGAACAACGTTTTTAAGTTTACATATGTTATTTATTTTAAGTTTTAATTGGCAACTCAATAATAGTTATTTGGGCTTTAGAAATTGAAATAAGGAAAAAACACAAATTGAGTAATAGAAATTGTAATCGAGAAATTAAAAATGTGTTGATCAGTTTTAAAATATGTTTTCCTAAAATACATACATACAGGCATTATTTTCTAATAACAATTAATGTTTCCTCAACATCAAGTTTTATTTTCTCAATTGTAATTTTTATTTTCTGAATATTAATTTCGATTTCTGAACTTTGATTATGTTTTTTCTAAATAGTTTTCCTGGAATTTCTACTTTGCTATTTCCAAGTTTACTCCTCTAAATTAAATTTGTTTGTTATTAACTGTTAAATGTATTGAATTATATTAAAATAAAAATCAAGAATCCAGCAAAAATTCCACTCACGTATTTAGCGGTATCATAGAAAATGATCTTATTTGAATTGGATTTGAAACCCTCCAACAAATATTGTTGGTGTCATGAAATCCAATGTTTCGGCTTTGTGTTCGAACTTGAATTTTTATCGGTTTTAGGTGTCACAGAAACCAATGTTATCGGTTTTGTTTTAGGAAATAATCCAAGCAGTAAAGAGCTGTCGGTTGATGTTTTTTTAAACAAATTAAAAAAGCTAAACAGCCATTTACATACAACACTTTTTTTTGTTGCTCATTCCATCTGGGCTTTATGATTTTTATATAAGTCCAGTCGATGCAACTTATTTATTCACGGCCCATTTTGCTAAAACTGAAATGTGACTGAAGAATTTCGCAATAATTCAAGTAACGGTAAATCGAACAGAGGAGAATTGTAAAAAGTGAATATAAAAAACAATCAGCACAATTGAAGCATGCCAGTCTATTTCAAATTAGGTTAATAGAAGCAAAAATAATGAAACCGAAACCCATCCGCACAACCGATACGGGGTATAGAAGTCTACATACAAACATCTTTTGGTGTTAAATACTTATCTCTTTTTGTTGGTGTTATCATGAGATGTGAGTTCACATACGTTTTTCGACATCTGATCTGTGGTTTGGGAATAATCGAACGCCTTTCTGGACACCTATGATTACTGCTTAATTATCTCAAAGCTATCTCTACTCGCGTAGAATAGTCAATTTGTGTCATTGCTATAATATGTTCCTTAATGAGCCTTAACAGTTTCATTCATTATTTATTGTAATTTTATTTGTGTTGGATAATTTGCAAAAGTGGTTATCACATGCAATTAAATTAAAAACAAACAATGTTTTTTTTTAAATTCATAAAAAAGCAAACACATACACACCTAAAGGTAAACTGTGATATTTTTGTGCACATATTTAAAAAGATACACTTTTGTAAAGTTGAGTCCAATTTCTTCTCTATTGATGTTTTAAGTTTCATAGAAATCGTACCAGTAGTTTAGAAGTACATTGTTATTTTCAGGGAAACAGCATTTCCAGGTACGTCGTATGGACCCAATGTTAAGATGTTTAGCTATTACAGAACAGTTTATGAATGTTTTCTTTTTTGTTTTTTCAAGTTTTTCCTTTAAGAGTATATTATGGCCTTATTTTTACAGTATTGGTCTTTCTATAGTCACTTTTTTCACTGTTTACATTTATTTTTCTATGTTAATAATGTGGAAAAAGTTAAGTAAATCTATTGTCAATAGAATTAATTTGAAAAATTTTTTCCCAAAAAAGCCACTAAATAAATATGGAAATATGGTAATGTAAATATGTAAATATTTATATTTCTCTACAAAATTAATTTTGGAACATTCATTTTAACTTTATTTTAAATAATCATAACTCTTGAAGTTTTTTTTTTTACATATTTACCTTATGTAAACAAAGCAGTAAATCATGTGTAAATAACTATATTTCTTAAAAAATTGAACACTAAAATGTCTGTAACTTATTTCTTTGTTTACAATATTTACTTTAGGCAAACCAAGTAGTTTTATCGCTTTTAACTTTCAATTTTGTTATTATTATAGTTTAAGTATGTAAAATTATTTTTTTATATATTATGATATTCTTTATGTGGTGTAAAAAATTATATATTTTGCTAAATTTGTTTTCAAAATTTATTTAATAAATAATAAAATTTGTTTAAATTTGGAATATTTACCAAATGTCAATAATGTAAAGAATGGTAAATTTATGACATTTTTATATTTACACTTTTTACACAATGTAAACAATATAATTTTAGTACTTTTAACTACTTATTTTGAGACACTAAATGCTGTTAATACTAAGATTTAAATTTTGTAGTTTATTGCATATTTTACAAGACAATAAGCAATAGGTAATTAATATTGAATGTCAATTGCAGAAATAACTATATATGTATACATTACTTTCTTTTTTTGTTTTAAAAAGTCTATTTTTAAAACAAATACATTAGAATTCTAAGGTTTTAGTTGAATTATTATTATATTTACAAGCCGAATTATTTTATGTTTGCATCAATAGTTGCTGGCTTATGGCAAACAACTTTTCATTTTCTAAATATTTTGGGGAATTTTTTAGCCCTTACACTTTTAAATATTCGAACATTCAGCCACTAAAGGGTTAAGCAACAACATTTTTATTTTTAAATTTCTTATAAATAAAACTGTAAAATACAAATCTATAATAATGTATATATTTCATTATTACAATTAACCATAAGTATTATATTTACAAACGGCTATTAATTTTTTATTCTCAGTATGAACTTATTAAGCTTCTAAACCATTAAAGAGATTTTATATTACAGTCTTTAGATTTAGTGGTTTCTATTGATTTAATATATAAAAATTTATTTATAACATGCTATTTATTATAATATAACAATAATAGAAATATATGTACATATGTATTATTAAAATACCGGGGGGTCCTTAATACCATTTTCTACTTATCTAGATATATTTGTCTTTATAATTTGGTAAAAGAAAAACTAAGAAAGCTCAACTATAGAATAAATATTTATGTAGGTATTGTATGTTAGAAATATTTGTGTTGTTATGTTAATTTCAAGAAAAGTGTTTTGTACCTTTAAGTTGTTTTATTAGCATTATTATTGTTGTTTTTCTTTTCAATTATAATAAAAGTTTAATTTAGTGAATGTAGTTTATTGTTTACATTTCCTTAACATAAAGAATTTGTTTTGTCTTTACAATTACTTTAAAATGGTTTTCTTTGTAAAAGGAAATTGTGAAACTAAACTGAAATTGTAAGTGAATATTTTGACATGGTTTTGTTTGGAATTTTAGGAAAATGATAATAAAAGTTATGGATTTTAAACTAAATGGCATAATTTTAAAAGGAAATTATTAAAGAGTATAACAAAATTAACCATGAATCGATAATAAGAATGTTGTTAGACTAAAATGCGACAAATTATTTTGAGCGAATCTAAATGATTGAATTTATATGTTTTATGAAAATTTTTAATATAAAATAAAAATAACGGAAAAATTGTTCTGAAAGCTTTTTAAAATTATTTTTTTTTACTTTGTGTGGCTTTAAGTCTTCTATTTTATTAATAATAGTAAAAGCTTTCTACTTGTTTCCTAACAACGTACAATTACCTATAATTAACATCAAATATAGGTATGTAATCCCACCATTCCCCATTTTCTACAAAAGAGAAAGAAAAAAACCTCAAAGTGGGTGTTCTCTTTATTATTAATGCATGATTTCGGTATACCATTTTCGTACTTTGTCATACATACAACAACTCAAATTTATTAAAGAAAAAAACAACTTTACTAAGACCTATTTCTTAATTTTATAACAAATACATTTTTAATTACAAATTTGTTTACCAAGTAATTAACATAACAATCATTTATCACAATTTGACACACAAAATGAAAAAACAAAAAAAAAAAAAAAAAAAAACAAAAGCTTAAGCTGCTGCTCATTTCCCATAACAAAATAATTAGATTTTTCTTTGTTAAACTTTTTAGTACAATCTGAACTTTAGTACACGACTTAAAATATGACTTAAGGAAATGGTTTGGAAAACAGCCTACCGAAAAATGTAGATAAATAAAGTTGTGTTTAAATGATAAGAAATAGACAAGAAAAAAAACATTAAAATTCTCACGCAGGTAATTATTAGAAGCAGAGAAAAGCAAAAACAAAATATCATCCATAATCAAAGAAACCAGCAAAAAATAACGTTAAGTTAAAACCCGTTTTAAACTCGACTTAAATCTTTTGAAAAATAAAAAAAAAAACATTTTGAACACAAAACAAACATTTGGAGTTCTTTTTTATAAAATAAAAATGGTAACAATACACGTTAACTGTTTGCTTGGCCTAAATTAACAGAGGCTTAAAGGAGTAAATTTTTGTGCTTATTAAAGAAATAAAAATAATTTGTAAATATACATATTTTGTTTAAATCATGAAAATTATATTTTAAACAAGTAAAAAAGTATAGTCGGTCAATTATTTCAGAAATGGACGCTATATTGGAACTATGACTAATTAAGGATCGATCATTGTAAAAAAAATCTCCACCATAAAAAGAAAACTAACAGGAACTTTAAAAGAAAAAAATGTTACAGTCTCACGAACAAAAAACTAAAAAATTACATACAAATACACATTTTTAATACTTTCTCATTTGGCGGTTAATCGTTAACAATTAACTTAATAAATAGTTTTTGTGTATATAGTTTTTTCTTTATTTGTTGATGTTACATATTGTTCTTTTCGTTGTTTTTGTATTAAAGATCATTATCGTTTTATTTCCAAAATTTATGTTTAACATACCTACTAGAGCAGGGATCTTTTATTTTGTAAATGAAGTGACACAATGTGTGTGTTCGAAATTCAATAAACTTCTTGATTTTTTCCTCATTTAAGTGCACACGAGTGTTTTAGTATATACAGTGGCTCACAGCTAATTTTATGCAGTGATTCTATATATAGTTTTTGTTGAACTGTGAATCCGATTTTGTAACGTCAAGTAATCAAAATAGTTCCAGTGAATCCGTGAACAAAAATAGAACAACAAAAATTATTTTTAAACAGTTTAACAGCGAAAAATAGCAGAAATGATGTTGACCAAAGCTTCCACATTCCAAAAAATCAATGAACACTTCAGTAACGAAATTTCAAAACGGAATCAAAAGATTGCACCTGAATGCTTGCAGACAACCACGTAAACCAATCATCCATGAAAAGCGAAATCATAACAAAGGCAGAAAGGCACCAAATAAAATGTGTAATGAGCATGATGAGCGATACATTTTTAGAACAATAAGTGCAAATTCAAGGTTAACAGCTCAGCAACTGACCTTCGAAGTTGAAGCTGACCTGGGCAAACAATGTTGCGTTGAAACTATTTGTTTATACACCCAAAAACAGACTGTGCAGGCTAATTTTGGCCAAACAACATGTTTGCCCCTTATATTTATCTTCGCCAATGAATCTAAGTTTAACATATTCGGTTCAGATGTTTGGCATAGCTTACAATATTAAAAGCACATCTTATAGTAATGATGATGGTGATAGTAATAATTGCTTGGTGGAATACGTCTTAATAGAAGTCATATCCGATAGAAGAAAATTACTGGTTGGAAGTTTGTACAGGCCTAATAATAATATACCAATGGAACCGTTTTTTTCAATTTTGGAGAACTTCACAGCTTTATATAATGACGTTGTCCTTGTGGGTGATTTCAACTCAAACCTTTTGACTGACAGTAGCATTATCGACATCTTGGCACCATTAGGACTTGTTCCAACTAACGTAACCACACCTACTCACTTTACCTCGTCCAATAGCACTCTAATAGATCTTCTCTTTGTTGGTAATAACAGGAATGTTCTATTTTATGACCAACTGTCTGCCTCGTGTTTTTCGAAACACGATTTATTGTTCATGACCTATAATTTTCAATTGCAAGTGCCACCCTATTCAATAACTTTTCGTGATTTCGAAAATATTAATTACACCACACTGGAACTAGAATTACTCAGAATTAATTGGAATGCAATCTATTTTATGGCTTCACCAGAGGATCAACCATATATTAAGTAAGCTATTAAGCAAAGAGACTTAGCTTTTTCTCGTTGGAAACGGATTAAAACAAACGATCTACACGTTGAATGTTGTTCAGCAAGAAAGACAGTACAAAAATAATTAAGCAGGAAAAATCTAAATTTTACACTGAAAAATTCTCCACGGCTCTGGGATCAAAAAAAACCTGGGATATTGTAAAAGAAATCGGTGTTGGTAAATCTAGAAATTATGACCCTGTTTTTATTGTTCCAGATGTTCTTAATGGAAAATTTTTGAATATTCCTTTTGTAGAAGCTGATATTAGTTTTTACAATCATAGCCATAACAATCGTGAACCTCATTATAACTTCTCTTTCGATTGCGTAGATCAGTTCGATGTTATAAGGAACTGTATGTCAATAAAATCAAATGCAGTTGGCGTCGACGAAATTCACCCAAGATTCTTTAAAATAATTCTTCCAATAATATTGCCCTATGTTACACATATATTCAACAATATAATTACCACTAGTCATTTTCCCTCAAATTGGAAAAAATCTAAAATTATACCAATACCTAAAACTAAATCAGAATATAGGCCAATCGCTATTTTACCCTTTATGTCCAAAATATTTGAGAGGATAATACATAGTCAGATATCTAATTTCGTAAATGATCATAATTTGCTTAATGATAAGCAATCTGGGTTTCGGCAAAAACACAGTTGCATAACTGCTCTTGTAGATGTTGCGGAAGATATAAGAAGTGAGATAGATGAACGAAAAACCAATATTTTAGTACTTTTAGACCATTCGAAAGCTTTTGATACAGTCGATCATAACGTCCTATGTTATAAACTACAGCACATGTTTATGTTTTCTACAGCCGCTACACAACTAGTATTTACATATCTTACCAACAGGCATCAGTATGTTCAAAGTGGTAACGATAAATCAAATTTACTACCTGTTATGAGAGGTGTACCGCAGGGGTCAATTATTGGGCCTCTACTATTCTCGCTTTATGCTAATGACCTGCCGAGTCAACTTACGCACAGTAAAATCAGAATGTATGCTGACGATATACAAATTTACATCAGTTGTGATTTATCTAATATTGAACAGTGTGTCTTAACTCTAAATACCGAGTTAAAACATATTTATAAATGGGCTACTGCTAATGGTCTTAGTATCAATCCAAAAAAGTCTAAATATCTTCTAATCCAAAAACGGACTACCATAAGTGATCATATACCGGATATTTTTCTTAATGACACACGTATAGAAAGGGTAAACTCAGCAAAAAATCTTGGAATAATCTTTAATAAGAACCTGACATGGAGCAATCATATTAATTATGCATGTGGCCGTACGTATTCCATGCTTAGAACTCTCTGGCAAACGCAGTATTGCACACCTGTCAAAATAAGAGTACTTCTTGCAAAAACCTATTTATTGCCAGTTCTGATGTATGGATGCGAATTATTTGCCAAATGCGATACCGCAAGTACAGGAAAACTAAACTCAGTTTACAAAAGTATTGTGCGCTATGTATATGGCGTGAAAAGGTTTGATTCTGTTTCGCCTTTTACGGCAAAACTATATGGTATTCAGTTTGATGCCATACTCAAAACAAGAGTACTCCTGTTCATGCACAAAATCGTGTATACCCAACAACCACAACATCTCTATAACCGCTTAACCCTATTGAGTTCTAATAGAGGAAAGCGAATCTTATTGTTTAGACATCATAGTTTAACTTCTGATTGGCAATTTTTTCTTAATGCAATCCGGCTTTGGAATCTACTCCCGCACAACATACAAATAATAAGTAACGCAATGAGATTTAAAAAATGCATTATTAATTTTTTTTACATGTTAATTTGTTAACTAAACACTTTTCTTTTTTTTTTTTGTTTACTTTTATAAATTTATAAATTAATTAATTAATTAGTTTAATCACTTTATCTTTAAGAATTATAATTTTTAATTTTAATTTTTAATTTTTTTTAATTTTTTTTTTCTTTTTAATGTTTCTGCTAAAACAATGTTCTATACTGCAATAAGAGACTTTAAGTCTTGTGTATAGAATTGGAAATAAATAAATAAATAAATAAATAATTTGTTAGAAACACTGAATCACTAGTTTTGATTCTTAAAACAATCAATTTATTTAAATTCTTCTGTCAATAAAAGAATCAACTTAACAAAATAACATATACACACACATAAATATCAAACTTTACTTTAAATTTATGTTGAACCTTTTTTTTTTTTTTCAAAATAAAAAAATTTTACAAAAATTGTCGTCGTTTTTTGTAGTATTCAAACATCGCATACGCCACCATTGACGGCTGCTGTTTAAAGCTAACGACCATCATTATTGTTTACAAACAAAAAACTATATACAAACATAGACAATCACACAAAAACAAATATATGCATATAAATACATATATATGTGTAGGTATGTATTCAACTCAATAACAGACGAAGTATAAGTTTACTATAGTTTAACTTATAGGCTTCTTCAACAATATACGAGTACTGCTATGTACAACAAACAAAGTATTATTCCAATACTTTTTTTTATATTCCATATTTATTTTGGTTTATTTTTTTTTGTATTTTCGTTCTGTATATTATTATCCAGATATACATTTTACTCTATAGTGATTACTTGAAGAGAATGAGAAGGTCAAAAGCAACAACAAGATTGAGTGGAATAAAAAAACAACAACTGAAATTGTTTAGTATATTATGTATGTATCCCAACAAACCAAAACGATTTAGAAATAACTTATAGTAAGCTTACTAACATAAGCATTAAGCTTAGAAAAGTATTGTGATTACTATTACTACTTGTTATAAATAGTTTAATAATGAAAACTGAACCCTTGCGATAATACTACTTGTATATAATATACAGTAAGCTTTAAAGTCTAACTATAAAATAAGCTTACGGAAGAATAGTTTTCAAAATTGAGGCACATGCCAAATAACGGTACTTCATTCTCAGAAACACTTACAAAACTATTGGGACGATAAGTAATTTGCAATCATACCTACTTGTTAAATTGTTATCTAAACAATTGTATAGCAAGTATTATTGTAAAAAGTATTTTTAAAACACTATTTAAAAATTGTTACTTTTTTGTACTTTTTATAAGCAGACTTACAAATAGTTGTAGAAAATCTCTTATGGTAAGCTAATTATACAATATAGTTACATTTTGCTTAATAATTAGTTTGTTGGGATGCTTGGCTGTCAATATATATACTAGATATGTAATTTGGATGTGTATGCAGAGGCATGTTTATATTTGAAACTGGATAATGCTTGACCAGGTCAAAATGTTGTTTATACACACAACTTATTTTTTTATTCTTTGGCTACAAACAAACATCTAGAAATACACAAATTGCTGTACGGTGTTGTATTGTGTTTGGTTTGTTTACTCAGCTCGTTTTAATGTTTTGTTATGTTTGGGCATTTCAAAATTGTTGGAAACTGTATTATAGTGTATTTTTTGTTGCTGTTGTTGTGGTTTATTGAGAGTCTTGCAAAATGGTGAATATGTTTTGGAGTCTTCTTTAGATCTGGCTGGATGTATAAGAGTTTTGAGGAGTTTTGTTATTTTAAGACGTTTTAATTTTTTTATGTGGAGATCATTTAAGAGTAACATTTATGGAATACATATAGTTTTTAAGAGAACGACAGGATGGAAGTGCAATACAAGTTAGTGGGAAATTGTAAGCACTTTAGATTGATTAAGAAAAAAAGTTTTTTTTTTTTATAAATTTAAAGTAACTTATATTGTTAGTAGTAATAATTAATAGATATTTCAAATAAGACCACTTAAAGGCATAGTTATGTCTTAAGAAATATTTGTTTGATAAATACAAAACTCTTTCTTCATTTACAAATGAAAACATGAACATTATGAATCCAATGTATAAACTAATTACCAACTAATGTATCAACAACAAACGTATAAAAACAAATAAGAAAGTGTGGTCGAACATGTGATACCCTACAAATTTAAGAATTGAACAGAATTAGGGCAATCCTTAAGGTTTTAGCACAAATTTGTTTCACGTTGTTTACTCTTACAAGAGTTTTGCAAGTTCAAACAGCATCAAATAAAATAAAGCTAAATATTTGTTGTGTCTTGTCCTAAATAAATGAAGTTTTTTTATGTAAATAAATGAGTTCAAATATATTTTGTTTAGTGGTTACGTCTTTTACGGCAAATATTTGCCAAGTGTGACCGTACCTTTACAGTTGCCCATGTTTTTCGGAAATGGAACTTATATCTGAATTATAACCAATTACGATCTAAATACATAAGAAAGAACCTACCCTTTTAAAGTGTTATAAATTTAAGATTATAGGAAACTTAAATGTAAAATCCAATGTGTGCGTTAAATATTTTACGGAAGTGGTTATTTTTTGAGAGTGATCACCAATAAGGATAATTCCAAAATTGTTCGATCCGGTATGAATTTTCAGTAACTTCGATTTTATTTAAATTCAAGCTATACATTCACTCCTAAATGCGTACTTAATATATTTTGGCTTATATTTTATAGCCCTCCAAAATTGGACACCTTGCATATTTATATGAAAAATTAGAGTAATGTTTATTTTTAAAATTATTTTGGGAAAGTACCTCCAAAATTAGAAAATATACTTTATCCTTAAATATTCTGAATAGGATATTCCGATTTTCTTAATTTTTTACACAAAATAGGCTACGGAGTTATAATTATTGGATGCAAATTACGAAATGGGATTGTAATGGGTTCTACAGTTATGGTAGTTTTTTCTTTAGGAACTTACACAATTTTCAAGGAAACCGGTTTTATATTACACTTTTTTCTTATCATTTTTAACCCCAGAAAACTAAACACCACCTGTGAAGCGCAACTGTTTTAATGTATTTAATTACGATCGAGTGCAAGTAACCACACGAGCTTTCACACCAATATAATATTCTTCTGTGTAAGCTTGTGATTTGACGTACATTGCTGCAGAGATTTATTACTTTGCGTTGCCTGAGAGGCAAGGTTTAGTGTTAAATGTATTATCTGACTGCATGGTTTTATTAAATTTTTGGACTTTTTTGCGACTTTGACAGGAGTCATTATATTTTTCTGTTTGGCATATGTATGTACAGACGAGATTTGTTGACGGATCTAAGTAATGATTTATGCAATGACTGGAGCTCAATTAGACTTAAAAAAAAGACCTTCCAAGCGAAAACGACTTCGCGAAGCAATAGCCGAGTGCTATTTGTTTTTTAGCTAAATTATGTATATATATATAAATTTACAATAAAAAATAAAATCTATTTTTAGTTTTTTAAGCCTTAACAAAAAAGGTTTACGTTATGCAAAATACTGAAGGTCAAATGTGACAAAAATCGATTTTTTGGCATATATCTAACTTGTTTCACATCATACGAATTTAAAAGCAATTTATCTAAATTCTAATTTTCTAAATTTTGATTAAACATAATTTTTAGATATTATTATTAGTTTTGGAGTTACAGGCAATATAATATATTAAAAATTAATAAAAATTGTTTGATAATTTTTTTTCCTAACCATTAGTAAAAAAACATTAACAATTTTGTAATCTCTATTGTGTCAGAATCACTTTTTAGACCATAGTGCAATGTCTGTTAATGTAAATTTTGTATTGAGACTACATGTTGTAATTATAATTCGAATTTTATAAACCCTTCCATATTGGATCACAAGCAACTCAAACATTTTAGAAAGGGTATAATTGCGAAAATTAAAGGCTGTGCATACTTAAAATATCTTCAAAATTGTGACCTATGGTCAATGGCGCACACTAACTTTCCGTCTTGATTTTTAATTCGTAACGCAGGAGGTCTAGCCAGACCCACTTAATTTTTCATGTACTTAATAAAAAAAACAATTTTTTTAATATATATTTTAATATATGTATATGTATTATAATTTTTTAAAGGGGAATCACAACTTTTATTATCATCAACACAAACATAAAGCAGAGGTCGTGAAAAGTGTAACGACAGTTTCAATAGAACTTGTACTTTATAAATTAACAAGATGACGTTACTTGTTTTTATGTTCATTGTTTTTTTTCCCGAATTAGCCTAACCTATTCTTGTTTAGTAGATATAAATAAATGACAATAGATAACTGGGCAAAAAGTAATTAAAAACTGTAAGAAATATATAAAAAAAATAGCATTTACAATCACAATATAAATATATATAAGTCTGACCAGATCGATGTGTTATAAATGTAATGTGTGTAGTAAAATATTCGAGCAAGTGTCCGTCTATATCCTTTCCAGGATTTCTTTTTTAAATATTTATAACGAACTAAATTATTGAAGGGTACCATTTCAAGTCTCTATAACTAAGTGTTAAACATATTATAATAACATTTCAAATTGAAAAAGGTCTGACCAGACTCATGGTTAAAGACGAAGGGTTAAACAACAAAGTGATTCTGTCGATTGCCATTCCTTTGCAATTTGTGACACATGGATTATCTGCTGTGGATGTGGATTCATCGATATGTTTATAAGATCTTAATGTTATGGAGGACAAGTTGTCTGAAAATCATCAGTATAATTCAGTTGAAAAATTCTCAATGTAGCATTTTCTATTTTGAGGTGCATACATACATATGTATGTCTAAAGTCAGCTTTGCTAACCTTATTCGAAGAAAGATGTATTTCATAATACGCTCGGGGGTTATTTGTTATATGAAATTTCACCGTAATTTTTATGAATTTTTTTTTATATTCGTTAAATTTTCCAATGCTTCAATATAAATTTCTAATATGCAGTTTTTTCAATGACTCAAAAAATATGCCAGTGCATTTCTATATACATAAACTTTCCGCCATGCCCTGTCAAAGGGAAATATGCAATTTGTAAATGTTTCCACAACATGCTTTGAAATATTTTAAAAATATGTGTCATAATAACCAAAAAAAAAAACATGTACATATATAGAAAAAAAAATATTTTTTTCCAATTTTAATTCAACACAAAGTAATTCAGTTCAATTAAAGTTCCTTCATATATTTACAAAAAGTTTGACATGAAAATACTATATACCAGCACGGCTAAAAAAATATCAAGCCAAATGTTATACAAAATAACAATAACAAAAATAGTATCTTTTGTAACAGAATGGTGCCAGAAAACTTTTTGCCATTTATTTATTTTTATATTTTTTTTTTTTTGCTTGTGTACGTTAACAATTGTTTGTTATTAGTTTTTCTCACTTAGTTTTCCAAAAAATTTTTTTTCACAAACGGCTGTTTTTTGTATTTTTTGGAGGTTATTTGTCTGGCATTTAATGAAGCGCAAACTGTTTATATCCGTTTGAGACAAATTACCTTTTTTTTGACCTCATAAGAAAAGCAGAAAAATAATAATAATCATTTTTTATACACTGTTACAAAAAAAAGTTTTTCTTTACTTATTCATGTTCATGCCATTGCCTCAATTCAGTTCGCTTCGTTTAGTTTTGTTCTTTTGTATGAGTGTTTGTATTTAATGGCTCTCGTATATAATCACGACTTTATAATATCCTTGTAGATTTTATTGCATTTTTCCAGTTGTAGTTTTCTGTTCAGTGCTCACTGTGTGTGTTTAATACTTACACTAACTCAACTATCATTTGAGCAAACTAAAAAAAAAAGCCAACAGAAAAATAATAACGTTGAAAAAAATCAATAAGTTATAAAAATATGTACTTGCAAACATAAATACATATTCAAATAAGTAGAAGGGAATAGAAAAAAAGAATATTACCACATATACGGGTACCTATACCCTTATTCATACATTATGACGGCAGACAGACAGATATACAGACATTTTACATAGAAACTAAGGTACTTAAAAGAGTATAAATACTTTTTAGTTCATGGTATGTAGTTAGTTTTGTCTTAAAACCAGCTGTTACAGTTAACAAAATTTATATATATGTTTATTCTATATGAAAAAAAATACTAAAGGAGGAAATTGAGTGAGTTAAAAAAGAATAGTTGATATACACATCAATAGTAAAGAACCAGTAAAGAGTAAAATTTTTCAAAAACATTGCTTTTCGGATAAACTTTAGATTGTCGAAGTAATACAACTTGAACAATACTCATACAAGAGTTGAGATAAGTTCCCATGTTCAGCTATTTGCATTCACTGTACCACTTCTAATGAAGCACTTCCACATCTAGGTGGATCGAATTTGGTTTTGCCAGAGTTACATTTTACATTAATTGGCGATTATCAGTTTTACCCACCTCGATGTTAATGATTCAGATATATTTTGAGACTCTTATCAGGCAGTCTCTTAAAGTTTCGGTTAGGTATTTACACATTTGGCCTCCTGTTTGCCTGTTCGACGGTATTGGACAATGAAGAGGTTTGTTGGTAGGAAAAAATGTAAAAAATTCTAAAAATTCAATAATTACCATTTTCGAATAATTTTTTGTATTGGATTATAACTTAAAAATGCGGATTTTTTTTTCAAATTTTTAGCTTTTATTTGAAACATTTGTACAATATAAATTTATCGAAAGTATTGGCCATTATTAGCTGTGAATTTTGGCCTTTTTCTGGCCAAAGAAGTCTTTATCTTTTGAGGCCAACAACAGGGGCTACTACCCTGTTGTGAAGCGTATCCCAGAGGGAACGTTCTGAAATCGAACGTAACAAATGATAGTCGGATGGTAGGCCACTTCTTTCTAAATAGTTTTTAACAGATTGCAACATGTGGCTGATGCAATATTACACTTTTACGATGGCATGATGGAATATTACGCTTTCATGTCTGGCCTCATATTTTGGTCGTTTCTCAGGCAATGATAGTTTTAAACGAATCAGTTGTATTCGTGAGCTAAAACTTCTCAACCACTTCTTTCTAAATAGTTTTTAACAGATTTTGCAACATGTGTCTGATGGAATATTACCCTTTCATGGCCATTACACTTGCATGGCCACATATTCCGGCTGCTTCTCGGCCAATGGTAGCTTTAAACCAGTTTCCAGCAGCTCATGAAAGATAGGACACTTTTGGTCCCACCAAACACAGCTAATTGGCGGGCTTCAATCTCCTATTTATCGGTTAATCGTAATGAAAACAGTTTTTATTCCAAGCAATGATTCGGTGAAAAATTATTTCTTTTTATAGCGTTTATGCAGCATTGCGAACACGCAAAATCGTTTTTAAAGATTTATCGGCTGAAATTCCTATGGTACTTAATTTCCCTGCTTTTGAATAAATTCTACTGATCGCAAACGTTTTGAAATTGCTGCTTGATGGCATACATACCCCATAAGATACAGTGTGCTTCTTCGGTACTTTTTTCTTGATTAAAAAAGAAAAGCAAAACTTTTTTCCTTTGAGTGTTTGTAGGCGCAAAATTAGAAATTTTTGAAGGAAAAAAAAGATGCCAACAAATGAAATTCCAAAACTACTCTGAAATTAAGCCACATGCATTTTTTTTAAATTTCTTATTTAAAAAAAAAACTTTAAAAATCAACTACATACATATCTCCAAAGTGTAGCAAGAGCAGTTGGCAATCAAATACATTCACCTTTTAGCTCATTGTGGTATAGGGGTTTTTAAACATAAAGCACAGAAAGTAAAGTAAAAAAAAAACTATCTAAAATATAATGAAAAAATAGAATATTAAAAAATATGCTGGCGTCTCTTAGCTTGTTATCCTTAAATAAAAATAATAAAATAAAAAAAAGAACGAAAGAGTAAGACGGTTTTTGTAGTTTGCTGATATACGTAAATATTGTTTTTTTTCTGTTGGCACTTTTTTCTTTCTGTTGTGGCTTAGATAACACTTATATTTTGTTTTCTTCCTACTAAACTATATTTTATGTATGTATATAAGTATGTGTAAGGAATATATAAGTATGTATATTTTTGTATGTTTTGTATATGGACAAATAAATATGTATGTATAGGTATGTACACACTTGCATACTAGCTATATACTACATTGTTTTTGTTTTGTGTTTCGCCTGTTTTATTTAATTTTTTTTTTACACACAGATACTTCCCTAGTGTTTGTATGTGTTCAAGGCTTTATTTTGGCTAAATGCCAAATAACATACATATTTTACTTTATTACTTATGTTGTAATATGTGTTTTTGCGCTCATATTTTCTCTCTATACGAGTATATATTTGCTTTCTTTGTTTTTGTTGTTCAAGTTTGCTATATGTTTCTTTTTGCATTTTTTTTTTTGTATATAGAACTTTGTCAGGGTTATTGTATAAAATAGTTTATTATTTTGCCTATACATACATATATACGAGTATAAAGTACATACAGTTTATCTATTTTTTCTTCTGTATATTTTTGCTTACAAAAGTTAATTACTATAAAAATGTCAAAAAGACCCGACTTAAAGGCACACAAAACAAAAAAAGAACTAGAAATAAATTTAGTAAATTATTACAAATAAAAGTATAGTTTATTATGCATTTAATATTCTGTATGTTTATTTTATACTCTGTGTTTATTAAATCCAAATAAATTCGAGAAAATATTTTGTTAGTTCAAACTTTATGTTTTTAAATTTAAAACGTTAAAGTTTATTATTTGTTGTATTCAATTTTACAGGCATTTATATATTGTTTAAGCTTATTTTTTTATTTTATTTAGTTAAGTTGAAGTTTTTAAAGAGTAATTGCTTTCTGTTTATAAGTAATTGCAACTGGTAGTAAAAATGAATTGCAGTGTACTCTTGTTAAAGAGAGATTCTTATAAACATTTAAGCTCTACTTAGAATTTCTCTAGAATGTATAATAGTTTTCAATATACAGATGTTAGTGGCTGAATTAAAGCAATATCTCAAATAGTTTTACACTCTTTTTTTAATATTTGAGTTAAGAGAATAGTAGAAAAAACGATTGTGACCCAGCTACAAATCTCTTAAATATATTGGTATATTTCTATAAAAAAAATTTCTTTACAAAATTTTATGAGTATCGCTTCATGTTCAGCATTGTCAATTTTGAAATTTCAAAACGCACCAAAATGTAGAAAAAGCGCACCATTAAAAAAAAACGCACCAATTTTGTAATTTCTTTTTTTATTTAAAATGTTTATTGAATTAATTTTATATAACCAAGTTTTTATTTTATATAAACATATTTTTGTATTACAAATATATCAATAAAACAGTCTTCTTCAGTTCAGTGTTTAAAAAAAAAATAAAACTTAACAAAATAAACTAAACAAATTTGTTTGTATTCTTTTGTAAAATATATTATTTGTTTTTTTTTTTAATTTCATAATATTCTTCATTCTATATAAAACTTTTTAACAATTAATACTAAAAGTAATAATACTCGTAGTAAAAGCCCTTTTTAAATAAACGAGATAATAAAGATAAAATAAGCATTTAACCACTCACAATTTAATTTTAATCGGAACTGAATTACTAATTGGCAAAGAAGGACTAATTTCAGTACATATTTGGTACTTTTTTTTAATTATTTTTGTTTTCTATTTTAAGTATTTCTATTTGAATTTTTTCAATAAAATTTGTTAGAGCCCCACTGTGACTCTAACCCTGGTTGTTCGTTTACAGTTCAGTAGACCAAACCATCACACTACACCAGAAGTTTTATTTTCATGTTTAAAATGTTAATTTTATTTTCAAACCAGGAATTTCAGCCTATGCACCTTTAGCAATAAACTTCATGTGACGAATTTGATAGTATGTATTCATTTATCATACATTCGTCTTTAAAACACATTTAATGGGGTCCTTTTTCATCGTATACATTTCATGATAATGTATTATTGAAAAACTCACATTTTAGGTAAAATTAAAAACGCACCGAAATTAAAAAAAGCGCAGCACACCAACTAAGGAATTTTTCGCACAAAAAGTTTAAAAAAACACCAGAAATGGTGCGAAACGCACCAAGTTGACAACGCTGATAATATTGTTACACAATTGAGAAAATATAGTCAGTCAAGCCCGCCCATATAAATCTCTACACCCAGCGTTAAGGGAAAAATATTATGTACCAAATTTTATGAAAATATTTTTAAGATTCCGACCTGTTCTCTTCGCACAAGCTTTATATGGACAGCCAGACATACGGACGGACGGACATCACAAAATTAACTCAGCAAGTAATTCTGAGTAGAGGTGGGTGTTGGCATAGTATTTATTGGCATTACAAATATCAGCACAAATCCATTATACCCTCCCCAATCTCCAAAAAACAATCTGAAGATACATCTCAGAAAACTTACAGAGTTAAAATTATTACAATACTTAATTAATAATAATGTCCTTTTGCATGTCAGATTTATCTATGGAAGATCCGTTTAATATTTATTAAGTTGAGAGAGTGCTAAATGCAACCGAGAATACATTTCAACCGTATTGTGTTGAAGGTTATGTAAGGATTCTCTTATTCATGAGTTTATCGCTACGAAGCAAAATTTTGAATACGGCAAACAAATATCTTAACGATATTTTAATCTTAAAGGTCCTTTGTTACTTCTTATACCATTTACGTTTCTTACAAAGAAAAAAATTGCATCCTCTAAATTTAATTAGATTTATACAATATATTTGCAACTCGTTTATATTTAAAGTTTTCAATAAAACACATAACAAGGTATTTGCGAAGCACACCCCATCTTTAATTTTCGCCCATTTAACCTTTTTTTGTGAAAAAATTAAAAACTTTTTCATTTTATTGCTATGGATTTTCCTTTTACGGTTTCCTCAAAATAAAAACTAAGGTTTAAAAACTTAAATAAAAAGTATTTTTATGGTTTTACGTTTCTAACATAAATATGCAACATTGCGTGAAAAGTAGGATGGTGCCTGAAAATACCCTTTAATTCTATGTCAAATAAAGTAAAAGCTTACAGTTTTTGTTTATGGCTGGCCAAAGATGAATCATATTTTTGTGATTTTTGAAATTTTGTTAGGAATATTTTTAGATTTATATGCAATTTTGGAACAGCTTTTAGTTTGAATTTTAATTTCTAAATAGATTTTAGTGAACTAGTATGAAAAATTGCAAAATTGCAGTTATTTTAATGAAACAAAAATATAGAAAAGATAGCTTAAATATGAATTTTGTAAACTTTTTCTTTAAGCTAGCTTAAGAAATGGTAGCAAAATAAATTTTACTGTAATTTTTGTTGGCAACATTGAGAAATTCTTTCGTATGCAAACAAACAGAGTCAGCCTAATATAAAGTAATAAAACTGGAAGGGTTTTAATGTATCTTATGCATTAAAATCCATAGATACGAAAACAGCAGATACAAATAAATAAATACATACACATAAATGAAAGCCATATACATACAAACTGAGCGTGATTTCTTTATTGAAGCGTGTAAAAGTGACCTAGAAAAGAGAAGTGATTTATTTTCATACATTCGTACGAATAATAATAAGAATAACGATAATTTTCTAAAAATTCTTTCACTCACTAACAATTTCTTAGGAAAGCTGAGTATTGAAAATTGTGTGTGCTTAAATACAAACACACACACACACACATTTAATGGCCAAGTAAGGAAATAGAAACCATAAAAATATTTATTCGTTGCTTTTCTTTATTTTCCGGAAAATAGCGTGAGTTTTATCTTCTTCAAACCCTTTACTGGGAGCTGAATTTAAATGAAGTTGTAAACATTTAATATTCTGCAGAATTTTTTGATAATGATGGAGACTAATAATTTTGTTTTTGAGCAGGAGCATAAGTAAAATTTTATTTTTATGAATTAATTTCTACATAATGTGTTGGATTTAAAATGATTTCAATATTTTTATTACGCTTTTAGCAGACACTGTGGGTTGGCTTAGTTGGCCTGCCTTTATGATTCTTATTATGACTGTTTTTTGGAAGATAACATTTTGTAAGTGGGTATTTTATTTGTTTGGAATAAGTGTAGGATTTGTAAAGTTTTACTTTTCTTTAAGCTTTTACAATTGCCATAATAGATGTGAATGAGAATGGCTTCCCGCTATTATGAATTTATAGTCACTGAAATCTATCAACTTAAGTTAGCTAAAGGCTCACAGCAGATGTATGGTTTTTGAACAGGAACTATTCAAAAGCAAAACAAGTCAAAGAGCAATATTCGGCTGTGAGAAATACAAAAATTACACTGGTTATAGGACTAGAATATCCTTATTCAGTGTTTTTTTTCAACTAACACCTTAGCATTTAAATATTGTTTCAACGGCAATTTTACGACCAATATATTCATGTCAAATGTTTACAAATTTTATCTAATTTTCACCATTTAAAATTGATGTAATTACCAATTCTCACTGTAATTTTCAAAATTTATCTGATATTCATAAAAACTTGACTGTAAATTATGTAATTTAATAATTTATAAAATTAAAAGAACATTTTTCCCTATTCAGCACAAGTTAAGAAACTGGGTATAAAGAAGTTTGGAGTATAAGCTGAGGATTCCTTTGGTTGAATTTTCTTTCAATAACTTTATTTACAAAAGATATAAGGGTGGGCTAGTATAAACGGATCAATTATGGACTTAAGGCTACTAAATCCAGTATGCAGTAATGTAGTTTGGTTATTTACAAGTATTGTTGGTTGTTATATTCGGAAATGGATTTAATTTGGGAGCTATTGCCAAATATGGACGAAACAGCTACAAAATTCAATAGCATATTTGTCATATAACCGATATTAGTGTGATTTCTGGATTACAATTTCTGATCTGTATAAAATGTTGATTCGACATCGATATTTATTAAACATTATTGAGGGTAAACTTGTTTTTCGGAAGTGATACGCATATGTGAGTAACTACAAAACATGGGCCGATTTTCTTAAATTTCGAAAGAGAGAACTTTATACATAAAGGATGTACCACGTTGAATCCAGCAATTTGATTTTGGCTCCATGTAAAATTCGTATTGTTATTTGTACGTGATTTATGAGCATTGAAGTGATTATGAGCATTTATATTGGGTAGCAGAGATCGACAATGAATCGTTTTTTTACGATTCACAACTACTCATAACATTTTAAGTATAAGTGGTTTTAAATCAGCGAAAGGCAAAACATGGGCGCCGCGTTTTTCATTTACTCTTCTCTTACGTACGTGTGCACACGCATTGTAGAGAAATAAACAAAGTTTAATGAGCATTCAAACAGACAGGTTGTGTAATTTAAAAATCAGTGTTGCCAGAAAAAAAATTTTTCCCAACTCTTTTAAAAATGTGTAATGAATATGAAATGAATTTTTTATTTTCTTTAAATTATTATTATGAAAAAGTTCTTTCTTTTACTGATAAGAGTAAGCTTTCCTCTGTATGCACTGATGGTGCCAATGTAATGTTGGGTAAAAAAGAAGGTTTTGCTGGACATTTGAACATTTAATACGCATAAAATGTTGCCCATATGAAATAAATGTTGAAGATGTAATGCAATTTCCTGACTGATTTTCTAATTTTTCGCAAATAATAAAATAGATATTTTTGGAGATTTTAAATTTTTAATTGGGGATAAGTGACGAAAGTTTTCTGGCAATACCGATTTGTGTTGAGAGCGAAGAGAGTATATTACTAATACAATTGCAAAATGTAATAGTATAGGTTGCCTTTCGCTGTTTTAAATCATTGAAATTTACCTACTCTGAGTTACTCAAACTCACAACAACGTTGACTTATAAATGCGGGTGGATATAAGTATGACTACAACGCGGACATCGAGCACATACGATTCCCAATATGTTTGATTCATAAACAACGGTACTTAGATTTACATCTTAAGAAAAATACTCACATACTCATAAAGTATTCAACTCAGTTAAGTCATTGAAAAAAAATTTCAGCATATTCCGTTAGGTATTTATACAAAATAAGTAAAAAAGAAATATAAAAACATACAAGTAAGTTTATAGGAAAACATATTGAGGAAAATATAAATTTTATATAATTTTTATAAGCAGGCTGTAAAAAATGAACGACACATGAGTGTATGCGAGTCATACTTATTTTTTTATCGTCTACGTACATTGAGTTAAGGAGAGTCAAAATAAACAACATCATACATGAGATTAAATCTGAATATAATGCGTACTTCAAACTTTAAAGATGAATATTGGTTTGATGATATTGAGAGAAGTATGAGTACGTATAAGTATAACAGATTATAAGTCATGATTCAAGTATACTCACTTTTTCAGTACTCATAACTGATCTCTGTTGGGTAGACGGTCAAATATGGACCGAAATTTACAAATTTCTGTATTATAATTTTTGTGTATGTATATAGAAATGATCTGTTTAAAGTTTTGAGTCGATACCGATATTTAGACAAATATAAGGATAAACGACTTATTCGGATGTGGTCCTTATATGGGATCTGTGACCAATTATGCCAATTGTGGACTTTATATGGGGTCAAATAGAGACCGAACAAAACAAAATTTCGTTTTGCGATTTCTTTTTATATGTCACTTATCCTTGACGAATTTTGTATTAATATTCCAATTTTATAGGCATTTATGTATCATTAATCCATATTTCGGGAAGATATTTTTATGGGGGCTATGAGAAAGCATTTACCGATTACTAATATTTTCTTTACAGTTTCTTTTGTTATCATATAAATAACGTGTACAAAATTTAATGGCAATATCTACAATATATTTCCAAAAATTGCAAGAAAATTTTTTAAAAATATGAAATTTTATAGAGGAGAACATAGCCCAATCAATTTAGAATTTCATAAGAATCAAGAATATATATACCTTATTGGGTCTCAGATGAATATTTCTCAGTGTTACACATGGAATGATAAACTTATATATACACTCATTCACTGCTTATGGCGGTAGGGGGTATAAAAAGTTAAAAAATTTGTATGCAAATTATTCAAACTTCAATTGTGTTAGAAATACTAAAGTTTGATGGTGGACAGCTGTACACCATTTTTTGATTATTATAATTATTATTGTATCAAAATTTTGAATCACATTTGAGTAAAATGGTGATTCTAATTCAATAATCACGTCACAGATTTTGAGTTTTAAGATTGTAATCGATTCCATTAAACTCTATCTTAGAGAATCCAGTGATGTTAAAACGCATGATCGTTGCGGCAAATTAACAGCTAAATTTGCAATAAATTTATTGTTTCGGTAGCTGTGGATATTAAAAATATTGTTTTTAACATCTCACATTAGCATGATCCATTAAATGATATCGTATTTCCAGTAAAAGCTAATTTCTAAGATAATTACCCAATCACGCCTCCAGAACATATAGCGCACCATACTGCGAAATGGTCAGCAAAGGCTTCTAAACAATTGTTCTTGTATTTTTAGCCAAGCCCAAATGCGAATATTGATCGAAAATATTATGAATTTTAGCAAATATTTTAATTTTGAATTATCAAGCATAATTTGTTTTTGCTTGGACCAGCACTCAGAGAACGACTCCATTGTGTGAAATTAGGAAAATAGGTTTTGGAAGGGAAGATAGAGGGTATCGCGTTTGTGGACATTTGATTTGAATTTTCCTATATTGAAAGTGGCATGGAATTCTTCTACTGGTAGTTTATTCCACATACGGGCTAAAGAACGAACTTTCCCTGTAATGTGTTGTGCGACCAACTATCTCTTCGACCATGACGGGCCCTGACTGAAAAACGTGTATTGCACAAAAACTACGTGTTTCAAGTACAAGTTTCCTAATTGCAGCAGAACATTGCGACGACGAATCAATAGAGTTGGATACCCTACTGTCATCGATAAGCATCTTCGCCCTCTCCTGTACACGGTCGAGAAACGCCATAATATACTTCGAAGCACCGACCCATACTGAGCGTTGTATTTCATTTCCGGTCGAATATAGGTGGTGTAAATAGTAGACTAGATGGAGTGAAATATTTCCTACACCGTTTTAAAAATCCAAGGCACTTAAACGCTTCTTTTGACACTTGAACAATATGTTTGGTTCTGCGAACATCGCTCTGGATTCTCGTGCCTAGAACAAAGTTCTTGTTTAAAATCCCATTAGTATTGACCTACCGACGTTGAAGTTTTCGCATAAAAAAAATTAAATGATATGATTGAAATATATTTTTAAATTTGCTAAAATTTTAAAATTCTTATTGTTAAATAAATAAATTTCTTATTTAACTTGTTAAATCAGGAATTTATTTTCTATAAAATTTCCTAAAAACTTATTTTTTAGTTTTTAGTTTACTACTTTATTGTTACTAATTTTAAGTTTATTTTTTATTTTTGATGTTTCTCAGTAGTTTTTTTTTTGTTGTATTCTTTAAACAAAATTTTCTTCATTCTGCTTTTCAACACAAGTTTTAACTACTTTTCTCAATTCAATTTAAGCTACATTACAAGTATAAAAAACTACCTACTATTTCAAATATTCTCAAAAAAAAAAAAAAAAAAACAAAACAAAAAAAAACTAAAAAATTCTATGGAGATTTTTCACAACTCGAACGCACACCCTCACATACAAACAATCAAAAATAACAGCAACGTCAGGAAAAGGGCAAATGCACAAGAATACAAAAAGTAGTAGAAAAATGTTACAAACATTTTTCACAGTTTGAAGTTATTGTATGCAACAATAAGTATGCAAAATTATAAATGTACAAAAAAAAAAAAAAAAAAATAAACTTTTCTACTCGAAAAAGATGCAGCTAAAAACTGGGCAAAATATCCAAGTGGAGCTTCAAAAAACATTTTAAAATTTTCTAAATAAAATTTCATAAAAAATGTTGGCAAATTTTTGTTTCTTATAAAACTAAAATAAAATACTTTTTGTAAAAAAAATAATATTTTTATACGAGTATATGTATATAGAGACAAACTTATAAAAATATGTATGTGATTTATGTAAAAAAAGAAGAGTAAAATTTTAAATTGAAAAGCTTAAATTATGCATGGGAATTTTCCGTTATTTTTTTTTTTGCTTAGCCAAAATTAATTTTTCAGTTTTTTCTAATTTAAACTTTTGCTGATGTTAAAATACAGCTAATAACAATAGCATTTAAGTTCTGTACATATTTAAAAAGAAATTTTAATTCTAAAAAAGAAAAATTTTTAAAATCTGTTATATTTGAAAGTGTAAAGCTAGATTTACACGATTGAAATTTTCTTAAAAATTGCTCTTAAAAATGCTTCAAACTCCTGTAAACAGCAAAATTTCTTCAAAATGTATTTATTTAATAACTATTAATAACCATTAAATAAATAAATTTTGAAGAATTTTTGCTGTTTACACGAGTTTTAAGCATTTTGAAGAGCAATATTTAAGAATATTGTATATGTAAATTAACTTAACTTAACTAAATAAACTAAACAACTTAATATGTTGTCAATGTGACATTCTTAATTGTCTTTTTTCGTTAGTCTTTTTTTGAGGAAAAATTGAGAAAAGTAATAAATCAAACAAACACAAAAGCTGTGCAGGTGCTCGTCTCTTCTATCTAATCCAATTCCCTGAGGAAACATTTGTCAATTTCTTGTGAATGATATAGACACAAGAAATGTATGAGTAGGATTGGTCTCGCACTTTCTACAGACCGCAGTATTAAAAATTTCATGCAAATTTCCATCTAAATGCTGTATGTAGTGCTAAAAAACAATAGTGTACCCGTCATCGTTGCGTAATTAGTTTGCTTAGATTGTTTCGTCAGACGACTTCAAAAAATCTTGATCTACTGGTTCTTATTCGTTTCATACGTTCAAATTCTGATCAGGCCATCCGTTTTATGCAATGAACATGTTAAGTTATTAGAAGTGTGAAACACAATCGGATCACATAAACGAAAAGATTCGAATTAGATCGCTAAACTCTATGCAGTAAAACTTTTACTTCCATATAACTAAACGGTGAGGAACTTCTGTTCAATATCGAAATTTATAAAATATTCAAGAAGGTTGATATGTTTTTCGGAAGTGGTCCCTGTATGGCAGCAATGATCAATTATGGGGCGATTACCATAAAGTTGGTAAATACGATTTATATATACAAATGTATGGATAATCTCTGTCGAGTTTCAACTTGATAATGATGTTTATAAGAGATTTTGTGCGTTCAAAAAATATTCGAAAGCAGGCTTTATATGGGGTCTATGGTCAAATAAGAACCGATCATTATTAAATTCAGTACGGTGTTGACAAATGGAATGACAAACTTAACACACCCACCATATTTTTGGTGGTGGTTAAAATACGTTGAAACTATTAGTTCTGTTAGTAAAATATAAAATATGTATAAGAAAACTATGACCACGCCAATTGAGAGAAAGAGAGTTAAAAGATAAGATCTTTAGAGAAATAGCAATGAAAAGAAAATAGATCTTAATTTTTTGAGACAATATTTGGCCAAATGCGACTCAGGTCGCTTCTCAGAGTAGTTTCAATTACAGTAGGAATGATTTGATAAGGTCACTTCAAATAGATTATTCAGATAAACTGTTTTCTCTTTTTCGTGGGCTTAATAGCTGCTGTAATAAAACTTCAGTCTTTTTGTGTGCTTGAAGATCACTCTCAGAACCAATCAAATTGCTATTAGTCTCGAAATGTTTTTCTGGTTTCTATTCAAGAATTTTATAATACATTTGTCAAATCCTTAATAATTTAAATCATTACAAAAAACTTATTAAACTGTTTCTTTGTTCTCACGATCCCAGTAACTGTATTGCCAGATTCCACTTGTGTGCTTGCAGTTTACTCGTACATACAATAACATTACCATTAACCTTGAAAAGTCTTTCTGGCTTCTTTTCAAGAGTATACAGAAAAATTTTATGAAAACCTTACATGTTTTCTAGGTACATCACAGAAGACACCAGATCGTATGTAACACTTCTTTAACCCTCAATGTATACTCTTGAGTCGAATAAATTTATCATGTTCAGTCACAGCTAAAAAATATTAGAACTTTGAATATGTAAAGATTAATGCATAGCGCTCTCCTAATCCCCATGCAAGCATAACTCAGAATTCTGTTTAGTTTAAATAAAAATTTCGAGTTCAGAATTATTTCAAAAATCATGTGTCCTGTTTTCTGAACCGTTGGTCAGGTATACAAAAGTCTACCTGGTTTTCTTACTGTCTAATTAATTAAGCAAGATACGAGTTACAAACAATCAATCACTTCCAACTTATTTTGACTTCTAAAGACTGGCAGTGGTAACTATCGATTTCAACATGATCACTATCCAACTACTAAACTTCAGCAAAAAAAATTTGTATTTCTAAAGAAATATTGTTACAATTTGAAAAACTGTGTTTTCTTATAGAATTTCATTTCCGATTTTTATTTTTGAATGGAGTTGTAAGTAGCCTTTTAAAATTTTTTAAAGACTATTTACTAAAACTTTAAAAGTTTTTAAATTTTTTTTTAAACTTCAAAAAAGTTTTTTATAGACTACTTTGAATATTATTTGATGTTTAACACGGATTAAAAAAAACTTCATACAAAACACAATTCGCTTTTGCCACGATATAAAAGCAAATAACAAATAGCTTCCACATTTAACTTTTTATAACCCCTTCAGCCTGTCTGCTTGGTGAATAATATATAAATAAAAAATAAAACAACGCTTTGTTCTCTATTAATTGCTTACGTATCACATTAGAAAAATGCCATAATTTATAATTTCACAAAGGCTTTAAAATCCTTCTGCTTTTTATTTTGTTGTGTTTTTGTTTGCAATTTTAGCCTTTGTAAAGTTATTCTTTTGATTGTTGTTTGGAAAACCAACATAGCGGAGAAGAATAAAAAAGAAAAATTTTATTTTATAAAATATAATTCTTACTTATCCCCTTTCTGTAGAGGTCTTAACAATAACCTTTTTTTCTGATGAATCACTATAAAATGTTCTTTCTGCTGTTAGCTTTTGCTTCCCTCTTTAGATTGACTTCTACGAGGCTTTAACTATTTTCTTTAGCTCTCTTTGTAGCAGAAAAAGAGCACAACTTTAAATAAAAAGAGGCTTTTATTTTCGCTTCAAGGGTATTTGTAATATTTTCTATTTTCTTAATTTTTTGTGAGTTGAATGTTTGAAATATATAAGAACTTTTAGCCGTACTATGCATCGTACATCGTACCTAACGTTACCATATAGCCCGATTTTGGCGGAATTCTCCCGTTTTTTGAAAGCTCATCTAAATTTAAAATTTTTTAAATTTTTTATCCCGCTTTTCAAACAAAAATCAACGCTGCGAATGTTGCCTACAAGTAGTCAATCATTTCCTGCTTATCGGCGTAGAATAGTGACATCAAACATAAATCACTTGACAGCTGACAAAATGGCCGCCAGTTAAAAAAAAGTGTTGCCAAATTAGTGTTCTATTTATCTAAAAAAATTTATAATAGTTTTTAAAATATTAATTTGAGTAGAATCCTTTTTTAAACAGATGCAATTTAATACTCAGCAGGGATTTTGATTTTGCTAATTTTAGAATTAATGATTTTACAAAAAACATAAACAGTTTTAAAAGTTTAAAAGTAATGAATATGAGATTACTTAAAAGACCAGATTTTTCGTATCATAATTTCAAAAATCCCGCTTTTTCATTATATTTGCTTCGCAATCCTGCTTTTCATGCTTAACATCTCGCTTTTTAATAAAAACACTCTGGTCACATTATGAATATTTTGTTAGAAAATGTATTTGATTTTTATTAATTATCATAAAAAGACTTCTATAGACTGTCAAGATTTATAAGATAATGTCGTTTTCTTTTGTCACCTTTTGTTGCATATAATAATACAGTTATTTAATTTCTATACAACTAATTTAATTATTTACTCCCATTACTTAAATGAAATAATTTTTTAAGGTCACCTAACAGCCATGTAAAAACATGCTGGCAAACAAATCAAAAACAGAGTTTTTTTCAATGAATTTCCACACGCAAAAGTGTCTCGCCAAATTAAGTATAATATTCATTTGTCACACTTAACAGATAAACAAAGCCATCTTTGAAATCTGAATTCTTGTCATTAAACAGAAATTCTTTTCACACAGATTTCATGTGTCTGTCAAATAAATTTCCAAAAATAGACAAGAAAATGTAAACAAACCTACTTTACTTGAATCGTTTGTTTATAATGGCAGAGTGTACTGTGAAGGTGTTATTTAATTCAATATAATAAAACGAGATTTTTATCTACTACACGCGCATTTCAAAAGATATTTAACCCAAACATATTATCGTATTTTGTGCGATAGACACATTTATAATAAAAATTCTTTTAGATTTTTTTCTCTTAACACTTCAAAGCTAAAATTATACACTTAAATTGTTTTGCACGAGTATGCAGCTTACGATGTCGTCTGAGTATGTTAGTTTCAGTAAAACATCTATAGGAGAAGGAGACTTAGATACACACATACATATGTATACAAAAAATATATTTTAAAACAAAACCCCTCAATACATTTAAATAAGTTCAGAGACTTAAAAAAACATACAAATGTAAAAAGGGTTGCTTTTATACTCACTGGAAAGAAAACAGATATAAAAAATAACATAAAATACATATTTAATTCATGACCGAATTCACATGTAAAAAATGCATTAAAACTACTAAGTAAAAGCAAAATGAGTACAAGAGACAGACTTACATAAAGAAAAATATAAAAACGAAATATATTTACAAAAAAACATATGTAAAGGTAAAAACAACACAGCTGTCATAGTAAAACTGTACTAGGTTTAAATTTTTCAAACAGCATATTTAAAGATTTGGAGTTTCTTTTTCTTTAAGCCATAAAAATATATAGAAAAAACACAGATATTTACATACTTTCTTTTATATCCCTACAAACACATACCTGGATATTTTCATTAAAATATCTATAAGCCTTGTCATACTTATACAATTACCCAGTAGATATGTAAAGGGTTTTTTTTTAAAAAAAGAAATTTGTTTTCCAACATTTTACTTGCTGACACATCAGTAGTAAAAGTAGTAACAGTTGTTACAATGCATTCAATTTCGCACGATTCATTTCATTTATCACGATTCAAAATCTTTTGGGCTTAAATTTGTTTGTTAAATTTAATTTTTGCGCAATATGTTGGGAAATTCCTTTTTTGTGGATACAAGTTAAGTTA
This sequence comes from Bellardia pandia, assembly GCA_916048285.2. Taxonomy (NCBI): domain Eukaryota; kingdom Metazoa; phylum Arthropoda; class Insecta; order Diptera; family Calliphoridae; genus Bellardia; species Bellardia pandia. Next base: position 30,564,223 of record OU696530.1, read on the forward strand.
CTGGTCAGAGCAATTGTAAATAGCACAAATTTAGGAGAATTCACTTTTAGTGCATACATTCAAATGAACTTGTCATACATAAATTTTTTACATTACTTTTAAGCTTTTTATTCTTCAATACTATTCTTGTGTAAAAACACATTGTATTCGTGATTTAATATTATAAACCTGAATTGTTGTTCTTAAATAATCTTTGGAATTTCAATAGGTTTTAGACACAAAGTTTCCCGGAATCAATTACCGTGTAAGAATAGAATTAGGTGTGTTTATTATAAACCAAATTCTTCGGTCGCATAATTTTACGAAATTTATCTCCGAACATGTAGTTTATATTTTTGGGTCTATGTTAAAGAAATAGTATTAACAGAACCAATTGAATCGATTGTAGCTATAAAAGTTAACAACATAAACAAGCCATTTTCCCATAATACTCGCTTCGATCCAGGCCTTGGAGGAAAACATCAAGCGTGTCATTCGCCAGTTACCAGTCGAAATGCTCGAACGATTCTTCGAAAATTCCACTCAACGGATAGACCATATGCGACGTAGCACCGGCCAACCATTACATAATCTTCAAAAAATAAATGTCAAAAAATATTCTTTCAAATGATAATACACATTCCCCATTAAATTTTAATTTTATGTGTGTTTTTTTTTTAAAGTAGGGAACCTCGAAATTGATCATGCTTTATATAAAAACTTTTTGTAAAAACAAATTGACATAAGTCATCAGTAACAATTAGGCCCCGAAAATGTTGTGTTGCCTTGACTGAAACACAACATGCTTTCCTCATACGATTAAGCCGATAAGTGTTGTGAATCGTAATCGCAGTTTACAATATACAACATGAAAATACTTAGTGTTCTGAACGTAATTGGGTCCTAAAATTTTGTCATGATTTTCATATAAATTAGTTCTTGTTGTCACCCTGTTAATACACACAACAAATTTCTTATTTCCAACACCTATACATATTCAGTTAGATAGATTCTTTCCTCTCCTCGTAAAAATGTATGTGTGCTACTTGAAAATGTAGTAAATAAATTTAATTAGAAAGACAAACATTTTATTATAAAAAAATAGTAGACGTGTATATGCGATACATATGTACGTACATTGTATATTTAACCTTAAGATGTTTACCACAAAAATGTTGCTTTTAGTATGGGCATACATATATTTATATAAATACATGCATATATACTATACATATGGACGTACGAAAGGGGATATATTGTATAAAACAATAATTTTCATTTGAATACAGTGACAGACAAAATATTGGTTTATAAGAACTAATTCATTGTTGTATTTACCAGTAGGTACATTTTGAATGTTCATATATTCTTTACATATTAGCATTTATCTGAAATTGATTTCACGAGCTAACTTTTTAGAGTATATATAAACTGGGATGTTTTTCTTTATATTAACTTTGGACTAATGTCAATTTCTTTTTGGCAATACTGTTTTTGACAGCTCAGCTCTTTTCGTGTAACATCTTAAACATATTCAATTTGAATCTATTTGGGTGCCCCGATAGACTAATCGATAGTATGCCGAACTATCAGTGAAAGGGTTGCGGGTTCAATTTTTCCCAAAGACTCTGAGTGTTTTCTTCAGATAAACCAAAAAGCTTCGCAGTCTGTGTTTGTTATAAAAAAATTACAAACGAATTTATTATCAAAATGCATGCTTGGTTGAGAAAGTGCATCGTGCATATTTTTATTGGAAAATTGTTTTCAGTGACGAAGCTCATCATCATGGGCCAGTATCACTTTTTCAAAGACGACAAAGACAGAAAGTTGAGGAGAATGGCGAGCGGTACCGTGCGATGATTACAATTTGTTTGCCCAACATGACAGCGGCTGGACTTGGCTGACATGTGGTTTCAATAAAACGGTGCCACACAGCACGCGAAACAATGGCCAGTGATACTTTACTCTGTTTTTAAGATGTTAATAATTTTATATGTAAATATAACTTAGAATTAATTGCCATGAAGGATGGGCAGTATTTCCTTTTTTATAATTCGTCGGCTTATTATGACTTGAACAGAGAACTAACTAATGCAATATAATTGGTGCCGGTATTTTATTAGTGTTGGATACAAAATAGTATAATTCAGTTGTTTAAAATGTGTATATAATTTTAAAAGCAAAATATAAAATTGTCTATTTTTGCAGTACATTTTTTTCGCGAATGTTCCAAGGAATTTCTGTTAATGTTAATTTGTTAGAGGAAAACATAGGTAAAATAGCAAAATATTAATGCAATAAATGTGACTTAGTTGAAGGCAATAGTTTAATATCGTTTATTATACCCTACATCGCCATAGGGGGAGGGTATATTGGATTTGTGCTGATGTTTATAACTCCCATAAATATTAGTCCAAACCCCACCTCAAATTATACCGATCGACTCAGAATCGCTTCCTTAGTCCTGTCCGTCTGTGTGACAGGCTGCCCATGTAAAGTTTGTGTGCAGAGTACAGGTCGCAATTTTAAAGATATTACAATAAAATTTGGTACATGATAGCCTACAATACAATATAGCCTACATTCATCTTGAAATAGGGGTTTATCGGTCATAAATGTTTGATTTATGTACGTCTCCAAATAAATTTTGTCGCAAATAAGTTAAACATGAAGCCTTATCATATTTACAAATTTTGTGCATTTCGGTCCATAATTGACTATAGCTTCCATGTAAGGACTACATCCCAAAATCATAAGAGCATAACTCTCCAAAAAAAATATTGGTATTCAAATAATATTGAAGACAATTAAATTTGAAATATACGAAATCATCCCGCGTAATTTTATGATGATCGGTCCTTCGTCTTATATAAGGTTAACTTTTGAAAATCATTTGAAATAATCAAATAAAATTCAACACAAATAAGTTTTATATATGTGACTCGGCCTATGAAAAGGTGGCTTATGAGTCAAAAAAGAAATTGCATTATGAACAATCATGTCCAAAAGGCAACTAAAAAAGGCAAAACAGCATAAATGAGATAAGTACGTGTTTGCATATAAAAAGCTTTTTTTTTTTTGGTAAAACCGTTTTTGCAGCGTTCAATCATGTTATAAAATTTTTCAATTCCATTTATTATCTTGATTCTGGATTTTCAATAAAAGTATGTTTTTCTTTCATTTCTGCTCTTCTTTCTCTACATTTTTAATACACTTCTAAGCAAGCTAAGACTTTCTAGTTTTCGCCACGTGAAAGAGCGTCTCAAAAACTATCGAAACCAAAAAAAAAGTGGAAACAAGTTTTTTGGGTCATATGACACCTGATTTAATAACGGTTGGTTAATAATTAGTCGAAGCTCCCATAAAGGAACCCCTTCAAAAATTACTTCAACATGTATAAATAATATCGAGATAATATTTAACAGAGAAAAATATTTATATGCACAGAAATCATGCCAATCATTTGATGATTGGTCCATAATAGGTCATAGCTTCCATATAGTGCCAATTACTGGAAAATTCTTTTCACACATATATTGAGTGTAGGGTATCGTATCGACGGTAATAACCGACTACACTTTCTCACTTGTCATATAGTAGAAAAGTTTATTTTCTCCAAATACGAATATTTTTATTCCAAATTATTCTGCTATGTATTGCCCCTCACTTTTAAGATACATATATCTCCGTGAGTATGTTTGACTATTTAGCAAAAAACGACAAACCAGTCAAAGTAAATTACAAAAAAAATGTTTTTCTTAATTAGTTTAAAGTATCTGTACTTTAATTGAAAAGAAGTCGGTTGATTGTTTGGCTTCTGTGTAAAATGATTTGATAAAAAGTGAAATATGCTTTTCGCTTTTTATTTACATATGTTTATACGAGTACACAAACAAATAATTGAGTCTTCTTTAATTTTATATTAAAATAAAGTTCATAGAACTCTATTAACAAACCACCAAGTTAATTTTAAGAAATATGTATGTATAGTAAAAAATGCATTGTAAAAAAGCTAATAAATATAAAGAATAAAGGTGGAATTATTTCCAATTTCATGCATGAATAAATTCATTTATATTATACTGACTTTTTTGTTGTTGTTTTATAATTTATAAACAAAGATAAACAGACAATATTCAGTAAAGTTGCAAAATAAATAAAGAGATTGGAGCTGGTTGAAAGTCGTTGGATGGGGTAGGTACACGCAGAGAAACATGCACAACTATTTCAACATTTTTAAATTATTATGGTCACTGTAATTAGTTATATGATTTCGGCAACCATAATACGGTTAAGTTGCGATTCATATGACTATAGCAATCATATATAGGATTATATCCATTATGTAATGTTTATTGCAATCAGTTTTATTGTGAACGAGTATACCATATTATGTTGTTCTCTATCATAATAAAAGAGCAACAAATTATGATAAATAGATTCATCATACACATGATTGCTACATATATGGACATAGTTACTACAATCATATATATGCTTGAAGTATTCATCTGAATAGTAACTTAACAATATTATGGTTACCTCAATCATATAAATAATTACAATGACCACAACATTGTTAAAAAAAAAAATTTGGAAATTTTTGTGGTAAACATGTAAACCCATATTTTTTCTCTGTGTATACAGGTAGAAATTTTATGATAATTTTATACATTGTAGTTGTTTTTATGCAAAAAAAAAACCATTTTAAAAAAGATTCAGTTTTAGCTGGATTTTATGTGAACAATGCTTTATAATTTGTAATACTTTACAAAACTAATAACTATGAAAGTTAAAATATAAGTTGTTAACCTTCAACGGTAAATGACTTTTCAATTTATACGCACTATAAATCTTGTAACAAAAATTACAACATAAATTTTGATATTAAACAAAACTTAGTTGCCGGAAAATAAGGCTGCCAAACCTAAATACAATACAATATATCTATTTAAAAGTAGTACTTATGAGCCATAAATCTATACATCACTGCCATTTCTCATTAAAAAACTTTAATAATAAATAAAACTCATTATTTGTATTCGCACAAGAGATGACCAGTCGAGCAATCAATAAGAAAAGGGCAGGCAGCTTTTAGTTTTATTTAAAACAAGATCTACAAATCTCTAAAAAGAAAACAACAAAAATAAGCTTCAACTTTGTAGTGAAATTGTAATAAACATTTATCTAGTTTAATTTCCAAACAAACAAACAAATAGAAGAAGAAACAACAAAACAAAAACAAACAAGTAAAAAAGAATCTCCCATCGAAAGATAAATTATATTTAATTTATTTTTCTTATTTTGTTCTACATTTTCCTTTGTTCAATATAAAACCCATATAAAACTTTCTCATCTCATCTCATTTTTTTGCATCTCCTTCAGCTTATTTCTTCTCATCCAATTTCTTTTGCAAAGATAAACTATATTCATAAAACTTTTATATAAATTATAGTCCTTATACTCGTATATGTATATTTGTGGATATACTATGTCAATATAGCTATACCCTGAAAAGATATAAAACTGCAAACAAGAAAAAAATATAAAGAAAAAAGTAATACAGACATCTAAATATAAATACTAATACAAATGTGTGTTAGTTATAAAATGCTTCGATTCTCCAAACGTGTTAAAGTTTTAATGGTTTAAATTTTTTGCCTCTACATATGGGGAAGTGTTTCAATTTGTTTCTGTTTGTGTGTGCCAACATATTTGTTTGTTATTCCCCCTATTCAACAAAATTGCAGAGAAAAAAACTTTTTGTAGGTTACTAAACTTACAAATACTCACTTTTCTTTGCCATTTCTATAAATGATAATAAAACAGGAAGTATTTTATGGTTGTGTTATACTAGACAAAGAAAAAATTGTTGAGCCTGAACCAAACCGTGTTACACTAAAGGTACGGTCACATTTGGCAAATATTTGCCGAAAATGACGTAACCACTAAATAACATTTATTTGAACTCATTTGTTTACTTAAAAAAACTTTTCTTATTTAGGCCAAAGCACAACAAATATTTAGTTTTAATTTATTTGATGCTGTTTGATCTTGCAAAACTCTTGTAAGAGCAAACAACGTCAAACAAATTTGTGCTAAAACAAGTGGTTACGCTTTTTTGAGGAAATATTTGTCAAATGTGACCGTACCTTAAGAATATGAATATAAAGGTATAGTCGCACACGACAAATATTTACTCAAAAAAGCGGAACCACATTTTTTAGCACACATTTGTTTGACGCTATTTGCTCTTTTAAGTGTTTTGTCAGATCAGACAGCATCAAATAAACTGAAACTAAATTTGTTTGTATGACTTGTCCTAAATAAAATAAGTTTTAAAAATTAATAAGAGTATTTAAATATATTTCACTTCGTGATTACGTCTTTTTCGTGCAATATTTGCCATGTGTGACCGTACTTTAAGTAATATAAATATTTAATGCTTATTTACCATAAAATCTAAAGATTCTTAGAATATATTAAGTCACACATATATGAACAAAATTATAAAATTTTAAAGCCATCACATATAGCAACCACAGTGTTTAGCATAAAACTAAGACTGCTTTTTTCTGAGACCTTACGTTTTTGCAAAAATGTTTTAATTAATTATCCTATTTCCTGATTTCAAGGCTTAAACTTTTGAAAAACCATAAACTCTACATCTCGGTATATGCTGGTTTTCATATTTATGGATATTTTAATATTAGCTAAATATTTAAAGAGGAAAGTATGTCTGTTTTTTATGTTTTTGAATATGTATTATAAGCAAATAAAGGTATTATTTCTTTTCTTTGTTTTTATGAATTTGTTATGGAAAATATATATTTTTAGCGCACTTGGGGTATGAGTTACAAAACTTTTATTTTATTGTATTACTTTTTTGTCTTTATACGTTTGTTTTTTTATGCTTTTTTGATGTGTATTTGTATGAGAGTGTTGTAATAAAAATATTTATAGTTCTTAGTCAAGAGGAAAATTCTAAAGAAAAAAAAGTTGCGCAAGTGGTGTCATTGAAAAATAACTATGATAAAACAAATAAGAAACCATATTATACCCTACACCCTGTATATATCTACAATAAAAGTGTTTCCGAAATGGGAGCTAATGACCTATTATAGACCGATCATCCAAAAATTTATTGAAATGACTTCTGTGTGTATAAATATTATATGTGTTAAATTTTATCTCGATATAAACACTTTTTAAAGATTTATACATGTTAAAGTGATTTTCAAAATGGATCTTATATGAGAGAGCTTTGTCTAATTATGGACCGACCTTAATAAAATTAGGTGTCATGATATCTGTATATGTGAAAAATTTTCCTGCTGTATCTTATTTGGATATTGACATTTTTAAGAAAAGAGTTAAAGTTATTTTCGGAATTGCGAGCTATGACTAATAATGCAACAATCATAACAAAATTTGATTTATATATAAAGGGTGTCCCAACTAGAACTCAATGGTGTCAATGGTGTTCGGTTTGTGAAATGATAACCAGTTTTTTCTTACCTAGAATTGAAGAAAATAATGTGAAGAGCATGTGGTTTCAACAAGACAGCGCCACATATCATGCAGCCAGAGAAAATGCATCAGTCATTTGCCGGTCGTGTTATTTCGCGTTTTGGAGTCCAGAATTGGCCGCCTAAATCGTGCGATTTAACACCTTTAGATTTTTTTCTTTGGGGTTTTTTGAAGTCGATGTTTTACGCGAATAAGCCGAGGATGACTCAAGCCTTAAAAGAGGAAATTTGACGCTGCATTAATGAAATACCGCAGCATTTATGCAAAAAGGTCATTGAAAATTTCATTAAAAGATCGCGTGTGTGCCAGCAAAGCCGCGTCGACCATCTGCACGATATCTTGTTCTATACATAACCTCATTATGTCTACTTTATGATATAATAAAGTTATATGATTTTTTTTTTTTTTTTGAAATATCTGTGTTTTACTTAAAATTTAAAAATTGCGTTCTAGTTGGGACACACTTTATATGAAACATATTTGTGTTGATTATTATAAGTACACCAATATTTTTAAGAGATTTTGGGAGGACATTTGTAGGGGGGCTAGTTAAAATAATTGACCGATTTCAACCAATTTCAATCTCAACCGTCCTTAATCAGTAAAAATATAACCAAATTTTAACCAAATTTTATAGAAATATCTTTAAAATGGCGACCTGTAATCTGCGCGCAAGGCTTACATGGACAGCCAGCCAGTCAGGCATTCAGCCAGTCAGCGATTATGGGCGTTACAATCATCAGCACAAATCCAATATACTCTCCCCAATATGGTTGTGTAGGTTATAAACGAGTTATATAAATGAAATCAACAAATCCAACATCATAATGTGGGTAAGGTCAAGTAATATGTCCTTCAGTAGTTTGATTACAAATTTTTAATGCATAAAAATCCATTAATAAAGTCTGAGGAAACTATTCTAAGTAAATGTTTTTACTTTCAGGAGGAAGTCTGGCTAATATTTTAGAGCGTTGCAAACATAGGACCAAATATATTAAATCTTTTTCACTATGGTTATGTATCACATAAATTTTAAACCAAATAAAACCTCAGAAAGTTATCCTGAGCCGCTGGTTATGCTTTCAGGAGAGTGTTGAACCGAAATTGTTGGTCGCGACGGTTTTTTTTTAAAGACCAATCTTTTCCTGCAATGGCATACTGGAATAACATGAACGTTTTGAAATTTTCCTTTTTGACATAACAGTAGTAAAATCTTAGAAAAATGTTAAAATGAATTTAATGTCTCCCGAAAACTTCCATAAAATATTAAAAATTCATTCAAAAAGAACCCGTTAGTTTTTCCTGAAAAATTAATTTTATACGAAGTTAATTTTCAATTTCAAATAATTTCTGTATTTGTGCTTTCCAAATGCAATAGTAACTGTTGAGAAGCCTTTTCATGCTGAACGTGTTACTGTATGATGCGCTCTGTGATATGGAGGCGTGATTGTGTAATTTTTTTTGCGCAGGAAAAAAAATGCGATTACGGTGAATGGTGAATTAATAATTCTACCGAGAAATGTTAACAACTAAATTTTAGAATATTATTGATGCAATTTGGTACCGACAAAGCCAGCGAAGCAATGAATTTATTGCACATCAATATTTCCAATAACATAATTTTACGAAAATCAGATGCTAATTGGCCGTGTCGATAATGTTGTTTAACACAACAAAGCCAAACAAACCGTTTACAGCATTCAAACTGATAAAATAAGTAGATCCGCCATTTTGCCAAACTGTAATAAAAATGTTTAATACAATAATTGACATCTGTATGCGTGTTCGTCGTGGACATATGTCCGAAATTATTTATCTTTTATAGTTGCCAAACTTTAATCTTTTCAATAAATATTTTTTTCTTCTACATTTATTGTTTTGTTTTGTCTTGAAAAACATAGTTCTTGTTCTGAAATACGCTTTCCAATGTTTTAGGAGAAGCATTCGATGGTATGCTGCCTAAAGTAAGAAATGCTGTTTTGAAAAAATCCAAATAAAAGTAGTTTTAGATTGTGATTTTCCTTTAATTTACGGTTTGCTGAAACATACTCAGTCTTCTGTTGAAATTAATGTTGACTCAGACCTCATTTCCTCATTTAATGCACGTGGTTTGTAGTTTTCTTGCGTTGATATCACACATAATGAGAAAGTATATGACCAAGAAATTTTTCATTCAGTAATTGTAAGAATTTGTTAGAACCACCAGTTCCCGATCCAAATAAGGCGGAAAAAACTCTGCTATATATAGCATAGGTAACAGTGACTACTTCATCTTATTTCGAAGAAGAATGGTCCAAAATTCACACCAAATAGTTACATAGATAGGGCTTTTTCTGCTTCCTTAATGCAGCTGTTTTGACGATGTACAAAGTCATGAAGGTGAAAATTTTAGTTTTTCTAAAAGCATATGAAAAGAAGTCATTGAGCAATTGGTTAACAATATTAATATTTTTGATATTATAAGTGATAAAGAATAAACTTGTTTTCCTGTTTCTTGTAAGGAACCTTAGTTCTATTAATATATCGATATTTGCGATTATTTCGAAGAAACAAAGAATTACTTGGTTGCTCTTATAAAGATATTCAATCATAAGTACAATTCCCTTAATCTAAGCTTATAAATATATCTTAGACACATCTGAGATACTCAATGGATAACTCAAGTCGATAAAACTCTTGAAGAGTTTAAATGTTTTAAATTTAATGTAATAAAAAGAGCGAAAGAATAATTGTGAATTACAAATTAATACACATTTATTAATATGTACATAAGAAGAAAGAAGTAATTCAAATATTTTTTACTTTTATAATAAATAGTATTTTAGTTTTGATCAACGGCATACATATTACTAATAGCAATAGTTTTTTATTGTCAAGACATACATCACCACTTCATTTATACTTTACTTTGACATAATTAAACACTGTCGAATTAACTGAAGCCCACAACAATTGGAGTTTTCATATAATTTTCTATTACTTTGCTTTAGAATTCATATTTATGTCTACAGGAAACATATACTAAATTCAACTTTATTTCTCTACTCTGTTTTCAAGTTACTTTCCAATTTACCCTCCCTGCAGATACACAAACCACTTATTGGCAAAAACGCCTGGAGCAATTTTTTCAATAAACAAATTTTTTTTCTTACACTTGTGCTCCTACTTTCTTTGTATATATGCACCACCAAAAAGATGGGGGTATTTTGAGTTTATCATTCTGTTTGTGACACCACAAAGTATTGGTCGTATAATGAAAAACTATATATATATATTCTGGATTTTTATAGGATTCTAAGACGATCTAGCCATGTCCGAGTGTCTATCCGCCTGTTAAAAGCACTATAGAGCTTCAAAAAAGGACTTAGAACACTAAATTTCAGAAATGATTGATATTGGAAATGGGCAAAATTGGTCAAGTAAAAGCCGAGTTTTAGACCAAAGTTTCAGACAACTTCGATATTTTCAGATATATTTTGCTAATTTCTTCAAGTGTAATGCAGGTAATATCATAAAAATAAAAGCAAAGCGCAGTTCTGAAAGAATTTCTTGATTCTAACTTGAATAGACATACGTATATAAAATTCTGGTAAATATTGTTATACAATACAATTAATAGAAATACTGGTACAATATTTTACAACGCTTGCTCCATAATAGGTGATTTGGTAGTAGGTATATAAAATTCGGCACAGCCGAATATAGACTCTTACTGTTTCTATATATATATATTTTTTTTTTTTGCAAAACTTTAGCACACAATACATAATTAAACACTGTCGAATTAACTGAAGCCCACAACAATTGGAGTTTTCATATAATTTTCTATTACTTTGCTTTAGAATTCATATTTATGTCTACAGGAAACATATACTAAATTAAACTTTATTTCTCTACTCTGTTTTCAAGTTACTTTCCAATTTACCCTCCCTGCAGATACACAAACCACTTATTGGCAAAAACGCCTGGAGCAATTTTTTCAATAAACAAATTTTTTTTCTTACACTTGTGCTCCTACTTTCTTTGTATATATGCACCACCAAAAAGATGGGGGTATTTTGAGTTTATCATTCTGTTTGTGACACCACAAAGTATTGGTCGTATAATGAAAAACTATATATATATATTCTGGATTTTTATAGGATTCTAAGACGATCTAGCCATGTCCGAGTGTCTATCCGCCTGTTAAAAGCACTATAGAGCTTCAAAAAAGGACTTAGAACACTAAATTTCAGAAATGATTGATATTGGAAATGGGCAAAATTGGTCAAGTAAAAGCCGAGTTTTAGACCAAAGTTTCAGACAACTTCGATATTTTCAGATATATTTTGCTAATTTCTTCAAGTGTAATGCAGGTAATATCATAAAAATAAAAGCAAAGCGCAGTTCTGAAAGAATTTCTTGATTCTAACTTGAATAGACATACGTATATAAAATTCTGGTAAATATTGTTATACAATACAATTAATAGAAATACTGGTACAATATTTTACAACGCTTGCTCCATAATAGGTGATTTGGTAGTAGGTATATAAAATTCGGCACAGCCGAATATAGACTCTTACTGTTTCTATATATATATATTTTTTTTTTTTGCAAAACTTTAGCACACAACTAGAATCTTACCAATCCAAAAATATATTTTACCAATTTTTATTCGTTTTTCCCCCTCTTTCTACCTTTCAAAAATATCTTAGTCACTTTGTAACTTTGTTATCTTTATAGGATTCTAGTTATTTTATATTTTACGTGAATGCAGAGCTATAAGAAATGTTTTTGTTTTTACATAAAAATAAGACAAGAAAAAAATACGATATATTTATTCAACAACGGTGTGTATATAAACTATGTAAGTAAAGCAAAAGAGAAAAAACTATGGAAAGTATAAAAGCAAAAACAATTCAGGTTGTTTTCTGTTGAAGACAGCCATACTGGCGCCTTTTGGCAATATTTGTTATAAGGCCAATGACTGCGTTCCTGCTTACACACACAAAATAATAATATTTACATACATACTTACTTGCGTTATTTTAGTATATATAAGGAATTGGAAGCAATATCATAGATAATTGTTTAAGAAAATAACGAAAACCATATTTATTACACGAGTATTGGTATGTTTTTGTTATAAACAATTTAAGTATTTTTCTTGTTAAATATTTTGAATTTAAATCCATGCATTCGCCGAGTGGGACGTAAGACTAATAAAACAAGAAGTTATTTATTGTTTTTAATCTGAAATGGAGAATTTTAAATCTAGTTGTTAATATTATTAAAAATAATATTCTTTTAAAATTTGTATGATATCTCAGAAGAAGATGGAACTGTTCGTAAATGCATCACTGCACTGCATATTATGCGCATTACATTCAAGAATGCAAACAATGACCCATAATCATAGTCATAGAAAAAGCATACTTTAAGTAAAAGTAGACTTTTAAACAACAAAAACATATAAATTTTGTTACAAAATCATGCTTTTAAAGTATGCTTTTTCTATGACTATGACTATGGGCCAATGTCATTACTACAATTGTAAACTATTCAAAAATGCAACACTACGGCATATTATGCGCAAATAAACAAAAAATTCTAATCATAAAAATGGCTGATGCAACTAATGAGGAAGTATAAATAATGTGATTTTTTATTATTTATTTTTGATTATAAAATTTTTTTATTCCAAGGTTTACTTCTAGTTAAATATAAAAATTTATTTGAAATTTATTTTTGTATACCCCTGTTAATGTTCTACATGGCTTTCCGTTGGAAAACATAAATGCAAAATCATACAGAAATATACAAAGAGACACTAGCAAAATGTAATGGCCTGCTAAAGCCGTCGTCAGCATTCTTTAACTTTTTAAATTGACTGAATGAGAATTTTTCCTCTTGCGAGTATTATTGTAAACATTTGTTATAAAATTTTTTTATTCGAATGTTTACTTCTAGTTAAATATAAAAATGAAATTTCAAATAAAATTTTGTGGTGGAACTGACATTAGAGGCCTCGCAAAATTTATAGCATTTTCTGATAGGAGAATTACTTTTGCGCCACCGTGTAGTTCAACATTTTTGAAAGCATAAATACTCAGAAGCCTTATAAGAGCGCATAGATTCAAAAAGTCTGAGTTTTTATTATTCGTGTTCTTAGCATGGAGATCTTTATTCAAGAATTTTTTTTTAGGAAATTCGCCTCATAACTAACAATTTCCATAGTGCAATAGTTCTTGAGTTATCAATTATAAATAAAATTTCAAATTTCCAACTGAAAAGGAATATAATTAAATTAAATTGTATTCAAATATATACAATACCTCCTTTAATTAGCAAAACTCCTAGCAATATACGTTTGCATTTTGAAAGTAATGTTGATGTTATTCTTTCTACTAACATCTAAACTAAAACCTAAATTTATTTAATGACAGAGATAAATAAAAAAAATTTAAAGGATACAAATAATCAGGGTAAAAGCATAAATAAAATCTAAATCTAAATAAATACACAAATATAAAAATAAACTAAATATGCAAATAAATAGAATACAGGAAAACAAAATAAATAAAACAAATAAATAAATAACTAATGACTGACTAACTAAAACACTAAGACCCTGATAAACGGCCAAATTTTTTATCAAATTGTAAAACACTTAAAAATATAATTTTTGCAGACCGTAAACTAAGTCTCAGGGAGTAGCTTCCAGAGATATAAGTATGCTTTACAACTCAACCATATGTATATGTATCTAAAACATATCAACAACTATTGGCCAGTGGTACAATGAAATTTTTTGAAAATAAATGAAACAGTAGATTGAAAATGTTGTAACGGAAACGGAAGTAATAAAGTATCAGTGCAGTAACAGCAGCAACAACATACAAAACAACAAATAACTACTATCTAAAATGCTAACACCAAAACAAAGATGAAAAAACTTGACTCAGACAAACCAAAAATTTTACAAACTAGACTTTATTCCCCATACAGTTATATACATAAGCATACATACAAGTTAAAATGTATTAGTACAGACAATAACCAGAAATGAATTGAAATTGAAATTCCTATGCGTTGTAACACCAAACCATGCAACGAATTTTTTCCAAATCAATGTTATACCATTTAGAAAAGGATATGAGGTTTCAACTATAATGAATTCCAATTTAGATTTCTCAATATACCACATGATTCTTCCTCTATTTACTCACTACCCGCTGTAAATCAAAGGAAACAATATGTAGAACACTGTGTACACAAGTAGATACAAGCAAATATTTGTATCACTCCTTTAATAAATAATGCTGAAATTGTTATTTTCTAATGAGGTGGGTTTTATAGTATCAAGTATAGATATGTATGTATTTTACATTTCACATCATTTCCAAGTTTTTGAAATTCTATGCTTTACTCTAATTTGTCAGTGTCAACCCAAAACACACACACACTTACCTATAAAAAAAATTGAATAATATAACAACTTTTCTGAGTAACAACGAAAGGTTTATAGATTTGTTCTTAGATCTCTGGGCATTCACACTATAAAATTGACATTTCATCAGACAAGTGGCAACCACACGCACCTACCCTACCAACTTCACCACCCATTTACACGTTCACTAGCACCCACACAAAGCAGAACCATTGATAAATCTGCATATTTGTACATCAATGAGCAACACAAAAAATTCACACAAAAAATATCAAATTTTCCAGGTGAACATGTTTTCATGTCCTCTCATGTCTGTTTAGCTACGAGTTTGTATAAGTATTCATGTTGATACATGAAGAACTACTATATATTTGAGTATATTTTTTTCCACAGTTTATAGCAAGACCCTTGATAGTAGCATTGTAGCATGCCACAGTAATGTATGCACATGCATACATACTATACAATAGTAAGTACATACATGTGAAAATGTGATATTTTTCCATGCAATTGATGCATTTCAATGACAGCCTTGATCAGGATTTCCTAACTAATGAAGTGATTTACAAATGGCATCACTTCTGATGCAGTATCCTGTCTGTCTTCCCATTTGCATATAGATTTGTTAACATTCACTTGTTTCTATGGTTTGGTTTAAGTTATATTGTATACATTTTTTGACAGTATTACGATACAATTTTTAAAAAACAACAAAAAATTTCATTTAACGGCCAATAAGTTATTACTGTATTGGAGGGCAAAAATAATGATTATTTTATAGCGTCATTAAAAACTGAAGAGAAAATTTTGAGGTTTTGTATAAATGTTGAACAAAAATTTGTTACTTATACATGTTTATACAACAATTGTTGTTTTATCTTAAGTACTTAGTTGTTAAGTCACTAAATACATCTATCAAAGTTGTTTTTAAGTATATTAATTTTTTTTAATTTAAATAACCCAGCGGATCGTAAATCAAGTTTTGTCCTTTTAGTATTGTATTTAGGGATATTGTGATGTTTCTGTCTTTAGCTACGACACGCTATTGGTTATTCATTAAGCTAACTCACCAAATGGAACTAAAACTATCCCAGTCTACAATCTGTAATGTTATCAAGGCCATTATATTATCGATTTATCACTCACAAAAATATCCTTAATTTGTAACTTGAGCTTGAAAATTTGGAATCTATTATTCTTCTTCTGAATTTGCTGATTTTATTCAAATATCTCTCAAATATTAGGCTATTTACATAAGCAGTCATATATTTATCTTTAGAAGCTTCTGTCTTTATACATCCGAGTAATTGAGAGCAATTGACTCCTTTACCATCCGAGATCCTCAATTTTGTAACTCTACATGCTAGGGTTGCTTCTTTGTTGTACTACTTAACACAAACATTCAATTCCATCTTACAGTCAAGGTTATAATTGAACGCTTTAATTTTAAATTTAATAAATATTTTAAAATTTGGTTTGTATTTTCATAAAACAAAAAAACATATACAATACAATACAATAAAAATAGTTGTACACCACAAAATAAATTCTAACAATGTATGTTGTATCCACCAGCCTCCAAAAAGTTTTACCTAAACAAAATTCACAACTATTTATTTCTAAAAACTTTCTTTTAAAAGAAATATTCATTAATCATTTTCTTGTTTTCTACATTTATTTCTTTGTAGGTTATTTTTTTTAGAACTCAACACCTTTTAGTCAGAAAAAGGCACCTTAGTTTGCCTACCTTTCACTACTTCTATATAAATTTAACAAACACCAAAACCCTAAAACAAAAACTTTTGTGATAAAATTTCAATAAAATAAATCTTTCACTATTTCTATGTATCTACAGGCAAATCTTTTTTCAAATAAAATATAAATATAAGATGCAGGAGACCGGAGACAAGAAACAAATTAATAAGATCTTAACAAAATAAAACATCATCAGCTAAACAAAACTTAACAAACAACAAAACTAAAACTAAGGATAAAAGTTGTTCTTTAACAAGAAAAACTATAGAATTGACACAAGAAAAACTTGCAAACTCTTTTCTATTCATTTACTTATGCTTAGCATAAAAGACGTATTATTTGCTAGGTATTGTAAATGCGTAGCTTATTATTGTTTATATTATAGGCTTAAAAACCAACTAAAAACAATAAAAATAACATCGTCTTAGTAAAAATGGTTGCAGCAATATTCATTTTTAATACTATTTAGAGAAGAGGTGGGCAAACACATACTATGATGTTTATAGTTGTGTTCGTTAAGCCGCAAAGAGCTTTGTGTTTTAAGAGAGAAAATCATATTCATTTAATCAAGCTACTGATTAATGTTTGATCTCTAAGATCATAATAAATAAAGAAACATAGTGTACGTGTGTCAATGTAGAAACGCAGAATTTTGTGGAAAAGTGCATGTGGTGGGAAATTTCAATTTCCCCAATGGCTGCTCTAGAGTAAAGCCTTGTTCCCCTTTGCGGATGGAATGCCTGCATGTTTCATAACAACACCATTTTGATTTTTGCTTCAATTTGGATATTCGATTGCATCTACAAATATTCTTCCTGCTACACTTACTCTTGTGTGTTTCGATCATTTTCGGAGAATTCCGGATATAGCTTTGTTTTAACGTAGTATTTTCTTTGTAGTTTTCTGTTTTTTTTAATAACATTTCTGATATCTTTTTATTTAAGATGTGTGATTTAGTTATGTTTGTATCGTTTTGTAGCAACTTTTAAACTATTTTTATAGTTTTAGCTATTTTGCAGTATTGTAACCGACTATGTCGAATTTTCAAATAATTTATGCTTCCATTTTTATAAAAAGCTTGTGAATTGCAAACGAATTTTATGTGTATAATGATTTACATCTCAAAATAAATAAATATGGAAATATAATCACGGGGAAGAAATCTTTTTTTTTCTACAAGTTTAAAACTTTAACAAAACTATAAACCAAAAGTACTATGAGTACATTGTGCTGGCTGTAGGATGTCACTGCTTATAAAACGACACTGTTGCCAAAAGATTTTGAAAGTTTGTTTAATACAGATTTGAAGCATTCATTCATTCACTTTATTCAAAACATGTACTAAGGCATAATTCATGCCAAAATTGGTAGATGAAATATGGCTAAAATAGAAAAAGGAATTGAATCATAGAAGAGTATAGCCCTTCCGGCCGCACTTCAATTTAGCTATGACTACCAAGAGCATCACGTATTTTTTTCATTAAAATTAAGAGCGGGTATTCTCGTTTTTTTTATCGTTAAATCATGACTTTTTACTGTGGATCAAATGAGAGGAATTCGCAATAAGAATGCGTTGAAATGAGTTTTGTTTGTTAGAGCAAGTATTTTACCATAATAGCAACTCCCACTGTGTACAAAGAGTAACACAAATCAGCTGTAACAGTTAAAAATTTGTTTGAGTATCAGCGGGAATTCCTGTCATTAATTTAATTAAAGACAAGTGAATGACTGAAATTCCCGCATAAAAGCCGAAAGGGATATATTTGGTTAACATTAAAGGTGCCGATAAATGCATCAATAAACTAGGAAACTATTTCATGCACTTGTTTTCGAACGTGTATTAAAACATAACTTATAACCATTGTTGTGCTTAAATTAAGTTAAATATTCGAGTCGGACTTGTCAAAATTGATCGATGAAATTTGGTTTACATTTAACAAGAAAACCCATTTTCGTTGACTATGAATATAATTAAATGTTTTTTATAGTTGTTATAGATAAATTTAGTAAAAATCTTAAGAGAGTATATATAATTTGTAATTGTTTCAAAGGCATCCTTGATCCTTCATCCAAAATACAAAATTTCAAATATATAAGTATCTTTAACTTCGCATGCACCATCTAGTTTTCCTTGCTGTAGTATCGCTGCTGTGTAATTCCTGTTTTCATTTTCATACATAATGTCCATTGCTTCACATTAAAGCTAATCTCTTTGCAAAATTCCATTTTTCACTTTTTTGATTTTAATTTGCCTGCTTATGAATATTTCGTACGATATCAGTTTTTCGATTTCTACTTGGTTCATGCATTACACTTTGATACTAGCATGAAATGGCAGCTGTCATTGTAATATATGTATTGCGAGTTAATTAATTTATAGGAAAATCAGTTGTTAAATGTTTAACTGAAGGCATACAAATGCAACATATACTATTAAAGAATTTAAAAGTGGAATTTGCTTTGTTTTGTGACGTAAATTTACAAATTGTATAGCTAGCTACAATTAATTTAATAATTTCAGGAATTATTTAAGTTTCTTTAGTTTCTAATTTTTTTAAAATAACTGAAAGTTTAGACAATTATTACAATTATTATTTGCGAAAATGTTTGCCAGTTGCTAATATGTATATAAAAAAAACTATAATTGGAAATTAAGTTTTACAATTTTCTTATAAATAATTAATATTATATAAGATCTATATAGTGCAGCAATAAAAAGTTGAGAACAACTTTTGCCAGAGACAATTGTAATGAAATATTATTTCAGTAGATATTAAAGATAAGGAAAGAAAAAATGCTAGAAGTTAAAAAAGTTAAAGTAACTATTTTCATCATATTGTTTACCAAAATATACAGTAGCATTATTTATAATTAATATATAAGTTTCTGCTATAAAAAATTAAACACTTGGGTAATTAATTAGGAGAACATGAAAATATCATTAACATTGAAAATTACATATGTTGTCTACTTTATCGCATATACTGAGGGAGCACAAATGACTAATAAAGCTAATAAAGAACATATTATAATATTGTTTGCCATTTATTTTAGGTTTAATGCTAAATAAAATAATTTATAATACAAAATGAAAAATACTAATTTTCGGCAAATAAACAATTAGTAAAAAAAATACTTGCATGCACCCAATGTTGCATCAGTGTGTCTTTTAAAATATTTATTATTTATCTATTTGCTTTGTTTATGACTTAAAAAACATTAGTTTGATATTAAATTAATTTTATGAAGTAAACACGTTTTGCTAATTATCCAACATAAATTAAATTATTATAAGTTATAAAGAAACTGTTAAGGGTCATTGATGCAAATATTCTAGCAGTGACAAAAATTAGCTTTAATACGCGAGTAATAGCGAAACAGCTTAAAGTAAGTCAAACAGTGGTCATAAGAGTCCAAAAAGTGTTCGTTTGCTCCCAAAAAACAAATCAATGGTCGCAAAAAGCTATTAACGAATGCACTTTTAATAATAATACAAATGAAAACAGACAAGTTGTTAATACCAAAAGATGCTTACATAGTAATAGGCAAACCCGAAAATTGCAAAAAAAAAAAACCGAAAGTGGACAGTACATGACTGAAGACGTGTAATATGGTCAGATTAATCTAAATTTAATCGTTTTCATCCGACGGTAATCAATATTACTGGCGCTGAATAGCCCAACAACGATGTACGTCTGACCATCTCGCTGGCTTCATGTCCATATAAAGTACAGGTCGTATTTTTGAAGATATTTTGATAAAAGTATATTTTTTCTGCTTAAAGACGGTTTGGATTGAAATTGGCTGCAATCGGTGCATTTTTTCAACTAGCCCCCATACAAATATCCTCCTGAAATAGTGTGTAGATCGGTTCATAATTGACCAAAACATAACGCTCTTAAAAATCTTGGAATCCAAATAATATTTGACAAAAATATGTTTCATATAGAGAGAAATGATGCGGCCTAATTTTATGATGATCGATCTATAATTAGTCAAAGAATCGATATAAGGCCCACTTCCGAAAGTCACTTTAACATGTATAAATCTTTTAAAGGCTTTTATATAGACATAGAATATTTATATACACAGAAATCAAGTCATTACATTTTTGTATGATCGGTCCATAATAGGTCGTAGCTCCATTTAACCCACAATATTTTTTTACTTAAATATGTGTGGGTAAATAAAATACCTACGAGTATACAAAAACCTTTTTTTTATTTAAAACATTGTATTTTTTGAAATATTGATATAATCTACGATACAAGAGGCGTTAAGTAGAATATTTAAGTTGATATTATATAGAAAAAGCCACACAATATTAGGAAAAAGTGCAAAATAAGGTCCACCTTACTTTACATCAGTGATGGAAAATTCAATACTATTGTACTATTTTCAATACTTTTGTACAACAAAAATACCACAGTACCCCCACATCATATTTAGTACTCTTTGTTTGGATTGCTTTGTTCCCTGTTTAGAAATCCAGCGTTACTACTTTTATAATCATTGACAACATTGGCTTCAAAACAAGAATATAAGGAATGTACAAATTCGTTAAGCTATGTGTCCACGATCGTCAGATATTACAACGTTGTCCGAAAAATGTTCAGAAAATGTTTAACAACCGGGCAAACTTAAAATGTTTGCCTTCCAACGTTATAAGAAAAAGCATTTTCAGTACATTGGAAGACAAAAATATTGTCAGACATCTAACAATAGTGTAAACACACAATTTTGTCATTGTCATTGTTTTAAGAAAATTGTCAAACACTTTTCATTGTCATATGTGCAAAGTTTATGCATCTGCCAATGGCAGCATTGTTATAGAAATTATTTCTAAATGCAACTCTGTATATACATAAATAACCAAACAAGCATTGATAAAATCTTTTAAACAAGTAGAAGAAAATTAAAGAATTAAATTAAAGTGTGCATTAGGACATAAGCAGATAAAATGGTTCCAATTACTCTTTTTTGTTCCATGACAATATTTAAAATTTTTAAACACACAGAGCTGCAAAACGAATTTGACAATGCCACACAACAAACTGACAACCGTGTAAACGGACAATTTCTGTTGACAGATAAATTCATTGTGTGACAATTGCGTGCAAATGAAATTGTTAGTTTCCTTACAGTCGCCTAAATTGAAAATTTACCTTTTGCTAAAAATTTTTCAAAGTCAGTACATTGCTAGCACATTGCTAGATATGACAACGTTGTAATATCTGACGATCGTGGACACATAGCTTTATTCATTTTATTTATTTGATCTGTGATGAGCTAATCTACAAAAGTAAAGAGATGCATAAAAAATTAAAGTTGTTTGTGGTACTATTTTGATAAATCTTTTAAATTTCTTATATTTCGTACATTTTTGTAATTCTCATTTCTTGTTTGAGATTTTTTGTGTATCATATGAGTTTGAAAACTTCAAACATATTGGTGAACGATCTATTAACAATATGGCATTAACACTAACAAAATGCAGGCATGCTCATATCTTTATTATCTTAACCCACCACAAATAAAAATTGTTGAAACATATTTTTACATAAAAATTAATTAATTTTTAGTTTGTTGTTATAATAGTTTTTTTTTATTAAACTGAATTAATTTTATTTTTGAATTATTTTTAAATTGCGCTTTAATTTTATTTTTGAATAAAAATATCTTTCCTAAAAAGTATCGAAATGTTGAAAAAAGTACTTTCTTTGTACCATTTAAATTTTTTATTTTTCCATCACTGCTTTACATACAAGAGTATGGGTTATAAATAGCAATAAACAAAACACACTCTGGTACTTTTTACAATTCGTTCAGCTTGTTAAAGAAAATCATTAAAAAATCGAATAGAAAAGTTTAATGATTTTGTTGTTATTATTATAATAGTTGCTTTGTTGTATATTTAATATTATTGAATAGATAAAATCGTCATCAGACAACATACGTACAAACAAATAAACTAAATTTAAGGGTTTTGTACATCTACTTGCTCAAGTGCTAAAAACACATACAGAGTTCCAACATTAAGGTTGACAGTAAGTGTGTAAATTATTTTTTATATATGTATAGTAATGGAAATTATATGTATGTCTGTAGTAGTATTCTTATTAGTGGTAGTGGTGGTGGTGGTGATAGTTGAGACGTTATTCTTATTTCACGTGTTTATGTATGTGTTTCTTTTTATTTAAAAGTAATTGAGTGGCTTTGTGTGTGTGTATAATTTTCTATATTTTTTTTATCAAAGTTTTGAAAACTACTTAAAATGTAGATGAAGTGGAGATAAAAATGTTTTAGGGATTATTTCAATTAAGTAAAAAGTGTTGTGTTGTAAAATTTGCGGTAGAAATTTTTAATTAAGTTTTAAGTTGGAAGACACAAAACTCAAAAAAATCTTTGCCATTAAGGTGTCTAGCACGAAACCTTATGATTGAAAATTTTATCAGTTAAGCAAAGGCGGAACATTATATAAAATTAATTAGAAAATTGTACAAGATTAAACAAGAGTAATTAATATTTAAAGGAAATGAAAGTTTATTAAGTAACTAAAACTATCAACCAAAATTATATTAAACGTATGAGGAATAATTAATAAAAACATATTAAGCATACGTCTTGTATACTTGATATTTGTTCTTCAATTTAATAATTTGTTTCTACTTTCACTCATTTCAGATGACGCCGCTGCAATGAGGACGATCCATTAGCGGCATTGACTATGGGACCAGAGGCATGGGCATGTGTGCGGACCCTGGGTCTTACCGGTGGTGTCAGGCATTAAGCCGAACGCGATCATCGTTCGCCACAAACAATAATAAAAACAAAAACCAAAACCTTAATACAAATTATAATAAAAATAATAATAATAACAAAAATAAAAACCACTATAACAACTGCAACAACAAGATCAAAAATTGCTGCCGCAAAAACAACAATAACAGCAACAAACACAAAAGCTTTAACAATAATAAGCAAAATATTATAATTCAACAGCAGCAACATAACGATTATCAAATACGTTATCGACCAACCACTACAACAACACCAACAATCTTACCCACAACATTACAAAAACCTTCAACTTCAAATTGTCTACTTACAACAACGATACTGGAGACGTTAAAGTTTTGTGATACCACAACAACAACAACAACAGCGTCTCACCTTCAATATAGTTTACCACCATATAGTACGACGACGACGAAAACAACAACAACATCATTGACAGCCATAGATTGCCGAGAAAAATCAACGTTAAGTTTAAAGAAAATAATACACAAATCTGAACATATTTGCTGTTGGCTAAAATCATCATTTCAATTCACAATATTGTTGTTTATCATTTTACTTTTAACAAAATCAACCTATGCCAATAACAATATACCGGGTAAGTTTGAAAAGGATTATTATTAAGCGATGCTATATAGAATATTTTATATCCAAGAATAAGTACACAACTTAAAAAATGCACAATAAAATTTTATTAGTTTATTGCTGGTTATTAAATACACAATTACCCAATAAATCATAGAGTTTGTTTTGAAAGCTCCAGAAAAAGAAAACTAACAGGAACTTAAAAAATAAATTGGTGTCATTTAAAGAAAACAAAAAATTTATAGTATAACAAACAAACGTAATTTATTGCAAAAATTTAAATTTTAATATACTGAAACTATAGAAGCAAAAACATGCTCATTTTTCAGGCCTTATTCTTATTCTATGCAGTCAATTGCTACCGTACCGATAACTCAATGTTGTTGCTTTTTTATTTTGCTTTTTTTCTATGACTATTTTCTGTTGAATTGTGAGTCCACCAAGTGTCAATTTAAAATAGCTCATATTAACATACAACGATAAAACAACGAGAATTGATTTTTAAACCATATTAAACCATATAAAATGGCCAGTCACAGCTTAAAATAGCAAAAATGGTTAACATTACAGCTTTCACAGTCCTAAAAATCATTCAGCGCTTTATCTACGGAAATCGGGTTCATAACAAAAGCAGTAAGGCACCATGATGAGCGACACATTTTTAGGAAAATAAGGGAAAATGCAAGGCTATCAGCTACATAACAGGCCTTAGAAGTGGTGCAGGGGGTTAGAACGCAAAGAATTCTGATGAGAGAAGGTGGTGTTTCTCGAAACATATGTAAATTCAACCAACAATCCAGGTTCGAATCCCAAGCCAAGAAAAATTATCAATAAATTTTATTAATAATTTTTATGTACCAATTCCTACCTGCAGTAAAAATAATTTCATTCAAAAATTAAATTTAATGAAATAAAAGAAATATCAAGGGTTGAAGAGGAAAATAATCTTGCATTAAAACTATTCAACTTGTCTTGCCCAATATGAATTTAATGGCCGAATTGCACGCATGAAAAACAGACTATGCAGACTAGATTTCGCCAAAAAAAAAAGATGTTTTCAAAGAATCTGTATTGTGAATACAATCATCTTCGTCGATAAATCTAAGTGTAACATAATTTGTTCAAAAAACATGTAAAGATAACAGTTAAGAATGTGTTGGCTGCTGGTACTGGGAATTTTACATTTGTTAAAACAACTTTGTACAAATTTAAGTGCCTTCATATGCTGAAGGAAAATTTGTTGGGCAGAGCAGAGGAACTGGTTAAAAGTTAAATTTTTTCTCAGGAAATCGAGATAAAGCACAAATCAAAAATTGTGCGAACGTGATTAGCCTCATTTGATAACACCGCCGCCACAGTCGCCAGGCCTTAATGTCATCGAAAATATATGGTCCATTAAAAATCAGCATAAGGAAACAAGAGTTACTAATAGATTGCTTAAATAGTTTGCACAGAAACTGGTCTCATCTATGCCAACTAGTCTTAAAGTTGTTGTACCTAACAAAGAAATGGTACATGTTTATATATAATTATATATAGTTTGTCATTATTTTCTATCTCATTTTACTCATCTCTCTGTACAGTTTTTTTCAATCTGTCTTGCTCCGTTTGTAAATGAAATTTGTCATTGGTAGTGTATAACATGAAAGACTATTAATATTAAGGGCAATGATTTCTAGAATCTGTTCATACAATATCCAATCAATTCGTTAATAATGTCATTTGGTAATATTTGTATATTTCTTTTTCATTTCGCTAAAAAAAACGATTTAAGACAAGAGTTACAAATTGATTGGTCGAATATTTTACCCAGTATTACCCAGAAAGTCATCACATCTATGCCAAATCACCTAAAAAGCTGTTGTAGATAATAACGCCTATCACACAAAATATTGTTTTGAGAACCATACATGGCCTTCATAAAATAAGCAGTAAAAGACGAGTGTTTTTTAATCTCAATATATGTGGCTATCAAAAGAAAACTTAATTTTTGCAATTACATAATTACTTTTTGTTTGTTACACTATAAAATTATTTTTTTTCTTTTAAACGACACCAATTGCCATATAAACTATTGTTATTATCTTATTTTATTTTTGAACATAAAGTTAAATAATATACTCTCTACAATTGACCTTGCTTTTATTTATTACAATCAAACCATCATCAATAAGAACATGAATTTTTTTCTTTTTCACTTAAACAAGTTACAATAGTATTCCTTATATTTTTTTTAATACAAAAAAAAAAAAAATACAGAAAAGAGAAAAATAAATACTGAGATCATAAATCAAAATCTAATGTTAGAGTTGATAAAGAAATAATGATAGAAACGGAAAAACAATAACTATCTGAACAATAAAATTACAATACACACAGTTTCTAAAGAAGTAAAGAACAGAAAGTAGTAGCTAAGGCAGAAATACTATGTAGTAGTAGTACATGAAAACTGAGATAAAAATCACATTTTGTATAACAATATTTCAGAATACACTATTTTTTTTTGCAATAATACATATTTATAGATTTTTGCCGGTGCAATTTTATAGTTTTGTAAGCAGACGCCAATGGTATTTGCTTCATTGGTTTGTAACAAACAATCCTTATAACACTATGAAAGACACTTAGTTATATACATATATATAATGTATATGTATACTTATATATTTTGTCATTATATTCTATCTCATTTTACTTATCTCTCTGTACAGTTTTTTTTTGTTCAATCTATCTTGCTCCGTTTGTAAATGAAATTTGTCTTTGGTAGTGTAAAACGTGAAAGACTATTAGATATTAAGGGTAATGATTTCTAGAATATGTTGATACAATATCCAATCAATTCGTTAATAATGTCATTTGATAATATTTGTACATTTATTTTTCGTTTCGCTGTTGTCTTGTTCATTTTCCCCCGTGCCTTGGCTTTCTACTAAGTATTTTCTGTCAATCAAGTTTTATGTTTTTCTTTTTTTTTTGCTGTTGTTTTTTATATTGCTATTCATGATGTAGATGTAATGAAAACAAATTTTAAACATTGTGCAAAAAGTTTTTAAGAATTTAATTAAAATTTTATAGAAGTCTTGCATTTTTCATAGTGGTATGAATACGTATGAGTAATAATGAATTCGATATAATATTAAGTATACGTGAGGTGGTCATTTGTGGTGGGGTTTTCAATGCAGAAAGCAAGTCAGGGCCACTAAAAGTCTAAAGCTATGTATAGACGGTTGTCAGATCATACAATGTTGTCAGATCTAGCAATGTGCTAATATTTTTTTTAATAATTAACAAACACACACTGCAAAGCTTTTGGCTTATCTGCAGAAAACACCCAGGGTCTTTGGCGGGAATCGAACCCGCAACCCTTTGACTGATAGTCCGGCACTCTATCGACTAGTCTATCGGGGCACTGGCATTGAAAAATGTCAACGCTTTTCTTACAACGTTGGAAGACAAACATTTTAAGTTCACACGGTTGTTAAACATTTTCTGAACATTTTTTGGACAACGTTGTAAGATCTGACAACCGTCTATACAAAGCTTTACACATTTATATATTTTACAATATTTTAATGTATTTATTTTACTTAAGTGGTGAACGTATGAGTAATAAGGAGTATAAGATTATATATTAATATTAAGTATACATAGAGTGGTCATATTTTCATTGATAGGCAGTGTGAGTTTAACTTTTTATATACCTTTTAGCCTCGAAATTTATGTTGCAGCTTTTTCCCCTTTTTAGCTTTTAAAACAGTCTTTTAAAGGCTATTTTTTACTATAAGTTAAAAAATATTTTACTTACAATTATGTATGCTCTCATTAATCTGGCGTCGCTATATTGTTATAATAGTAAACTATTCCTGGAACAACCAACAGAACTTTACTTTTACCTTTGATACTAAACTGTCAATTTTAATGTCATCGGCACATTCGTTTTTTTATACAAGTTTGAACAATATATGAGAAATTATTTTAATGAAACTAATAATTACAAAGAGCAAAGATTACCAGCAAATATGGACACACTTTGGAAAATTATTTTTTTATCCATTTATGATTTATTATAATATATACTCCCATGTTAAAAATTGAAGCTCATTGGCAAAACCATTTGAATTATAAATGGACAAACGTAGCATCAACCGTTGACTATTGGTTGGAGGCATGAGAAGTATTTAGCTTTCTAGTGTTAACTTTTAGCTTACGGAGGTTATTTAGTATCATAAAAATTGTTAAAACGAAGACATGGATTTAAATTTTAAGTGCCAAATGTATTATTAAATATTCAATGTTCTTTCAAAAAACTACAGCAGCTTTGCCACGATTTCGAAATTTCTCCATTTGCATAGTGAAATTAATCAAGTGCCTTTTATATGCTTGTAAATATTTTAGCGCACTTCTAATAATAACCATGCAAAACATTATTTTTGATACATATAGTCCCCACGTATTGCTTTAGAAATAGACAATTCTAATGGGAAATAAAATAATTGTGGATACATAAATTTCATTAGGAAAAATCAACATAATTCATAACACTTAAGTACGAGTATCTTTATTGTTAATGCTATAGTTAGTTGTTTATATTATAGTTGCTGCTGTCATTGTTTTTTCCACTACTACTGTTGCTACACTAAAAACATATTTAATGCACTTAAGCTTCTCTTATTATTCTACAACATTTTAAATACAAACACACACATGCACTCTCCTCTCAAAATATTGTATAGTATCTGCATATTCAAACTGTATAACATTGTCTATGGAGTATATACAAGTAGTAGTAGAATAATAGAGTGAGAATAGATAATACAAAAGGATAATGTTGATAATGCTTTGTCAACAATTGTGTCACTAAGTATATGTATGTATGCACTTATATACTTACATACTTATATAAACATTAGACTATGTACAAAAAAAATATAACATTATTCTGTGCAAGTGCAATATATGTATTGTCTATGTATGTAAATATTAAACACGTATACATACAACTACTCTTCTATAATGTTGCAGTGTACATATTTTTTATACATACATACATATTTATGTATAACATACAATTATGTTTTTAAGTATATAGTTATATAATAATGATTCAAAAACTTCTAATAAAAATAATAATAATATGCTGCAAAACAACAAACTAACTAATCTCTAGAAGTGTAGCTTCCCTCTTGTTCAAATGCTTGATGGATGAGTGTTGAGTAAATGTTAAAAAAGAACATTAGACTAAATTAAAGATTAAGTGCTTTAAAAGTATTGTGGTGTTCCATATAATAAGAAAACAGGGAGCAAACAGTACAAAAAACACATTAAAATTATGTTGT
Organism: Bellardia pandia; assembly: GCA_916048285.2. NCBI lineage: Eukaryota > Metazoa > Arthropoda > Insecta > Diptera > Calliphoridae > Bellardia > Bellardia pandia. Next base: position 30,593,638 of record OU696530.1, read on the forward strand.
TTATGTCTAATAGAAGTAAATATGATATAATTGAAGCTAAAGTCGGAATACTGATGTCAATCTTCCCAAAGAAGAAACATTCGGAACTTAAAAACACTGTAACTAATTTATTGCAAAAAGTCGAGGAATTCGTGACTCTAAGAATTTTTATATGAGCAGTGTCTTCATGATGCTAAACTTATTATAGTCTTTTGATGACGTTTAGGATAACTTTCTTGTTTTTTTATTACAAATTGTGTTTTTTCACTATTCAAATTATTTTTTTTTTGTCCATTTTTATAAATCAGCAAGCCGTTTAAGTTACTTTCAGCAAACAATAAATACGTGTTTCCATATAAATGCTGTAATTAATTTCTGCAAGCCGTAACTTCTGAAAGTCGACTCCTAGTAGTAAGTGCTCGCTTGACTAAAACTTCCGGAAGTCACTTGGTAGTTTACACGACGCTCAAGCCACTCAATTATGATTTTGTGTCAGAATCTAGCAGAAAAGTAACTTCATCTACATGATAGGTGCTCTTTGCTACAAAATTGGGGAGATGAATTTGCAAAATCCGCAGATTATTTTCCATTCTCATTATTCCATCGAATATTTGTAGGGGTTTGTGTGTTTCCGCGCTTCATTGTTTTTCTTAATATAATTTCTTTCAATTCTCTGGGCTAATCAGCGCACATAGAGGTATTTGCTCGATCTGGGCGGCCAAAACCCCAAAAGTCAAAGTAGGAATAATATTGAAAAAAAATAGTCACTGCGTTAAAAGACATTCCAAAGAACATGAGACAACAACCAAAATTTTTTTTCCGCGCATCACGCGCACGTACGAGCAGTCGAAAGTTGAGTGTTTCACAGAGTTCTCATAATAGAACTGGGTTCCCTTACAAAACAACCGGTTTTCATCGTAAATATTAGCAAAACAAGTTAATCGCACAAGGAAAAAATTATGGATCCTAGTACTTCAGATAATGGACTTATGAAAAATCATTTTACAACATATAATTAGTCATATCAATGCTGATTTTTTTATTGATTGAAAGTAAGGTTATTTTTGTAGTAAATTTTTGTTGAATTTCTTTTTCAAGATGCTTTTTGATATGTTATCAAGGTAGATCAAGCAATAATTTTTTTTGTTTATCATTATTCAATCTTTCCTTTATTGAAGTAGCAAAAAATTTTTCCCGGATAGTCCCGGATAAGCACTTTTTTGACACCTTAAACATTTTGGATCTCAAAAGCTTTTTTTTTTTCTGTCAGTTGAGTTTTTGCAAATAATAAAAGTAACTTTGAAAATAAAAAGAAATCGTTGTTGTCTATGTCGAGTTCGTGTGCATATTGTTTTCATTAAAGAAAAAAAAGAAATTATTTATCATTGTTTCGGAAGACAAGATGGTGAAGCGTAAAACTCTTTTCGACAAAATGAACAGTTCAGGTGTGCCTTCTATTGATGGTAAGCTAAAATGTTTAAAGAATCAACTGTTCGCATATAAAGGCTATACTAAAGAGCAATTAGCTAGCTTGAAGTGTAACTTTGCTCACTTTAAAAGCCAATTTAAACAAAGGTGGATAAAATCTCACAGCAAAGAGGAAACCTTTTTGAAGTACAATGAGTACGTATTTATTCCAACATTTTGGTTTTATAAAAGTTCATTAACTCAGTCAATTTTTAACGGATGTTTTAAATCAAAGTTGCATTTTACTCATAAATAAACATACTTTTATATTACAGTCTTAAATTATACGGTTCCTAAATGAAAAAATGTGTAAAAACATCTCCAAACTTGAAAAATACCCAATTTTTTTTGCAAAACTTAGTCTGCTGGAAGAATACACACAGATGTCTCAATATTACTTAAGTATCATTTTCATATCTTCGAAATGGCTTAGTTTCTTCTTTCTAAATCCACTGAGAAATTATAAATCGGTTGATATTCAACAAAGTTACTAGCTTATATGTGCAAAAGGGCAGAAAACGCGGTTTTTTACCCGTAACTCAAGATTTTAGAGGGTTTCGCAAATTTCAACGACATAGTCTTGTTGTACTCGACAAGATACGTACATTTAAGCACAAAAATAATTTTGGCCGCCCAGATCGTTGAAATACCTCTATGTGCAGCGCCAGCAATTTTGTTTACTGTCGAATTGAAAATGCTTTAATTTGGATTTTTCTGACCATATTATATGTTTGTAGTAATCTACTGTCTAATTTCTGGGGTCTCTGGAAAACTTTACACATGCCGGAAAATTTTTTATTGACAATACAGGTTTCCTTTTTTTACTGCACAGATGTAACCAATATCGAATAGACTCATTTAGCTGTCCATCGACTAATGGGCTTTCCTATTGATGTTGAATCATATTTTGGTGTTAAATACTTGTCTCTTTTTATTTATGTTATCACGTTAATAGTTTTCTGGGGACTTCTAACTTGTGGTTTGGGAACAAAAATATACTTCTTTGGATTCGTATGACTATTGACTATTAAATTATATCAAACAAGTGTTGTTTTTAAAATCACAATTAAAACAAACACAGACAAACCTAAGGGTAAACTCTGATGTTTTTGACTCAAAATTAAGTACATGCAAGTTTTTTTTTTGTACTAATTGTTTATTTCCCAAAAATTATTATTTTCCATTTTGTATTACAATTAATCTTGTTTAGAATTAGACCTAAAATAAATGACAAAATACATTTTCGAATTTTCTCTTGTAGTTTTATTTGTAATCAATAAATAGTTAACAAGACAACAATATTTACCCAGCAGTTCTTTTCGAATCTAGCTTTTATTCACCATAGGTTTTGTATTTTACCCTACTAAATTCGAAATTTTTCTAAATGAGTTTTTATGTGAAGCTTCTTACTCTGTATATACTATTGCCAAAGATAGCGATGTGTGTCATTAATATTTATTCAATTATACATCTCAAAAACTGGAGCAGTAGGTCACAATGTGAATAAATCGCTTCATCATAATAATATGAAACTCTCTGAATGACCAATGACAATGACAAATATATATATTGAATTTCTAGATCTTCAAGTCGCTTGTCAGCTGACAGTATTTCACATTTTTTTTTTGACCTTTTATACTACAAATCTTTTTCCTAAAACAAAAATTTTCTGATTATTAATGATAGTAAAATTATTATTAATTATTAATGTTTTTTTAACTCCTTTTGTTTTGTTCACAATTATAAACTGCATAATGAAATTATGTTTATCCTAATCTTGATGATCACATGAGGCAATTTTTTTTGTGTGGTCATAAAACTCTAGCCAGTATAATTGAAGTGTTGTCCCAAACCAACACTACAACTTTTTGTATATTATAAGATTACCAAGCGTATATTTTTCTTCATAAGGTATTTTATGTTTACCTAGTAGCAGCGTCATCATTATCATCATCACCATTAACACCATAAGTTATCACAAATCAAGGGCATTTATGTAAAAATCCACAAACATAGCAGACCAATATTTACGTTTTAACAAAAGGTTCCATAATGTTTTTTTTGTCTTTGAACGCATTAATACAAACACATACTTTTATTCCCCTTCATGCAGCTGTGTTTTCTAAAAAAAAAAAACGAACAAAATAAAATCTATATCTTCACATGCCATATTTTGGAACAGGAAAAATAATGAACAACCCGCATTGTAGAATTTTCTAGTGGTTTCGACATGCCTGCTGGCGGTCATATCTAGCACCCAAGTTTGGTTTCATAATTGTATGAATGGTGTATATGTACTTACATGTGTGTTTATTTCTACATACTTGCATAGTTAAGTATGTTCGAATTCCCATGCCCCATAAATTTTCGATGATGTGTAAATCCTGGTTTTCAGCTACATACATAATGTCCATTTTTTCTTATTAATGATATTCCATTTGCGCAATTCAATTCTTTTTTTCTTCTTAATATTCCTGATTAGGATATTGCATATGATTTCATTATTATCCTGTTTAGTTTTCTACCTGCTTCATGTATGAGATTAGTTTGAAACAGCTGCTATTGTACAGTATTTCTGCTGAATTTTGTAGTGAAATTACAAGCAAATTATTTAAAAGGAAATATTCGGTTAAATGATTAATTTAAGGCATACAAGTTCGTAATGCATAACAGAGTTTTATAATATTTTCAACAGTGTTGTGAGTTAAATTTAAATCTTTTATAGAAAATCATAATTTAACAATTTCATTATTTATTTTTTTTTTTTAATATAACTTGAAGTTTCTTGATTTTACCTTTTAATAATAGTTATATTTATCACTTGCGAATGTAAAACAAACTTTTGCCTTAATTCTGCCGTAAATATGAATGTTTATACTGTAAGTAAAATCTCACGTCAATTTGTTGGAACAAGAAGATATTGCAATTAGTAAAACTTTTTCCAGAGACAAATGTAATGAAAAATAATTTCAGTAGAAATTATCACAGGGAAAAATTAAATATTACAGGTTGAAAGAGTAACAATTTTCATTATTATTTTTACCTAAATTATAAGTAGTATTATGTATAATTAATAAATGAAAATACATAAGTAGATAGGCACATTTTAGCAAAACTAGTATTTGAATAATTATTGGGTATATAAATGAAATATGGCATACCTTTTGAATGTGGCTCTTGTTGTTAGTTACTTATATGCAATTTTAAAGAGAACATATCGGTCATTTATTTATTGAACAATATAGTTTAAACCACAAAGCTTTTTTGCTTAGAAATTGAGAAAGTTCGCGTTGGCGAAAAAAGGTTGAAGATCAAGAATTGCTGGCTTAACTCTGAGAATATTGGTGTCCAACTCAACCAGAGCTTGTTAAAACATTGGTTGTTACTCTAAGAACATTGTATTCTCCCGGTGTTAAGAGCACCGTGAGTTTGGGCCCTCTGGGCAGGTACTCACGTAAAACCACTGGACTCTGTTACTCTAAGAACAATTTTAAAAAGCTTGCAAGTATCAGGATTTAATTGAAGCCAAGAGACAGTGGAAGGCAAATTACCATGTTCTAAGTGCTGTTTAAGAGCTATGAAATGAAATAATTGGTGCTTCGAATCATTACTTGCGATTTAAAATGGATCCATTACGAATACCCGAAGCGTAAGAGATCATACGTAAAATCCGGCTAAAGAGAAAAATAGCCAAGGCGCTAAGGTAAATATCTGTATTTAGTGGAACCAAAAGGATAATATTAGCCCGCAGATCACAGCAAGCTTGTACCGAATGTATCTGAATCGTTTGAAGCGAGGATTGGCGAAATGCATGGCCTGTTAAAAACTATAGAAAAAAGTCGTTGGGAAGTGATTATTTAAGAAGTGATTATTTAAGACAGACACCGAATATACCTTCTTGAATTATTAATAATAATAATGTTTGGTTATTGAAAATTAAGTATATATAATAGTCAACATACTAACCTTAAAATATTAAGCTCAGAGTTATTTTATCATAATTTCATCAAGAAGCTGGGGCCATTTGGAGTATACCTATATATTTTACTATTAAGTGTATATGATGTTTTATATATCAATCCATTGCAGCCTTTGCATAATAAATCGGTTTAAAATCTTACTGGAGAATGGAGAGACAGCAAATGTTTCTACAGTCATTGTTTCACATACATAAATGTATAAAGACGACCAAAGAGTAGCTCTTCAGACAATAACTAAAAATTTCCTGAAACACCATTGCGTTTTTAACAAATTTAAAATTTTTGTTTTGTTATCCCCTTATTTTGATGCAGCATAAAATTTCACTATCTGTTTAAGGTATATTTTTACATACACAAACGAATACATGTTAGTACTTTGTGCACTCGTTTTGCATAAAAATTAAGTTAATGAAGAAAATTAGAAAAAAATTGTCATTAATTTTATGTTTTATATTTAACAAAATAATTTGAAAATCGAAACTAAAATTGTGACAAGTTTTGAATATTAAAGTCAAAGCCAGTTGTGTCAGAAAAAAATGCGACAAGCCTTAGTAATCATTATTGAAAGTGGCACGCTGGTCGAGACACGTCATTAGCTTCTCGTAAATGTAGGTTTTTTTTTACAAGCTTTGTAACATTGGCTTGATTCATGCCTGTTAGTAGAGTTTGGAAAAAAGACGAAAATTAATGAAACAATGAAAATAAAAATGAAACGGACAGACTCGCAACGGACAAAAAGAACTGTTATTTTGATTATGCATTTGGATTCCATAAGTTAGCAGAGACTTCTAGGACTATGTCTCTCTAGGTTTTTGCCCGCCCCTTTTTAGCTTTATCTCTGCTATCCATGGCTAATGATTACCTGTAGAAATGTTTAGCAGCCACAAGATGTCTACGTTCCCTTCTCTCAGGCTTCCTTTTAATTTATTGTCAAGAATCTTTATTGTTACTCGATAATTTATTGTGCCATCCTTTAAATTATCCCGTGTCTTCTGAAATGGGTTTGTAAATCTCAACTTATTTTTCTTAACGCATTTATGAGCAAATATCGAATGTCCAATGCAGTTTTTTTTATATAAAACTACCTCGTGGTTCTTTTACCCCAAGACGTTTCGTTATTTTCGTGCAGACTCGGCCTATCATGTTCCCTTATTGTGAATATCACCTTTAATCTGATGTACTCTATATTTCGAGCCAGACTTTGAAATTTGTGTCGGTTCTTCAAAGGTGAGCGTCACAAATACTTTTTGTAAATTTTTGAATTTATTAGTGTGAAACACTCTTTCATACGCTCTGAAGATACAACCATACTCGTTCAAATAAGTTGGAGTTAATCGGTATAGTTCTAAATGTTTCATCAGGATTGATTCTCACGCCAATGTATCATAAGAAAATTGTGCTCCCTAAGCCATTCTTTCAGGATTTTCGAGGTTGATTTGTGTCACCATCCATCTGAAAAGTAACTTTAACTACATGGTCAACGCTATTATCTACAAAATTAGAAAGATGAGTTTGCAAAATACTTCAATAAACTTCTTTCCTCATTATTTCTTCGACTCTTTGCAGTGGTCCAAGATGGCACCATGTAGAACAACCCCATATCATAACGTTCCTTCAACAGTGCGTTATTCCTTCCTTTTCATGGTGTCTTAGATTTCTGTGGGTTGTTCGGTGTCGTGTTATAACCTTCGGATTGAAAATGATTAAATTAAGATTAGAATTACTTTTTTATTGAATTAATTTTATATATAAAGTATAATATTTTTGTATTATATATATAACAATAAAACAGTCTTCTACAGTTCAGTGATTTTAGAAACACTTAAAAATTAACAAAAATAAAAAATAAACTAAACAAATTTGTTTTCATGCATATTTTTTTTTTAATTTCATAAATTCTATATAAAACTTTTTAAAAAGAGATCTAAGATTAATAGGAAAAATAATAGTAGTAAAAGCTTTTTTAATAAACGAGCTAATAAAGATAAATTACCATTAAACCAATCAAAATTTAAGTCACAATATGCAATGCGGAACCGAAGTCGACAAAAAAGGGTTAATTTCAGTAGATATTTGGTACTTTTTTTAATTATTTTTGTTTTCGATTTTAAGTACTTCTATTTGAATTTTTTCAATAAATTTTGTTAACCCTTATCCTGTGTAAAAAAAAAATTACGTATAAGGTGTAAGTGGGTCAAATTTGCCCAATAGTATTTTATTATAAAATTATGTATCATTTTTACAGTTTTCACATGAAAATATTACATTTGAATGGCTTTTACAAATAAAATTATTGCAGTTAGTACATTTATTTGAATATTTTGTACTGGATGAACGTTGGGGGCATATATAGCATCGGCCCCTCTTTAGAGCGCTCTTCTCAACCACTTTATCTTTCTTCTGCAAACTTCGTACAGTTGTCTTGGAAAAACTGCTTCTCGGCATTATGGAACGACGTGATATTTCGTCATGGACAAGGGCATTACTTAATTCTTCTAAAAAAAACGACGTCCAAAGTGTTTTTGTTTGTTCCATTCAGCGTCAATGGCAGTATAGATAACAAAAGTGTTATATGCGCAAATGTCCAACATGTAGTAAAATAATGATTGTGGCCACCTATTTGATCAACGCTTGCAAGTATAGTTTCGGACTAATTGATCAAGTGTATCTACGCCGGACTTGGTTCTGTTGTAAAAATGTATTATTTCGGGTTTTTTGGTATCAGAAACAATTTCAGCGCTATGATGTAATGTACTCAATAAAATGACAGAACGATTATTTTTTGGCACATATGACACAATTGTAGTTTTGTTGGTTACATCAAAAAGCAATTGCGAGTAATGTTGTGGTTTTCCTTTTAGGTCGGTGAACTTAGGTGGAAGGAAGGTTTTGTTTTTTCGAACGGTACCAACGACTGTTAGTTTTTTTTTTGTAAAAGTTCAATTCCAAGTTCATGGGAAGTAAAAAAATTATCACAGGTGACGTTTCTGCCTTTCAAATCCGTTACCAAATCCAAAACTACGCGACGTACTTGATTTTTTTCTGGCTGGCAATTTCTGTCTTTACCTGTATACACCTGCATTTACCATGCATAATTTGTGTCCGAATCGCAGAGCCCAAATTTTTAACCCGTATTTGCCGGGTTTTGACGGTATAAATTGTTTGAAGGGACATCTTCCTCGAAATGTAACTAATTGCTCATCAATTGTTACGCATGGACCAGGATAATACAGTTTCCGTAAATTATATTCCAAACGGTCCCAAAGGTTTCTTATTGGAGCAAGTTTATCACGAGCACGTCTTATCATTGTTTTCATCACTATCACTTTCACTCAAATCTGATTCACTTTGGTTATATACGGAATTAATATCTGTTATCACACTATCATCTTCATCTGACGACAGATCGTTAGCTATTTCATCATCTTCTGATTCACATAACAAATCATGAATTTCATTTTCGTTCAATCGCGACATTTTTTACAACATCCGCACGCTTTGAAATTGTATTCAGACTAACAAATATTCATAGTAAAGTAAAATTCTTATTTCTAAAATAACGGTAGTTTTTATGTACAAGTAGATACACACATAAATGTAAAAACTGTCATGCAATTTGTATTGGGCAATTTTGACCCACTTACTCGTTATACGCAACTTTTTTTATGGTGACACTCTGTTAGGAGATAGGATTATTTTTGTTTTTGCATTCTATACATTTTCTCGAATGATTAAAAGTCACAAAGTTTCAGAACGATATATTAATAACTTTTCAAAATAATGCAAAATAAAAGTAGTTTTTTTGGTTTTGACCCACTTACATAGGATAAGGGTTAAGGCTCCACTGGGTCTCTACTTCTGGTTGGTCATGTAGAGTTGAGTAGACCAAAACATCAAGCTACACAACAAATTTTATTTCCATGTTTAAAGTGTTAATTTTATTTTCAAGCACAGATTTTCACCTTATTCACATTTAGCAATAAACTTCATGTGACGAATTTGGTAGTATGTATTTATGTATCATACATTCGTATTTAAAATACATACATTTAGTAGAGTCCTTTTTCATCGTATAGATTGCATGATAATAAATTATTAAAAAAAGCCAGTTGAAAACTAGTAAAAATAAAGATTTCATCAGATATTCGGAAAAATTAAAAGACGAGCCGAAATTAAAAAAAACTGTTCTGCTTACCAACTAAAGAATTTTTCGCACAAAAAATTTATAAAAGCACCACAAATGTTGCGAAACGCACCAAGTTGACAACGCTGATTGCTACTTCTAAATATTTTTACTTATTTTATCACGCGTTATATATTATTTTAAGTGCTGCTTAACAGCACACGTTTCATACTTGACCCCTTGTATTTGTCCTCCGGTAACTTTACTAGCAACATTTTTCCGCTCATAATAATTTTGTAATGTTTAAATGCACCTTAAATACACAATTCGGTAAAAATTTAAGTTTAAATACTGTTTAACTACAAAAAAACACTCATTATATGGTGTAACTAGACGTATAAGTGATATATTTTTTGGCTTGTTTGAAAATTAACACTCATACGCAGTGAGGGTTCTTTTTCGTATATACACTGCATACATAATTTATGATTTTGTTTATATGTATGTATTTATTTTACAACATTTTATAATAATTTTGTTTACATTACTCATAAAAGCTTACATTTTAGCTGTTGTTGTTTCGTGTTATTTTGTCTGCGCAAACAACATGCCCGCTGTTTTTATAATTAAAATAAAAGATAAACAGACATAAAGACATAGAACAATTTTAAATATGTACATATAGATTTTTTACCACAGACATAATTGAGGATGGTAATAAGTTAAAACAAATGAGAAAGTATATTTTATACCCAGAATATGTATAAAACATGTTTTCAGAAATGGGCGCTATATGGGAGATATTACCTACATATTATGGGCCGATCATCCAAAAATGTAAATACTTTTAAAATATTTACGGAGAGGGTCTTATAATGGGAGTTTCGACTAATTATGAACCGACCATTCTAAAATTGTACCATATTATTGTATATGTACGAAACATATTTGTGTTCAATATTATTTGGATACCAATATTTTTAAAAGACCTATGCTCTTTAAAGTGATTTTTGGAAGTGGACCTTATATGGGAGCTATGATCAATTCTGTTGGAATATGGATAAGTAGCCTAAGTCGACATAAGCGAGAATTGAGTTACGGCATTTGGCGCATTACAGACGAAAGGGCGTTTGAATGTATTTTGTCCGTTTTGAAAAATTCTGTTTTTTTATCAATGTTATGTACGTTTACTTTTTAGCTTAAGCTTTTTGAAGCAATAATGCATTTATCAAAAAAACTTATGTACACATAGATTTGTTTACATATTAAGATTTTCCATTCATCTTAACTTCTCTTAAGCAGTATAAATGTTAAACTTTACGGTAAATTAAATGTGCTTAAGTAGAAAAGGCGTAAAATATTCTAAATTCAACCATATTTTTTTGCAATATTCATCCTTCTTCTCTAATAAACATGTTAATAATATATTAATTTATAAATTATTCGCAAAAAACAAGTAGAATAAAAATTGCACAAAATTGAGCTACTCTTCCATATTGCCACAGAATTATAAACTGATCTTTACAAAATTTGTAGATGTGATTTGAATTCATTCATTACTAATTTGCATAATTCAAACATTCGTTATCGTTAAACTCCTTTTTCGCGAGGACATTTGTATGGAAGCCAGCTGAAATAATGAACCGATTTTCAGCAGTTTAAATTCCATCTGTCCTTGGCCCAAAGAAATATTACGATCAAATTTTATTGAAATATCTTCAAAATTGCGACTTGAGCTCTGCGCACAAGCTTTACATGGAGAGCCAACCAGACGGACGGACGGACATCGTTAGATCGCAACAGAGAGTGATTTTGAGTCGATCGGTGAGTGTTGGACCAATATTTACGGGCGTTGCACACATCAGTACAAATCCAATATTACCTTCCCAATATTGTGGTGTAGTGTATAGTGATCTTGTCATCTATTCTGTTGACTTAGATTTGCTTTATTTTAGGTACTATTTGTTTAACTAATTTCGAAAGATATTTTGTTCAGCCAAATCTAGGCATAGTATATATTATCACCGTTTCTTGTTTTATTTTATTAGACTAAACTTTTATTTTGTCCATGTAGTAATTTTATTACTGGCCTCAGTCCTTTTTTATCACATATGTATGTATATATATGCAATTGCCGTTGAATTATGTTTAGTGTATATTATTATGATAATTTATGCGTTTATTGCACCGCATAATTCAAATAATAATAATAATTTGTACCGTTATAATATTACAAACACTTAAACATACTTACGCATAAAAACAACACAGTCTGCAGGAGACATATACATTGTGCGCATAGACAACAATAACAACTAACAACATAGGGACTCAAAAAAAGGACGAACAAATAAAGGCTCTTAAAAAATAAAAACAGTGTAAAACACAAAAACCTAAAATAAAACAAATATGTTGTTTTTTATAAAACTGTGTATTATGCTCAATAGTAAGAAGAAGAAAACAAGTAAGAAAGTATAGTCGGTCAAGCCCGACCATATAATACCCTACACCCAGTATATCAATAAAACAGTTCTTCAGATATGGGTGTTATATGGGAGATATAACCTATTGTGGACCGATCATCCAAAAATTTATTGTCATGGCTTCCGTGAATATAAATATTATATGTGTTAAACTTTATCTCAATATAAATACTTTTAAAAGATTTATGGAGGTTAAAGTTGATTACGAAGAGGGTATTATACGGGAGTTTTGACTATTTATGAACTGACTATTATAAAATTAGGTGTACATAAGAAAATCATTTTTGGTAAATTTTATTCGGATAACAAAATTTTTAAGAGATTTATGGTCCTTAAAGTAATTTCAGGAAGTGGGTCTTACATGGGAGCTACGCCTAGTTATAGGCCGATCATCATAAAACTGTACCATATTATATATATATATACAAAACATATTTGTGTTTAATATTAGAGGTAAACCCCCTACAACGCGGTTTCCTATAACACGTTTTCGCTACAACGCGGTTCCCAAAATGCGGACATTTTCTTACAACGCTACTCTTACAACGCGATTTTTACGAAAATTTTTTCAAATATTTACTATTACAGCCTTTCGATCAGGGCATAATAGCAGCATTCAAAGCTTACTACGTTCGGAAATCCTTTGAGATAATATTAGAGAAGATGGAGTCAGCAAATAGTATTACGGTTAAAGAAGTCTGGAAACAATTTAGAATTTTAAATTCCGTTGAAATTGCTGATGCGTCACTTAAAGAAATTTGTCCTTCAACACTAAAAGCTTGCTGGAAAGCACTAATACCGGAAATAGACGTTCAGGGCACTGTTTCTACACCAATAGAAGATGAATATAGAAACATAGATTGGCGCATGCAGTAGGTGATGGATTTGATGAAATAACAATCGCTGATATTCAAGAATTAATTGCGGACGACGAAATAAACGAAGCAGATTTAGTGGCAATGACAAATGAAGTTGGAGATAGCTCTGACGATCTATCCGATGTTTAAAATAAAAACTTTTCACTAAAAAATATCAAGAAAGTTTTAAATATGGCAAAGCAGTTGGAAGAACACATTTTGGAGAATGACAGAGCAGAAATATTTAAACGAAATCTTCAAAACAATTTAGATCCCTGTCAAGAAATTTATAAAGATTTGCGAAAAAAGACCAAACAAACTTCAATGCACGATTTTTTCAACTTGAATATATTACGTAGAATTAAAATTTTATTTTATTTTGTTTTTGTTTAAATAAATGGATAATATGACTCAACAAATAAATACCCAAAATTATATTAAGCACATATTTTTACTATACAAATTCCAATATTTTATTGAAAATTTTTGTACTTTGGAACCAAACTCTGATTTTTGTATGGAGTTAGAGTCTCCTACAACGCGATTTCTTATAACGCGCAGTTCTTCAGGAACCTATTCACCGCGTTGTAGGAGGTTTACCTGTATTTGGACACCAACATTTTTAAAAGAGGTATACTCTTTGAAGTGTTTTTCGAAAGTGGGCCTTATATGGGAGCTACGACTAATTATGGACCGATTTTCACGAAATTTGTAGATGCGATTTACCTTCATTTATTACTCATTTGTTGTAAAATTTGTTTGCATAATTGCATAATTCAAAGATTTATGATCGGTAAACCCCAATTTCGGGAGCACATTTGTATGGGGGCCAGTGAAATAATAGACCAATTTCCACCAGTTTCAATCTCGTCCGTCCTTGAGCCGAAAAAATATCACGCACCAAATTTTAACGGAATATCTTTAAAAGTGCGACCTGTACTCTGCGCACAATCTTTACATGGACAGCCAGCCAGCCAGACGGACGGACGGACGGACATCCTTAAATCGACTCAGAAAGTGCTTCGGAGTCGATCGGTATACTTTAAGGTGGGTGTTGGACCAATATTTCTGGACGTTACAAACATATGCACAAATCCAATATAAAAACATAATATTTTTAACAATAACAAAAACATAAGCAGCTGTTGCAACATCAGCCATTGCATAAGTGCATGTCTGCATTATAAAACTGCTGCACACAACATAGCAATAACAAGTACTCTCCTTTTGCACACACAACACATACATATACAAAGGCCACTGCACAATGAAACTGACGTTTAGTAAATTACAAAATAAAGTTAATATACTTTGCATAATGTAGACATAATAGAATAAGCAAAAACTATACAAGAAAAATTTAAAGCAAAAATAAAAATAAATATACATATACTTTATGTATAAATATATGTATGTTTTTATGTAAATCTACCTACTTATGCTGCTGTCTGTATTTGAAAAACTGTAAGCATACAATTTTAAAAAATTACAAAAACTTAGTAAATAGTTGCAACAAAATTGCTATTTGTTGTAAACTCAAACAAACATGCATACATAGTTCAAAGATAATTTGCATAAAACTTGTAATTTATTTATTTTTTTTTTTTTTTTTTTTTTTTGAAAATCCGTTCTAAGGTTTGGACCATTTGTACAAAATTTAATGTTATTTTATATTTTAGAAAAGGTATTTAAATATTGTATTATAATTATGAATTATTTAGTTGGGTCAGTGAGTAAAAGAATTATGTGTATTTGGTTAAGTACTATTTTAAATTTAGTTTAATTTACATAAATATTGCATATTAAAATAAGTTTCCAGTGGCTCTTGTTGTTCCTGCAGCTTGGAAAGAAAATAATGTAATCTTTTATGCAATACAGTTTACAGGATTATTAAATATTCAATAAAGTTATGACACTTAACAAATTCTAGCGTGATCCAAATGACAGATATTTACGGAATTTTTGTTCTTTATTATAAAAATTAGGAACAACGAATGAGAATTATTCCTCTTGCGAGTATTAATTGTAAACATTTTTTATAAGATTTTTATTTATTTAGGTTTACTTCTAGTTATAACAGAGGTATACAAAAATAAATTTCAAATAAAAAAAATTTGTGTTTAACTAGAAGTAAACCTTCGAATAAAAAATTTTATAACAAATTAGGAACAATATTACAGAAAATTTATTATTTCGGCTTGAGTTCATTTTTAATTAATAATTCAAAGAATATCATTGTAAAGTTATATTTTTAGACAATTGGCGCATTGGAAAGCATTTTCTACCCTATCAAGGGTGTCAGAATTGCTGTTATTGTCAACTACAGGTTTCGACAATTACTTTCTTGGTCTGAACTGCACTAAAATTCTCCAGCAAAATTACATAATTTAAATGCAAAACTATCCAATTTAATAAAAAGTAAACGCCGATGAACTTTCCGACTGATAAAAGAATGCAAAAGGGAACATCAGTTACTTCATGTTGGATAGAATTTCCGTAATTAAATGGATGCGAAATAGCAACCGAAATGTAGCTGAAATAGCTGGTAAAATAGATATAGATTGCCCCTGATTATACAGCACTATAACAATAGAAATAGATAGATAACTAAAAGTGTCTTATGAGTACGATCATATAAGAAAATCACGATGTTATTTCGTTTGTTCTTCACAGAAGCAATATACAGCCATGTCACTGAATTTAATTCCGTTCGGAAGTGGAATTAAGTCCCTTTTTTTGCTTCTATAAAAAAAGTAAAACGAAAAATGTTTTCGGAATGAAACCACTTTTAATTTGCGATGTGGAATTGTAATTTTAAGAATTTCAAGGTTTCATTCCGAAAAAATTGTTCGTTTTACTTTTTTTATAGAAGCAAAATACGGAATTAATTCCACTACCGAACGGAATTAAATTCTGTGACATGGCAGATAATATAAAAAAAGTCATATTGCCCAACGTAACTTTTACAAAAAGAAAATAAGTATCTTGAATTTCAGAAAAGGTACCTTTTCAGTGGTAACCAAATTTGGTAATCATAATACAAAATCTCATTGTGCTTCCAATATTTATTTTTATATCACAAATGTTTTTCACCTCCAGTGATTGCTTTCAAATATAACACGAAAAACATTAATAATATAAAATATTTGAGATTTATTATATTTAACTTTATATTTTAAATAAAACGGATTTTTAAAGCACTTCAATAATTAAATAATTTGAAATAAAAATTCAAATCCAAATCATCAAAATCAATATGAGAAATCTCATCATCAATATCATCAATAACTATTTAAAAAGTAGAATATAAATTAGCACTTAGTACACGTTATAGTGTTGTTTCTATTAATATAATTTGTATTAATGTTACATTGTATATTGATATCAATATTTAATAAAGATTTATAAGATTAGAAATTTTCAAAATTATGAATGCCAATAATTCTCTCATGAACTTATGTCGTTCTGTCAGCTTCTCTAAAACTCATCAGCACTGAATTCAGATTTTAGAATATGTCAGATATTTTTGGGTGCACTCTTGAAACAAACATATATCAGATATCGCAAATATTGTGACCAGCAGTGCAATTACATGGTTGTTTGGGCTTTACAAACGTCAGCTCGAAAGAATAACACACTTCCAAGCATTATTATAGAAATGAAACAATTACTCATTATAACTTATAAACATTGTTTGAACATAATTAAGTTAATATTACGCTATATAAAAAAAAATAATATATCCTTCAACTGTTCACATAAAAACATAATTAACGGCTAAAACAAACTTTAAAACAACATTATAGAAAAGCATTAACAAACACAAGATATATTAAAACAAATATTATATTATAAGACAAGGGCAACAAGAACATAAACATCAACTTATAAACTTAAGCCAAAATAGATAAAACTTTAAATTTAACAAAATGAAAATAAAATGTACAAAACAGCTCTACATAAGAACGGAAATTATCTTTGGACTTTAAAAGCAAAGTTTCGGTTTTTTGTAGTTTATAACTAAGTAAAGACAAGGCAAAGACGGAAGAATTACTTGTACTTGAGATAAAATAATACTGATGACAGGATAATGTTATTATGTTTCTGTTAAATTTATTTATAAAAAAACAAATATTACTTATGTTTGTACTCGCATATATAAAAAAGCAAAAACTTTTTGTGACAATAAAGCAAGTTTTGTTTGATGAACAAGAATTGTAAAAGTTTAAAATAATTTTAAAACTTTAACTAGCAGTTCCTTTAAGATAGATTTTAGGTTTATGGCAATAGCTAAACACTTTTTAGTGTCCAGAGTTTATGTGCACAATGCTTTATGTTCCTTTTATCAAAGCTATTCAACATAATTATTTTTATAAAATTCTCTCAAATGATTTCAGAGAAAAGTATTCTTTGTGGTAAAAATCCAATTAAAAGACAGCACTAATTCTTTGTGCTATCCTTTCTAAATTAATGTTAGGCACTTTTTCATTTCATTTCAAACAATTTAACAAATTTATGATTATAATTAAATTACAATGATGATTTTCCTCGTTTTCTAACAAAAGCCTTTAAAAACCCTTAATGCCTAAATGGCCAAAAATTATTTACACTAATACTGTATGTCATTTATGGCTTTTAGATTCGTCTTTTCTTATTTGCCTTACAGAATAATTCATAGTCGTACAAGTACAAGTATTTGCAATGTTGTTTAACAACCACAAAAATAACGCAATTGAAGTAAAAACTAATTCAATAATGGCTGGGTCTTCGTCTTCTTCATGTTTGTTGGCGCTATTTTTGTTGTTGCTTGTATGGCTTTTCCTACTTTGCTGTTCTGCTTCATGGTTTGCGCATTTCAATTTAAGTTTTTTCCAAACGTTGATTTTTCCTTTTAAAAATAAATTAAGCTTGATTTCCTTTGAAATTTGTGTTGTGAACATGAATTATGACATTAAAGATATTTTTAGCCTTATGATGGCTTCTTGCTTACAAACCAAATGGGCGGCTGAAATTCATTTCTACCAATACCAAACACAAAACATAAAAGTTTGTTTTTGTGTGACTGTTAGTTGCAAAATGTTGATTGTACTTTTGGAGAAAGAAAGCAAAAATTTTATTAACAAAATTTTCATATTGACAAATGTCGCTAATGAATGGTACAAACTTTGTTTATGTACAAGACTTATTTGCTGTTTCTTTTTAACTTTTTTAGTGTTGTTGTTAACAAACATTTAGTTTTTCTTATAATTTGAAATGACAAGAAATTTAATTTTTGCTCACTGCTAATTAATTCGCTTTTGTGTCATTGAGTTTAGCCACAAAAATTTTCATAATTTCTGTTCTTATTTTATAGTATTTGTTATGTGTTTTATTTAACAGTAAATCTGTTTTGAAAAATTATCTTTATTTAATTCTAGAAAATAAAATATCAATTAGGAAATCAAGCTAAAACAATAATTAATAAAAATTATTATCAAAGAATTTTTCCTCTGTTTAATACTCGTATTTGAGCATAATGATGTATATTTTGTAATTGGAGGTAATTTGTCATATAAATAGCATTAAGATTAATAGGCGTCTTTAATCCTGATAAGTTTTTTGTAAGGTTTTCTAATAATTAAAGAAATTAAATAATAACTAATTCTGTAAATTAAATAAAATATTGCAAAGATTTACACATTTCTTAATAGTTTATATTAATACTGGCGTCTCTCAGGCTTTATAGGTTACAAATTCCATCTATACCTTGTAATATTTGACACCATCATCAGTGTGAAAAAATCATATTAAATGACCGTTGACCGTTGACCGTTGTCGATTTGACACATTTACTATAACCGCATTTTCAGCCGAACTTATCTCAATCACTCCTCCAGACCACATACACCATAAAGTGACAAAATTGACATCTTAACAATATTGAGGAATTTACAAATATAACATTATTTAACTGTGTGCCTCATGGTTGCGACAATTTTACTTAAATGACCGATGGTCGAACACGCGCTGGTATTGGCGCATTAAATATTGAGCCAGTCAACACAAATTTATTAACCAATTTCTTAATATCACTTACAGAAGAATTATTATCTAGACCGAAAACAGCACGAATTTTACAAAATTTAACCTACTCAAAATGAGTTTTTACTACTTTAATCCGTATTGAATTAAAAAAAGCTTGCAATACTGACATGTCAAAAAATAAAAAATCAAAAGTTTTGTTTTAATAAATCTGGCGATGAAACTTTATGGCGTTACAAAGCCACAGATTTTCACATTATATTAAGCAAATAAAATTAATTTATGGTTCGATTACGGATGGCAACCGAACCCCAGTGGAGTGGACAGTTGCAAAAAGATATTACAGTTGTTGAACATGGCAACCAAGAATTTGTGTTAGTAATTTTGTTGCTAAATTATTTATATTATTAACATATAAATTTTCGCTTTCTACTCGAAAATTCAAAAAATACGATTAGAAACGCAAGTTGCTTTACATAGTAACAACTTCCATGTAAGTAGCGTTGCCTATTGACAACCCAATTCCAGTTTGGTTGCTATATATAATCGATCCATTAGTAAAAGTAAAAGCGTCTACGTTTGCACAACCTTGATCATACTATACAGTTTTTTTGTTTAGAAAATGATAAAATTAAACTAATTTTACTAAATTACTACAGAATTTATTTCAAATTGCCAATAAAAAATCTGCCAAAACAAAAAACCAAAAAAAAATTAAAATTGAAATACATATTGATAGACGCATTAACTGGCGTCGGCACAAATAAGCCAAGATGGCTCATATGAAGCTAAAATCGGTACAGTGAAATAACTCCTAAATGAAATAAGTTCCAATGCAAAAATGAAATAAATCCCAAAAATTTGTCCATACAGAATGGGACTTATTTCATTATGAAATAATGAATGAAATAACTCCCAAATGAAATAAGTCCCAACAGTTTTTTTTTTTTTTTGTTGGGAGTTATTTCATTTGGGCGAAAGGATTTTCTCCTCTATGGTATACAGTATACCGGCTTCGCATTGCACAAATTTCTTGTATTGCCGTTAATTAATTTTTAGTGGGATTTATTTTTACATATTTACAATTTTTTGGGACTTATTTCATTTTTGCCTTTGGAAGTTATTTCATTTTTTTAGTTGGGCGTTATTTCAATTTTCATGGGACTTATTTCATTTGGGAGTTATTTCACTGTACCGCTAAAATCTTCTTATTTGTATTAGTTAATCAACGAATTATCTAAGTTAAGCCCTGATAGTAAAGCCATCTTGTATAAGCCTCTTTTCAAAACTATTTGGACATATGGAATTCAATTATGGAGAACGGCAAGTAATACTAGTATTGATCTTATACACAGGGCTCAACTCAAAACTCTTAGGACCATAACGGGAGCAACATGGTATATAAAAAATTAAAATATCCATACATATCTAGAAGTACCATTGGTTAAATACGAATTGAGAAAAATTCATGAAGATATATATTGAAGTTGCAACACCATCCGAACCCGCTTACGAGGTTACTTACTAGAACTCAAACAAAAAGTATAAAAAAGTAAAATAGTTTATTCTTGACCTATGTGCAACGAAGACAAAAACAAACAATCTTTAATACAAGAAAGTCATTAACTTTTATTTAACCTCTTATAGCTATAACTACACTGGAATTCCTTAAAAATAACTTTAAATATCGATATTCACAACAAATTTATTCTTTAGTTAATTAAGGTACGGTCACATTTGGCAAATGTTTACCGAAAAAGACGTAACAACTAAATGACATATATT
Organism: Bellardia pandia; assembly: GCA_916048285.2. NCBI lineage: Eukaryota > Metazoa > Arthropoda > Insecta > Diptera > Calliphoridae > Bellardia > Bellardia pandia. Next base: position 30,614,333 of record OU696530.1, read on the forward strand.
TTAACTCGTGTCTTTATTAAAAAAAATTGTTTATTTGCAACAGGATGCAACAAATATTTACTTTTATTTTATTTGATGCTGTTTGATCTTGCAAAACTCTTGTAAGATTAAACAACGTAAATAAATGAGTAAATATTTGCCAAATGTGCCGTACTTTTAGACCCCTTTTTTGAATCAACTCATAAATTCAATCAGGCATACTATTCGCCAGATTTATTTTTATATCTTCACATATAGATCTTCAAGCTTTTTCTAAGTGATATATTGACGATTTTCAATGTTCTCAATCGGGTTCTGATCTGAAAAACATGTGGGCCATTCAAGTCATTAACCCTTTAACGCCTAAGATCGTCTATAGACGGTCATCAGTTGAGTATTAAAAAAACCGGTTTTCATTTAGCCACTAAGACCGTCTACAGACTGTCATTCTTGTTTTGGTCCTGGAGCTTTCCAGAAGTATTTTTTTTTCTGAATTGGAGCTGAAATTCGTGATTTGCAGATGAGATACATGCTAGAACAAAAATTTATTTCTGCAATTGGAACGTATTTGCAATTTCAGGTATTTAAGGGTTAATACTTTTTGTAGAAAACCATCCTTTTGTTTGACGTCTTATATGTATGGCTACGTTGCCTTGTTAAAAAAAACTTTCTTTTCATTACTCTTTTCTAAAAATGACACTAATTTCTCATCTCGAAATTTCGTGTAATCAGTAGATTTCGTTTTGATACTTGGAAAGGTTGCATTAAAACACCACCTTCGAAATTTATTTTTGAGAAATATCGTGTTTCCTTAGATAGGTCTCTCTATACCTATTGTACCTTAACAATTTAATTACTTATCATTTGAAAAAAAAAACACCTTTAACAAATATATGATTAAACAGTGCAATCATTTTTAAGTTTCCTTTAGCGAATTCATGGCTGAGACAACAGTCAAATGTTCACAAACACTACTCCCTCTATCCTCCCTCCCATAACCTATTTTCCTAGTTCCAACACAATGCATTGCATAAGTAGGTGTCATCCCCTGAGTACTGGTCAAAAAAAAAAAAAAAAAACAGCTGTTGCCGAATAATAAACTGCGACTTTTTTCAACAGTCTTCTAATGGTTTTTTGTGACATATTTACCTCGCATACATGAATAATCTGACCAAGACTCTTTATTGTGTTGCTAGCAGAGTTTTTTAATTTGGCAATGGTCTCTCTTATTTCTACCTCGAAAACTGAAATTTAACGTTTTTCAAAATCACTAAGACACAAACCAGACGGAATTTTATAGCAAGTGGTTGAAAATTGCATAATAAGAATAAATAACAGTTTTACCTTTGTTATTCCAGTAGTGTTTTTTATATACCATAAAATGTAATTATAGTTATGAAACACCAACAAAATTTTAATACACAATTTCTCTCTTATATTAATGGTGTTTAGAAAGAAATCATTAACCATACGCTTAAAAAAATTTAGACGATTAATAAACTGTTTGTAACTTTGTAACAAATAGCAAATTCTTATTTATAGTTATGCAATACAAGTATTTCTTTAATAATATGAGGCGTTCTGTGTAAATTTATAATTTTTTTATTAGTACTTTTTTGCTAGTACCTGTAAACTGCCTATAACCTTAGTTTTTAACTTTTCATTATTATTTCCATACTTTCCATTTTTCCACTATATTCATTTTGTATGCATTGTATTGTGTATTCGTGCTGAAACTAATTAAACTAGTTTGATTCTAAAGCACATAATTTGTTTTTGTAGTTAATGTAATTCTCAATTAACAATATGTTGTCCTTTTCAACACATTGACCCACTGCTAGAGAGAGAGAGAGAGAGAGACAATGATAAAGTCGTAAGTAATAATATACAACGTCAACTACTACTTTAAATGTCGACGACCATGACTATGTCATGCAACTGTAATTATAATCAATGTTTTGAGTACCCGCTATGAGGTATTAGCTGTGAGCTGAAGATGTTTCTTATTTGGAAAAAATTTCCTATGAAAATTACATGTTATCAACATGTGTCGATCTAATTTTCGAATATATTTTATGCAAGTTAACTTAGTTTAATATAAATACATTTTTATGTAATTTTCCAAATAATATTGCTATTTTTTTAATTTAGTAAATCAAACAATTTAAAAGAATAAATGAAATAAGCTTCATACTTTTTAAATCCAGTAATTAATGAGTGGGAAAAAGCAGAATACTCACACCGTATACCGATTAACCTATGGGGTAATGCGCTTGAAAGAGATTTGCTCTCATGAATTTTTAAGGCGAGATAGTGGAGTAATAGGCACTTCATCAGCGTTGCATAGACAATTTTTTTTACTGAGGATGCATTAGATATAATATACAATATAATCTGAGTTATATAGAGCGTTTTTTTTAGATGTATAGAGCTTTCAGTTGGCAACACTTTTCAACTGGCGAACATTTTGTCAGCGATCTAAAGATGTCGAAGATTTAGATTATATAATAATTTGTAACATAATTTTTCTAAACATGAAATTTGGAAGATATTTGGTTTGTTTCCCATGTAATTTAAACGTGAAAAACAGTTGGCTTGTTTACCACGTAATTGTGACTATATGAAGAAAATATCTTAAGCAAATTATCTAATATCATTAAATAGATTTTACTTTTCCAAATAAATAATTTTGAAATCGAAATTTCCTTGACATAATCATGATTATTAAAACAAATTCTTTTTTTAAACAGTCTGAACAAACTTTTGTATCCATCCAATAATTTTGTACCACTACTCCCACTCATATAATACGTGCATGCAGTGTGCTAATGAAATGAAATATTTTTTAACTAACTTTCAAGTAGTATAACAATTAAAAGATAAAAAAGCACACTAAAAGCCAAACAGAAGAAAAAAGAACACTATTGGAAAAAGTAGTAGAAAAGAAAGACAAAATGTCATGTAAATTGTTGAATGTGAAAAGGAAACACTAAAAATCAAATAATTGAAGTGGGAAATGAAACTAAGATCCTTTACAACCCTCACTGCGGGAGAAATATAGATAGAGAGCTGCACAACAACACCATTAATAAACAACAATAACAACTGACACTAATACAACCAACAACAACTGTGTAATACAACTACTCAAACAAGAGTACTCTAATATTATTCACTTTACTAGACCACCACAACCTACATTATTACAGTTAGTCAGTCTACTACTTTTACTATTTCAAACGCTCTCTTTCGTATTTTCTCTTTTGGTCTTTCGTTTCGAATATTTACTAGCTATAAGTCGCTGGGGAGTGATGACATGTCAAAGTAGATAAGTAGTAATTGTTGTTTAACAATATAAGAAAAAAAGATATTCTTTTTATTTCTCTTATTCCATAGTTATATACCTATATACAGTATATAAATATCAAACAGGAAGTGACAAAGTTGTATGAAACTTAAAAACAACTATGACAACAGCAACTACAACAAAATAAACAACATGGTCATTTAAGACAAAAAAAAAGGAAAACATAATAGAATAGAATAGAAAAAAGTCAAGTATCAGTCAAAGTGGCAAAAGTGTACGTATGTGTGTACAAGAACTAGAGATACTATAACTATTCTATAACTTTTGAATATACAACCGCGTGCCCTATGTCATAATGTCTGTCAACGTAGTGTCATCATCAGAAGTTTAGAAGTGGCAATATGCACGTTAAAAACACGTTAAAATATATTGTAACATGGCTTGTCACGTTACGTCAAGTGTTAGTTAAACTTTTTTTTGTTAGTTATCTTCAACAGACGTATGTTTAGTGCAGAGGGTTTGTGTGTTCATGGTTATTTCGTGTGTAGACATACATTGTGGTGTTTATAGTGTTTATGCTATAAAAGGTATTTCTAATTCTGGTTCGGTTGGCACTGCATTAAAGGTTAAGCCATATTTAAGGATAAATTTACTTCTAAAATTATTATTTTCAATAGCAATTACTTACAGGATAAACTTAGGTTATTGTTTGGTAGATATTTATAGACTATAGTCTATTTTGAGGAGATTAATAAACCAAAAGTGCATTGCTTTTACAAATATAAATTTCAAATAAGTTTGTAACAACGATTTATGTAGACATCCGTTGTGTGTAATTAGTTTTTCCACAAATCCCAGCAAAACTAAACTTACTGTCCCGCACAAAATTAATTAAATTTAAAATTCTTGAACATTGAAATTAATATTTTTCGAGTTAGGTTATCGAAGAAAGTAACTAATACCAGTTGTTGTAAACCAATATCGTTTTGGCACATTTAATTCAAAAACTTATTAAACTAGAGTTTGTCCTAAATTTTAATGCTCTTTCTGCTATATAACCTCACTTAAACGATTTGGCATAGAATGCGCTGAATTTTTTTTAGTTTGTTTCGCCAAGTTTTAGCTACACTATGCCTTCTGTAGTTTAGATTTGTTAGCAACTACCCTCTTTTGACCCTTCTGCCAAGTTTCTCCCACAACTTCTCAATTGGATTGCGATCCGAGCACTAGGATGTGCCACATTGAATGCGTTGAATCAGTGAATGATAACGTTCTCTAGTAAATTTAATTTCAATAAAAACCCACTCTCCGACACCCGCAGATGATATGCAGCTCTGCACCACCTACACCGAATGCAGCTATAGGGGAAATATTATGTTTTTATATGCCGTGTTAGTGTTTTTTCAGACGTTAATGCCGCCATCAAAGCAAAAAGTACTTAATTTACTTTCATCTGAAAATAATAATTCATCCCAGAAACTATCAGGTTTGCTCTTAAAATCTCTTGCGTAGACTAATCCTTTCTTTTAGTTGACTATTAACTCGTTAAGTTTATTAGCTTTGTGTACTACCCTTCAAATGGTCATGGGATGAATATTCCTACCATTCCTCTTGAATTTGAGCATCATTTTTGGTTGATGGTTTTCTGGGAATTCACGATCAGTTAAAGCTCTAGTTCGGCCTGTTCGATTATTACAATTTAAGCTTGACTCTCCTTTAAAACGATTAATAACACTGCAAATTGTGAAACGACTTCTTTCCATTATTTTACCTATTTCAGCGTAGGACTTGCCTTGATTATACAGGTATAGAATTATTTTTGGCTGAGATTCTGTAGTTTATCTCTATTTGGAGCTCATTTTATTATCCACTAATATATTTGTTTTATTTTTTTTTTGAAGAAAAATGTCGATTTGAAAGGGAAAGATTATGACCATGGTTTATCTATACAAGATGAGTGCAAATCGGAAACAAATACAATACAATACATAAAAAACAGGCATTTTCTTTGTTTAAAGTAATGTACTACTATCAAATACAATTCAAAAAGTAATACTTTTGACATAAATATATTGCAAACAAAGTCAGTAAGTTGTGCTACTGCACTTACCTTGTATAGTTACACCATGATTATGACTCTTAATATACATAAAATATTTGTTTGTTTGACCTTATAATGTGTTCTCTGAAAAGTACTGTGATCTGTGATTAAAAAGCTACAAACCCACCCAAATCCGCTTGCTAGAATTATAGTTCAGAGCCAGACGCAGTCGAGGCTTCGTAGAGCTTATCAGCCAATAATAAATTAATGCTCTGTCAGAAAGTAATCAGATTTAATTTTAGTTTTAAGATTTGAATAATTATTGTTAGGTCTAAGGAAATAAGGCAGATTCAATAATTAATAAAAAAAGTATAAAAAAAATCTTATTAGAAAGCAAACCTATTCAAATTAACCAACCAAGAACTGAAGAATTTGAATTCTGTTATATTATAAACTTTACAGCGAACTATAATGCTTTTGTCTATTCTATTGAATTATTAGGTAATAATGAATCACGGTGAATTGTATTTGATACACAACTAAATCTGCCTTATCATCATTCCAATGTCGGGGAAGTGGTGGTGACACCTGTACCATGAACCTGCAAGGGTTCCAAACTGGATAGAGTCTCTTTTGATGGTTGAGGTCTCTTCGGGGTTCACGCAGTGGCTGTGATTAATGCCTAAAGCGGGTAGAGTTGCATTTTGTTTAAAGACTGATGTTTGTCTAAGCAAGCAAATTTTGGTCAACCAATTTGTTATACGTGCTGTTGCTGATAACAACATAGCCATTGAAAGTAGTAATGACACTTAGCTCGGTGCTCAGGAAATATATGGGAATTATTGCTTTCATAGCAGTTTGTTGTGTTGATCGCCTTTGGAGATGGTTAGAGGCGGCCTACATCGTCCTTGGCAGTGGAGATTTAATGCAGTGTTTCAATTGCTGTATTTTCTGTTGTCCGGGGTCATGCTAATTGACTAGGCTAGGGATGGCAGAGATTAGATTGCCCAAGCTCGTAAGCAAGGTGCTCTTTACATTGATCTTGCAATCATGTATTGAGAAATTGTTAATTGTAGGGTTTAGGTAGGTTCATACAAGTATGCTCTTTGTAAGACATATTCTTTATGTTCCTGCAGGACGTATAATGCGGTGACGAGCCGACTTCGTCCTGCATTTAAGTGCGCCCTGAAGATTAGGCTCTAGAGGCAGGAGCTTCACGTTAATCTTAAACAAAGTTGTTGCACATAATCGCCATAGTAAAACTTAGCGTTTTAATATAACACGATCTGGGCATTCAGAAAATAAGACCAGAAGATTTTAAGAATATTAAATAGATCACTAGAAACAAATAGCTATTGAATTATAATCACATCTCATTATAGACAACTCTGTGATATCTAGACACAATTTCATGTGCACTCTAAACTACTAGTTAATGAGTCAAATGATTTCTATGGGAACTGCAGGGATGAAACGAAAAGTACATTATTAAACAGTTCTTAAACCTTAAACGGATGATATTCATCCATCTGAGCTATTACATATACAATTGCAATTGTAAATTATCAGCTATAATAAAAGTTTGGAATGGTTCTATGCTTCGACTATGAGTCAAAATTCCGTGCTCTCGTGATATCACAATGAGTCTATAAATATGTTCAACTTGAATTTAAAAACCTAAATGTACCGGTTAACTGGGTAACTTCTAGAAATATTTACTAAAACTGATTATGCCGACTATTTGTAGCAAACTTTTTTAGTTCTGTTTTATATTTCTTACAAAAAAAAAAACAACTTTATACTCTTTCTTTTCAATGTTTCTTTCTCTACTTCCGCTTTTCACATTATTTTTTATTTTCTTTTGATGCTTTTATTGACATGACGTTGCCTTAATGAAGTTTTGTTTCAAATTCTAGTTGTCTATAGTTGAGGTGTTAAGTATAGATTCTTTCTTTACGTTATATTGAAGAAACATACAGCATATACTAACATATGTGCGCTAAGTAAGTAGAGATGTAGGCTTAATCTATGATTTGACTGACCAACTACATGAAATTAGATAAAAGTTTTAACTGTTTTCATCTGAAATCGTATGGATCTAAACTACAGCAATTTTCATCTAATGACTTCGAATTTTTCAACATAGTTTTAAGAATTTTTGTAAAAATTTAAGCAGTTTGCAACTGAAATCGTATCAGTCTAAATTATATTTAATTTCAGTTAAAATTTAAGCAACATTTTTAAAAATACTAAAACTGTTAAATTTACTGCCCACAACAAAATCAAAATTTAAATTACAAACTTTATTTGCTTACTAAATGTTTTTCTAAGTCTATGTAAAAAAAAGCTGCCTGCACAGCTAAAACGTTTAATAACCCTTGCTCTAGTTTTCGAAGTCGTTTCTAGAAAAAAAAAATTAAATCATTCCACTAACTGTTTACTCGTCTATATTTACATTTCGAATGTTTCCCTTTCACATGTTACTAAGTATTATTATTCGTACATACTACACATATTTCATTGAATACAGGGTGCTACTGTTATTAATACGAATACGAATATGAGTATGAGTACAACTAACTGCCTTGCAATGGTGAATGTAAGCATTAATGTACTAGTAAAGTTAAGCTTTTATGTACATATACATATTTACGTATGTAGACATACATACATGTGTTGTGTTAATGTACAATTTTTAATTTCATATCTTCATATAGCATACTTTTAGGGCTTTACTTTAGAATTTTGTACACATAATGTGAAACATACAAGTGTATAATGTGTGTTTGGTTCATTTTCATAATGCAGTAATTGTATGCGTTAAAAGTAGACATAAGTTATCATAATGAACTTTTTTAAGTGCTTGCAAAAGACTTATTATAGAAAAAAAGTTTTCTACTTATTTTTATTTTCCTATAAGTATAACAGTATAAGTATACTGTTTTTTTTCTCTCTTTTTGTTTTGTAAAATATTTAGTATATGGAGCTTTATAGATAAATCCTAACATCTACACACATAGACACATGCATACATATACATTTTAAGAATTTTGTGTCATTAAATAGTAATTAAATTCCTTAAAAATGAAGTTTTAAAAACTGACATTAACGAAACTTTTTCCTTTTCTCTTTTTAATGATGTAAGTGCTTTGAAAAGCAATAAAAAACTTTAAATTAAAATAATTATATGGGGATTTAAGTAAAAATACAATACTAAAAATATGCCTTAATTATGAAAAAAAATAACATGATAAAATTTTGTATTGCAAATTTTGTAATTCTGTTGACTTTTATATCAGGGCCTTCTTAATAAAGGCATATCACCAGGTTAACTAACATATTTGGTAAAATTTATGCAATACAAAATCAATAGTTTGCCAAATTAGTTCTAAACAAATGTCATAAGTTCGACGTGAAAGTTTTTGGATGACATAGGATAGAATGTCACCCGTGTTGTAAAATTATAACTTTCAGTTGTCGTGATATACTTCTGAAAATATGTAATATTACAATATTAGAAATGGGTATGGCTCAAACTGCAAAATGTTACTTTCAACTAATGTAGTAACAGTTTTTAAATAATAAGTAAATAACTGGAGTAATATAAATCTGGCGCTATTTCACGCAACACTTACCAACTTTTCAGTTTGCACTTATGCAATTTTTCGTCAATTTGCAAAACTTTAAGTTTCTCAGAACTATACAATTTGACAAATGATAAGTTGAAATTGATAAGAGTAATTTGCAAAAAAATAATTATGCTGTTTCACAAAAACTATAAATTCTATTTTTGCAAAGCAAATTTTTATAAACCTGTAAAAAAAATTTCTAAGGTAAATGATAGCTTTACAAATTAATTATGATATAACACGATTTCAAAATATTAAGACATCAGTGTTTATTTGTAAATGAAGAAGAAGCGTTTATAAGAAGAAATTATAGAGACCGAATTAATTTTTCAGAAGTACAAAGTTGATTTTGAATAAAATACAAATTATTTAGAAAATTGTCATTTTATTTTATTATAATAATATGGTATGGTTTTATTATGAATGGAGCAAAATTTTGGCCAAATAGCCGCCGCGCCGAGGCTATTTGGAGAAATATATAGAGAAAAATTAAATCATTGTACGCAGCGTAATCAAGTTGTAATAGCTGAAAAGCGGAAATGGTCAGTAAATTAAAGTTGCAGCTTTGCAAGTTGTTAAGTTAACGACGTCAAAATAGATACATTACGTTGGCCCGATGACGTCATTGGTATTGATTAACACTTTTTTATGATCGGTGGCTTCCCTTGTGTTCGTCGTTGCGCACAATCATTTATGCGCTTACATTACACAAGAAAGAATATGAGGACCGGCATAGAAACCGCCGGACTAAACATTTTACACTGCAAAAACAAGCGCGTTGCTGGAATTAATTTTCGGATGTTGTTGTCTTGAGTGATATTGGTTATGGAATGAAAAACATATTGAAACACCGATAACCCTGCAGAAAAGACTTTTAATCGTTGCCACAAAAGAACACGGCGCATAATTAAAACTAGTTTTGGCATTCTTAAATAGAGATTTCCGTGCCTAAATTAAATGATATATAAACAATAATATGTTCATAATATTTACTACAATTTTATATTGTAGTATTGTTTTGAAAATTAGCAAAAAAAAATATTTTTTTTTCTTTAATAACAGATAACATTGCAATTATTTTTTCATTTTTATTGTGCGGCTCGTTTAACGAGTTGTATTGTAGCAATGCCAAGAGAAAAGTAATAAGACGGAAATGCAAAGCTGATTAAATGCTTTGTGGAACGCATTGCCACTTACTTTGCAGGTCAGCACAAATACGTTAAAAAGACCGCAAAGTTTAAGAAAGACAGCAATGTCTTTACAAAAATTTGGTTTACCGCAAAATGAGTTTTGCAAAGAATATTGTGGAACAGCAACAATTACCTTTTTGCAACAAAATTAATTTTAAAAGTGCGAATTGAAAAGTTGATACATTGTTTGTGGAATAGGACTTTGGTTGGAATGTTGGCTTGCTCAGGAAAATTAACCAATGTTACATCAGTGTCAGGGTATTAATGAAAGTAGGCAAGACTAAACTAATAATGCTTTATATTTACTGAGAAAATCTGTAATTTATAATCAATTCATTGAACAGTTAAGATTTGTTTAAATAATGGGTGAGCCAAAAGTGTTACAAACCAAAAAGAATTGACAGCTAATGTTAGTAAAATTACAGCATAAGATACAATACGATGACTGTTCAATCAAGATCATCCTAAACGATGACGCTTATTTTCATCTTGCAGTCTTTGTTAACAGCGTCAATTATCGATTGTGAAAAACAAATATATTAACAAGACGGTATCGTATGGTAAGGAATTTTTGCAGGAAGCATCATTGCACCACATATTTTGAAAAATGAGTCTGGTTTTACTGTGACAGTTATTGTTATGGACGTAGATGGCACTTGTTTTCAATAACTATAATAATAACTTCCTGCTTCTGTACTTTTGTAAAATACGGAGCTTTAATCCTGGCTCTGTACTCTTGTTTCGGTGATCAGAAATGGTCCCCTAGATTATGTTATTTAAGCTGTCATTTCAAATCAAATGTATGTACATATATAAGCACAACAACCTCTAGAATGAAGGAATAAATGTAACACTTCATTAACGACATTCCTGCACAGTTATTCGCCATGGTTATGAAAAATGTTTAACAAAAGTACGAGTATGTATCAGCAAAGCCATGAACGCTTTTTAATTCAATATCATCTGCGCTTTTCTATTTAATTAAAATCATTCGTACATTTGACATTATAAAAGAAACTTAGAGATAATAGTTATGAAATTTAGTATAAAAAGTGTGCAACATTTTACTATAAATATATAAAATGGATGTGTATTAGATAGCAGTTGCTCTTAATTGAGTAAAATGAAACTGATTTATACATTATTATTTTGCAAACCAAATTAGTATAGACCTGGATTGTAAATCCTTATAGAGAGCGGATTCGATCAAGCGATATCCATATGTTGGTTAAATTATGTTTTCTAAGGCTCCAGTTATCTGAAATCTTGGTAGAAATATTATACATCTATTGGTATTGAAAATCATCAAAATTTCATATAAAATAGAGAAACACAACTATCTACATTTTGGCCAGAAAATATTATATCTTGAATAGGTAAGATGCAATAAATTAAATAAAGATTTCTGTACAACGATTTATATGTATATGTAAATTATTGTATTGCATATTAGATAGTGATGTTTGTACGAGATTTATGTTAATTTAAGTGATTTTCCGGTAATGGACTATATATGGGAGCTGCGGTCAAATACAGACTGATAGTCATAAAATTGAGTATGTTAATATTTACATGTAAGGCCTATTTGGCTTGAATTTCAATTTAATAGTTATGTTTACAAGATTTTTGTGAGCATTGATTTTCGGAAGTAGACTTTATATGGGGCTATGTCAAAATATGGAGCGATGCAAACAAAATATGGTTTTAAGAATCTTTAGACATATATGTTTTATATAGCCATATTCCGGGAAAACATTAAGGTGGGAGTTATGGGAAATCATGGACCGATTCTTGCTATTTTGTTCCTCCTTTTATAATAAAAATAAAGTACACACATTTTCATGATGTTACCTGCATTATATTTGAAGATAATAGAAACAATTTTAGAAAAAATCGAGGTGGTCTGAAACTTTAGTCTTTAACTCGAATTCTACTGAACCAATTTTCTCTACTTTCAAAAACAAACATTTCAGTAAAACATATAATGTTTGAGAGAAATTTCTTTTTGTAAGTCTTTTTTGAGGATCTATCGTGCCTTCAACAGACGGACGGACATTGCTAGTTCGTCCTAAAATCTTATACGGATCCAGAATATATATACATATACTTTTTGGTTATATGGCTAATATTTGGATGCGTTATAAATGGAATGACTTTTTGGTGGTGAGTGTAAAAAGGTGAAGAATATTACATTTATTACAAAACTGTTTGTCTCGAGAACAATTTGGCGATACAAATATATCCAGTATCAAAATAAACATAAAAACCATAAATTTTAAACAAAAAAATACACACTAAATAATAAAAAGTAATCACGTATAATGTGTCTTAGACTATGCATTAAAAATTTAATTCAATACAATATTTTCATGCTGAATATTTTTGTTTAGAAAACCCTGAAAAATAAGGGTTTTTGTAAAGTTTAAAATAAAATATCACAAAAAATATAAATGCTGGAAAAATAATAACAGTTACACTCAAATATAAACTTATATATATGTATGAATAGTAGTGTGTTATTGCAAGTTTATATATGTTTATCAAAGGTTTATTTAAAGAATATAATGTTTATGGACTTCTTCTACTAAGTTCTATTTTTCTGCTGAAAGTTCTGTAGACATCATCTGGAACAAACTCATGTTGAAGATGTGAGTATATATGTACATATATTGCTGATACTTCATGTGTGCTGGTATTTTAAAAGAATAAAGTAAAAAAAAACCTTTAGAAAAAGTTCATTCACCGCACTATAAAATATAAACTACGAGTACTTGTTCATAAGCAATCCATTCTAACATGCATTGAAGAAATCCTAAGGGTATTTCAACAAAATGTTGAGGAATTTTTTATTGTTTGTTTGTTAAGAACTGGGAAAATAAGAAACATTTTTGTATTAGTTTAACAAAAAATATGACCAGCCTGGACAAAACGTTGTGTTATGAAAACATAAATATTTTAAAGGGAACAAACTATTTAAAGCAACGTTTTTGATGCTAAAAATAAAAAATTCTTGCATAAAAATATTGAATTTAAGTTGTAAGAAGTAATTTGTTAAGAACTTAAAGATTTTGTTATTGTTTTAATCAATTAATTTTTGTTTTTTTTATCTTTTGCAGAAGATGCTGTCCATATCACAGCCATACTCGGTGAAGGTGTCATCTTCAATTGTCACGTTGAATTTCCCAATGATCATCCAGTCCCGTACGTCCTACAGTGGGACAAGAAGGTGAGCGAAACGGTACGATATCACAAAATAATATTTCTTCTCTAAACTCTCTTTTTTATATTATTATTAAAGCGTCAGACAAAATAAAACAAATAAAAAACAAATTCAAATAAAACGAATCTCCTCCCAAAACAAAACTCCAAAACAAAACGAAAAATGTTTGTGTTCAATTTCTTTGAAACTTAACTAAACTAAAAAAATCTATTTAAAAACAAACAATATGAGAAAAGTTTGCTACAAGAAGAAACACAAACGTTTACTACTCGTATGAAAAAAACAAAAGTTTTTTTTTTCATTTTACCAAAAAAACAAATATTATTTCCATATTCTTTACAAAACACATGCTGTGAGTATTTGTGATTTTGAAAATCAACATAAAGTATTCAAAAACTAAAAGAAAAACTTAAACAGTTTTAATTTGAAACAATAAAAATATAATTTTCTTATAACAAATTGGCTGTAGAGATACAAGTAATTGTTTGGAATTATTATTTTATCAAAAAAAAAAAAAAAAAAAAAAACTAAAAAATAAAAGTCAATTTCCTTATTGTTTTTAGTTAATGGGTTTTTTTGTGTAATGTATTGATTGTTATTGGCCATTATTTTCAAACATTTTTAATTAAATATTGTTATTTTAGTTTCGTTTTCATAAAAAACCAAATAGCAAGTTGTTTTAAACTCAAAAATCTCAAACAAAAGATTTTCAAACAACTAGAAATTTTATTTATAATTAAAAACAAATAACATAATTTTTTTCTTTTTTAATAAAGCTTTTACTTAAGGCTTTTTTATTTCAAAATAATCCTACTATGATTTTTGTTATAATTTACAAAAAATAAACTACAAATACACGTTCTTTTTTAACAAACAAATAAACCAATAACGCTTTTATTAGCCAGGCTTCTCAATGACAACAAAATTTAAAATATTTACTTTGAATCTACAAATTCAAAATTACTTAATGAATTTGATAATATGCAAAACGCTTTAAGATAAAAATCTAGCCAAATAGTGAAACTTTTTTAACAAGAAAAACAAACACCCTTTAAAATATTATTTCCTAAAAAACTTGTTTTTGTTTTAAACAACCAGTAGCAAGAGAGAGAGTGAGAGAAGAAAAATTTTCATTCCCTTCACCTAAAAACGAAACCAATCGCCCTTTAACATATTCATAGAATTATAAACAAAAAAAATATAACAAATTGATAAAAGAAATTATCAAAACTGTATACACCATTTAAATTGCATTGATTTTATATTGTAGATCAACCCATTTGAAAGAATAAATAAATAAAACAAAAACTCTTTTCATTTAATTTAACCTAACAACAACTGTACACAGCCACTCAAAACACTCAGAACCAAATAATACTTACATACTTACACTCAACCACATTCATTATCTTTTATTACCTACACAATTACACATAATTTACATACATTACTTATACTTTCATATTCACTTACTGCCACCAAACACTGTTGTAAATTTTATTTATTTCAAATTTAAATTCAAACTTTTCAAATGCGCGTGTGTTTTATTTCCTACAAATTTTATTCTCAATTCAAAAAAATTTATATCAAGAACAAATATGTATCAATTGTACAATTCACCAAAATTTTCTTCTAATAATAATAAATACTCTTCTCACTCTTTATTCACAATTAAATTTTAAATATTGACAAATATAAAAAAATTTATATTTCCCCATAAATTTCTTTATTAGTTCTAGAGCAAAAAGCACAAATTTACACTTAATAATACACAAACAAATTGGTTTTTTTATTGTTTCTGTTTTTTATTATAATATGAATTAACTTTATGTTCTGGATTTGTATGTAATTTTTTATTTCTTTGGATAGTATATTTGTGTTTTGTTTGATTTTTTAAAAGTAGAATTAGAAAATGTTTGCAATTTTTTTCAGATTTTTTTTCATGTATATTTTATATGTGTTGGTAAATGTTTAAATTATAGTTTTGTAAAAGTATGCCAGCAAAAGTGGTTAATGATTTGGCTTTATTAAGCAACTAACTTAACAATGATCACTTCACAACATCTGCTGTACTAGGAAATTGCTTAGTAATGGCTTATATATAATTTTACGTACCTGTTTACAAAATTGATTAATATGTATTAATATAATTCACTGTAGATTTGAATTTGCTTGAGATTAAATTATTTTTCTTTATGCAATTCTTTTTTCTAATATTTTAGAAAAATAAGTGAAAAAATAGTAAAAGACTCAATCACTTAATTCTCTGGTCTTAATTATACATGTGGTAAATACTTGTCTCCAATGGCATCATTTGTTTAACTAATCAGTTAAGGGGCCAATGTATAAAAAATTAATAATAATTATATTAACATTTTAACTTATTACTTTGGACCAAGATGAAAACTACTTTTATTACTTAAAAACAAGTAAGACAGTATAGTCGATCAAGCCCGACCATATAATACCCTACACCTAGTAAGAGGTTAAAGTTGATTACGGCGAGTTGTTGATTTATGGGGACTAATTACGGACCGACCATTATAAAATTAGGTGTCATCATTTCTGTATATTATTTGTGTCGAATTTTATTTGATTACCAACATTCTTAAGAAATTTATGATCGTTAAAGTGATTTTCGGAAGTGGGTCTTATATGGGAGCTACGACTAATTATGGACCGATCACAATAAAATTTAACCGTATTATTTCAATACATATGAGATATATTTGTGTTAAATATTATTTGGATACCAACATTTTTGAGTGAATTATGCTCTTTAAAGTGATTTCGGAAGTGGGCCTTATATGGGAGCTACGACTAATTATGGACCAATCTGCACAAAATTTGTAGATGTGATTTGGCTTCATTTACCACTTATTTGTGATTAAATTTGTTTGGCTCCTTTCATAATTCAAACATTTATGATCGGTAAACCCCAATTTCGGGAGGACTTTTGTATGGGTGCCAGGTGAAATAATATACCGATTTCCTTCAGTTTCAATCCCATACGTCCTTGGGCCGAAAAAATATCACTTACCGAATTTTATCGAAATATCAAAATTGCGACCTGTACTCTGCGCACAAGCTTTACATGAACATCCAGCCAGACGGACGAACGGACAGCGTTAAATCGACTCAGAAAGTGATTCTGAGCCGATTTGTATACTTTAAGGTGGGTGTTGGACCAATATTTCTGGGCGTTACAAACATCAGCACAAATCCAATATACTCTCCCCACTATGGTGGTGTGGGTATAAAAATAATTCCTCTATTACATGAGTCGTGATATAGAAATAGAACTAAACTTAGCAGAGTGGTATTTCGACTGTTCACTTTCTTGATCATGTAGGACTCTGTATCTCAAATCTTTGAAGTGTATTTTAGTTGTAGAACTCGTCCTCATGAGCAGCTATCGGAAACTCTTCTTGGTTGCTCAGCTGAGATTAAAATTCAGATAGCAGCTAAGCTGGTTCCTTTTAATTTGGATGGATGTGTCATCAAAAAAAAATTATGCAGTTGGACTTCTGAAAATCCAAGAGAAATTCTTGAGAAGCTTTTGCACAATCAACATGTATTGTGCGCTATGTGGCCTGGATACCTATTGGTCCAATTTTTTTAGTTAGGCTGGAAAGTGGTTATATTATATTGATGATGCTATCGAGAAATGTTAACTGAATATTGGTCTGTTATTGATGATATGAAAGTAACTGACATGTGGTTTTGACACGTCGATGTCAAATGTTACACAGCCACCGAAGAAATTTATTGCAATAAACAATTTTTCCGTTTACAAAATTTTACAAAATACAGCTTATAATTAGATGACATGATCAAGCGATTTAACATTACTGTATTATTTTTGAAGACAGAGACTAAACAGATCTAATCGAATTGACTACTTAAAATTTGTAATGTGACTAATGAAATGAACCCGTCATGATCATTAAATCATTGAATGATTTTCATACAAATTATTTGTTTTATTTTATTTTGAAAAACAATATTATCGTTAAGAATCCCCTTCTTCATTCTACAATATCTCTTTTATTTTTGTTTAGCTATTAGACTTTTTTCAATATCAAATTTTTTTTACAGAAAATTTTATTTACCCTAGAAATTAACTTAATATTTTCAAAAGTTATAATAAGTATGTTGGGAGTATACTTGAAAGCTAACCCCCATGCTATTGAATAAATATGCTTAAAATAGCATTGAAATAAAATAGTTAAGTAAACTTTTTGTCCTACTTTCAATGCTACTCAAAATTTCATTAGAATTTTGCAATAAAGTTTTTTTTTATAATTTACCTTGATTTAATAAAACAAAACAAAAACCATAAACAATTTTATCTGCATAAAAGAGGAAAAAAATATGTTTCATTTAGTATTTGTTTCCTGTTTAAATAAAAACCTATACTAAAGCATAATTTAAAAATAAAAAAAGACAGCAAAAAACTAAATAAATAAAAACTTTATAATTTTTAAAACAAAAAACTAGAATACCAACATGCTTAAGTATAAATGTATGTAAGTATATATGTACGTTTGTTTTGTTTATATATTTTGAAAATGTAGAAAAAAATATTGTAAATACATTTATACTTATACGATACATATACACATATAAAAGTGTACTTGTGTACATTTGTATGTTTAAATGTTTATTTAGATTAGTAAAATATATTTATATATAAAAAATAAAACATATTTCAAATGAGCAGCAAAAACATGCCACAGTGAAAAAGAGTGAAAAAAAAGTTAAGTACGACATCAGCAGCAAAAAATTAAAACTTACAAAACTTTATCAAATAAATAAATTAGAGGATAATGCAACTTAATCCTTTTAATTTTGGTTTGGATATTAAATTGTATAATAGTTGTTACACTTATGTTAAAATAAGGATTTTCTGTTTGACTTTTTTTCTGGTCATATGTGTATTTTCATTGCAAAATCTCTTGTCGTTGACAAGGCAAAAATACACATGTGTTTGATAGTAAGGTGCTGCATAGAGATGAGAGTATAATAAGAAAAAATAGAAAAGACAATTACTGGAAGTTTTACTAAATTCCAAGGAAAATAAAATATAATGTGGTTTAAAAAAACTGAATAGACTGATAGCGAAGTATGTGAAAAGACAAATAACAATTTATTTGTGTATAAATTTAAACTATAATTTTTTAATGACTTTTACTTTATAAAATTAATTTCTGTAATTCTTTCATTTGAATAAGAGTTTTCAAAAATCAAATCGAAATTTATCAGTTCGACCAGTTTCTAATATTTTTTATTTTCATTAGCAAAAATGTCTTATTATTTCGTCTTGAGTTCATTTTAATTAATAATTCAAAGAATACCATCGTAAACTTATATTTTCTAGACAATTAAAATGCATTTTTCTACCTTGCCAAGGGCGCCATCACAGCAATGTGTGTTGTCCAAGATCTACTTGTAAACATCATCCATCTATTTAACTCACCATTATTGAGAAATAGACTTCGCGAATTAAACATATTTCTTATTACATATTATGAGTTGGAACGAAATTTACATACATTTACAATATGTGTGTATTATTCTTTATTATTGGGTCGAATTAATCATTCCGTTCCGCGATTGCCGAAAGAAATTTTTTGTGCGGAAGCTTAATTTGAAATTATTCATTCCGTTATTTTTTCTTTTTGCGGTATCATCACTACACAGTCAGTCTTGCAGCATGCCGCAAAAACTAATAATTACATTTTACATATCCATCTATATTTCTTTCCGCTTAGTTTTCCTTTCCGTGCGGAATCAATAATACCACCCATTATTATTCTTCAAATCGGTTTTAACAATTAAGTTGTAAAACCTTTTGCTTGTTTTTAAATAAAAAATACTAAGCTTTGTGGTCCAAGACCGATTCAAATTGATTAGGATATGCTTTCTTTTAGAAACCAATTTTATTAAGAATATTTTGATATCCTATGAGGTCTCCAAAAAGTCTTAATTTTGAAAATATTTGAAAATACTTTTCACACATTCTTAATATAGATCTGACTTTATGTCGAAAATCTTAATTAATAATTAAGAAATTGTTTTGATTAATATACCTTATAGAGTGTATTTTTTGATTTGTTTCCATTTAAATTGTTTGTTATTTGTAAATATATCGATGGTCTCATGTAGAAAGGCCCTAACTCGCATATTTGAAACTTTACAGCAGAAGGTAAAAACATAATAGAAACTGTAATATTCAACATGTAACTTTTTTTGTACAACTGCTTATAAAAGCGTTATTTTTTACACTATTGCACTAAGTTTTTGTGAGGAGGTGTATTTGCGTTAAATGCATTAGAATCGCAAAAAAAACAAATTTCGAAAAAATAGCGAGTTAGGGCCTTTCTACATGACACCAACGATATATGTATATCGAACTGCTTTTCAAATCGAATTTTTCTAATTTTCGATTACTCTTTCCAGCATTACCGGTAGCTAACTTCCAAGTAAATAGTTTTGAAATCACATAACCCACAAAAATTATGACTTTATTTCTTGAATGAAGACATTATTTCTTTGACATATTTTTAACATGACATCGATTTTCGTTATACAGCTGAATAATTTGGAGATGTTTTTGCGACGTGAGTCGTTACATTATGAATTGTCCAACAATACTGAATATAAATAAGATATCCGTATGAATCCGCCCACAGTAAACAAAAACAAATGAAAAAATAGGTCTAAATGCTTCAGCCTATAAAGGCAAAATAGCATACTACTTTAAAGTTTGCATTAAGTAAAATAAGATTTTAATATAAAAAATACCTTCATCTGAACTAATTTCGACCGTTGGTAATTTTAGTAGCTTTCGATATCATTAAATTAAAATTACACACAGAATATATCTTGGGACAAAATAATAGTACTTTGGAATAAACAACAAGTCACGGAAAAAGAAAGTAAATAGTATCAGCAGGTTTTCAAAAAAGCTTCTTAAAGTTGGTAAAGTTTAATGTAAAGAATATATTACATGTAGTGAGAAATTGTATGTCATCGATAGTACGACTAAATATTTTCGCCAAAGAATTTTATTTTGTATAACTACCAGATCATTCAGAATGATTTTCGAATTCTTGGTTACAATAGTCTTGAAAACACTTTTGTTTTTAGTAAATCTATGCAAAATTAGTTTTGAAGATATCCAAGATTTTAAATTTTTTACCCTTCACTTTTAAGTAATGGCTTTAAAATTCCTGTGAAAAGTATAAAATCTTAATAATAAAATTCCAAACTCAAAGTTCCAATGAACTCATGAGCTCATCTAATATTCCTGTCTATAAAACAAATGTATACTTATACCCTCTCCCCAAAAGGGTCGCATATGTGTATTGTTTCCAATTATAATTTAAATAAAAACCCCTAACTCACTTATATTTAACTTATATTTAATATAAGTTTCTGCTTAACAAACAGGAATTAATTTAGCCTTTTTTATTGTGTAAACTTTGTTTGTTTATACAGTTTTCTCTTACAGAGTTTTTCTAAACTTTTTTATGAATATTTAAATTATATTTAACTTTTTGTATATTTTTGTGGTCAATATAATTTATGGGATTGTTTTAAAATATAACTAAAAGCTGGATTATGATTAAATTAATATAAAATGCTGTTGAAATGTTTAAGTTATATTTCGGCTTTATTTAGTAAATAAGTGGGTGTTTTTGAGAGTTGTAATGAGTGTTTTTGAAAAATTTTTGTGATTGCGATAAGTGATTTTGAAAAATGTGTTTATTGTTAATTTTTAAAAAAGGGTGATATTTTAAGAGCTTTTGGATTCTGTCGGTATTTCATAGCTCCCCAAGTAAAGTAAATCGTTCACCAAGTTCGCCTCTTAATTGCGCTATTACTTCGCTTGCTGTGTGTTATGAGGAACAGTCTTGTTGAAATCGCATGTCAGTCAAGACCAGATATTCTATTTTGGGCTCGTCATACACAGTAACGTTCCTTTCTTAGTCGTACTTGTAAAAGTACGGCCCAATGTTGTCAACGACCCATAATACACACCAAACAGTGCATTTGTTGGAATACATTGCTTCATGCTGCTCCTCACACCAAATACGATGATTTGCTTGTTTACGTATCCATTCAACCAGAAATGTGCTTCGTTGCTGAACACAATTTTCCGGTAAAAAAGTGCACGATACATTTGCCTAACCGAGCATGAATAGTGATAATAAAATTCAATGCTCTGCAAGCGGTGTTCGTTTATAAGTCGATTCATGTTTAAATTATAGAGTAAACGAAACATCTGAGCTTCCAAAAACTGTCTTGCAAAAAAGAAAGTCTCTAAAAAAATCACCCTTTACTTTAAAAACTAACTATAAAACAATTCGTTCCATTTCTATAGCAGCTATATAAATTAAATATTTGGATTAAAAGTAGTTTCTGTGTTATGTTACCTGTTTTCTGTTTAGAAAATTCGAAAATCTGCAAAGTAGCAGCCATGTCACAGAATTTAATTCCGTTCGGAAGTGAAATTAATTCGGTTTTTTTCCTTTATAGAAAAGTGAAACGAAAAACTCTTTCGGAATGAAACCACTTTTAATTTGTAATGTGGAATTGTAATTTTAAGCATTTCTAGGTTTCATTCCGAAAAAATTGTTCGTTTTACTTTTCTATAAAAGAAAAAAAACGGAATTAATTCGACTTCCCAACGGAATTAAATTCTGTTACATGTAATAAGCTAAATGTGATTATTTTGTGTATTCCATTTGTTATCTAATATTTGTTACCAAAATTGTTTAAACTCTACTCGTATTCCAATAAAACACATCTCCATATTTTCCAAGCATAATTCACCAACCTCATTAGATTAAGTTTTCAAGCTAAATTGTAATATTTATATGTGAATTTATGTATGTACATATATTCAAAATTTTTTCTGCCTTCATTTTGCTCTAAATAAACATTGTTTTTAATTTTAATTATAATTTATTTGCTTTGTATAATTTATGCGTCAGCTTTAGTGATTTAATGTTTTCTGTTGCTGTTTTTATTGCTAATATCTAGTAATTTATATTTGTTTATTAAGTAAATAAATTTTTATCTGTTTATATGTTTAAAAATTTAAACTAAGGATTACAAAGTGTCAGTTTAAATTTGCCTCAGTCACCAAAAAAAAGAAAAACAGGGAAAAACAAAATTAAAATCTATAATAAAATAGAATAACTACGCTTAACTAATTAAATATCGAATTTAATTAAAATATGTTGCAAATCGAATTAAATGAAATGCTGACAGTTGATTGTCAATGTATATATATATATATTAAATGGAAGTTATTTGGTTTAGAATATAATAAAGTTGCTAAGCATTATTTGTGGAAATTTAAATTTATTGCAAATTGACAGCGATAGAATTATTAGGTATTACACAGTGATAGAAAATTTAATGAAATAGAAAAACCTGGGACCGGATATTATTTTTCTTGTAGGGCTTGTCGAGTAAAACAAGATTCCAATAGTGGAATATGCCGGTCACGTCCAAAATCCGGTTTTACGGTTAAAAACCCGGTTTTTGTACCTTTGCGCACTTATAAGCCTGTAATTTTGTTGACAATGAGCCGATTTTCAATTTCTGACTAGATAGAAACTGAGATCTTTCGAATGATATATAATTTAACTAAGAAAACTTGAGAAATATTGGTGTTATTGTCGGGAAAATTTTGTTATATCAAATTGTGTAATTGCTTAATACAATTTTATGAATTGATTAATACAATTTGTATAGAATTTTTAAAAGTTTATTTTCATAAAAAGTAAAATAACTCAGTCAATTATTTATCTATTTTTAAACTCAAATATGCGTTGTAATCGTAAATAAACGCACTTTTTGAACTAATTCAATAGTATTGTTTCTTTTATTTCGGCACGAGTTCATTAAATTCAATTTTTCACTAAATTATTTTTACTGAAGATAGGAATATAATAGTATTATAGTTTCTTAATAAAATAATGCATTAAAACTTCACCAAATTTAATTTTTTTTAAAATCTACAAAATTTGTATTTGCTCGACAATAACACCAAAATTTCGCAAGTTTTCTTAGATAATATATATATCATTCGAAAGATCTTTCCAAATCTGGTAAGTAATTGAAAATCGGGTCATTATCAACAAAATTACAGGCTTATAAGTGTGCAAAGGTACAACCGTAAGACCGGATTTTGGAGGTGTCCGGTATATTTCACTATTAGAATCTTGTTTTACTCGACAAGCCCTACAAGAAAAATAATATCGAGTCCCAGCTTTTTTGGACTGTCGACACATACTTATTATTTATTTAAAATGAATTCAATATTACTCATACGTACCGTGGATAATTTGTATCAATGTATAATATAACTTACTAGCGGACCCGGCGAACTTTGCCTCGCCCCAATTTTAGGCCTTCAGACAAACTTTAGAGTAATAATATAATACAACAGGAATAATTTCACACAAAATTCCGTACAAAAAATTCAATTTTCCAATTTTTCCCATTTTCCGACTTTTGCGAAGAGATTTTCCAATTTTCCGCGTTTCGCATTTCGCATTTTTCATGATTTACACTAAGAAATTTCTATTTTTTTAGTTGGAAAGTCATTAAGTCAAAAACTCGATTTTCCAATTTTCCGACTTTTCCGGAGGGATTTTCCAAAATTTTCTTCCGTAAGAACCTTCTCCTCGAAAATACGAACAACTGACAAAAAATTTTATAGAAATCGGCCCAGCCGTTCTCATTTGATGAATTACTATACATTTTTTACACCATTTTTATATATATAGATTAGTAAGTGTACAAAATTAATGTGATCTGAGCCATTATTGTTACAATTTTTTTAATATGTCGGCAACATGTTTGTTGTATTGATGGATCAAGCACCTTTTACACATATTTTTGGACTTGGAAATGTATATTTCAACAGACACCAAGACTTCCTTCAATTAAATTTCTTGGAAACAGGAATCTGGAATTTTAATATTCCATTAGTCATAGATGAATACTACACTCTAAACTAACCAACTCACACATATATGTAATAAGTAGTTGCAACTAATTTGTAACACCATTATTCTTAATAAAAAAAGCTTTACTTAAAAGCTGTAATAGGAAAAGACAATTTTCGTATTCAGTAAAGACCTTAATACGTTGTCTTCCTTTTTTACTATAAATTTTTCCCTTATTTTCTGTTTTATTTTTTTCCTTCTTTTTCAACTTTCAATAATGACAATTTAATTGCCCTTATGTTTTTAACGACTTGGAAAGAAAACAACAAAACGTATTTCTACGTAAAATGTAATTTGAGAAAATAAAAAACAACATTGCGAATTTGCTTTGGCATTTCAAAAACGCACAAGAAAAAGGGTTTTGTTTTTTTTTCTCTACACTTTCTTTAACTACTTTATGGTGTTTAAAGTAAAATCTATATACATACGAGATATACAAAAATAACTGTTTTCTTATAAAACTCATTTAAAAAGCTTATCTACTTAACAAGTAAAAGAACAAAAAAATTACACGCAATAGAGTTGTTTTAGAGGAAATACGACAAAAACAACAAAACATATAGATATATGTTTCTGTATATGTGTATACGTATGTAAGAGTTAAGTAGCTTAAAGATTAGTAAATGACAAGAAAAAAAGTTGGAAAACAAAAACTTTTTCAAAATTAAAAGGATTAAATTTATAGTTATATACATATATATATATATAACGGGTCCGCCATCTAACGTTCCTTTTTCAACTAGTGCTTATTTCGTGAATGGTAACACTTAGCTGATGTCCGATTTGACAGATAATTAGTTTTATCCTTCCGCTGAACGAATATGGTTGTATATACGCTTAAACAACGCTGGGAAATATTTTTGTCGCTTCGCTAAGTGGGCTTGCGATCGACTTACAGATGAAAAAAAAAAATCATCTTTTCAGATGAAGCTCATTTTGATCTTGGCGGGTATGTAAACAAGCAAAATTGTCGCAATGGGGCACATACGCATACTTTGAAAAGCCGATGCACCCAAAAACAGTCAGTGTTTGATGCGGATTTTGGTCCAGAGGCATAATTGGGCCATTTTTTTCGAAAATGAGCAAGGAGATGCCGTTACAGTCAATGGCGATCGTTATCGGGCCGTTGAACGAATTTTTGTTCACAAAAATTGAAGAGGAGGATATTGGTAACATTTGGTTTCAACAGGACGGCGCTACGTGCCACACAGCCGAAGATAAACTCGATGTTTTGCGTCCTTTTTTTTGAAGATCGCATTACTAGCCGCAGAGCTGATGTCGTTTGGCCACCTCGGAGCTGCGATTTATATATATATATAAATATTACGACGAGAAGCCAGAGACAGTTGACTCTTTAAAGGACAATATTCGTGAAGCCATTGGTGAAATACAGCTGCACACAATCGATAATGTGCTTTAAAATTGGACCCATCGTATAAGCTACTGCACGTCCGAGGCAGCCATTTGAATGAAATTATTTTCCATTATTAACCGGAAGGATTGTATTTTCAAAAAATAAAAGAAATTTGAGAAAATATTCAGTAGGTTTTTTTATAGCATTTTCAAAAAAAAGTTATTTGGCGGACCCTTTAGTATACAACTTTGAAATGGCGTACATAAGCAGTAATTTTCACTTAGGGTGCCCTGCTGTTTATTTGAGCATTATTTTTACCCCCTTTTATTTGATATATGTATGATTGTGCTAAAAATAATTAAAAACGAAAATAGTATATTTGAACTTAATTTAATTAGTGTTATTAGTCTATATATACATATATATGCTAATTACCATAAGTCGAGCTATAAATGGACTCTGCTCTTCTACAATGCTGTCAAGAATAATCGAAAAGCCTTCAGTTTCCCTGAAATTCAAAAATCTAAAATCAATACAAAATTAAATAAAACTGTCTTGCAACATATCAAGTTTAACTTCTGCAAAAATACGAAATTTACCGAATAATAGATTGATTTAAAACATTTTACTTAAAACTATGTTTCAATACCTTTCACTAAAAGAGTAAAAAGTAAATATAGTTTTGTGTGTCGTTCCATTTTTAATCAGTGCACTGTTAGCACTTTGTGCACTTGTAATTGCATAAAATTACACGTTGCAGCTTATTTCAATGCAGTGGTATTTTTCTACTTCTATTAATATTTTCTGTTGAATTGTGAGGCTTATTTTGTAACGTCAAGTGTTAATAGCTCAAATGAGCCCCCGTGCAACGATAGAACAACGAGAATTGGCTTTCAACAATTTCCAAAATGGCCTCTCACAGCGCAAAATAGCAGAAGTGGTTAAAGTTAAAGCTTCCACAAATCAAAAAATTATTGAGCAAAAGCAGAACGGCACTAACTAAAATTTTCAATGATCTTGATGAGCGACACCTTTTAAGAAAAATAAGTGCAAATTTAGTTAAAGACTTGAAATTTAAGGTACCCTTCTACAATTTAGTTCGCTCTAAATATTTAAAAAAACAAATCTTGAATGGATATAGAAGTACGACTGCACACATCACATTTGTAACACATGGCTTTCCAGACTAATATAAATATGTTTTACAAGTACAAGTACAAGTTTCATTGAAACTCTCGTTACACTTTTCACCACCTATGCTTTATGTTCGTCTTGATGATAATAAAAGTTGTGAATCCCCTTTTTAACATATGAATATTTATTCATAATTCATTTTAAAATTATAATACATACGTAGGACACATGTAATATATACATAGATATATATTTATTATTGACAATTTAATAAAAAACTATTTTTTTTCGAATTAATTACACAAAAACCTGAGTGGGTCTGGCTGGGCTCATGCGTTATGAATATAAAAATCAAAACATCTGTAAGACGAAGGGTTATTATTTAACAAAATAAATTATAAATGAAACCAAAACTTAAATAATTCGCAATGAGAGTGGTTTTAATAGTTAGTCCAAAGTCCTTTATTTCGTAAAACACTTTTTACATATTTTGCCATACCTCCACAAATTTTTCAATTAATTCATTTGGTATAATCTCTTATTGGCACTGAATCCACTGCCAAGACTTGTTGAATTCGGTTGGAGTTAATCGGTATTGTGCCAACAATCACATTTAGGTAAGGATCTCTTTGCTGGTCAGTGCATTATAATAAAAATCTGCTCTCATTGTTTTACGATTTTGGAAGTGTGCTTTGGGTCAGCTGAACAGTAACTTCATCTACATTTTTTAAGATTATTGTCATTATTCTTTGGATTAATTTTTGTGGTCGAAAGTGTCACCGTTCTTTGTTGTTGTATACCTTCGAATTTAAAACTAGATGACTAACATGATTTAGTTATACGTTAAAACTAACATCACGTAAATTTGACGTACTATGGAAGTTTTCCTAAATCGATTCACTTAATATGGGAAAATTTGTACATATTTTTTTGTTCTTAATATATTAAGTAGCTCATATAAGGGAAAATTAAATTAAATTCATACTAAACTCAGGAAACAAAACATAGTACCGCGGTTTTACAAATATGACAGTATGTGGTTGTCATGAGTTTCTTCGAGTAGTTTCAATATTTACAATATTTAATATATAAGTTATTTTTACGTGCCTCTTCTAATGTTTCATATCCATATCCATATAAACTATAATAAGTCCCAGCTAGGCACTGGGGTTCGCTTATGTGTACATATTTAGGTGTTTGCTTAAGGGTTAAATGTCTTTTTTAAACAGAGCGATTCTATTTTGCTGTATTTGCTTCACTTACATATATAATGAGTAAATAAATTGCATTGTTTTATTTTATTTTTATTAGCCATTCCTAGAGTTCTACTTTAGTGGGGAACATTTTCCTTTTGGTCTATGATACTATTATTATACTACTTCAATTTACATTAATTTGCATAAGTATGATTTTAAACAGTTAAAACCTTAACTAAAGTCTTGTACTTTAAAAATACTAGAAACAACTAAAGTCAATTATTAAATCTAGCAGATATTTTAAATTATTGTTCAATTAGTAGCATAAAATATTTGTTTAGCTAAAACAATTTCAAAGCTGTTAAATAAAATTATTTTTTATTTTATGCTTTATAAAGTTTTGTGAAACTGATAGCTATTATTAAAATTCTTGTTAGAATGTCAAAATTTTCATATTTTTTTCTCATCTAATAAATATTTGTTCTTTCTTTTCGACATGATTTTATGTCAAGCTTTATATTTACATTTATATAAATACATGAATATGGGGATGTACATATGTATAGATACATGAAAACTAAATTAAGTTTAGTTTCGTTTTTGGTTGCTAAAATGCATTTAGAGTTATGTCATTTGTTGCTTACAGCCATCCATCAATAAATATTTTAGCTGATTGCTAGCCATTGATTATGACTGCTTGTCAATAGTTTTGACATTTTATTGAATGTTAGCAAAAATGTTCAATATACATTGCTGGAATTAAATTGATTGGTTTTTCGCAAAAATATATATGTAGATGCTTGCAGCTAAGAATATAAGTCAGAGAACATAAAAGTGTAAGTAATTTTTGAATAACATTTTAATTATATTTTTAGAGGGAGGAAAACTCACACAGAACTAATTAATAAATTATGATTCTTTGTTGATAGTGTCCGGTTATAGTTTTAATAATTTAGATTGAAATAATCTTTATTTTATATCAATCCAACGTATTTCTTTTCAAGAACTGCAATAATGCAAAAACTTTATTGAAGAGTGGTTGGTGACTTCTGCAGTTTCTGCAGACTTTCTTTTTCTGTAAATACAACAAATTATATATTACCTTAAAAACCAAGTTGCTTGAAAAACAGTTCTGCCACCAAGTTTATCAAAAAGCGGCCAGAATTTACGATTTTTTTACAATTGACACAAATTTTCTATACAAATTAAATACTCAAAACGATTCAGCTTTTTCTGGGCACCCCTTAATTTTATAAATATTTGAGTTAAAGTCCAGCTACATTAATAACTGATTAAACATATTATTTCGATGAAGACACATTTTCCAAATTGCCTCCCGGACGTACGAGTAATATCAATTAAAATTATATTTACCCAAAGCCTTCTCCCACCCTCCACACAAAAGGCATTTACTTATTAATAATTAAAAACACATGTTGACATAGAACAAGAGAGAGATTCCAAAATTCCACAACCTCAAACCGACAATAATTAACATTAAAAATGAAACTATAACAAATAAATAATAAAAATAAACATAATTTATTTAAAAAAAGAGAAAAAAAATAAACTTGTAATTAAAAACACTTGTGATTCATTGAATGTAGTTATAAACATTTGTATGCGTATAAATAAATAAAAAAGTAAATTTATATATTTTATTAAAATTGTTTAAAGCAAGTTGTAGAAAGAGCCAGGAAAACACATTTTAATTTAAAATTTGTTTATATTTTTTTTTTGTATTTGTGCTTTAACATAAAGAGTTTATGTCAACAGACTCCAGAGAGACAAAAAGTATGTGTGTGGTTTTTTGTATAATAATAAATTATTATAATGAAAAGTAAATGAAAAATCCATTAAGATAAATAAAATATAGATAGTATAGTATCTGCATACTATCATACAACTGCAATTATTTTTGTATTATATAAATAACTATGTAAGTACTCATGTTTATATACTATTACCAATTGTATGTGTTTTTATTAGTTAATAAATTTAATATGCTTAAGCATTTACCAACATATTAATCAATTAATAAAATAAGTCTTTAAAGGATACAAAAGTTTTACAATATCGTTTGCTAACTTGTAAGCAACTTGTAGGAAAATATTTTGTAGAAACTCAAGAAATAATTATTACCTAAAAGTGTTTAAAAATAATTTTGAACTTGAGCACAAATAAGTGTCACCAAATTGGGTGGGTGCCATGGCAAAATAATTAATTAGTTGTGGTTGAAGATTTTCTTAATAGATATATCTAAAGATTTCTTACTAACCCATTAAAGACTGCTCATAACTGATGTTGCGAAATGTTAATACCTAAATTAAATTAACAAGAATTGTGCTACAATCTTATTAAAAACTCATCATCGTTATCTACAATGTGGTGCAAATATGGGTTTGTAAACTCAAAAGTTAGTAAAATTAGAGCAATTGATAATTTTATTGAAAACCCATAATTTTTATTAAAAGTGCCAGAGAACTTGAAAACTGTCTTCCTGGAGTGCCACACAACTGATGCAACAGCTAAATATTTACATATAAAAATAATTGTGTGTGTTATGATACGGGCTAGAATTTGTGTGTGTTGACATATTTTTGATTATTTAAATAGCCGTAATAATGGGTGAATAATGATTTAGTACTTACAGTGGGGAGCACAAATGTGTACATGTTAATACTTTGTGCACTTGTTATAGCCTAAAAATAAAACTAATTAACAAATTTAGAAAAAGTTTATTCTCATTTGATCTATGTTTAATTTTTAACAAAATGATTTTAAAAAGAACTAAAAGTAACAAGTTCTAAGAAAAAATACAAACGATACATCAACTTTAGGAAATGATAGCAATTTTAATATATATAGTCCAAAACCGGTTATGTTTTGATGAATTTTTCAATTTATTAATTTGAAATACACTCGTGTTCGCCCTGAACCTGCTGTCAATGCTGGTCCAAAAGGGTTAGAGTTAATCGGTATTGCTCCAACTCTCTCTATATGATCGATCAAAAATTCTCAATCGAATTTAGGTCAGTTTGCTAAGCTAGTCTTATAGGATTTTGCAATAGTACTTTAAATTATCATTCAGCTGAAAAGTAACTTCATTTATATTAATATAATTAAGTTTTTCTTTAAATAATACGTAGTGTTGACTGTATTTTAAAGCTCACAGTGTAAATAATAATACATTACTACAACCAAACCAAAGCTGGTGTTGATGGTCAAGAGCAGTTAGTTGCAAATTACACATGCAAACGTTGTACAAGGTTGGCGCGTTGCCTTATTTTCTAATATAATAGATGTTTCTGCATATAACTCGTATGTTATATGGATGGAAATGAATCCTACTTGGAATTTCAATAACAATTTCAGACGCCGACTATACCTAGTAGAACTGGCAGAGCAGATAATAAACCAACATATTTTACGAAGGAAAACAAAACGCCATGGAGTGTCTGCAAGAAATTTGGTTGCAACTATCCAACAACCGCAGTTCACAATTCGTGTTGAACAGATTGCATGAACATCATCTGCTATCAAAAATTGTGTTTCAAACAAAAGGCAACGATGTTTCTTTTGCCCACATGGTAAAAACTCCAACTCCAATTTTCTAATAAGTGTGATTGTTGCAAAAACTTTGTTTGCCAAACTCACAAAACTACTTTATGTGTAAACTATATAAAAAAAACTCGTAATTCTTAAAAATATAAAGCTATCGAAACCCTTTACATTAGTCACCCTGAAAGAGGATTTTAATTTTTTTTTAGACATTGGTTTTCTGTATATTTAATAAATACATTTTTTTGAACAAATAATGTTGTTTTTACTCACATTTTAAAAGCTGGGTCAAATTGACCCAAAAGGACTAAAGGTGTAGGCAGGTTTGAAGGAATGCAGAAGGGTTAAAGCTCACAGTGTATGTATCAATTATATGATTGCTACAGTCTTGTAAATCGTAACATAAAAAATTATGGTTATTAAAATATCATATTCTAAAACAAATATTTTTTTAAATTTAATTATTTTAATGAGGACAAAAGATTCTTTTATCATGCCAACTATTGTTCTTTTCAATTATATTGACAAAATTGTTCGGTTACTATGATTAAACTTAAGACCATCATTATTAAACGAACATTACAAATAATCTATTTCTTAGATGTTAGAAACAAATCAGTTAATGTTTGTTTGTTTTTTTATAAACCGTTCTTTAGTTTAGGTATTGGTTTATATTACAATAAAAAATCTAATTAAATCCAATAACATACAAAAAAAAAATTGCAAACATTTCAATAATTAATTTACTTAGCTATTTTGTTTTCATACTGAAAAAAGTCATTGTATTCAAGTACTTGCATGTTTTATTTATTAATTTAATAATAAAAACTAGTAATTATTTTATAATTTTTAGAATTTAAAATTTTGCAAACAAAACTAAAGCATAAATATTTTATTAAATTAATAATAGATATTTGCAGTACAAATTTGTTTTTTGTTTTTTTGCCCATTTAAATGGCATATTTGATGATTTCAAATAAAAGAAAAAACTATTATTATTTCGCTAACAAAAAGTAAACAAATTGTGTTGTATATTTTATTTGTATTTATTTATAAATATTTAGCTTTTTGCTTGATTTTATGATTTATTTTTCAATTGAAATGTAAACTAATAAAAATTTGCATTTACAAGATTTTTTAAATATTCCTTTTTTTAATTTTTGCAAAAACGTAAATAGTCAGCATAAAAATTTTGATTGCATCCAAAACACCTGCAATAGAAAATATTTTACATTAAATTTTCAAATTTTAATTTCAATTTAAATTTACGATTTATTATTCATTTATTTAACTTGTTTTTTAATTTAGTATATTCGCAACAAACAAAACATAGCATACTTTATTATTTTTTGCTATTAACAACAATATATATCTATAAATAAATAAATATAACAACAAGATATACAGTACTCGTATTTATAAATAATTTAAATTTTATTATTTCATAAAATTACAAAGCAAACATTTTTAAAATTAAAAAAAAATCAAACCACTTGTGTAAAAACAGAATTAATCTCATACAAATTCCTATTGCTTTTTACTTTTTAATAACAAAACAAAATGAAAAAATAAAAAATATACAGGGCTCGGATCTACCGATATACATTTGGTATGAAAGCTATCCAGAACACATCGAAGACGGTTACAAGGGACGTGTGTCGCGTGTGTCACCGGACTCACCATTCGGTTCGGCATCGCTTAATCTGACCAATATCAAGGAGTCGGATCAAGGATGGTATGAGTGTAAAGTTGTATTTTTAAATCGTGATCCCAAGCAACATAAGAACGGTACATGGTTCCACTTAGATGTACATGCACCGCCCCGTTTTAGCGTAACGCCAGATGATATTATTTATGTTAATTTAGGTAAGTACTAATATAATATATTATTTTGTTGTGTGTATAACTTATAAATGATGAATTCATAACAAATCATATATTTTTTGAACAATCTCATTGTCTTTTGTAATTTATAATTAAGGGTACATATCTGTCATATTATTTTCACTTAGTTATTGAACATTAAAAAAACGTTTTTCTTGCTTGGCAAATGTCAAACTTTGTTCCAAGATAGCCTTATTGCAGGAAGTTTCGATATACTTTTTTAATTTAAAGAAAGTACCGCTGAAGCACACCAATTGCTCAGCTAAGCTTAAGGTGAATGTGTTTCATCGGTTTCTACTTGCAACCTATGGTTTGTGATATGCAGAAGTAGTGATCTTCACACAGAAAACAAGGATCGTGCAATCAAAGCAAAAAAGACCAAGAATTGTAGGCATTAATATATGAAAATTGTTATCAAATTGTTATCAATTATCCAGTAGAAATTTCCAAACGCTTGCGAGCAACAGTATTCTCTCCAAAAGCAATGAAATTGGATACTAAATATATTGACGCCGAGAGACTTTGAAAGACGATTTTGCATGTCCAAACATTACATTAAAAGGAAACCGTTTTTGTACCGAGTCATTTATAGCGAATAAAAATGGATCGTATGTGAAACCCGGTTATGCAGCCAAATTGATACCAAAGCCAACACAATGGCGCTAAGATAATGCTCTGTATTTAAAAGCACCAAAATAGTCATATCTATTATGTGCTTCTGAAATTTGGCCAGACCATCACAGGGAACCTGTACCGAATGCAACTGAAACATTTAAACGAAAACGGTATATACGACCAGATATGCCAGCGTTATATTCCATCATAACAACGCTCGGCCTCATAATACAATATCCGTTAAAAAACGAAAACGGTATATACGACCAGATATGCCAGCGTTATATTCCATCATAACAACGCTCGGCCTCATAATACAATATCCGTTAAAAACTATTTAGAGAGAAGTGTCCGCTCTCTCTGGGATACGAGTCTTTTCAAAACAGGGTATTCGAAATTGGCTTAATTCAGTCGTGGCCTCAAAAGATGAGCAGCTCTTATGGCAAGAAATGCATAGCTAACAAAGTCATAGTAAATAATGGTCAGTAATTTGGATTACTTTAAATTGTGTTTCAAATGCTTCAAACTAAGAGCTGAAAAATTTAAAAAACCAAGCATTTTTAAATTCTACACCAAATAATTTTAAGAACTTAAATGCAAGTGTCTAATCCAGAGGTAGGCAAAGTGTAAAATGAGGTTGTGTGTGTGAGCAAACTACCCAGCAAACATAAACATAATTATATAAATTATACAAAACAACTTAGATAGGAAACATACACTCACAATGTATTTTCCGTAACATATAAGAAATTAACAACGAGATTGATATACAAATGGAACTTCTAATACTTCAAAAGCTGATTACATGCATGTTACCAAAAGCATTATCAATCATAAAATATTTTTCGTAATTCATTATTAATTTCAAATGTTTGTTGGGAAGTATTTCTGAAAAAAATATAAAAGCATCCGCCGCATGTGCACACATTGCCGTCTCAATGACGACTGAATGAAAGAGATTAAGCGTATGTGTGAAGTGCTCTCTGCACTATTGTGCTATAGGATGCCGACCTATGGTCTACTCCCAGTTCTGATTAGAGCAAGTTCCTGAAATGTCATAAAGTAATTTATAGTTCTATAAATTTTAATAACTTCATAGGAAAAAATTATTTTTAATATTATTTATAAAGGTAAAACACCAAAAATATGGAGGTATCTTAAGTTAGTCATTCCATTTATAAGACATTGAGTATTGGTCGTAGAACCAAAAAGCTAACATATTCTTAGTTTTTATAAAATTATAAGACGATCTAGCCATGCCCCTCCGTCTATCAGTCTGTCCGTCTGTTAAAGCACGATAGAGCTTTGAAAAAAGTCTTAGAGCAATCAACTTTCTTCGAAATATTCTTTGTTTCACTGAAATATTTGGTATTGCAAATGGGAAAAATCACTCTAGTAAGATCTCGGTCTTAGAACAAAGTTTCAGACAACCTCGATATTTTTCATATATTTTTGCTGTTTTCTTCAAATATAATGGCATTATTTGAAATTTTGCACATTTTATATTTATTATAGGGGGATAACTTCTGTTGAAAATGGTAAGAATGGGTCCACGATTTCTCATAGCCGCCATATAAATGTATTCTGTAATATAGCACTATGTTACATAAATGCCTATAGAAAAGAGGTGTCCATACAAGATTCAGCAAATATGAGTTTCACGTAAAGATTGATCACAGAGCGGTATTTTGTTTAAAACGTTGGCTCCCAATCTCTTATAAAAATCACTATCAATATGAAATTTGATAGAAGAAATCCACATATACAACAATCGGCGTAAAGAATGACTATAGCCCTCATATAAAGTCCACTACCGAAATTCAACAGATACAATCTACATATTTTTAAATATCACAGTAATCAACTTTATGGTAATCGGCCCATAATTAGGCACGCTTAACATAAAGGGACCACTTCCGAAAAACTCGTTAACCTTTGTAAATATCTTATAAATATCGACTGAAATTTTATATAGATCTGTGCGTAAAAATTTTACTATTATATTTTGTGAAGGCCAGTCCATAATTGGCCACAGTTCCGATATATAGTGTTGCCAGAAAATGAATTTCAAAATATGCTAAAACTTGAAAAACTAAGTGCTAAAATGTTCTACAGAAGAAAAAATAAGTGCTAAATTTTTTCAATGTAACAATACAATTTTTATTTCACATGTTAAATCAGTCTCGTCTCATCGAACTGTTCGGACGTGTTTTTTTAGTGCGGCTGAATTTTCGGTGAAAAAATCGTAATAGGTGAAAAAGTGTAAAAAGTTGAAATTAACCCTCTAACCATTTTTTTTGAAATAATAGAAAAAACTAGTCGTAATAATTTTTTCTAGATTAAAAACGACATTCTAAACACTTCTGCATCATTATTTTTTCAATTTACCTTACCGTTTAACCTACAGGTGAGAAAAGGTGAAATATGCCTCGAGGCATAATTGTCGGTTTAAATGGAAAAAATTAAATCAGGTATAAATTTCAATTTTGATGGATTTTATTTAAACAATAGATGAAGAGGTAAAAAAAAGGTGAACAGTGGATTATTTTTTTGAATGGTAATCTAAAAAACAATTTCTCGAGGTAGAACAACACAAATGTACTTTGCATACCTTGCAAACACATTGAGTTTGTGATTTGCATTTGCCATTTTTACAAAGTTGTTTACCACCTGCTTTCGGTAGCCAAACTGGAAAATGGTCAAAGCCGTCATAGCGTACATCAGCGACTGGATGAATGGCTCGATGACCAACGGGAACAACTTGACCAAGTACTGGAGTTGATGGTGGTGAATTTGAAGTTAATGGTCGATCAACTAGAGATGATGGTCGGCCAATAACGCGCTTCGCAGAATATTTGATGAGGCCAGCAGCAATTTCTTCACGAAATTTCGCCAAGTCCAACAATTTCAGGTTAACATCAGATGTACTATTCGAATCATTAATTTTTTCAGTATGGATACGTCGATATAAAATGTACGCATTTGACATATTAATCAAATGATAGAACAAACGACTTGCAGCATCACGTGTTTTTGCTCTAACATGATACCTACCCATCAATCCATCCATTAAGTCCACACCCCCCATGTGTCTATTATATTCCTTGATTATTTCAGGACAATCTATTTCGACATGCTGCTTCTTCTTTCGGTCGTACCTCGATGCTTTTGATGGCTGATGGTTTGGATTGATATGTTCAAATGGTTTTATGCCAACATCACTTGACGCTAAACGGACACTTTTATTGTCCTTCCAGAGCACCGTGGCAATATCAATACCATACGCCTGACCGACAAATTCAATCGAATATCCTCTTGCTTCTTTTTTTACAGCTGTATCCGATGGGAGCTTACAGGTTGCCACTCTGTTTACGCGAATAGTACCCAGACTATAAATGCCTCTGGCACGTAAATAAACTAAAAGAGGTATCGAAGTGTAAAAATTATCGAAGTATATGATATAATTCAACGTTGGCTGAAGAACCTAGATCTGGACAACCTGGCAATTTTATGTTGTCACCAGCACCATTGTATATCTCAAATCTGTAGGCATATCCAAATGAATCACATAAAACGAATAGTTTCATGCCCCATTTATGCGGCTTATTTGGCATATACTGGCGCAAGTGGTGCTTCATTTTCGTACTGCACATTTGCTCATCCACGCAAAGTCGAGCAGTCTTTGGAACTGAGTCGAATCTTTCATTGAGTTGATTGGAAATATTACGCATTCGAAACAATGGGTCGTAGCCAGGCTGGCTCTTTTTGATACGGTCTTCTTCATTGCGAAAAGACAAATATCTTTTTATCAATTCAAATCGTTTGAAAATCATTGTGCTTCGAATAGGTGCAAATGCGTGTTTGCCCCAATAACTCTCAAGATTCGGATAACGGTAAATTGACATATATAAATGAATGCCAATGTATTTATAAATGTCATCAACATTTATCCTTTATCAACCACTGAGTATTTGATTGATGGTGCTATCATGGCCATAGATAGGATCAAGTTCGTAATTCGGATCAGTCAATTCATCATCTGAAGAAAAATCGCCAGCGTCTTCCGACCCAGATGTCACCGTTTCCATCAGTTCTACGATTTCCTCGTCAGATAAATTCGATAATTTAATTCGTCTACTAGACATTTTTTAATCTATTCACAAATTATGGAACACACGTGGGTAAATCATAAGAAACACAAAAGGATGACATAAAACCGCTAAAATAGGGAAATAAATGCAAGGGGGAAAAAATGACGTAAACCGACAGTTATGCCTTGAGGCATAAAAACAAAAATCAAAAAAATTCTCACAAAACACTTTTTTTCGTATCAAAATATATATGAAATGAAATTGGAATAACTTACCTTTATGAAAAAAAAAATTCCGACAGTAAAAATTTAACCGGTTCGAAAGATTTATTGTTTTGAAAATCACTATTTTGTTTTTAAAAAATGTGGTGTTTATTTGACGAATGCTCCCACACCAATGGCTGTAGATGCCAAACTGAACGTCATTTGCATATGGTGTCTGAGAGAGAAATGTACTCAAATGTACTTCCAACATTACTATACTTATATTGATATCATAGAATTTTCCTATTTGTTTAAAAAATGACTTTTGTGAGTTATGCCTGGAGGCCGTGTGGAAGGTTAGAGGGTTAAACAAAAAATAAAAAAAAAATCGTAATAGGTTAAAATATATATAAAAAAAAAAAACATTAAAAATCGTATAAAAACTGTATGAGTGTTCCTCTCAGATGTAATTCTGAGAAAGAGCTTAGCTCAACTAGAAAAACTAAATGGGTCTCTGAGGAAGAATACATAAAAAAATCTGTGGAGAATCTTCTCACTGCAAGAGCCGTGGAACGGCGTCGTTCCTGTTCGCCCAATATAGTGATTTCAACAGATGAGAAAACATCATCTTCATCAAATAGTGCAGTCAAACCCAAAAAACAAGTAGGTATGGATAAGTACATAACCGTTCTCAAGCGACAGAGGAGCCCGAAGTCTGCTCAAGTGTCATCAAATGCAAAAGCTCCTAAGACCGTGAGTAATGATCAAAATAGGTTTGCTCTCCTCCAGACGGATGAGCCAGAACTTCCGAAGAAGACGTTTAAGCCCCCACCAATTTATCTGAGAGAGCCGACTTCCAGTAAATTGGTACAAAGAATTGTTGCTGTAATAGGTGAAAACATGTTTAGCGTAACCTCAATGAAACATGGAAATATATGCGAGACAAAGATACAAGTGAATAGGGAAGATGATTTTCGAAAATTGTCCAACCAGCTGGAAAGGGAGACTAGGGATTTCTATACCTACCAGCTCAAAAGCGCAAAAGAACTCCAAGTCGTTCTAAAGGGTATAGACCCATGTGTTGATCCCGCGGAGATAAAAACCGGTTTAATGGACAAAGGGTTCAAAATCAAGAGCGTAGTGAATATTAGAAACCGTGAAAAGATCCCTCAGCCCATGTTCAGGGTAGAATTGGAACCTGGAGATGTTGTCTTAAAGAAAAACGAGTACCATCCCATCTACAATCTGATGTACCTTCTGCATCGTAGAATCACCGTGGAAGAACCACATAAGCGTCAGGGACCCGTCCAGTGTGTTAACTGTCAAGAATTTGGTCACACCAAGGCGTATTGTAAATTGCCGTCAGTTTGTGTTGCGTGTGGGGAGCTACATGCAACTGCTCAATCCGATAAGTCGAAAACTGACTCAAAAATCAAAAAATGCAGTAACTGCGGTGGTAATCATACCGCAAGAACCAAATTGGTTGTCCAATTTACACTCATTTGAAAGGCATAAGAACCAACAAGACGTCAGTATTACCTGATCGTCCTCAACAGCCTAATTTTGCTTCGAGTAACAATTTCCCTCAATTGTTACGGTCCACTAGTCATGTAAACGTGCCTAGTTCTAGACAAGTTTCTTACGCAAACGTGGTTAAACCTAATATGCCAGGTTTGGAGCAGGAACCTAAATCACAATATTTCGAGCCTAATATTAACTCTCTAGAGACTACATTGCAGACTCTTGTCCAAACTATGAACACTTTTACGACCACTATGACATCCATGATGCAGGAAATGCTGAAAATGCAATCCACTATCTTACAAGCCATTTTAAAGAAATGATTTGTTTAAAAATTTGTTTTTGGAACGCGAACGGCCTCCGCCAACATTAAAACGAACTGGAACACTTCCTGATGGATAAGCAGATTGATGTCATGATGATTTCTGAAACTCACTTGACGGCGACAGCGTACTTCAAAATTAATGGCTACGTGTTATATGATACTAAAGATCCACGCGGAAGAGCATGTGTAGGTTCGGCAATTCTTATAAAGAACAGAATAAAACATTATTTAATGAACAACATATGTGAGGATTACCTACAAGCAACAAACATTTGTATTGAATTCTGTCAATACAATTTTGTTTTATCATCAATTTATTCGCCGCCTCGATTTTCAATAAAAGAACACCAATACTACAGCTTCTTCAATTCCCTTGGAGCTAGATTTTTAGTTGCTGGTGACTTTAACGCCAAACACACTTTTTGGGGTTCACGTCTGGTGACCCCGAAGGGTCGTGAACTCTTCAACACCATTGCAAAAATGGGATTAGATGTACTCTCAAGCGGTCATCCCACCTACTGGCCGACGGACCGACGGAAGATTCCCGATGTTATTGACTTCGGAGTAGTGAAAAATATCCCTGTAGAATCGATACAAGTGGAGCCTTCATTAGACTTGTCTTCAGATCACTCTCCTTCTATTATTTCAATGCGTTTCCTTCAAGGGAATGGCTCTCCATTTCGGGACATATCTAAAACCAGAGTAAGTTGGATAAAGTATAAAAAGTATTTAAGTTCCCACTGCACGGAAAATGTAGTATTGAGAACTACCGAGGATATTGATGGGTCGATTGGCAAGTTTACTGAGGACATACGAAGAGCTGTACATCACGCCTCCACATACGACGTTGAGTGCAGAAGTGGGACAAATAGAACTTATTTCGCTGAACTCGATCATCTCCTGTCAGAAAAAAGAAGAGTTAGAAGAGAGTGGCAAATTCACAGGTCTCCTCAACTGAAATCTAGGCTACGAGAATGCAGAGATATACTAAGAAATTTCTTAGAAATCCAAAGAACGGTCTCATTTAGATCTTACTTGGAGGGTCTTGATAGTACCCCACAATCTGACTATTCGCTATGGAAGGCGGCAAGAGGTTTAAAAAGACCAGTTAGAGGAAAGCCTCCTCTGCGAAATCCGACTGGAGACTGGGCTAGAAATGATTCCGAGAAAGGGACTTTATTTGTTAACCATTTGAGAAATGTGTTTACTATAAACAACAATTTGGAAAAAGTTGGCAACATTGAAGTGTAAAAGTCAGAATTTCTAATCTCTCTTGCAAAGATTTTTTTAAATAACAAATTAAATTATTATAATAAACGTTTAACAAAGAATAAAGTAAACAAGTTAATACGAATAAACTGAAAAAGAATTAAAATATAGAAAAATATGCCCAAATCAAATCGTCGAAGTCTTGCAAAAAACAATAAGAAAAATTGCGGCCAATGTAAATTAGTGGTAAACGAAGAAGAAGATGAATATATTGAGTGCGACAAGTGTTTAAAAACATTTCATGTATGTTGTTGTAACAACATAGATAAGCGCAAATATCAATACCTATTAGAGCATGAAGAAAAAGACTTTGTCTGCCATCTATGTGACAGTAGCGGTACTAACATCGTCGCAGATCTAAATGAGATTAAAACGAAATTGCAAAAACTAGATCAGCTGACAGGGTTGCAAGAAACTATAAATTTTATGTCTCAGCAGTTTGATGAAATATTAAAGGGTGTAGCAGATAATAAGAAAAAAATTAATATCATTCAAAAAGAAAATAAAAGCTTAAAAGAAGAAGTTAAAACTCTTAAACAATCAGTCAAATTCTTGAATGATCAAAGGGTTAAGTATGACTGCTTAGTTAGTGGCGTAGAGGCATCGGAGGGTTCGTCAGCAGTGGACACAATTGTGAAACTAACAAGTGATGTTGGTGT
Source organism: Bellardia pandia (assembly GCA_916048285.2). Lineage (NCBI taxonomy): Eukaryota > Metazoa > Arthropoda > Insecta > Diptera > Calliphoridae > Bellardia > Bellardia pandia. Next base: position 30,656,541 of record OU696530.1, read on the forward strand.
GGAGTTAAATCCAGAATGTATTGAAGATGCATATTTTATAAGAGAGAAAAATATTCAAAATAATAGAAGTGGAAATAACATTAAAAAGCAAACAATGGTTGTTAAATTTAACTCAAAAAAATCTAAAGATCAACTTATGTCGGTAAAACCAAAGTTAAGAGAAAAGGACTCTAAGGTGTTTGTCAATGACTATTTAAGCAGAGAAGCCCTCAGTTTATTAAATCATGCGAAGTCTTTGAAAGCAGTGGGTTATCGCGCAGTTTATGCAGCCGGTGGAAAAATTTATGTCAAAAGAAGTGAGATATCAAAGCCTAGATACATTCCTAATGAAGATGAAGTTGATAAGCTTTTACTTGAGGCAACAACAAATCAAGAAAGAATACGCAGGTCGCTACGTGCTGCTAATAGTCAACGTGGAACAGCTGATGATGATGATGTCTACTTGTCACCTTAATTGCTGAGTATAACAATACTTTATTTTGAAAAAATGTTTATCATTTAATATTTAATGTATAATAATAAATATTTTTTAAACTTAAATTCATTTAATAACTTTGTTAACAATTTTACAAGTTCATATGTTACAATAATATCTATAAACATGCGAAGTATATCTTCAATTAATAAATTTAACAAATTTAAAGCTTATGTTTGTACGTTACCGCGACTACCCAATATTATTGCTGTTCAGGAAACGTGGTTTAATAGGGAACTTATTCAAATATATAGTATACCTGGCTACAAAAGTGTGCACTGTTGTCGGCGAGATGGTTTTGGAGGTACGTCAATGTTTGTTCAAGAGCATATACAGCACAAAGTTGAAGTTTGCTGCAGTGAGAATTACAAAGAGGTTATTGTTTTAACATTAAATAATTTTAAAGTAAATGGAAAACCTTTAAAATGTGTATCGTTTTATAGATCTCAAAAGTGTGATGTCAACCGTTTTTTATTGTATTTAGAAAATTTGCTTGTTTCTTATGGTCGGGATCCTTGTATTTTTGTTGGTGATTCAAACATTGATGTATTAGAGCCGCATTCGTCGGAAGATTTATTGAACACTCTTGCAAATTATGATTTCAAAAACTGTAATACAATGATAACTCGCCCTGGAAGTGGTACATCTATAGACAATATTTATAGCAACGTTCATACATTTTTATATATCGCATCTATTGAGTGCAACTTATCAGATCACAACTTAATTGTATGTGGTGTCAAGTTTCAAGCACAAAATCTTGAATATACAGAAGAAGTTCGTTTTCACTGTGACCACAATCGTGTGGCAAACCTCATCTGCAGGAATTTACCCACATTATTGCAAACTGGGGACCCGTCTATTGACACATCCGCATTAATAAAGTGCATAAATGATTGTGTTACAACTGCAACAAGTGAAAAGAGGCAAAATAAAGAGCTAAGATGTAAAATTGCACCATGGATAAATGGCAATCTACTAAAAATTATATTGTTAAAAAAAAACCTTTTAAAACAACGTAGGAAAAATCCTGGCAATGTTGATATAGAGACAAGGTTAAAAAGAATAAGCAACGTTATAAAAAAAGCAACTAAAGATTCTTTGAATAATTTTTATAGAAATAATTTAGACGGGTTTCAGAATGATCCGAAAAAATGTTGGAAGTTTTTGAATGAAACACTCGGTAGAACAAAGAGCAAACAAATTGACTTATTAGATTCTCATGGTGAACTAATCACTAATAATATGCAAAAAGCTGAAGTTCTAAATACGTTTTTTCTGAACTCAGTAAAAGATTCGAAAACGCAACATTCAGATGGTTTAATTGATTCTTTCACCTCCTTAAGAACCATCTCTCAAATGAATACAAGATTTTACTTTGACTATGCAACACCGGAAGATATATATAATGCGATATTAAACTTGAAACCAAATAAAAGTTGTGGTTATGATAATATAATGCCGAATATACTTTTAAATAACATTAACATTTTTACACCTATTTTGGTAAGCATATTTAATAATATACTGAACAACAGCACCTATCCAGACACGCTTAAAATCCACAAAGTTGTACCGATACCAAAGATACTCAATACTTGTACTAGGGAAAATTTTAGACCCATTGCTGTTTTATCGGTTATTGATAACGTATTTGAAAAAGTTTTACATAATCAAATTTCAAAGTATATGATAACCCATAACCTGTTAAATGATTTTCAATTTGGTTTTAGAAGTGGATGTGGCACAGAGGAAGCGATTGTTAATGTCATCAACTTTATTTGTAAAGGATTAGATGATGGATTTAATGGAGTTGCTGGAGTTTTTTATGATTTCACCAAAGCATTTGATTTTATAGAGCATGAAATTTTGTTGGAGAAATTAAAGTTGTATGGTATTTATGGTAGAGAGCTGTCACTTTTAAAAAGTTATCTAACGAATCGCAAGCAATTTGTTGAAATTAATGGTCAAAAAAGTTCTCTTAGAGCTGTCGAATATGGCGTGCCCCAAGGAAGTGTACTTGGTCCTCTACTGTTTACCATTTATCTAAACGATATACAAAATCTCCAACTCTTTGGAAAACTATTTATGTATGCGGATGATATTTGTATGTTCTACCCCTACAAACACGAAACAGTCGCTAAGGTTTATATGGAACGGGATGCGTCGTTACTAGCTGAATTTGCTAAAATTAACAAACTTCTTTTAAACCCACTTAAAACTAAAATAATAAGATTTAGACCGCATAGTAATCACACTAACTTTAGTGTATTTGTGGATGGCAACGAGATACAGGAAGTAAACTCCGTTAAATATTTAGGTATGGAGCTACAGCATAATCTTTCATGGAGTCAACATATTAGAAGCTTAAAGTCAAAAACTGCTCAAGCTGTAGGATTGCTTTATAAATTCAAAAACAAATTTGATGGAAAAACAAAATTATTACTTTATAATGCATTAGTTCAAAGCCATCTCAATTACGGTGCAATCGTATATGGTTACAAAAAGAGCAATGAACTGAAAATGCTGCAACGAGTACAAAATAAAGCCCTGAAAGTTGTAGGTAACCTACCAATAACGTATCCCACAATATCTTTGTATACTAGTATGTTTAAAAATGTTCTACCAATCCATGGAACTCATTACTTGCAGTTGTTAATTTATGTTTTCAAATGTATGCATGGAATTGGTCATCACACAATAAATTTTTCAAGAAATCAATCTGCTATCAATACAAGGAGCAATATGAACTTAGCAGTTTCCCGATGTAGACTTGAAGTTACAAAACAAAGAATTGAATACATGGGTAGTCGTGAGTTTAACAACTTGCCGCAAAATTTAAAAAACGTCAATAGAATTTCAATATTTAAAAGAAACGTTAAAAATTATCTAATACAAAACATACAAGACATTTTAATGTAACATTTTGAATAATTTATTACGTCACATACATTATGAATTTATATCCATAGTCTTTTTCTATTTTGTATTTATAATATTATGTTAAGATGTAAAATGCTTTAAATATATACTATATTGCCAACTCGCCTCTACAATGCCTTTTTGGCGCTGAGGCCACTTATATAAGGAATTAACATGATATGAATAAAATTTACAAATTGTTAAAAAAAAAAAAAAAAAACTCAATTAATGCACCTGATTTGCCTCCACTCGTTATTAGACCTCCTGTACCTCTAAGACTTAGCTTTAATGATGTTCAAAGCGCTATTGGTACTCTGAATCTTAAAAAAGCTCCAGGTATGGATAAAATCAGCAACAAAATGCTTGTGGAGTTACCTCGTGTAGCTAGAAGAATCATCCTCTTTATTTGCAATGCTATTTTACGCCTAGAATACTATCCTGCAGATTGGAAGGTATCTATGATTACCATGATTCCTAAGCCAGGGAAGGACCCCACTAAAGTAGAGTCATATAGGCCAACTAGTCTACTGCCGACAATTTCAAAACTGTTTGAAAAATTATTAATGACTAAGTTGACTCCAATTCTGAATGACACTGAATGTATTCCTAATCATCAATTCGGCTTCAGAGCTAAACACAGCACCATCGAACAAACACACAGATTGGTAAATGTGATAAGAGGGTCGTTTGAAGACAAAAAATACTGCTCCGCCCTTTTCATTGATGTGTCGCAAGCGTTCGACAAAGTTTGGCATGACGGTTTAATGCACAAAATAAAATTAACTCTGCCTGCTAACACCCATAAACTCATGGAAAGTTATTTATACGGTCGCAAATTTAAAATCAAAGAAGGTGATTTTTTAAGTACCGCTCAGCCAATTGAATCAGGTGTGCCACAGGGTAGCATACTGGGTCCTACTTTATATTTGATATATGCCTCCGACATGCCGTCAGACCCCAAAATCCATACGTCAACTTTTGCAGACGATACAGCCTTTATCAGCGTCCATAAGGACCACCAAGTTGCATCACAGAATTTGCAGAATTATGTTTATAAGCTAGAGAATTGGCTAGAGCTTTGGAAAATCAGGGTTAACGAACAAAAATGTATTCATATAACTTTCACATTGCGAAAAGATACCTGCTCGTTCATCAGAATAAATAATCAAATTATCCTGCAACACAATGAAGTCAAATACCTCGGCATTCACCTCGACCGCCGTTTAACTTGGAAGTCTCATATCGACGCAAAACTTACTCAGATGAGATTAAAAGCAGTGCAACTTAATTGGCTAATCGGCAGAAACTCTACATTGAAATTGGATTGCAAACTTTTGTTGTACAATGCAATACTAAAGCCAATCTGGTGCTATGGAATTCAATTATGGGGTACTGCCTCAGCATCAAACATTGAAAAAATTCAAAGGGGTCAAAATAAAATTCTACGTATAATTACTGCAGCTCCATGGTATGTTAAAAATTCTCGAATCCACAAAGATCTAGGCGTGCCATTAGTAAAAGTCGAATTTACAATATATGCGTCAAAGTATGTCAGCAAACTTGAACACCATCCAAACCCACTTGCACGAGACATCCTTAACTTTAGTGGCCACAATCGGTTGAGAAGGAGGGATACCCTTGCTTTAACTCAAGCGCAAAACAGATGACTTGATCAGTTGATATGAAATTTTTGTAGTATCATAAAAATTTTTTGTCTAGCACTGGCTGGGCTTATTATTTTCTTTTTAGTATTAAGATTTGAAAACTTATTGTTAGTTCAAAATATGAAGATTCAATAAATAACTAAAAGCTCAAAAAAAAAAAAAAAAAAAAAAAAAAAAAAAATTTTAAAAATTATATAAAATAGTTTTTTCTAATTTAGTTCATAACAATTATTGACTTGTTTTAATAGATTACATATACTAATTAAAAAATATCCGTGTTCATTTACTTCCCACATCGAAAGAAATTTAGTTGAAACATTAATAAAAGTAATTTTTTATTTCTCCAAAAGTATTTTTTGGTGTAAAAGAGTAAAAATTTTTTCGAGAAAAAAATGTGTTTATCAAGCAAATTAAGCTAAAAAGCATTTAGCATAATTTTTAAAAATTTCAATGCATTTTCGAGAAACAAAATGCTAAATCTAGCACTGAAAGTGCTAAAATGGCAACACTGCCCATATAAGGTATATTTCCAAGAATAATTGGAATATCCAAAAAAAACTCTAAAATATATCGTTATTGAGATAAAAATATTATTATTGAGATATGAAATTTAAATAGCGGATCCAAAAAATGAAATAACTCTTACAAAGTTATCGATACAAAATGTTACACAAATTTCTTACAACAACATTTTCTTGAAAAGTCCTTAAAACAATAAGCACCCACTTCATGCAAACTTATAAATTCTCACTCATTTTTTAAATTCGCATATGACATAATATTATTTTATTTAATGCATCATGCATCAAGTTAATCCAAAATATTAAGTGTTTTTCACAATAACCCTTGATTTAAAAACTTAGTTATATATTTTTTTTTTTAACCAATTTCTATATAATAAATACTTTTTTCCTTGAAAAATTTACAAATGCACACGCTCACCTACTTCTAGCACATGATAAATAAGAATCTCTAACTACAAAAAAAAAAACAAACAAAAAATGAGCAGAAATTGTCAAAAAAAAAAATGGAACTCATACATGTTATTAAGAATCCTATGCTTTTTCATTATTTCTGTTATGAAATGAAAAATTACCACTATAACACCTTTCATTTTCTCAAGTATGAAAACCTTTTTTTTTTTACTTTCTTTCTCTGTTTCTTGCTTTAATATATTATAAGAAAAAAATAAAATATGAAAACTTTCAATAAGACAAGACAGTCACACATACATACATATATTCATACATAACTACAGTTTATATAGTAAATATAATATAATAATATTTTTTTTTGTTCTGGTATAAATAAGAGCTGTAGAATAAGAACAAACATAAAAAATGACTAAAACATTTCTACTACATTTATCAAGATTTACAAATACAATTTATGACCAAACATTTATTTGGAAAAGTAATCATAAAAAATTGTATGTATGAGTTTAAATGTACAGGAGCAGCAACAACAACAAAAAAACACACACACAAATGCGAAACTTAAACTAGCAAAATGTAGAAATGAGGAAAAAAACTAACATTACAACAAGGAAATTATGAAAAGATACCTTTTTATGTGTGTATGTATGTTTATATGTGTAAGTAGATATCAAAATGTAATTTTTGGAAAAAGCAAAAATAAAAAGGAAATTGTGTTCGGTCAAGTGAGTTTGTATATTGTACGCTACAGTTCATTTCGTGCCACAGGATATTTTCAAATTTTATTTGAGTCGTTGCTCATTTCTGTATTAATTTCATAAAGCTTGTTTAAAATTTGTGATTGTTGGAAATCATACAAATAATAAAATTATTTAAATCACAAATATTAAAGGCAAAACTATGTCTTTATATTAGTTGTACAACTACATAGTTGTAGGATAAGTAAATGGAGTCAGTAATACTTTTATTTTAGAATAGAATTGTTAGCAACGATTTTTACTTGAAGTTATTATTTCGAAAACTGGCCACTTGCAAGGATTCTAAAAAGGGTCTTTAAGCCGCTATTTTTGTTTGAAACTTCAAAGCTCCATTTATATTTCAGAAAATTTTATCCGCTTTTCTATTAGAAATATCTAAAAATTATTACAAAATTCTGAAATAAAATTCGAAATTTCTGAAATTCGATTAGAAATTTCTGAAATATTAATCGAAATTTCTGGAACTCAAATCAATAAAATTCTTAAATATAATTGGAATATTCTGATATACAATTAGAAAATTCTGATTTAGTTCTAAGGAAACTTTACTGTGCAAACCTAAATTCCTAGAAATATCTTTAAGAGTTCTTTTCCTACCAGAGATTTTTGTTTGAAATTATCATTTAAAAATAATATCAATCAGATTATAATTTATTTTCTTCACTTATAGCATAAGCTTTCTAAAATTAAATACTGTCAATTTCAACACAATTTCGACGGTTTAATATTCCCGAAATGTTCTCAATGGAGTTCTGATCTGGAGAACATATGGGCTATACAAGTTCAAAAACATTTTGCGAAGACAACCATTATTTTTTTTTTTTTGACGACTTCCATGTATGTGCAGTTTAGCACAAAACAAAGCGTTATAAAAAGTTATGCTTAAGCACACCAACGCTTTTGGTCAATATGTTCCAACACATTCAACGTGCAAGAGATGGTTTATGCACGAAAGACAACGATTGCCCAGGTTAACCAAAAAACTTTTTAGGACTAAGAATTGGAGGCATTAATCCATGAATATAGTTGTCAAACTTAACCAGACATTGCAAAATCATTGAGAGCTACTCAAGCAGCAATTTGAAAACGTTTGCAAGCTGCAGGACTCAAACAACGTCAGGGAAATTAAGTACCTTATAAATTGAAGCCAAGAGAGAGGAAATAATTTTTGCACTAATCCATTACTGGCGTTAAAAACTAAATCCATTACGATAACACGCAGCATAAGATATCGTATATGAAGCTCAGTCAACCAGACGAATCCGCACCAAAGCCAAATATTTATGGCTCTTAGATAATTCTCAGCATTTTATGGTCGATCGACCACATGTTGCAAACTACTGCTAAAATCTATATAAAAAGAAGTGGTTGGGAAGTTTTGCCTTACCTTACCAACCCCCATCCGCTCAGATTGCTGCTCTCTCTAAAAAACACTTAAGAACAGGATATCTGGAATTGGCTTAATCCGTTCTTGGTCTCACAAGCTGAATACATATGCTGTCAGAAAGATGTGAATAGATTTAGCTAAGATTTTGATCAATACTTTGAATAAATTTGTTCAAATGTTTAAAAATAAGCGCTTAACCCTCTGTCTTGCACATGTTTTGAATTTTACACTCGTAACGCATGATTCTAGCTAGATCCACTCAGTTTTTCATGTACTTAATTTAAAAAAAGGAAATGTTAATGAAGCAAGATAAATATAAAAAACAGTATTTATAATACAATATATATATGGGTCTGACCAGAGCCATGTGTTACAAAAGTGATGTGTGCAGTAAAATAATCTAATAAATGTCCTTCTATAGCCTTTCTGGCATTTCTTTTTTAAATATTTATAGCGAACGAAATTATAGAAAGGTACCTGAAATTTCATGTCTCTAGCTAAGTGTTAAATATATTATAATAACATTTCAAATATAAAAAGGTCTGATACTCATGTGTAACACGAAAGGTTAAATTATTTAATTAATTTGTGAAATATAGAGTAAATTATGTATTATTTCAATTTGTAGGATTAAATGATTTGGAGTGTAGTTTATTTGTGCTGATTATTGTCCTTATGTTAATCATTAAGAAGAAATATATGCACTTAGCAGATAAAAATGATTCTAAAATTTTATTGTGGACTCTATTTATACAATTTGTTTAAGAAATTTTTGTTGCCTAAAGTTATATTCCGGTATAAGATTTGTATTTTAATGCAGTGAAATCGTTCATAGATATAATCCTCATTTTATTAGTTGAATTTTTGTGTCAGAAGTATAATTATTATAATGTGGGGCCATTGTTCTTTGGCGTTACAAACATCAGCTTTGAACCATAATAACCTTTCCAATTCTTGTGCTGTAGAGTATCAAAATGAGGATTGATTTTCTCATGCTTTTCCTATTTACTTGTTCAAATACTTATTTCTTTTGAAAATGGAGGTGTGCACAAATTGTTAACCTTTGTAAATGAAAAGAAGGAATTTATTCAAAAGAAGGAATTTATTGGATATGATAAAATGCTTACGTACAAAGACATATATATATAAATGTTCATATACATATATATTTGTCATATATTTGTAAATATTTGTCTGTTTGTGAGAATATGTACATAAATATTTATGAGAAAAACGTGTCGAAGAGTGTCATTATGATGAATATCAAAACATTAGTTTTAAAGTAATTGAAGGATATATATTGGAGTTGTTTTTTTTTAATGCAGCAAATGACAATGTTGACAGTAACAATAACAACAATACACAACATAAATTACCAAATATAGTCTTATACGAGTAGCTAACTTGTCAGTATTACAATTTATTTTCAAAAAATTTATTTTTTTTTTACTTTTGTCATAAGGATTATTCAATTTAAGATGTATTGTGACAAATGAGTTTTTTACTTGCAAAAACTCTTAGTAGCTATAACGAGTTTTGTTAGAATATAGGAGAAAATCCATTTAGATATACCAGTATACTATAAGTTTCATAGAGTCACCTGTTTGAGGAATTGTATGACTATTTTTTTTTAATTGGAATCAAATATTTGTTCTGCTTAAGTTTTATATTATTTATTATTACCAAAAAATAAATGAATTAGTATAGATTAAAGCATTAAATACATTCACCATAGTAGGCTAACGTTTACATTATTTCAAAAATAAAATACACAAATTTATATGTGAATGATTATTTTGACGACAGTAGGGCAAAAAAAATAATCATTCTTATATAAACTTAACAAACCTGACAATTCAATTGCCTCATATAGACCCACAAGTTTGCCAACAACTTTTTCAAAGATATTTGAAAAATTATTTGCATCTAAATTACTACCGATTTTAGAAACATAAAATATAACACCTCACCATCAATTTGGCTTTCGTCAAAAACATGGAACACCGGAGCAATGTCATCGAATTATCAAAGTTATAATGGATTCATTTGAAAGAAAAATGTATTGTTCAGCGGTATTTTTAGATATAAAGCAAGCATTTGATAAGAGTATCGCACGAAGGCCTGTTATATAAACTTAAACATACTTTACCAGCTCCATTTTATTCCATACTAAAATCCTATTTAAATTAGCGAACGTTTTATGTAAAGGTTGACGACGAAAAGTCAAGAACACATCAAATATACTCAGGCGTATATTATATAATATTTATACTTCAGTTATGCCAACAACAGATAATGTTACTCTAGCAACGCACGCAGATGATACGGCTATAATATCAACAAACAAATCACCAGTTGAAGCATCAGCTATAGTTCAACGAGAATTAAATGTTTTACAACAATGGTTCCACAAATGGAAAATTGAAACAAATACAGAAAAGTCAAATCATGTCACATTTACTTTGCGGAGAGAAGAGTAATCCCCATTGTATTTAAATGACTTACAAGTATCCAACACAAATTGTGTCAAATATTTAGGAATTTATATCGACAAACGACTTACATGGAAATACCATATTAAAGCTAAAAAGGAACATATAAATATCAAGACTAAAAAAATGTATTGGTTACTAGGACAAAAGTCTCAACTTAGCCTTGAAAACAAAATCAAGTTATGCTAAGCTATTTTGAAACCAGTGTGGACCTATGGTATTGAGCTGTGGGGAACGGCCAGTCACTCAAACGTCGAGATATTGCAAAGATATCAATCAAAAACTTTAAGACGAATAGTAGATGCTCCATAGTTTCTGACCAACAAACAAATTCATAGAGATCTTCAGACACCTTTTATTTTGAATAAAATAAATACATTTAGCACTCGATACATTAATCGACTTAGTAATCACTGTAACACATTAGCAATTTCCTTGAAACAGATGAAGTTAGAAGACTGAATAGGTTACACGTATTAGATCTCCAATATAGAAAATAAAAAGTTTGTATATAAAATATTTAATATTAAAAAACTTATTATTTTAAACATAGTATGTATGTAAATAGTTTATTAAGCTTTTTGAAGTTTAATAACACATGCAATGTATTTCTTTAATTAATCAAATTTACTAAATATTGTAAAATAGATTGTAAATAAAAACTATAACAAAAAAAATATATATGTATAAACGTGTGTATTTTATTTTTTACATATTGTTGTTGGCAGCCTGGTGTGGCGAATGTGCTTAATACTTTAGTTAACATATTTATAAATTTGTTTTCTAGAAACTCGAGTTTAAATTTTGTTTTTCAAAATTCCTATAATCAATTTATTTTCAACAATATTTTCTTTTTTTGCATACGAACCTTTTATATAATTTTCCTTTGAAATTACCTTTTTGTGATTGTGCCAAGCTGTTAAGCTTTTCTTTTGTGTGATTTTGCCTCCCCATATAAATCTTACAAAGATAAATAGTCAAATAGAAATTTTAAATAGACAGTTGTTTGGCAGTTCAATAGAAAGGAACACAAAAACAAACCCCAACTGTCTTACAAAGACAGAAAGACAGAGCACTGACTATAAAGCCAATTTAAAAGTAAGAAACTGAAAACATAAAGATTAGCAAGATATAGAAAGAAAAAACTAAAATATAATCTAAGCACAAAAAATAAAGAAACAAAAGAATTCAAGGAAAACAGCAAAAATATCTAAAGGCAAAACTGAAAAGCAATTTTTAAATAAATTAAAAATTGTTGTTAAAACCAACCACAATTATGCTTGTATGTCTGTTCGTAAAAACTAGAAAGAAATTTCTGGACAATATTTTAAAAATTCTTGCAAAAAAAAAACTAAGCAAAAATTTGGAATTTGTTAAAGTTAATTGTGGTTAAATATGAAATGAAACCTACAACCAACAAAAAAAAAAAAAACAAGAATAGCACTACCAATAAGCAACAAAATAATAATAACAAAAGGGTACCTATTTACACAATTTACACAAACAAAACCAAAAAGTATATTCACATAAACACACACACAAAGCTGCATACATACTCGTAGACACCCCATGGCTTGTATATGTAAACCACTTATAAGGACTGGCATCAGTTAAATTAAAGCAATAATAACTAACACTTCTTACTAACATTTGTTTTAAATAGAACACTTTCAAAGAAGCTACCTGAAGAAAATGCATTAAAAACACAATATTTTTCATAATATTTTAAATTCTTACTTTTACTCTTATTTAACTGATCTTAGTCGCTGTGTTTATTTAAAAACATTTACAGCAAAATATGCTAAAAACCCTACAAACATTGAAAATTAAAAAGAAAGAAAAAAACTCTTATTAAAGATGCAAGCACACAAACCACATTAATTTAAAAAGTAAGCAAAGAAATACTAAAAATATTAGACAAATACCTAAAGCAAAATATCTTCAAAAATAAGCTAGACTAGACTTTTGGGGAAAATATAGAAATTGGAAACAAAAATAAAACTAAAAAGGGAACGTACTAAATATTAACGTACGCATTGTTCGTAAACTAACAACTTAAAATACTCTCGAAAAACAAATGTAAACTGTCTGCTGTTTTAGCTTTAAGGCAAAGAATTTAGTTAAGTTTTGCAATTAACAAAAAAATTTAGCCACACACTGAAACTTTTATAGAAAAAACCTTCCTTTCATTTGTAATAGCAATTTATAACTGAAATTCTGTGGAAAAACTGTATGAGCTTTAACTTTAAAAACAATTGTTTGAAATTTTAAATAAAGTCATTCATTTCACAATTCAATTTGTAAATATGCTTCATCACAAGATATTGAAGAGGTAAATGTGGCTTTCACAAACATAAAATAAATATTGGTGCATCGATTTGATAGTTTAATTCCATGAAAATTTCTTAAAATTATTTTATGATTGCTGCTTGATGTAACAAGAAGTGGGTATCTATAAGGCCACTAATTTGATATTTAATTGGTCTACAATTCAACTCTTCTAAGAACACATTTATTTTTGAATTGTTTCATAAATGTATCATTCTGTAAACACATTTTTTTCTTTAATTGATTTATAATTCCTCCTTTCTAAGGCTCTAATTATTTTCTTTAATTAATCTCTAATTTGGAATTTTCCAGTTGCGTATTTAAGCTCATTGTTATCAGTTGAGTCATTATAAAGCCACGATTATTTTACTCCCGTCTTTATAAAGCCACGATTATTTTGCTCTTGTCTTTATAAAGCCACGACTAGTTTGCTCCTGTCTTAATAAAGCCACGATTGATTTTCTTCTATATTTATAAAGACAGGAGAAAAAAAACACGTGGTTTTATAAAGATGCTTTCTTTGGTTTCACACGATTGTTTTGTTTCTGTCGATTGAATTTATCCTGTGTTTATAAAGCTACGATTATTGTCATCAACTGGCTGTTTTTAAAGCCATGATTATTAGCCCATAATCATATTAATAGAAAAAGCATACTTTAAGTAAATGTAGATTTTTAAACAACAAACACATATAAATTTTGTTCTGAATTTAAAACAAAGGCATGCTTTTGCTTAAAGTATGACTTTTCTATGACTATGATTATGGGCCATTGTCTTTAACTGGCTATTTATAAAGCCACGGTTATTGTCTTTAACAGAGTCTTCGATTATTGTCATGAAGTGGCTGTTTGTACAGCAACAATTATTGTCTTTAACTGGCTCTATATAACAGAGTCTTCTATAACAGAGTCTTCGATCATTGTCTTTAACAGAGTCTTCTATTATTGTCTTTAACTGGTTTTTAATAAAGCCACGATTATTGTCTTTACGGAGTATTCCATTATTGTCTTAAACTGGGGTTTAATACAGCCTCGATTATTGTCCTTAACTGGCTCTTTATAAGGCCACCATTATTGTCTTTAACTGGCTCTTTATAAACCCACTATTACAGTCTTTGACTGGCTATTTATAAAGCCACGGTTATTGTCTTTAACAGAGTCTTCGATTATTGTCTTAAACTGGCTATTAATAAAGCCACGACTATTACCTCTAACAGAATCTTCAATTATTATCTTTAACTGACTCTTTATAAGGCCACTATTACTGTCTTTAACTGGCTATTTATAAAGCCACAGTTATTGCTTTAACAGAGTCTTAGATTATTGTCTTAAACTGGGTGTTAATACAGCCTCGAATATTGTCCTTATATATATAATATATATATATTATATTTATAAGGCCACGATTATTGTCTTTAACTGGGTCTTTATTAAGCCACGCTTATTGTCCTTAACTGCGTCTGAATAATGCCACGATTATTGTTCTTAACTGGCTATTTATTTATTACAGGATTATTGTGGTTAATTGTATTAAAATAAAACTTTGATAAATGTATTTAATAAAAATAAATAAAACCACGGTTATTGTCTTTAATTTGGTCAGAATAAAGCCACGATTAATAATTGCGTCTGAATAAAGCTTCTATTATTATCCTAAATAGATTTATGACTGGGTCCCTATACAGCTGTGATTTTTGTGTACCAATTAGTCGTTATAAAGCCACTATTATTATCTTTAATTGCTAACTATAACGCCATGATTATTACAATTCAATTAATCATTTAAAACCAAGATTATTGTTTTTAATTGGGTCCGAATAAAGCCACTATTATTGTCGTTGTATCAATTAGTCATTATATCGCCAAGATTTTTATCATTAGATTATTGCCTTTAAAACTACAATTATTGTCTTTAATAACGACTAAATTTTTTTTTTCTTGGACAAGCACTCAGGGGATGACCCCTACTTATGCAATGCATTGTGTTGGAACTAGGAAAATAGGTTATGGGAGGGAGGATAGCGGGAGTAGTGTTTGTGAACATTTGACTTGAATTTTCCTATACTGAAAGTGGCAGGGAATACTTCTGCTGGGAGTTTGTTCCACATACGGACAGTACGGTTAAAGAACGAATTTTCCCTGTAGTGTGTTGTGCGATCCACTGTCTAGTAGACCACAAAAGTATGAGCCCTGACTGAAGAACGTGTATTACGTAAAAACTGCATGTTTCAGGAACAAGTTCCCTAATTTCAGCAGAACACATTCCATTATAGTATCGATAGAACAGTGAAACACAACCCACATTGCGACGATGCTCCAATGAATGAATCAATATGGATATGATTGTTATCTTTATATTGATCTGCATATTGGTTTTTAACCTTGATATTTGCCTTTTGTTGGTAATTTACAAAGATATGAGTTTTGGCTTTAGTTAGATCTGAAAAAATCCATTGATACTGTCTTTAGTTTTCACTTTATAAAACCACAATTATTATCCTTATAAAGGCAGCTTTATATTCGGGTCTTTACAAAGACACGATTATCGTCATTAATTGGGTTCGTAAAAGGCAAGATTATTGTCTTTTTATTTAAAGTCTAAATAAAAGTCGCGTTAATATTATTTAATTTGCTATTTATAAAGGCATATAAAGGTTATTGCTTCTAGTTGGGTAGTTATGCCACCAGAATTACCATTTCAGTGTATAATTGCTTGTTAGGCTTATTATGAAGATATAAGGCGAATATTGTTCAATATATATTTACAAGATATTTCCATGTTTCTTATTATTGTTTGTTTGACCTTTTTTATGATTTTGGTAATTATTTATGTTTAGGTCTTTTTTATAAAAAATATAAATTTTATTTCACTCAAAGAGTAGCGAAATATTGAAATAAAATTTAAATTTTTTATAAAAAAGACCTAAAGCTTAAATAATTACCAAAATCTTAATGTTTCCATTCATTTTAACAAAATTTGAAATAGAACTATATATTTAATAAGTTCAATGGCACGTTAAACTTAACAATTCTAAGCACTATATAAATTTCTAAAACACTTGATATCCTTATGACTTACTAAACAATTATGTGCACTAAATAAAATTGAAATGAACCTTTGCAAAGGATATCAAATGAGAAGCTACAAAATAAATATAAAGTACACTTTTATTATATTTTCATTTCGAAATAAAAATGCAACTTACAACTGAAAAAAACATACAACAAAAGTTAAAATTCAGACAAAAAAACAAATACAATTTTGAAACGGTAGCAATTTTTTTCTCTTAACCTTTGTGGAAAAGCAATTGAGTGCGTATTTCCAAATAAAAAAATAATGATAAACTAACAAAGAAAGGATCTGAAATAAAATAAAGAGAAATGTTACAAAAATTAAACATTATTTACAAAGGTTGCTAGCTGCAAAAGAAAACTTGAACAGAAAAAAACCATGTTAAAATGAAACATAATTTATATATAAAAATTTATTGTTCTTATAATATTTACAATTGATTTGTTTTGTATTATTTTTAATTTGCTTTGCAGGTGATTCAATTATATTAAATTGCCAAGCTGATGGCACACCCACACCCGAAATTCTATGGTACAAAGATGCTAATCCCGTTGATCCTTCGCCTACTGTTGGCATCTTTAATGATGGCACCGAATTACGGATCTCCACCATACGGCACGAGGATATCGGAGAATACACTTGCATTGCACGCAATGGTGAGGGACAAGTCTCCCATACGGCCCGTGTTATAATAGCGGGCGGCGCTGTAATCATGGTAAAATTTTGTTTAACATGACTAACATCCCCATAATATTACCAAACTAAACCAAACCAAAGAAAAAAAACACCCTTTTTAAACTTTATTTTCCAAACAAAACTATTTGTTTAGCTAAATACAAAACAAATATGTTTTTTGATCCTCTTATAATTAAAACTAAAAATATTTGGAAATTTTGCTAAAAATATTTAGATTGAAAATTTAATAAGTTTTTTGTAAGTTTTGCCAAACTAAACATTTAAATAACGTAGTTTTTAATTAATTGTTGTTGAGTTAAACAGTTTATTTATTTTAAGTATTAAATTGGCAAAATTTATTAAAAATAATTGCAATGCTAATAACAAATGCAAATTATTTTGCATTAAGAATTATAAATAAATAATTAAATTAAATCCCTTATTTTTTCCATAGTTTTGGTTGTCCGCCCTCTATTTAACAAAAACAAATATACAAATATCAATTTATTTTGTGTTTTTTTTGTGTCTTTCTTTATCATTTTACAGAGTTTTATGTTTTGGATTTAAAAACAAACAAATTTATTTATTATTTGCTAAAATTTAATAATTTGTGATAATTGAACCTATTTTGAAATATTTACCTTTGTATGTGGCAAATTTGGAAACTCTATTCAAATTGTAAACCTTAATGACAGGCTTACAAAAAAGTGTTTTTTTTTTGCACAAATAAGGCTGTACTAAATGTTTGTTAGTTTCAAATAATTGGGTACATTGGTTTTCGAGCGTATACGTAATATGTAATTGAATGTAGGGAACTAAATAATATTCATACGTAATGGAGTTCGTTTGAAATACATACTTAAAAAATTGAGATACTAGGTGGCGCAAAAGTAAACTTCCGATGTTTTTTGGCTGTCACCGACCGATTATTGGTCAAATAAATAGTCAGCAATATTCTGCGTTCTGGAGCAGTGTAGCGTAATATTGTTTATTAACGTGTATTTCGCATGTGTTTATTACAGAAATGTCAAAACAGAACTGACATTAGGGGCCACGCAAAATTTATAGCATTTTCTGATAGGAGGATCACTTTTGCTCCACCTTGTAGATTAGAAAAATGAGTGTTTTAATTAATTTAATTAGTATAATAACAAACATATTATGACGTGTTTGTTATTATTGTTTAAAGCAATAATGTATTTAATGTAGCACACTTTCTGTTATTATAAAGAATACAATTTTAAGAAATGTATACTTGCCTCAATATCTAAAAAAATAACTCAAATTTTAATAGCGTTAACAATTTTAACATAACGCTAAAGCAAGAATACAACACTCTAAAATATACATATAATTATGCATAATTTAAACATTTAGATGTCTATTAGTTAACATAATTTTCATTCATGTATATATGTATACACGCAATATATACATTAGAACCAAAAGAAATCTCCAAATAATTTAAAATGAAATATTACATTCCCTAATTAAGTCACAGAGGAATATAAAATACATTTACATGAATCTCTACAGCCAGCAGTACACAAGTAAATAAATGACTTTGTTTAAGTAAATATTTAATTTAGCATACATACGTACTCAAAATGGAAGCTTTGTGTGCTTCCGAAAAACTACATTAATATTAATTTAAAAATAGTTACAAAAATTATGAAACATGTAGACTAAATTAGATTCAGTTTTTTTTTTTATTTTTATTTTTGCTTAAATAAATATCTACATCATTACCAAGGTACAACTGCTAAGTTATTTTATATTTGCTGTAGAAGCAGTTCAACTAAAATGTTCTAAACAAATGGAAATTATGCCCACAATACCATTAGGACTTACATATAATAAACCAAACTGTTAACTGTAAGCATGAATGTGAAAATGTGAAAAATGTTACATAATCTATAACAATGATAAAGCTTAAAATAAAATAAATTAGAGCAATAACAAATAACAAAAATAAAACAAAAACAAATATGAAAAATAAGACCTTGCGAAAATAAACTTCATGTCAGTCTTTAGTTTTTTTTTCTTTGTTCAATTCCTAATTCGCTTGGAAAAAAATATTAATAGAAAAACAAAACCACACTTGTTACCACCCACTCCCACTCTAACTATGGACTAAATTTTATGAATGTATAAATATATATATATATATTAGGATGGCTCAATTTACTTAAAACTACACATGTTGTCGGTGCTTCCAAAATGTGTTTAAAAGCATTTTATTGCTAAATTAAATTAAATTGAAGGGTCACAAATTAAATTCTTAATTATGCAGAATTATGATCAATATAAAACTAAAACTATAATAATACACAAGCTCTTAATGGATTATATAAACCATTGTAGCAGCATTTTTGCTCGCCTTTGACTGACTCGTCCATTTTATACATTTTATAGTTTCCAAAACTTACTCATTGTTGTTTCATAAGAAAACAACAGAAAGTACTAAAAACGTGTGGTTTGTTTATTGCTGTAGCTCACCAACTACTAGCAAATACACACCGACAGACTTACAAATACAATTTTATTGCTACCCCTCCCACAAAAATATAACCTGACTTTTGAATTGTTATGGGGCACCTTAGTATACTTTTTGCTTTCAAGCCACATATAAAATTATATTTTTGAATTATTGACTTTTTACATAATTTAACTAAAATATATGGAAATAAACTTTAAAATGGTCATATTTGGTAAAATTTCATGCAATTCTAAACCCTATTTATGCCTGATATCTCACAATGATCAAAACTAAAAGGTGTCGAAACAAACATATATTATAAATTTATGAAAAAAACAATGATGTTTGTGCCTTAGAAAAAACAAGTAATTTGTCCTGTTAAAATTTTTAAGAAATCGTCTTCAAACCAAATAAATAGAAATTCACCAGAATTAAGGATTAATGTGAATTTTCCATCTTAAAACATTCTTTAACATTAGAAAACACTGTTAAATACGAATAAATATTAAAAGGCTTAAAAATTATTACATTTCAAAATAATTTTGATGTGAATTTTCCAATTCTTGCAGCAGCCTTTAAAAAGCCTTGAACTTTAAAAAACTTGTTTAAATTCGAAAAAAAAAATTATAACGAAGGTCTACAAATTATAAAATATTTCGGTACAATTCCGCGGAATTGAATTCATTCAGTTTGAAATAATTTTGGTGTGAATTTGCCAATTTATGTAGAATACTTCAAATAGCCTTGAACTTTAGAAAACGTTGCTAAATTCGAGAGAAAAACTTATCGTTTATGGAGAATATTTTACAAATTTAAACATTTTAAAGTAAAATTGCATGGTATTGAGAAAAAATCTATGAAACAGGCAGAGTCCACAATGAGAAACTAAAGCAGCATAAATTCAATATTTATGATTAGTTTTATGTGGGATCTTTGGTCAGTATTCTTATGTTTTTTTTTTTCTTTATTACTTTTAAAACAATAAAGTTTTAGTAGACACAGCCATTGCTAACGATCTATCTAAAGTTTTGGGCGACAAACTTAAGCACTTTTACCATATATTATAACCGAATGATCCGTGACTTTAAAATATTCCAAAGAATAAAGTCTGTATGAAATCAGAGATATATAGGCTGATTTGCACGACCAGAAAAACAATATTTTCTACTCTATTTGACATGCATTGAAAAAACCGAATACTTGGGTACCCTATTCGAATGTACATATTTGAATGTAGGACTGTACTATACTTTCAATAACGTTTTTAACAGTAGTTTGCAACATGTGGCCGAACGTTTTTATGATGGTATATTACGTGTAGCAACTACTACTCTACCATAAAATACCTGTTTTAAAAAATAAAATATAAAATAGTTTCTTTGAACTTTTTGTAAAAAATATAAAAAAAAATAAAAAAATATTTTTTAGTCTTGAAAAATATTAAAAAGAAAAAACATTGTTTTCAATACGCTTTCCTATCCAGCTGCGTATTCTGATCATTTTCCATGCAATGCTCCTTTAAAATAATGATAATGGTCTGGCCAGATTACAACCGCTTAGATCAGATCGTGAAGCGCGACCAACTAGCCGAATCTTTTTCAAAGTCAAATATGCATGACGCTGAGGTAAAAGGATCTTATCTAATATAAGCCAGACTACCACTATTATTTTGGATATTAAATGTATCCAGTGTTCATCGCCATTAATGATTCGGTGCAAAAATTATTTCCTTTTTAAGCGTTTGAACAAAACATGCAATATCGTCATTGAAGGTTTGTCGTGTTTTGCATGAAACCTACTGCTGGCAAATTTTTGCCTGATTAGCTCCCCATAACACTCTGTTTACACAAAGTTTGACATTTTGGATTCCAAAAAAAAAAAAATAAGTGAGAATAAATTACAGACTTATATCCTTTAAAATGACAAATAATTTATGAATCTGCTATGAATCCCGCATTTTCAACTCATACACCCAATAGTTGAAGTTACCGTAATTTTGTCGGGCCATCCTAATACACATATATGAAGTAAAAAAAGAAAACTTCAGCTTAAACTCAAAAACCTAAAGCCTGTTAAAAATGGAAAAGCCAATAATAAATAAAGTATACTTGTGTGAGTTAAGCTTTATTTTCTTTGTGGTAAATAAGTAATTTTTTACAATACGCAAAGTTAAAGCCAGTAATACTTTAACCTATAATGCTAACTTAAGCATATTTATTTTATAAATATTATGTATATAAATACATATATAATCGTATATAAGTGTATATGTTCATATATAGAGTAATTGTAAGTGTGTATGTTAACTAATACATTATACAAACAAAATAATTTAAGCGCAAAAATATGCACGAAACGGAAGTTAAATGAATTTTGATGGCAACATGTTAAAATTCTATCAAACGCACACGCTCTCATTCTCACACACACATAAATACCCAGCAAGCTTTGGAACTGGTTTTGCATTGATGAATGTGTTAACTTTAAAAAGTTATCATTGGTTCCTTTTTACTATATACTTTAACCTAATTATGTCATTGAAAGGATATTGATTGAAATCTTCCAGTAATAGAGAAATGACTAGTGTATTGTGACCTTATTAGTGGCATGTGAATATAGAAACTGCAGGGTACTTACACTTCCACGCACATAAATATTTGTGTGATTTTGTAAGCCTGTGTATGTATGTATATGTGTGTTTACCAACAAATATTTATCCATAAACCTTTGGGGGTAATATTTCATGCACAATATGAAAACTAAAAACTAAATTTGTTTAAAACTCAACAAACAAAAAAAAAAATGTTAACAGAAACAATAAACAAACAGTTTGACAGGGCCATTTCGCTTACAAACTCACATACATATATTTTTGTTATTATTGCTATCAGTATTTAGGCATTGAAAGAGTAACGTGCGTATCATTTGGTACACACAAATATTATTGCTAAAACAAAACTGAACAAAAAACGAGAAAAAATGGAAAATAAAATTAAACAGCTGCTTACGGAAACGGAAGTATACATATACAGGCATAACTGACATAATACTTAAACAAAAACAATTTGTATACTTTTTTGAGTTTCTAGTTTGTCTTATTGGATTAGGGGAGGCAAAAATTAGAATTTTTCAAATAGCCATAATAGAATCATACAATATTTTGACTTCAACATTTGCCATTTTATATAAAATTAAATAAAAACTTTACTGAAAAAAATCCATAAATTTTTGTCTTTGTAAAATAACTGAATTAGAAAATAAATATCAAATTCAATTTATGTATATCAAACATAATGGCAGGTTATGTATATTTTTTTTTATTAAATTTAAAACATGCTTGTAGGAGTAATAAATTTAATTTAAAAAATTTATGTTTATGAAAATAAGAATTTTAATAAGTCATCAATTTAAAGAAATATTGAAAACAAAAGATTAGACAATTTTTTAGTTACATTTTTAAATATTAATCAGTTTCTTTGAAAATAAAAACTTAATACTTTAAATGTATTGGTGTTTGCTCTTACATAAGCAACTTTTGGGAACTCCTGCTTTAAATGTTGGGTGTATAAGCTCATAATGAGGAATTTTTAAAATTTTTAATTTTCATTTTGAAACATTTGCTCAATACAAAATTATTCAAAGTGTTGGCCATTGTAAGCAATGATATTTTCACATATTTTGTGAATCATAAGAACTGCTAAACTTTTAAGCCCAAACACGAATTAAGCCAATTTCCTATCGACTGTTCACAAGTGATGTGTATCCCACACGCAGAGAAAAAATATAGTTGTGCATGTTTACCACAACTATTTTTATATTTTTAAACAATTTTTTAAAATATTATGGTCACTGAAATTATTCATATGATTTCTGCAATCATAATATGATTAAGTTATAATTCACATGATTATAGCAATCATATATATGTTACAGCTATTATGTAATGTTTATGGTGATCAGTTTTATGATGAAAGGTTATACAATATTATGTTGTTCTCTATCATTATCAAAAGCAACAAATTATGATAAATGGATTCATCATAAACATGATTGCAATAAATATATACATATATTACTACAATCGTATTAATGATTGTAATTTTTTAATCATATATATGATTGTAGTAATCATCTGAATCGTAACTTAATCATATTACGCAATTAATTATATTACAATGGCTATAACATTGTTGAAAAACTTGTAAACATGTTGACATTGTTGTGGTAAACATGTGCAGCTATATTGTTTCTCTGTGTACAGATAGGGCGTTTTGCATCTATTGAAACAAATAGTAGCCTTCTTACTAAATAATTGTTTACAGTTTTACGGCCAATATTAATCAGTAGAATTTAATACAGGTGTCTGTACTGGTCTAATCAGATATCATCAGATGAAAAGGGAAAGGATTATTATTGCTCCCATGAGAACATCATATATTCTAATGGATACAATATTAATAGCGTTTCCACAGCATTTCGAACTTCATTCTAGGTCTCTCAGCTTCAATTCATATGGTGCCCAATTTGCATGCTTTTGACAACATTTTTCATGAGTTTGACAACCATCTTTTTAGAGTAGTGGGTGCAATTTTTGGCCCTCAAACTTTTTTGTCTGGCCTAGGAGATATTTATCTCCTGTGCCAAAATCACTACTTCTGAACAATACAAACCAAATTAGGTTCATTCACCATAAGCTTCCGTAAAAAATCGGTGGTTTTTAACTACACTTTTTTCAAATTTAAGATGTAAGATATTTTTCTCGTACGGAATCTTTGTTGGTACAACAACCAATATTTTAGAAGCAAAAAAACATAGTTGTTAACAATATAACGTTCAATAGAGAATTGAGAATAAATAAAAGACATGTACCCTTCAAAATGACTTACAAGTTACTAAAGACAAAGTCCGCCTTCAAAGGATGCGCTATCAGTTTTGAATTCCCCTTTTTTAAGTTATACACCCATTACTTTATTTTATTACTTCATATTTATTTACAAGTTTTAAAAGGTTTTAAAATAACCTTTTAGAAGAATTTTCACTGATAACTAAGATCTCTTAAGCAATCCTTTATAAATAAAATTAAACAATATTAGTTAAGAAATTAAACTAATTAAAATTACTTTCCATAAAGCATTAAAAATGTGATCCATTTTCAAAGACAAAATGTAACAAGTGAGCAATGTTTTCTTACCCAGGCACTTAAACTTTTTAACTCAAAAAGTCATAAACATGAGTTTGTATTTAAATACACATCCACTAAGCTTAACATTAATTAAATACATACAAATATGTTTACATGCACAGCGATACAAATAATAATAGTAATAAAATAGTATAAGTAGTAGTTATAGTATATTTACTATAGTGTATTTGGCTTAAAATGTACATACATACATATTTAGTAGAAAATTCAACACACAGGACCTGCGTTCAAATGAAGTTTTTGGCATATGCTGCCTTGCGAGTAACTAAATGTATGTACATAGTATGTTGTTAGATTATTAATGTATACATATTTATATGAGTTACTTAGCAATTAACTTAAATTGCTTCATAAATCGTGCCACAACTAGTTTACCACTGCACACTAATACTAACACACATGTATATAAATAGTTACACAGTAATTTTATATTAAATGTGTACGAGTATGAATATGTTTAAACTGTGTAATCTAATGTTAGCTACTACCAATATATATACTATATATGTAAGTACATGCATAATTATATATTTGCTACTACAATTCAAAATTATCCTGCTTTATGATTTCATTTTAAGAGCTCTCTGCTCTACAGCCAATAGACGACCGACCGACCACCTTTAACGCATTTTACAGGAAATGCCCATAAAACCATGTTGTGCATGTATGTGTATGTGTAAAATAGAAATTGTAATCTCTTAGCACACCCATAAGTACCCTGCAGTTTTTAAAAATGCAATAACCAAACTTAGCTATACCGCTACTAATATCTTTAAAACACTATTTAAAATTTTGTATGTAGATAAGTAGGGCAGGCAAGTTCTAATAACTATTAGCTACTTTGTATAGAAATAAAAACAATATAGGAAAATCATTCAATTAGGCTGAGTTAATAGAAATAATGGCAAAACGTTTTCCCGTAAAATTTTAAATTTTTTGCCGTAAATTCCCTAGCAGTGTTTTCTGGTACTTCCAGGGATTTTCCAGGAGAGAATTTTTTCACCCTAAACCTCATATGACACATATATGTATATGTTCAATACAAATAACGGGTTTTGTAAGTTTATTTCTTAACATCCATATGAATAGCAGAAGTTTTGACAATTATTACAATGTAAAACAATTTTACTCCAAAATTCGATATGAAATTTATGAAGCTGTATAAGCTATATTTTATAAATGTTGATGATTTTTTCGGTCAGGTCAGCAAAAGCTTTCGAAATACAATGTAAAAAGTATAAAAATTCGAATGATTTTCTTTTCGAATCGAAATACGGAGTAACACCCCAGATATCATAATTCAGTTTATAATTCGGCTCTCCGATCATGCAATTCAAAACCACAAGATTACTCTTTGTCGGGCTATATTTAAAATATAGTCTATACAGAGTCAAACGAATCGATTACAGCCTTAGTGCTCAGAAACCTTACGTTATTTAATAAATAGACATTTAATTAAAATATATGTATCTGTATGCGTGGTTGTGACGGACATCTGTCCGATATCATTTCTGAGTAATAATTGTTAGATCTGGCTCATAGTAGATGCAGTTACTTTGTTAATTTTAATACAATAATGAGTATGATTGCAACAAATTGATCATGCAATAGATCAAGTAAGTTACTTCACAAATTTCATGTCATCCTTTTCCATGAGGACAATCGAGGAATACTCAAATCATTTCTTTGCCAAATCATCTGTAATACAAATCACATTTCAGGATAACATACCTTAAGTATCAATTGTATATGTATAAATGTGGATGTTTATATTCTGACAATTTTCTATACTATCGTTTTAAATGATTATTTACAAATTTAGTAGCCTGCCTCTGTCAACTCTTTCTCTCCTCTTATAAACATTCAAGTATACATATGTACATATCGAAAACCACCCGATATTGATCCTTCACGGGAAAGACGATTTGTCTAAAAACATAGGTAGAAAAGGCAATCGTTGCCATCGGCTTTGTCCAATAACTTTTACCCAACGAATACACCATATATTAATATTGGTCTGAAATACCAACTGAAATAGCTGATTCACATTTCCAGCATTTGATGAGCTTGCATAATTATCATAATTACCAGCTTCTTTTCCAATTAAAATCAATGCTAATGATTTCAATTTACATATATCTCTTACATATATTATTTATATTAAACTAATAATATTATTTATACTAAATTAGTGATAATGAAATGTTGTTAGGTAAGCAATTGAGTAGTGTACCAAAGAGTGAATTTATTAACATATACATATGTTTACTGGACTGAACTGCAACTATGTTTATAAAATGCTACTAGTACTTCTACTTACAACTAACAGTTTAAAGACTGTCATAAGATTCCATCAGAATAAAACTCCGCTTTAAATTGTGCCTGTCTTTTAATATGCAAATTGTATTTGTTAACTGACAACTGTTTTCATGACCTGCTGTGTACATTCAGTGCTAACGCATGTATATTTAAATTCCGAATAATGATTATAAGGAACTGTTTAAAATTCCTCTACTTTAATGTTGATTACAAATTAGTGTTTATCGTATAAATACTTAATGCATGCATACATATTGTGTATTCCCATAGCTAATGAGAATTTACTTGTAGCTACAATTCTTTTTGTTTTATTTACTTCCTGTAGCAAAAACAGTTTTAAAATTAAATATGTATTCATTACACAAATACAGAGAGTACACTTTGTAATTGTTAAAGTTAATGTTGCCATCGTTTCTGTTTGCACAATGGGTAATGCCTTTTGAGTAATAAAGTAAGCTTTATAAATTCATGTAAAAACAGCAAAAATTTGTTAGGTCTTACTCATGCTCATTTCTTTTATATTATTAATATTTATAATTAAAAAAAAATATATACAAAAAAAGCAAAATAACTAAAGCTATGTATAGACGGTTGTCATATCATACAATGTTGTCAGATCGAGCAAGGTATTGACATTGAAAAATTGTTAGCAAAAGATAAATTGTCAATGCTTTTTTTACAACGTTGAAAGACAAACATTTTGAGTTCAAACGGTGGTTAGACATTTTCGGAACATTTTTCGTAAGACATTATGTTCTTAAGAGAAAAATACTAAATGATGCCAACATTTTTTAAATTTGGAATAACATGATTCCAGTTTCACTAATAAAATTTATTAGTCTCTTTTTATCGATTTATAGCATATTCCTCAATCCTCTAACTAAATTATACTATTAAATCTAAAACATGTGAATGGAAAACTAGTATCGAAAATAAATTTCATAATTATATCAATGATAAAAAGCAGTTAAATTTTTCACTTTCTAAAACATATCTCATGTTTGCATTATTTCGACAACAACTGTATTTTTTGCTGTTTTGAAATAATAAGAAAGTTTCGATGCTCGTATTTTACATGTTGACATAACAGCAATAAAAACTGACATAATTGTTACAATAAATTGAATTTGGTTTGAAAATGAACTATTAAAATGATGGATAAGTAAAACCTACATTTCTTAAAATTCGTGATATTTTCGGTCAACACAAACATTCCGCTAGACCACTATTAAAAAGTTGGTTGATAAAATTGACGATATTGGGACTTATGTATATAAATCTAAGAGCAATTGTTGAGAATCCTGTGCATGATAAACTTATTTTTTGTCATAATATTACTGACATGTGGTTTCAACGGTCTGGTAACCAAAACAATTAATTTATTGCTGTTAATTGTCAGTCTAATTTTACGACTTAACACCACAAAGACAATTGAATCGTTTACAGCCTTAAAACTCAAAATGCGTGACGTGATGGATGCAGAAGTCCCGCCATTTTTTTAGAAATGTGATTGAAGATTTTGTTCAAAGAATCGATTCAGGCTGAACAGTTGTGCGATATCATTTTTCATTTATAATTGTCAAGCACAAATCCAAATGCATTATTATACACCGTAAAACGATTCGTATTAATATAAACATTGATATAATGATTAATAATGAAAAAATCGTATGCGTATCTTCAGCAAAGAATCTGGGTGTTATTTTTAGTAACAATTTAGACTGGTCTACCCATATTAATAAAACTGCTTCAAACATTTACTTGCTATTACGTGGTCTCTGGCCTACCCAATACTTTACGCCCTTAAAAATTTAAATTATTTCTACGAGAGATCTGTCAACAACTTCGAACCACCATAGCTTAAAAAAATAATTTTAATATCGTTTTTAAGATTGATCGTTTTATTGACTGTCCAACACAAAAAATATTGTATATGTTATTATTATTATCCTTTGGCCTTGATCATTGCTTGTAAACGGCGTGTCCTGTAGATATTTTAAGAACCCCCCTGATTGCAATGTTCACGCTTATCGCTTTGCTTCATTTTTTAAACAAAGTTAGTGTTGAATATTCATTATAAAATTTTCTTGGTTTCTAGAACGAACATAGGGTCTTAACAAATCTTAAACATTCTGAATTATTCGGTGCAAGATTTCTAATTTCAGGGCAGACTTTCTGTGGCATCTTGACTTCGCTCTTAATGGGATTCGTTATATGTCAAGGTTCTTTCCTTCGGCTGTTACCAATCTAATTAATTTTCGAATTCAAACTTAAGAGTCAATTGCTGTGTGATGAACCTGGCCATAACCTGAAGTTAGATGTTGTAATTGGTCATACAAGTGGTGTTAAAAATATACGCAAATACATGTTTACAAAGAAATTTCATTCATAAAGTATAAGTGACTTAACATTTTAGATTTTAAGTTTGTGTTGTGCGATACTCATCTCTTCAGCTCTTCATATTGCAAAGACAACCGACCAATGTCCTCAAATCCTTCAGCTTTCAATGATTTTATCTTAAAAATTTAACATCTGCTTACAACCATAGTGCCACAACTAAATGCTCTATGAAAGTACAAGGGTGCTAATATATCGTCAGTAAAAAATAAACTTTAGTTATAAAAAAAAGAAAAATAAGAACCGTTAAACATTTTTAAAATGCATACATAACAAGTAACAAATTGTTGTTGTCAATTTTCTTAAAACTCTATCAAAGTAAAACTTTATCTATCCATTTATATAAATTAAGAGTTTTGTCACAAAAAAGAAGTTATCATTTCTTGTTGCCATTGTTGCTGTTATTGTTGTTGTTGTTGTTGTCATAGTCCTTTATTATAAATTAGTTGTGCAGCATATGTTGTCTCAATTTTAACTTGAGTGTAGGATTATCATCAACGGAAAGCACACTAACACCCAACCAACAAACACACAGCATTACGCTTAATTCACATAGAAACACTCAGTCATACAAAAGACACTAAAATGATGCATAATGGCTCAACAATTTATGACAACAACTACAAAGACATACAATAAAACAACAAAGAATCTACTTGTTTTACTCAACTAAACATTGTTGTCATTATAAAAGTTTATCCATTTTGTTGTTGTTGTTGTTGTTTTCCCCAGTTTTTATATTTGTTTGCATTTGTGAGTTTTTGTGTGTGCGTGAAAACACACTTTCTTCATGTATTTAGTAGTTGTTGTTGCCTTTATACTCTCATAAAATTATATATAAACAAAAAACGAAAACAAAAGAAAAAGTTTTTCTTTATTATACTGTTAAATAAAGTACAAAATTTTATACATATAGTACATACAACAAGTTAGTCCCTTTTTCCTGTTAACCGGGGATTCTAACTATTGCTGGGTGTGGGCATCAGAGGAGACATATGTAGGAGTTATAAAATTATACACATTATTTTTTTTTTATATGGCATGGTGTGTAAACGTGTAATTTTATTAAAAACAATTTTATTTATTATATGCACAAAAAAAAAATAACAATAATATTAATAATGTTACATTGTTGTTTAAAAGGAAATATAGGATTTCGTAGAATAAAATGAAAGCAAAATAGCTTTAAAGCTTTAAAGTACAGGAAATTTTATAAAATAAGTTACATTTAAATGTCTATTACAATTAAATTTATTACGTTATGAAATTAAATCGGAAGTAGTTCTAGAAAATGTTAGTATGCATATTTATGCAAGTATGTATGAGTAAATTAGGATGACCGCTAAACAAAATTTAGTTACTGTTTGAATTAAAATTAAGAATAATTTTCTTCTTAAAATTTAATTATCAAAGATTTTGTGTAGAGTTTAGCATATTAAGCGAAATGTTAAGTTTTTGAGCGTTTTATTTCCAACGAAATCCTAGTGAAATATGAAATATTTAAAGATGTATCGAATAATACAGAAATAGCTTTAAATACATCTATAATAAATTTTTCAAAACTAAGTAAAAATTTCAAGTGTGTTTAATGTAAGTTCGATCCCCAGCTCAGCCAAGAAAAATTATCAATAAATTTTAATAAGATTTTCAAGTTGTAAAAACAATTCCTACCTTCAGTAAAAGTAATAATTTAATGAAAATTAAATTTAATGAACTCAAGCCTAACTAAAAATTATCAAAAATTGTAAAATTAACAGTTCAACTAAAAATAATAATTGTTCAAACATAAAATATTTAAAAACGTATCGAATAGTAAAGAAATAACTTTAAATACATCTATAATCAATTTTTCAAAACTAAATAAAAATTTTAATTGTATTTAATGTAAGTTCTCATAATATGTCGAACAAACTACCAGCAGAAGTATTCCCTGTCACTTTCAATATAGGAAAATTCAAATCAAATGTTCAGAAACACTACTCCCTCTATCCTCCCTCCCATAACCTATTTTCCTAGTTCCATATACAATGCATTGCATAAGTAGGGGTCATCCACTGAGTGCTGGTCAAAGAAAAAAAATATATGCCACAGGTGATAGATAACCTGTCATATGCTATCAAAATTGCATACATGTAGATTGTTTGGAGTCTTATCTAAAAGCTTTTTTTCATTAAACATTTTTTTCATGGTATAATAAATTAAAATATACGTTTAATTTTTATTAAATAATTTTTAAGCTTGAGGTCACTTTTTGTTTTTTATAAAATATTTTTTATTTTTATATATAATTAATTCGATATTTCGATTTCCTTTAGAAATCTTCTTCAAGAGTTATTTTATATTAACGGTCAATACTTTGAATAAATTTATTTTGTATAAATATGACCTCAAGCTTAAAAATTATTGAATAAAAATCATACAAAAAGGTTGAAAAAAATAAAATAAAATTATTTAATGTACGTTTAATTATTAACATTATGGACTTTTTGCAAAAAAAAAACAACATAACATATTGCAAAAAATACTATCCAATCTAATTATAATTATAATTAATAACATTTTAATACTCGTAGTTGTTCGTTTCCACAATATGTGAGCCAACCTAATATACATTAAGATAATTAATTTTATTTCACTGTAAAAGATTTTAATTTAAAATTGCCACCCAGCAGTGGCATCTTAAACATATTAGTTTAAAGCAGATGTTAAGTTTAGTACTATTTAACAATTTTCTTTACTTTTTTATAAATTTCTTAATGCATAGGCACCTATGGCACTTAATTGATGGAATGTTCCATATACGAACCCATTGATTTTAATGAATCTTTATAAGGTACGATATATGAAATAAAAATGAAACCATAGCTTGGGAATAATGATTAGAAATCCTTATGATTAGCAATTGGATTAGAAATTTTAATTGTGCTGAACTATTGATTAATTATGATTAGTTAGCCATTTTAGACGATTACTAATTGATTAGATTAGAAATAATCAAAAATCTAATCACAATTAGTGACGATTAGCATTTCTAATCAAATCGAATCAAACTTAATCCAAAAAATAATTGATTAGATTTCTTGATTATTTTTGATTAGATTTGATTAGTTTAACTATTTTTTACTATTTTTGTGAAAAGAAAATATTTATTTATCACATTTGTTGTTATATTTACATAATGTAACAGTTTTTAAATATTGCATAAAATTGCATACGGTGCACCCTGTTCTTAAACTAAACACTTGACACAGCTGGTTCACTTTGTTGTTCTTGTTTTGATTGGTTTAAACAAATCGTAGTCAGAAGGTTTAAACAAATTGTGGTGAGGCAAAACTTCCCAAGCGTTGATGCAATATTACGCTTTCATGTCTGGTCGCATGTTCTTGGCGCCATGGATATTCGACTGGTTGGCCGGGCTTCACACACGGTCTCTTATGCTGCGTGTTATTGGATTCATTTTTCATTGTAAGTAATACCATTTAAAGCCTCTCGGCTTTAATTCATAGGGTATATAATTTGCCTGCTTGTAAATGAATCCTGCTACTAGCAAACATTTTAAAATTCCTGCTCGAGTAGCTCCTAATGATTTCACAACAATCATCATGGAGTAGTGTCTCCAAATCTTTGTCTTCGTTAGTCTGGACGATCTATGGCTTCTGTGTTAAAGTCACCACTTCTGAACAGCATAAACTATCTTTCGCCAGTTGAAACCGAAAGAGCACATTCAACAAAAGCTTCAGTGAGCAATCGGCACATTTTTTCATATTAAAAAATTAAAGAAAAATTTCCCGCATATAAAAATTTGTTGCCACAAAAACATTTGCGAAGCAAAAAAATAGCTTTCTTATTTATATTACAATGTTCAATAACTAAGTGAGAATAAAAAAACACGAGTACCTTTAAAAATGACATACAGAAGAAAAAAGTTAAGAAAGACAAATACCGCGTTCAAAAGATACGCTATCTATTATAAATCCCGCAATTTAAGTAAGTCCGCTTTTACTCGTCTTCTTAATCGCCAATGCAAGTATTTTTGGGTGAGAAGGGAAAATGGAATAAATGGGGTAAAAACTTGACGGCACTAGACAATTTTTTTTTTTTTTTTTTTGATTTTCATGAAAAAGCACGAAAATTAAATTGACGTGTGTGGCAAGTTCAAAAGAGTGTGAAACAGGACTTATTTTGCAAAAAAATATTTTCTATTTCATTTTTCAATGTGAACATTGTTTTAAAAAAAATAAACAAAAAAAAATTTAAAAGAAATTCATTTAAATGTATAATGTATAGGAAAGAAAATAATATAGAACAGTTGACCACCACGACCATGCGTCGAAAACATTTTGCAAAATCTCGGGTCTATGTATATTATTAATCTCGTCAAGCATTTGCATAGATTTTATTTGTGAAATAGCCCCACAAAATTAATTGCCCCAATTAATTTGGCTGCATTTCGTAAAATTATTATAAACAATATTTTACAATGAAATTTAACTTGTAAAAAAAGTAGAATTTTAGAAAAAATTAATTAAAAAGATTGAAGATTATATCCAAATTCCAAGAGAGTCAATGATCATTGTAATTTCTTGCTGCTACCTACCCTGGTGATTTCAGCCTATGGAATTGCTAGTTATGTGTGTCAGACTTAACTTTTGTATAAGTTCTAAATTATACTTATATTTATAGACAAGCCTAGATGATGATACTCAAAGAGCATCGAAATATCGGCAAATGAAATAAAATAACATTTATTTTCAATACTGGCCTCGAGCTTGAAATAAAAGCATTTTTATTTATTAACTGGTTAATGTTTAATTATGGTCAATTCTAAATGTTAATGATTCGATTTCACTGAAATTTGCATTACAAAGTTCGCAGCCAGTATAATCTTGGTAGGTTTGGAAATATGATGTCAGCTCCACGGAAAATTAGGTTGTATTGTCTTAACTATGTGGTTTGTTACATCTACTTTTACACAAAGAAAAGTCTTATAGACACACTCAATTTGAATCTATCATATAAAATTAGCTCCTAAGAAAATATATTTATAGCACATTAATAATTGAAAAAAATTAGTATTTAGATAAAATATAATACACGCAACCACATATTCCTACGTGCACCAATTCTAAAATATTTAATTCGAAAACAAATTTTTTTACAAATAAGTGCTACTGTAATATAAATTCTATTTTTATAAATTTTCTTGATACAAATGCTGTACATACTTTGTCATTTTAATATTGCTTAGCTATTTGTTTCTAGATTAGAACTTTAACTACCCTCACTCCGAATTAAATATTCTGTAGATATGACGATGTTACACAAAATGTCTTTAGTTGTAAATATTGTAAATAACTAAAGCTAAATCTAATACTGGTTTTAGTAATCTTAAAATGCAGATATTCTCCTGTTGACAATAAAATATTACAAAGCATCACTTGCAACTTTTTTCTTGTATGTTTAGATATCTTACTTTATGTATTTAATTTGTATATTGTACGCAATTCAGTTAAACAATCACATTTATATTATATAAATTACTGAATATTTTTCTTATATAATATAAAACTAAATTTATTGTTCGTTTTTCCGAATCAGTTCCGTACAATACAAATTAATTATATTCCAGCAAAAAGAAAGTTTGTTTTGAATCCTTTATATATCAAATTATTAATATTAATAATTCATCAATTAAAGGGTTTTGTTTAATTTCTATAATAATAAAAATACGTATGGAAGTATTCACGTTCTACTGTAATGGAAAGTAAACATTTGATCGGCTTATAACCAAAAACTCTCAAAATATTTACTACACAATAAATTCAATTAATTTGGCAAACTATGTTTTCATTATTTAAATTTTCCAAATTCTTTACCTAGACAGTGAATACATCCGCAACCAATTATGCCAAATTATATTGTTTTGTGTTTTCTTTTTAATTTCGAAAAACCAAATATCGTTTTCATTTCATCTAATTTTAAATGAAAAATTCTAATTCTTGTATTCTATTTTTCTTATATTTTTTCTTCTATTTCTTTTTATGCTTTTTCTTGAAATTCTAAAATGAAAACCAATTAATTTTACTTGAAAACGAAACATTCAAATATATAAACTGCAAAATAAAAATTTCGTTAAACTGCTAAACGAAAAAAAAAACTATAAACAACACCTTGACATAAAAATCCTTAAAAATAAATAACCCACCAACTAAACAAACTGAAAAAATGCAACTGAAACCAACAATTGAACAAAACAATGGCTACGTTTAAACAAAATAAATTGTAATAAAATCCAATTGTTTATATTTGTGTGTGATGGTTTCTAAAATTAAAACAACTATAATGCTACTACAACTATTGCCATTATTACCAACCACTACTACTAAAACAACAACATCTTTTGCTACTAACAAAACAATAAACCTTCACCTATGTCTATGTAATGTATATGTGTATGTTTGTATATATATGTGTGTGTGCTGGTACTTTTATATGTGTTTGCATATATATGTATAAATAAAATTTAATACCGAAAAACAAAACAAAAATTTAATGTCTAAAATATAAACTGGCAGCCGGATAACGGAAATGCTAAAAACATACAAACCACCATCACTACAACTACTACTACAACAACAATTGCTCCTACTACTACTTCTACCGTTAATAAAACCAAACTCAAAACCAACATCAACCAACGCCGTAAACTTATTAAAACAAGTGCTAAGAATAGAATTGTTATAACTGTAAGTTTTTTAAACGTTTTTGTTTCATCTTTTTCACTCTAATTCCTCTTTCTCTCTAAAACATTTTAACATTTTTAAAACATACACAAGTATTTGTTACTTGTACTTGGTTTTTACAACTGTTTTTTTCTTTTTGCATTTAAAGCTTTAATCAACAGAAATTCATAGAAAAAAACAACAAAACCTTCAAAAATCAAATTAATTTTCTCATTTTCCAAAATTGGTTTTCAAAAAACGTTTAAAAATTTATTCATGTTTTTATTACCCGTACAACAATTTTCTCACATTTCTCGTTTGTATGTATGTACACTTTTTTTTGTTGTTATTGTTGTTTTCGTTTTCGAACAAATAAAAAAAAACATTTTCATGGCATTAAATTCTTAATCTAATTGTTTTAAAATACATTTTGTTTTAAAAACGCTGACGTTGTTGTTATTGTTGTTACTAGAGCTGTTAGCGCTGATGCTGCTAAATTGCTATGGGCAGAGCTTTAAAGAAATTATTTAAAAAAAAAATGATTTGTGTTACTGCTTTATCATATAATTTTCATAATTTCAGTAAAATTGTTTTTTGGTTTCACAAGCATTTCTAAATGCCTTTTTATGTTTATTTTGGTTAGACTAGATAATGACTTCGTGTAAGCCTTCGTAGAGTTGAGTTCAGAAGAAAATATTTGCTAATTCAAAATGACTTCTCAAACTTCTAAGATAAATCACAGTTCTAGGTAATCTTTGGATTCTTTAAAATCCAGTTACTGCTGCCTACTTCTGTAAAAAATAGAAATATCAATTGAAAAACACAAGCATGATAATACGGTTGTTTCATGTCTATCTTTGATTTATTGCTTTTCGAAAGCGTAGTATTTCTTTTCTAATCATAATAATAGAAAATCAAATGTGTGTACTTGGTCGAGATATATATAGACTACTAGTATTGTACAGTGGGGCAGAATCGAAATTTTTTGAAAATAAATCTTGTATTTATAAACGGCTGGCATGTTTTTAAAAAAAATTATATGTCAAAGCTTACGCTATTTGAAGTATGCAGATTTCCACTTCTGAAGACTTTGTGATGTACATCTTCAAAATTTTAACTGGAATATTCTTTGGCTACGCTCACATTTAATTTTATTCTGAGCGCATCAAACATTTTTAAATGCCATATATATTTTAAAAAATTCTAACCACTGTGTTTTGCCGCATAGAAGCAAGAGTCTTGGAATGAGACATAAAGTCTGCAATCTTTACTGGCCAATTCTGTATTATGTATGCTATTATAGGGGCAATATGTAGTTCCATTATTAATATCATATTCTTAGAACCAGGATAAATGGGAACATGCATGACACAATATTAACACCTTTATACACAAAATATCTTATAAAGTTTTGTACTTCTCCTGAAACATTGTAATATATATCAATATAGCAAACACTCCCACTTAAATATTGTTTTACATGATCACCGCAAAAAATTTTAAGTTTTTACAAGTTTATTAACAATGTAATTATTTATATGTTAAAATTTGTCACCAATAACATACATATATGATTAAAGTGTGCAAACATTCTTAGATAAACTGTGAACAATATAAAGAGTTTATCATCAAGAACTTCGTTTTTTAAAGCAAAATAAAGCAAAGAATTTACTTGATTAAAATTGATGCCGGTTTTTTAACAATAACATTTACGTAAAATGATTTCGGTAATTTGGTTTGCAATAAATTCATTGCTTCGGTGGCAGTGTGACATGTGGTAACAGCCTGTTAATACCAAATATTAATTATATCACTGTGTGCTATGTAAAACATATAACAGATGTATACAAAAATAAATTTCAAATAAATTTTTATGTTTAACTAGAAGTAAACCTTCGAATAAAAAATTTTATAAAAATGTTTACAATTAATACTCGCAAGAGGAATAATTCTCATTCAAAAAATAAAAAAAAGTATAAAAAAAATTTCCACACAAAGTTGAGCGATATCTCCAAAAAACTGCATAGAATCAATATAATGTTGATGCAGGATAAATTAATAATGTAGCCGAATTTGGATTCTTTATTTTTACTGATTACGTTACTATAAATCGCGTAACTACGTAGTTATATTAAAAATAGTTATTTATAGATGTTAAAACCCAATACTAGATGCATAAAAACTGACTAAGAAATCTAAGGCACCGAAACAAGTTTTCATTTTATCGGTAGCATAATTCAAAGAATACTATTGCTAAATTGGAATGCATTTTCTAGCCTGCCAAGAGATCATAAGATCAGACATTTAACTCAGCATTATTGAGAAATAGAATTCAAGAATTAATGATATTTATTTTACATGTTATGAGCTAGAACGAAATTTGCATACGTTTACAATGTGTGTGTACTATTATTATTTGTGTTCTCACAAAAGTCAAAAAGAATTG
Organism: Bellardia pandia; assembly: GCA_916048285.2. NCBI lineage: Eukaryota > Metazoa > Arthropoda > Insecta > Diptera > Calliphoridae > Bellardia > Bellardia pandia. The sequence continues at coordinate 30,694,815 of OU696530.1, forward strand.
GTCCAAAATAAACTTTTCTAAACAATTTTGTAAAGATGTGTACAATAAGCAGACGAAAATAGTTTAATATATTCCGAATTATGAATGGTAGGCCATTGCAAGCATCAATAAAAATGCATAATAACATTAAAATTTATAATAAGTGTCATACAATCAACTCATTGTACATTCACAAACATTTCATTTACTGTAATATGTAAAAATAAACTATATATGTATGTATATTTAATAGTAAAAGCACAATTGCCTGTTTTTAAAACTTCAAAAAAGAAGATATTTTAAAACCAAAAACTTATTAGCTAAAATTTAATTTACAATAATAAAATCTTTCAATGATACAATACTATAAGTTCACAACTTATGCACTTGACTAAATAAATTGTCACTTTTATCTAAAGTTCTACTTTTCTAAAACCCCTACAACCACAAAATTCCTTTAAACCTCTGCAATATCGTAAACACAAACAGTCAAACATAGTTCTCACATTTATACATTTTATGCTGTTGATAACGTTCTTCATGTTCACATTGTTGTTGTTAATGTTGCTGTTGCTGCTGCTGTGTTATAATTCTTGTTGCTGTTATTGCTATTTGTTTTTATTTCATTATATTTTGGCTAACTGAATGAATGAATGAATTACTGGATGGCTGGCTGACTGGTATTTCATTACTTTGAAACATTTTTGGTTGTTTTCATTTCATTTTTGCTTATGTTTTTCTTTTTTTTTTTTTTTGTTTCTCACCACAATACTCAAACGATATACAACAAATTTTCACGCCAACAAAACACCACAAAAGCCAACAAAACACCAATATAACCACAAATAATACATAGTGTGTAGATGTGTGTGTGGTGTGTGCAAGAGTGTGTAAACATAAATAAATCTTTATGCGATTGAGTGTGTGGAAGTATGTATATTCTTATACCCAGTTTCTAGCAAACTAATGTTCATACAACATACAAACGTAATTTTTACATAAATAACTAAACTTTAAAACTAACATTGCTTAAATTTCAAGGGTTTTGTAACAATTTTAAATATCAGACCTCGAACAAAAAATTTTTAAATTTCGTGCGTTCGTATGTTCGATTTTCGAATTTTTTTTCTGTTATGTTGCTACACATGTTGGTAAGATCAGTTATTTTGGATGGTCAATTTGTTTTTGACAGATAAAAAGGTTAGTCGTGTTTTGGTGTACTCTTCGATTTTTTACTATTCGAAAAAATGGATCAAAGGCACTGTATTAAGTGTTGTGCCAAAAATTAAATTAAATGCGCAAGGACATTTGAGATGTTGACTGTGGCGTTTGGCAAGTCTACTATGAGCAGAACTCAGGTTCAATTGCGGTATAACCGGTTAAAGGAAGGCCGAGAAGATGTCAATGACGATGCTCGTGTTGGTCGCCCGAGCACGTCAACAACCGATGAAAACATTGAAGCATTGAAGAAAATGATTTTGGATAATCGTTGAATCACTATCAGAGAGGTTGGCCATGATGTTGCAATATCGTTCGGCTTATGCCAAGCAATTTTTACGGATGCTTTAAGCATGAAACGTGCGGCAGCGAAGATTGTTCCATAATTGCTAAATTTTGAGCAAAAACGTCGATGTCCGCTCAGGAGCTGTTTATCATCGTTAACGACGATCCAGATTTCCTCAAAAAGGTCATAACTGGTGGCGAATCATGGGTGTATGGCTATGACATGGAAACCAAAGCCCAATCATCCCAATTGAAATGTACAGAAGAGCCAAGACCGAAAAACGCACGTCAAGTTCGGTCACATGTGAAGGTTTTGCTCACTGTTTTCTTCGACTACAATGGCGTGGTGCATTATGAATTCTTACCACAAGGTCGTACGGTCAAGAAGGAATGAAGTTGTGCGCCGTTTACGCAAAGCAATTCGTCATAAACGCACAGAATCATGGATTTTACACCATGATAATGCACCAGCTCACACGTCGATGCTTGTGCGTGAGTTTCAGCCAACGTATTCATCGGACTTGGCCCTCGCTGACTCTTTTCTCTTTCCAAAAGTGAAGACACCGATAAAAGGAAAGTGTTTTGCTACAGTAATGAGATAAAAGAAAGATCGAAACAGAAGCTGTTGGCGATACCAAAAAGCGTGTTTTAGAAGAGGACAAGATAGTTATTGATGAATAAATAAATATTTTTGGAAAATATTAAAATAACGCTTATTTTTTGATTAGACCTCGTATATTTAAATCTTATATAGACTTATATGTTAGTACACACACATCTATATAACAGTTTAAAACTTTAATATATTTTTAAAATCACAAAACTATTTTGCCTACTAATTATTAAGAGACATTTACCCCCTGGCCAACGATGTCGAACGATAACGTTCGCTTAGATAAGACTTAAGACACAAACTTTTTATCGTATCTATTTTTTTTTACTCAATCAAGTTTGTTTATTCCACAATCAAGTTTGTGTCTTAAGTCTTATCTAAGCGAAGGTTATCGTTCGACATCGTGGGCCAGTTATTTTATTTTTCTGCAATTGTTAATAGATATTGTATAAAATTTAAAACTAAAAACTATTTAAACAATATTTATTTTTGTTTAGTAGTCTTTTAATTTTATTAATTTTGCATCACAATTTGAAGGTCACAAAAGCGTTTTTATGTTTTCATATTCTAGTTAAGTTTTTAAGTTTCATTGGTATTTATTTTTAATTTTGTTAAAGGCAACGTTTATTATTAGTAATAACTTAGTCCCTATATTGAGAGTTTGTAAAAATCTTTATGTAAAAAATATCAAAAGAAAACAAAAACCAATTTTTCTTCTCAGAAATGTTTAATTCTTTTATTTTTGTAATTTTTAAAATTTTTCACAACCTAGTACAATATCACGAACTGTACAAAATGTAGCTTTTACACATCCTTCTGCTACTGATACCTGTTTACCTGTTGGCAAACAAAGTTCTTGCTGAAAGACCCCTTAAAAAACATGTCTTTGTTTGCAGATCCCAATTTCGTATTTAGTGAAATTAAGCGTCCATATTCGCGGTAAGGACAATGTTCTGTCAATAGCTTGCTGTCTACTAAATTTAATCTTAAGATTTTTATCAGTTTTTACTTAAAAGAGAAGATCTAATTTCTTTTGGAGCATATACAATGCTATGCCAGCTAGATCCATAGAAGATATAATTACTGAAATTGAGGCACTAGTCAATAGTAACACTGGACTGCGCCTCGATATCTAATACCCGTTTCATTCAGATAGCAGTATCGATTACGTAGATCTCGACATGGAAAACGTTACAATCATTTAAAAGCCTGATATGTCTAGATACTGAGGGATGTCTTATATTAGTTAAGAAAAATATTACTCTGAAATGCTGCATTAAATTTTGGGGCCATTTTAGTGTTATTATAAATTTAAATAGATTTTAAGAGATACAACCAAATGTTATTTATACTATACTAAAGAAAACAATCATTACATTTAAAGTTTGCTAAAAATTGCAATCAATTTATTTGCTTACTGCATAGATATCTGTGTTCCCCAACATACTTAAAACAACATTTTCATTTAATGCTTTTGTTCAACTATATTTATATTTACATTAAAATTACTGTCCCATCTGTATTGTAAAACTAAAATATACTTAAGAAGATTTAAAAAATTGTGCATATTTTCATCCAATAATATACAATTCATTAAAAAAAATTTAAACAACTTAATATATTAAAAATGCAACATTTCTTACATTCGAATATTACACATCAAGAATAACAGACTTTTACTATACGAACTTGTAGTCCACAGAGAAAAGTTAAATTACATACCCACATACTCGTATTTACATATTACATACATACATAAGCACAAAAAACATTAAGAATGCAAACGAGCTGTAAAACATATATACATATGGGCATTAATAAGTACATATGTATATGTATTTTATATATACATAAACATACATATTTAAAAACATTATTTTACACATACCAAAAACGACAACAATCAAATATCTTTAACTTCATTTTTTTTCTTTCTTTCTTTTTTGGACTAAAATTACATTTGCATTTCATTTCTTTCATTCCTCTTTCAAAATTCCTTATTACATGTGTAAGTTTGTATGTACGAGTATTTTTGTATTTTTATATAATTTTCTGCTTTAATAGTTTTTGTTTCGTTTTTTTCTTGCAAATTTTACTTTAGCTTTTTAAACAACAACAATAACACATAGCAGCAGCTTTGGGTGAAATTTAAAAAACATTCATATAAGTACGTTTGAAGTTTTCTTTTTTTAATTTTCTTTAAAATGAAGCATGAGTTAAATTGCAACAAATAGTAAAGATCAAAAGGATTTTTTTTTTAAAGTTTTTTTATAGAAAATTTCTTTTTAAACAAATACAGCTCTCTTAACTATTTATATATTACTTTGATGAAGATGAAATTAAAAAAAGAGAGTTTACAGTGTCTAAACCACTAACAGGCGGAAATGGTCAGTTCTAAGAACAAGTGTTTACAGACTAAGTTTATGTATCGATATAAGTATGTATGTTTACGAAATGTAGATAAAATTCATGTAAGAAAGTGGTAGAATATTTAACTAAAATAAGCTTAAGGTCTTAGTTAGTCTTCTTGGAAATGAGGCGTTAATAACAATAATCCGACAAGACCTCACATTAAAAAATAAGAAAAAATTTTTTAAAATAATAATAAGTGTATGCTGACAAGCTTTTGGAAGATATTTACACAATTTTGGTGATTTAAACAGCCTAAGAAAACCAAATCTTCATTGCATATTTTATAGTTTAGTTTTTTGATCAAATTGATTTGCACGACCTTCAAAAAAGCCAAGAATTTTTAAAAATAAATTTTATTCTTAAGAATTTATATCCAACTTTATAAGTTTCAAAAGTTCAAAACAAGTTTTAAATAGAACAATTTATTAGCGTATACTTGTTACAATAATGCCATATTAATCATACGTATATGTGTCAATGCAAAAAAAAAAACAACAATTAACTGACAAATATTAGTCTTTCATTTCAATTATTTTAAAAATTGAAATATAATCAAAATATAATCAGAATATAAGCACCATTGGATTCACCATATAAAAGCATTATGGTATCCACAAATATACAAAGTGAGTTCTTTAAAAAAATTATTTAAGACACTTAACATGACAACTTTACAAAAACCAATGCAAACATTACAAAATAACAATTGATTAATTTTTATGGGATTGTATTAAAGATTTGAACAAAGGTTTAAGGATATTTTCCGGAATACCAAATTGTTTGATTAATTCACAAATCTATAAAATGACTAGACTTTTATATTTTTGTCACGGATTTTTCATTCAATGCATTTCAAATTAAGATTACGTTTAACTTTCAATATCTACCGGCTACATATTTGGGTCATATTTTAATTTAACCATGATTTTTGAACAGCTACAATCCTGGGCAGAATATTAATACAATTTTTGTAAAATTAATTTTACAATTGAAATCGTTTATAAATCGTTTATAAAAAGATAGATAAGTATAAAAGTAAATTTTAGTTTATTTAGAAGACAATTTTTTTTTCGTTAGACGCATATTCATCAAACGTGTTTTTACAAAAATCAATTCATCAACTAGCATATTTTGTATTCGGCAATACTAATATTTTGTATAGTATTTTCTAATTTCTAAACAGTTTATGTGAATTTTATTATAAGAAATGTAGGAAAATATCAGTAGGGGAAGCAAGAATCGAAGTACCGATTTAGTTATACTTTGCTGCTGACTAGCAAAGCATAACGAGACGAGACCAAAGTGTTTACTTCATACTAACATATTAGCCAAAACCAGTAGTTAGCCCGCTGAGAGCCAAAGTATTTATCTTTTACGATTGTATTCCTTAGTTAGCCTAGCTGTGTGCTGAAAAATTTATCTCATCGGATCAACTAACAAGTCGTTAGCCGACCGAGAGCCCAAGCATTTATATCATCAGAATGTATTTCTTATTTAGCCGACTAGAACTGTAAAATATATCTCATATCAGATTTCATTCGTCTTATCAGATTGTATTTGTAGCTATTGTTTTACACACAAAAAGTCTTTAGGTGGCCCAGAGTCGAAGCATTTATCTCTCCGTATAAATGAAAAACAATGAAGCTATTGCTTGACTCCATTTAAGATGCGATTGTATACTGAACATACAAGACAGTTCTGTGGTTTTATTTCAAAGGAAACAGACCTCTGAAGATCCTAGACAGACTAGACATACCCCTGTTTGAAAGAAAAACTGCAACACGCCCATGAAATGAGTGTTCTTCTGTCAGTGTGTAACCAGTCCAATACCGTTAATTCCACCTTAGTCACCCATTCCCATTCTGTCCGCAGTCACTGTCCTTTCAACTCTTCCCCCTGTCATTTGTTGTATACTCTCCCGTTTTCACATATATATTTGTTTCATACTTCTTACGTTATATATATATAGGGTGATACCTTTCGATCTAACTTTTTTCAGAATTGCTACTCGCGAGTTGCGAGAGGCCTGGAATGCAAAATTAACTTCTCACCAAAATTATTGCTCAATAAAACCACTGCACATAAAAAAACATTTCTCATAATACAACAGAATGAATTGGCAAGGTAGTAGAGTGGGGAATTTGGAAAAAAATAATTCTGTAAATTCTAAGTCCAATTGCAATAAAAGTTGCCTAAAGAGAAAGTGCTGTCAAATTAAAATGTTGCATTTAAATCTTATAAAAACAGCAGGATCAGTGACAGAGATTCCCAAATTGAAGCATCTGGAGATAAATTAAGAACGTTGCCAATTCTTGGAATTTGATCCGATTTGAAAGCTTATGCTTATATCAAATCTACTAATCGAGTATTAAAAAAATCCGCGTAGCTACATATTATTTTTTACAATTTATAAGATATTCGCATATGAAAATTTTATTTTTAACTTTTCTGGCCCTCTTAGTTTCTTGTTGTAAGTTTAAAACATAATTATATTTAAGCAGATTATGGACATATATACATTATTTAAAATACGAACACTGTATCACATAACTATATTGCCTCATCAATTTCATGATAAATTCGTTTTTCATTTAAACATTAAATTGTATTAAACAAGTAAACATATTTTTTCTTTTTTACAGTTGATAGTAGACATTGAGCAAATAGAGAAAATCACAAAAAAAATATCAATGTGCTTTTTTGTTTAGTTGTTTTTGCATTCTGTTAATTTGCAACAAAAATTGCAGGTCATAAAAGTAATTTGCATTTGTAAATCCCAGTTCTTTTTGTTGGGTTTTTCTTAATTGTTCTTGGAATATTTTAATGTTTCTTGTTAAAAGGGTACGTGCTATATATTCTTAAAGTGTTATTAGTAATAATTTTGTACTTATTGTGTGCAAGTATGAAGACCTTTGCATTGAAAAGGCCGGAGGGAAAATAATTTAACATTTGCGAAGAAAAAATTATTTTACAGCTTTAAAACTAGGGCAAAAAAATTAAAAACATTTGTAATGTTGTCAAGCAGTCAACAATTTAATAAGTTGGTCTGTAGTCGCAGAAGCATTTAAAATTTAAAATCATGAAAGGGTTGTCCAAATTCGTTGAATGCAGAGGAGGAAAAACTAGTGCCCATGGATAACCCCTTAAACCTACATTTATCACGACCACTGATTAATGACCAACTAAGAAGAACACTATATACCAATATAAGCACGAAAAAATCCACAGGGTACTGAGAGCCATAAATAAATATATAATTTTTCAAGATAAAAACCATTTGTTTTAGAAATTAACAGATTGATGAGCTTATCATTCGCTGAGATTCATAAAAATAAAATCCAAAGATTTAGTGTAAGCTAAATAAAACCTTAAGTATAAAAGTACAAAATCCACAGTTAATGGATGTATATAAGACTGGTTACACACTGACAGAAGAACACTCATTTCATGGGCGTGTTGCAGTTTTTCTTTCCAACAGGGGTATGCCTAGTCTGTCCAGGATCTTCAGAGGTCTGTTTCCTATGAAATAAAACCACAGAACTGTCTTGTATGTTCAGTAGTGAATTTCTGCCAATGGAGTTGGTACTCTTATATAAACTGATGATATTATATACCACCATGGATAATGGACCATTATGAAAGCTAAACATGGCGCCAGAGCCGAAAAATGGATCTACAAAAAATACTGTTATTTTACATGTTAAAATTTGGCAATACAAAAAATTTGTACAATACCAAAAATTTGCCAACACCCCCTCAATATCGGCTCTGAACCGCATCTTTTTCGGAAATGTATAATTCTTTTCCTTTCGGCAAATTTTATCTTCACTACCGAGAGCAATAAAGAACAAATTATTACTTGACAGCATTTTTTTTATTACTTCTATTTATTTATTATTTGCCGAAAAAGAGGTAACCACTAAATAACACATATATTTCAACTCGTTTATTTATTTAAAAAAGCTTTTGTTATTTAGGCCAAAGCACAACAAATATTTAGTTTTAATATTTTTGATGCTGTTTGATCTTGCAAAACTCTTGTAACAGTAAACAACCTTAAACAAATGTGTGCTAAAACATGTGGTTACGCTTTTTTTTTTTTTTTTTTTTGAGTAAATATTTACCTTAAGAATTTCAAAGTTTATCTAATGAATTCGCCAGCGCCGGACGAAAATTGTTCATTTTATGCATTCCTCTTAGCCGAATATAGCCACGATTAAATATGCTGCGGAATTTAACAAAAAATAAAGAAATTCCATGAAAAAGTAAAGAAAAATAAAAAACTAAATTAATAAACAGTAATTCAAAAAAATAATAAAATACTTTTTTGACTTTTAAAGTATGATGCAAATTAATAAAATAAAAAATAATATTTTTTAAAGTTGTATTTAGGTTTTCTACACTATATAATATTCATAAAGACTTACAACAGATTTATAACAGGTTTATAAAGCAAATTTCCATACAAAATTTGTTTTATAAACCTCTGTTGTAAGTTTTATGAATAAGGGAATATATGTATATTATCAATTGCAAAAAAGCATATGCATAGTCTCAATTTACACGAAGCAAATCTTTAAGCTAAGCTGATTACCTTTTAGGCATCGTGGTGGAGGGAAGATAAGACGAGTAAACACTTGAAATTCGTTTCACTATCTTATTCGTGTTACATATGTGTATACAAATGTCTATATATTCTCAAATAAAAAAACAAGCGATGTAAGCAATAAGAATTGTGTTTTGTGAACACCAAAGAAATTTCAGGGAAAAAAATGTATCAATATTTTCAATAAGAATTACTTCGTGTAAATTGGGACATAACAATATAAATATTTTAAATATTGTCTGTACAAAATGTCTTCAAAATCGGACAATGCAATCAGGAGTCAGTTATCAATGGGTTTATAAGATTAATTAGTAATTTTCAAACTTTTTCAATATAACAAGATTAATTTTTTACTCTGTTCAAAGTATAAAATACCAAATATAAGAATATAAATAAGAATATAGATTTAAAGGTTTTAAAGATTCGTTTAGGTATTCAGTCTTTTCTGAATTTGTTTTTATTCTTTGTAGCATGTTTAAAAATAATCTGCAGATTATTTAAGCTTACTTTACCGTCAGTTATATTACATAATTACTTTTATCCTTTAAACTAACAAATCCTAAACATTTTCTGAAACTATATAGCAAATCTTTTAATTAAAAATAAATTTACTTTTTGTATCTAACATACATACATCTTTAAAGTATGAACACGACTTGAAGGAAATTTATCATTCATTTGAAAGTTTTTATCAAATTTATATTTTCTAAAATAAGGTTTTATGCAAAATATAAAATAAAAATATTCAAACTGCATACATTTTGATATATAAATAATGGCAATAACATAACATTTTGAAACATTATCATTGATGTAGGGAATAAATTTCGTAGAATTATTAGAATTATGTGCATACTCCCTCAAAAACCATAATATTTTGTTATTGTCAAGTATAAAATGAAAAAAAAACGTACTAGCAAAGATATTATCGCAATTTATTATAAATCATATTTAAGTTTATATACACAAACATGCAAGTATTTTTTAGAAATATTTATGACAATATTTGCATACATATTAAAATATTTGAACATAAAATATGATTGTGTTTTTCGGGGGTTTTTTTTATAAATATGAATGACATTTTTTGTATTTTTGTACATATTGGTTTGTTTAATATGAATGCATGTTTTTGAAAATACTGAAAAATATTGCCATTGAATATTATCAACATGTATGAAAAAAGATTAAAAATGATTTCAACCATATTCGCAAATTATTCAGCATAAAACACAGATAAAGAAAAACATAAACAAAGATTCAATAGAGAGATATACTTACATACATACAATAAATACAAACAAACAAAAAAGTTTAAATTTTGTGACACAAATTTTACTTCTTACCGAGCAGAAAATATGTGGTGTAATCAGGGCTGCCAGATGAATTTCGGAAAAAATCGTCAAAATCCCGATAAAAAAGAAAAAAATCGTCATTTCGAATTTTAAAAATCGTCAAAAATATCGGAAAAATAAAAATACGTAAATTTTAACTTTTTACATAACAAATCACAAAAAATTTAATGTTAAACACAACTTTTGTAATATTTTTATAATATCTTAGTCCGTTTTCACTTCTATAATTCTGACTCGTCAAGGCAAGTATTTTTGGAAGAGAAGGGAAATAAGAACAAAAGGGGTACAAACATGACGGTACTGTCAATTTCCTTATTTCCTTTTGTTTTGCATGTTGATTTACATTAAAAATTACGAAAATTCATTTGACGTATGTAAATGAAATGGCAAGTTCAAAAGAGAATTAAACAAAAACTAGTGAGCTAAAACTGACGAGTGTGAAACAAGACCTACAGTATTATATAAATAAATATCTGAATTTAGCATATTTGATTAATTCAGGTTAAATTACAATGTCAAGACAATTTATTTTAAGTATCATTTTGCGTATAGAATTCAATTTATCCATCATATACGAGAACAGGTACTTATTTTCAAAGAATTCCGTATTTTTGTTATTTTAATTTATTCGGCTGAATATGCTTTCGAGGTTTTGTTAAAATAGAAGAAGTTTTTGTAGAAGAATTTCCCCGTGAAAATTCAGAAATTGTTTCCTCTTAAAATTTTAGTTCATGGAATTCAGTATTTAAAATTGATTTTTATGTTTACAGATAAATAAGTAATTTCTACTATCCTGTCTCAATATTATTTGGAATTATTTTACTTGAACTGAACAACAATAATTAAGAAAACACTACTATCAGTTAGTTTTGTTTTTGAAATAGTTGTTGTCTTAAAAAAAGAGAGAATTTGGTAACAAAAACATTAATAAAACTAACAAATGATAGAAATTTTGCTATTTTTTTTGCATTTTGCTATTTTTGAAACCAAAAATCGTCAAAATGACGATAAATCGTCAAATCTGGCAGCTATGGGTGTAATGCATAAAAGGCAAGCAAAAAAAATGGAATAGATTAAATAAAAATAAAATGGCCACATATTTTTTATTACAACATATTATTATTTGAAAAACACTATTTGGTTTCTGCTGCAAGCACTTCCCTCCCATGTTGACAATACTGTGCCTCGTAGTGTGTATAGGGGAGGAGTGGTGAGTGAGTTTTTAATGTTGGTGTGGAAGAGTAAGTGTATAAATTCAGTTATGCATGTGCTGTGTTGTATTTGCAGTTGTTATTATCGTTTTTGTTGTTGTTGTTGTTGTTGTATGAGAACAGTCATTTAATATTTGACATTTGAATGACAGCTTGTCGAGTACAGGATTTGGTTTTTGAAAATGTCATGTCATTCAATGTACAAACATAAACACACACACACTGTCTTGCATATAACACAAAACAGACTTTGTGAAAACACATTCATGCATGCCAGCTACAACAAAATGATTGTTACATTATGGCAAATAGAACAAAGTGCAAAAAAATTATTACAATAAATAAGTTTAAATTATATGATGTACATGTATTGCTTGCAATATGAAATACACTGTTGTATGTGTTGCAATAACAACAACAATAAATTAAACACACTCTGTACATAACGACTATATAGTTGCAATATTTAACTCCCCCGGCTCGAATTTATAGTAAACTCTCGTTTATACAGTTAGAGTAAGTGTATGTAGCCTAAAGGTATGCACTGCCTTACATGCTTTTGTAAACAACTCACATACATACTAACATTCATACTCAAACAGATGCATACAAGCATTACATTAAATCAACATACATACAAGTATGTGTGTACGTTTGTACTTTAGAGTGTCAAACTAATAATGTTGGCACACGTCAATCTAATGAAATTTCACAACACTAACAGCAACAACAGCAAAAGAGCAAATTTGTACCACACTTTTAATGGCTTAGACATGCATGTTACATTCATGCAACCTTAAAGGTAAAATTTCAAATTAAAAGTAGTTTGATTGATAAGTAACTCGTGTGACAGGTAAAGGAAGTTAAGTTATTTTTTTTAATAATTTACAATTTGTTATCAATAAGCCAATAATTTGATTCTGCTAAATATATTTATTAGTTTAGGCTTAAAATAAGATATTAATGCACAATTAGAGAACAAATTGTGTAAAAAAAAAGAATTATTTTTTAAAAACAAAAGCGCAGTTTTAGTCTTTATGAGTAGTAAATTTGAAGACTGCATACAGTGGTGGTCATATAATTAAAACATTAATCAGAACAGTAACTTATTCAATTTATATGCTATTTAAAAAAAGATAATACAAATTGTATTTCACTACTTTCTTCTAAGCCTGGCGGTTTTATGTTCCCCCCTCAAAACGGGATCATAAATCTATGAAAATAAAAAAAAATATAAGAAAATCATTAATGGGGTTCGACAAATAATTAAAGCATTCACCACTGTTTTATTATTCCTAATAATGTTTCATTTTCCCTCAAATAATTATAAATTTACCTTTAATATTTTGTCCAATAGTCTTTATTTGTTATCACATGAAGACATCTATTGGTATACTTTCTAACAAATGCATGCAAAATGAAATGGGTATAGCTTTCCAAGCCATCTCAATGTTTTCCCAAAATTTATCATTTCAAAACTTTTCTCAAATTCGTTCCACAAGTTCTCAATTGGATTGAGAGCAGTGCACTGCACTGGCGATTTTAAAACATTTATATTTTGTTCACCTAAACAATGCTTCACAAGTCGTGAAATGTGTTTGGGATTATTTTCGTCCATAAAATTGCATAGTAGCGGCAAATTTTTTTCAGCAAATGTGAGTGCTGATCCATTTTTTAATAAACTTCAAAGCATGTTTTTCTAAAAAACTTTCAAATTTGCTTTCGCAAATTTAAGCCTTGATTTTATATAATTTTTCGAACAAAAAAAGGTTTGTGTTGTACAATGCAGCCACCAAAGAAGCTTCATTAAGCCATCGTCTTATTGTTCTAGATGAAACTTGATTCTCAAACAATGACTGAACTTTGTAACCTGCTTGCTTGAGAATTTCTTTTTCAATTTGATATTCTCTTTTGTATGTTTTTCGTTGTTTGGGAGCTATTGCAACATTTGTAATCATTTAATATGTATTTAAATTGATGGCGTTGTATACTTTTCCTCTGGAGCAACCAAGCAAATTAGAAATTTGTAATGTGATACGGAATTTGTAATAGATGTTTTTAGATTATTAATAGGATTTCTTACTTCTTCGGAACAAGTTAGTGATTTACCCATTCTTGACAACAGAGATCGAAAATAACTTGTCCATATAATCAAAAATTTATTATTTGTTTTTAAAAATAAATCACTGAAAATCTCTGTTATAAAATGATTTTTGTTTACATGGTTTGAACTAAACTTTATTAGTATTTGTTGGTTTGGTGAGGGACAAACTATTTCATTGATCTGGTTGGTTGATCTAAATAACTGTTAGCATTATTTCTCTTTTATTTACCTATAATCTATTTTTAATGAATTTTTAACAAATTTTAAAATAAATATTAGCCAAAAAGTAACAAAATATCAAATTTTATAGTCAAGCTTCTTTGATTTGCATTAAGTGAGCTTTTACCATTGAATTTTAAAGTTATAATCTGACCTTTACAAAAAAATTAAATTATAAAGCATTCATTTTGATTATTTCTGTTCCTCTCAACCACTAACCTACCTACCTTGTATTACCGGAAAATAGCGCATTAAATTACAAAGCAAATTGATGATAGAGAGCAATAACTAAGGTATTAAGAGCGTAAGACATTAAACAGTAAGTTATTGTGGAAAAGTAACGTTAAAACGTTAATAAACATTAAAAAATTTAAATTGGGTGAGTTTGGAATTATATTTTAATTATATGGCAACGTATGTATGTGTCATTTATTCTCACCTAGTCCACATTACATTATAAGATTTTTGCCGTTTTCTTTTAAAAATTACATTGTGCGATTTTTATGGCAGCGACTTTTTGTGGATGTATACATATGTCCATATTTTTCTTCACATTTAAAACTATGAATGAGGAAACAAAGTGTGTCTCAAGAGTGCATGCATAGGTGTACCCCTTACAAAGCAAGAATCGCAGCGACATAAAGCTGTAAGCGTGGACTTAGTTATTTAACATTATAGTGTAAATAACAAGTTTATTTTGATTTAAATAAGTCGAATTTTGTGCCAACAAAGGGTCATATGCTAAAAGGTTTGTGTTACTTTTTTAATTTGAAAAAAGTGTCTTGAAGCATATCGATTGCGTACTGAAGCTTACGGGGAATGTGTGCCATCAGTTTCAACAAGCGAGTTCAGAAGTGATGATTTTGACACAAAAGACATAGATCGCCCAAGCCAAAAGCTTGTATTCGGTACACTCAGAATATTATTACAGTAACGGACTGTAGTTTATTTAGGAAGTATTCCGTGCAGTTGTTTTTAACTAAATAAACATTTAAAATTCTAAGAAAATTTATTTTTAACTGAATCTAACATTTATTCAAAAAACTAAGTGCACGGATTTTCAGTTGCATTTAATATTGACAGTTGTTTACATCAAAGTATTTTGTATGTAAAATTAAACGAAACTGTAATTTAAAATAACTGAAAATTTACTTAAAACCCGATCTACTTATCAGTTAATTTTTTAACATAGAAAATTAAATGAACCTTTCATGTAATTTAAATGAAAATTGAGTTGACCGGTTTTTAAATAAATGTTCATTTATTTTAAATTACATTTTCAGTTAATTTTACCTACAAAATATTTTGAGTGTAGGAACAAAATAATTCTATCTCTTATGACCAGGTCATTACAGAGAACTTGTACCAAACAACAACAACATTGCAGCGATCACGCACTAAAACATAATATTCCACCATGACATCGCTTAGCAACATGTTGCAATAACTTTTTAGAAAGAAGTGGTTCGCAAATTGTGCCTCACTAGCCTTATAGTTAAGATCATGCCTTGTCCAACAACTATTTCTATTGATCGATGCAGAACGCTCTCTCTGGGATAAGCTTCTCTTTATAACCTACTCAATACCTTCAAAATTTCCGTAATTCGTACTTGGCCGCAAAAGATAAGCAGTTCTTTTCTCATATGTTAATTTTATTTTCCTTTAAAGTTACACTCATTATTCACAAATTCAACATGTTTTCTTTATGTCATCTACTATTAGTTCTACTATATACACCCTTTTCATCAATATATGGATTTCTTTCACAATTAATTTTAAATTAACCCCAACATACACCCATATGTTCAAATTAATATTAAGCATATATAAAAAAAAACCTTTCCAGTTCTTATGGAAAAAACCCCATTACAAAATTAAAGGTTTTGTTAACAAAGTATCTATATACAGACTTAAACATAAATATGTATTATACATACACAGGCATAAACGTATGTGTATTTCCCTTTTGTTTCTTTGGCTTATATTGCCATTAAATTAAAAACAAATTGTTATTTACAGCGCACAAAGTACGCTTATCAGTATTTACTTTGGACTTTCAATTAAAAACAGTTCAATATTTTTCCAACGAAATTGTGGCAATGTGTGATGAAATTTTTATTTAATTAAAAAACAAAATACAACAAAAAAACTGATGCTGCTGCTGGTACATTGACGAAAATAAAAGCGAAAAACTGTTTGAGTATATAAAGTGCATAAAGAGAGAAATGAACCACCAAACTAAATTACGTTTATGTATAGTTTATAAAAATTCAATATTGATCATACTTATGTAGAGGCATACAACGATATTATACGCATGCATGAATTCATGAATATTCGTGTTTGTGGTAATGTACCAATATAGGCAAACCAATACTCATATATTTATTTGTGTATGCGTAGAGGAAGAGGAAATATAAGACAAAAAGTGTAACTGTATGAGTAAGTGTGCATGTACATGTGTGTTAGAGAGGGTGCTTATAGTTTAAATAAAATCAAATGTATATTTACATGGCCATTGGTTGCGGGTTTACAAAAGTGTAACAACAGTCACACTCTTTCAGAAGAGAAATTTTACATTAAATGAACTGCTATCAGCTTTAATGACTTTCCCCTCAAGGCTGATAGACAATCAGTAAATAAAGTCTAAAAAAGGTTTTTTTTAATACATATACCGTAAGATATTTGTTACAACTAACTTTGCTTAAAAATATAAAAATCTTGTTTAATACGCCTAAAATCAGTCGAAATTAATTATCTGCAAACAAATGAAATACCACCAAAACATAAATAAATTTAAATACTCTTTTTTTATATCCAACTAACCATACCCATACCCATTATCATAATCATCGTCATTATTTATTACACATTTTATATGCTTCTAATGTCCCTTCTCTCGTTTTTTTTTTGTTCCTTTAATTTTATATTTCGTTTGTTTGTTTCCGTAAAAGCCCTTTTTAATCCGTTCTCAATTTTTCCGTGTTCTTTACTTTTTGTGTCGTTTTAGGTGCCGCCCACCAACACAACTAAACTAGAGGGCGAAAAGGTGATATTTTCATGTGAAGCTAAGGCTATGCCTGGCAATGTCACCGTACGATGGTTTCGTGAGGGGTCACCTGTTAGAGAGGTGGCCTCATTGGAGACACGCATTACAATACGCAAAGATGGCTCGTTAATTATCAATCCAGTTAGCGCCGATGATTCCGGCCAATATCTGTGCGAGGTAACAAATGGTATTGGTGATCCCCAGAGTGCATCGGCTTATTTGAATATTGAGTGTAAGTGAATCTAAATTATGATTTGTGAAATTTAACAAAATTACCAAAAATATATTTTGAAAATTATAATCCCTTTATATATGTAGATAGCTATATGTTGGTTAACTTTCTTTAAATTTAATTATATCTATTTGTTTACCCCAAGTATTTTCAGCAAAAAAAAAAGTAAAGGGGTTTTCAAGCAGAAACGTTATTTTCCAACTGGGCACAGTGGACCAGAATCGATATTGTTTCGCATTATTTAAGCTTTTAAGTACATATTTTGGCATCTAATCTAGTTATTTACTTGTGTGTCTTTCAATTAAAGCGATATAATTTTATCTGAACATAACTATTTATTCCAGCAAAAAGATGTCCCAAATTATTCCCATTTAAAAAATAATTATAAAGATTGTAAAAAATGGTATTTTTCAGAGATTCAGCAATTTTACAAAAGTTTTAAGGGAATCTAAAGCTTTCTTGTTCTTGTTGAAAACCCCTTTATCAAAAAACGTTCATAACTTTTACAGGCATTATTTAATAACAAATTTCTCCAACTCATTTTTTTCGTTCTACAGATCCTGCCAAAGTGACCTTTACACCAACTGTACAATATCTACCATTCCGTTTAGCCGGTGTTGTCCAGTGTTATATTAAATCAAATCCTCAATTACAATATGTCACCTGGACGAAAGACAAACGTTTACTAGAACCTTATCAAATGAAAGATATTGTTGTTATGGTCAATGGTTCTCTGCTTTTTACGCGCGTCAATGAAGATCATCAGGGACGCTACACTTGTACCCCCTACAATGCATTGGGCACACAGGGATCCTCGGGTACCATGGAGGTTTTGGTACGTAAACCTCCCACATTTACTGTTGAGCCTGAACCGCGGTATCAGAGTAAGGTGGGCGATAGTGTGGAAATGCATTGTGATGCCGTAGAGGCGGAGGGTACACAGAAACCAACCATTAAATGGCAACGACAGGACGGCGGTGCCCTGTCGGATACTCAGCGTAATCGTGTGAAAATATCTGGGGGCAATATTACCATTGAAAATCTACGTGGCGAAGATTTCGGCTACTATCAATGTGTTGTCTCTAATGAAGTGGCCACTCTAATGTCCCAAACACAACTAGTTATCGAGGGCACCCAACCACATGCACCCTACAACATCACCGGCAAAGCCACAGAGTCATCAATAACGTTACAATGGATGCCGGGCTACAGTGGCGGTTCGGAATACAAACAAGATTATACGATTTGGTATCGTGAGTCTGGTGTTAACGACTGGCAAACAATATCGGTTACACCCTCGGGTAGTACACAAGTTACGATCAATGGCTTAGCATCGGGTACTACCTATGAATTTCAGGTAGTTGGTCGTAATGTGCTCGGTGATGGTATGATGAGTAAGGTGATGACCGTGCGGACGCTTGGTAAGTTAGCAGATTTTAGTTTTATTAGTTCAGTTCATTTTCTTCTCTCTTTCTCTCTATCTCTCTCTTTCAAAGACATTTAATATTATACATATATATATATATTTATCAATATGCTATAATACGCACCATTTTCATTAAATAGAGAGGAAAAGGTAAAGAGGAGATATTGTGAAAATAGGTGGAGGAAGAGAAAAGTTAAGAAAAAAAGCTCAGAGGCTTACAAATTATTACAATTTAAATGGATTTCAAATAAAAGTAATAAACAAGTAAAGCTTTTAAGTTTTAAAGTTAAACAAAAATTTAGAAAGTATTATTCTTATAAACCTAATAATCTTTTTTTAACTTCGAATGATCTTTCTAAAAGCTCAAACACGTTCAAAGATTTTAAAAACACCTTAATAGCTTAAACGTTATAAAAACTATATGGTTTTAAGATTCAAAAACACACATACTTTATCTGTGATGCTTTAGAACTTCATATGCTTTCAAAAAGCTCGAAAAAGTCTTACTAACATTGAAAATAAAAAGACGAAAAACTTCTCAAACCCAAGAGGCTAAAAGTTTTTCAAATTAAAACTCAAGAAACTAAAAGTTTTTAAAACCCAAAAGCTCTTAAGCATTTTAGAAATATCTAAAAAGTTAAAGTGTTTTATAAATAGCTCAGTGACTTTTTAAATTCAAAAGACAAAATGTTTCTAAAACTAGAATTTTAAAAAGTTTTCTAAAACTAGAATTTTAAAAGCATTTAAAATTCAAAAGTAAAACGCTTTTTAAATTCAAGCATTTCTAAAAATTATTTATTTAAATTTGTTAAAACTATAAAATTCTATAAAACATATTTACAAAAGTTTTTATAGATACAAAAGCCTTTACTAAAACCAATAAAAAACAATTTAAATTTTATTAAAAAAACAGCTTTTCTCAAATAAATAAAACACCTATGTTTCATTAAAAGCTTTCATTTATAATCAATAATCAATATATATTTGTATATAAACCAAACAGCTTTTTACACATTTTAATAATCATAGTTCGAAATAATTAAACCAAAAAAAAACTGCACCTCCCCACTAGAGCTCCTCTCTAACTTTCCCTCACTTATATTTATATATAAAAACAAATACAAATGGAATTGGCTTCCAACATTAACTAAATCAATATGTATTTTTGTATCTTCTCTTTTCAATTTATTTCTTTCTTTCTTTACATTCCGTTATATGTTTTCTTTTTTATCGTATTAAAAAAACATATCTTTACTTTTTTTTGAATATCAAACTTTGTTCACCATCAAATAAATATCATATTAAATCACCTCGAAAAATATCGCTAAAACTATGAAAAAAAAACGAAACTATATAAAATTGAAATTTGAATTTTTATTTATCAAATAATAAAAAATTCAAATTCAATAGAAGATGTTCCGGCTCCGCCACGTAATGTCAAGGCTGCAACACAACCGCCAGATCATGTATTTCAACTAATGCCAGATGAAGCTGGTAAGAAAAGAATTGCGTTTGTCTCAAAAAAAAAAAGAAACTAAAAAGAAAAACCCTAGCAAATTTAATTAAAGTTTAGAAAACGAAAGTATTCGTCTTAAATTTTTACAAAATTTTTAAAGCTCTTTTTTCTTTAACCAAAAAAACATTAAACTATTAATTATATTTGTTGAAGACGACAAGAACAAAGAGAATTTAAGGTTAAATAGAATATTCCAAAGTGACCTTGTTTAATTTTTCTCAGTTTTGAACCGAAATAAAAAAAAGAAAAAAATTAAAACACTCTCGGTTTTCTTCATACTTTATGTTTGTTTTTCTTTTGTTGTTCTATTTTGTTGCATGTTCCTATATACCCGAAGAAGCATGCTTCTTATCTGTATCTGTAGGAATTAATTAAAAACAGTAAATGATGTTTGCCTTCTGTTTAAACAACAACAACAGCAGCAACATATAGAGGAGCTAGGAAGGCGTAAGAGAAAATGTTTATAAACATTTTGCTGTTGGTTGGAATTTTTTTTTTTTGCTTTTCTTTGTTTGTATAAGCGTTTGTTTATATGTTTGTATGTGAGCATATATGGTAACGATACATAAACACATATATGGTGACCTACAAATATGTATACATTAACAGCCGTGTTGTATCCTTGGTGTATTCACGTCTGTCTCTCTATATATAGATACGTATGTAATACACTTTATATACTTACATCTATAAATCTCTCTTTGTATGTTTGTGCTAAAACTTAATTTACACATGGTTAAATATACGTTTTAATGTTGCATTTAAATCTACGGTTGTGTTCTGTTCTGTTTTAGTCCGTTCTCTTTTTATGTGTTGTGTCTTTTCTTTCAAAAATGAGTAAAACAAACAAAATGTATTGAAAATACCCCTTTCTGTTTTTCAGTTTTTAACCTGATTTGGCTTTGGGTTCATTTTATTTCTTGTTTACACTATCTGAGTTAATTAATCCAAACACCACCTCTTTCCGACACTCTTGCCACCAACTAACCAATCAACCAACCAAATTAACCACTATATCAAAACCTCCAACCAAAATTAAAAAAAATTATAAAAAACTAAAGTAAAGAAAAAAATATGAAGTAAAAAAAAATAAATATTGTATTAAATTGTATAAAAAAATAAACTTTTTCTCTAGTATTTAAATAAACATATCTTTACACATGTCTTGTCTTGAAAAGATCTAACTTTATAAACAAAACACTATATGATTTAAGTGTTTCAAAAATTTCTCTCGATAGTAATTTCAAATATTTTAATTTGAATCTATAAATTATTATAAAATATATTACATGTAAAATGGTGCTTTCTTTCTTAGTACGTTAAACATTTTACAAATATATTCAGTTTAGATTTTTCATCACTTTTAGAAAAGTTCCTTAACATATATATCATCTACAATACAATGTCTTTCGTACGAAGCTTAATAGGTTTTTGCCTTTTATAGTTTTGCCATTTCTCAAAATGTGTTCAAGGAATTATAAGTTTAGAACACTTTTTACCCCAAACTTCCTTTATCTTTGTCAACTTCAATGGTCCAATGTGAAATATTTTGAAAAGTGGGTTGGAAGTCTATTTTAATATATTTTCAAAATTTGTTTGAAAATTAAAAAATTTAAGAACTTTGTTTTTTAAAACATAATAAAGTAAATAATTTATACAAAAATCATAATATTTTTATTGTATTGAAAAAAAACTAAGGTTTGGCAATCATGTATGAAAAATGATGTCAATCACATTTTGACAAAATGGAGGTAATCACCGGATTTTGAGTTTTAAAACTGTAATCGATACGATTAACCCTCTATAGACTTTAACTTTAACATAGCCCCGCAAAAAATAACGCAGTGGTGTTAAATCGCAGCCAATTAACAGTGCAATTAGGGTACGTGAAATTTGGTTTGAAATTAAATCATTTTTCGGGGGCTATGTGGCATGTGGCTCCATCCTGTTGAAAGAAAATATCAATGATATCCACATGAGCACAAAATTTACCCCCTTATTAATAAAAGCTTACAACAGGTTTATAAAGCTAATTTTCATATAAACCTGTTGTCAGTTTTATGAATAAGGGCATTTGTTGTTAACATATATATATAGCTTGATACCTTCACTGTAATTTCGAATAAAATTGGATCAATCACGCCTTCAAACTTTATAGCTCACCCTACAGCGACTCTTTAAGCATTACATGCTTCTGAAAAATTTTTCTTGTATCTTCATAAGCTCAAATTCAACAATTTAACAAACAATGGTAATTTTGTTATTCGAATTGAAGCATTCGATTGACAATAAATTCGGTTGTTAAACGGAAAAAGTTTCCTCTGTGTTTATCACCATTCATTAAGGATTATACGTTGGTTGCTACCACTAGTTTTTAATTTCAGTCATATGACTGTTTATTTACCATAATCTTTTAAAAATCATAAAATTGGCAATTTGTCTATTTGTAAAAAATGTCAAATAGCATATGGATTATATTTAACCAACTAACTTGATGACTCAAAATACTCTTGAATAGTTCTGATAATCAAAATAATGAGTAAAAGCTCACGATATTATTTCCTGTGAAACATTGGGATTTATGCCATTGATTAATAAAAATTGATAATTTCTGATAAACACTACCAAATTACAGAAAATGTCAGGTAGATCCCAACACAGAGTTGGATGAATTAACATACTTAATTTTTTATACAGTCTTTAAACCCAAAACTATATTCCGAAATTAGGTAATATATCAACCACTTTATCTTACAATTAGAATTTAGCTAACGACGTTCTGATTGACAATCCTGGCCATTATTCGATGGTAAATAATATAAAAAACTAATGATTTTATAATCATTGTATTGTTAGATAACAATTCAGAAAAGTCTCAGGTTTTACCAACAAAACTTTTTGTGTTTAAAACAGCCTTTGAAGTTGTTATACAGTTTATTGAAGCAAAAGTAAGAGAAATTAAAATATTACAGCAAGCACAACAATCAAATCGGCTGCGTAAACAATGGTATTCTTAACTTGTCCACTTAAAATATTGGCCATACATATTATTTTATTAATGGGCAAATAAAGGCAACTTTTTTATAGAAATTTTTCATAACCAGTTTATTTAATGTGGCTGAATTTCATTGATGCAGCACTTATAGTTCCGTCTTTCAATGCCTGGCTGATTATGAGCTTGTTGACATACCCCTTCGACTTCGAATAACTATATATTTTTAATTATGTTTTACACGATAATTGGATCCAGGAAACTTCGTGTAAAAAAATCGTGTAAAAAAGACATTGATTATATGCAAAATCGGTGATTGGTTACTTATCTCTAAAATCTATTGAAATTAGTTTATGATATTAAATCACATACATATGTGTTTTTTACATAAGCATAGTTATTAAGAAAAAAAGATAGGCAGTCTAAGCTTTAAAGTAATGTAAAATATGTATGAGAAGTTCATTTGTTTGTGTGCACTAAAAAGGGATTTCCTCCAAATTTGTGCTATTTACAATTGCTCTGACCAATTGCTTTGCTTGTATCCACAAAAAAGGAATTCCCTTAAATTTCTGTTATGAACATATTTCGAAAAAATTTAATTTAACAAAATAAATTTAAGCCCAAATGATTTGAAATCGTGCTAAATGGAACAAAATTGTGTAAAAAATTTTAAAATTAGTTTACTTTGAAACCATGTTAAATCAAGACCATATAAACACAGAATTTGGTGTATAAAGAAATCTAGTGGAGTGCAAGCACACTATTTTTATCACCGAGAAACGAGTGGTCACACAATCAGTAAATGTCTCATGCTATAATTGCATTATTTTACGAGCTGTATTACATGTGATACTGTCTTTTTGATTGTTTTTAAATGGAAACGGAATACATCCTTTTAATTACATTTACTATCAAAAGGAAAAGGAATGTTATTGTCAGTTAACAAGTCTATGCTTTAAAAATGTTCATCCATTGTTAAAATAAATTTATTGTTAGCTTGGAATAAGATATCGTATCATTTCGATTTTGTTGAGCTTATAAAGGCAAAATGTTATTGTCCACAGTTTTGAATTTTATATATTGTCCAGCCTCCTATACATAACTAACATTTTTCGCTTTTCAACTTCTCCACCCACTTAATACGTTGTTAGAAGAAAAATAACATTAATGCAACAATCAAAACAAAAATTCGTAATGTTGAGAGTCTAATTTAGGCAGTTGGTATCATGTCAAGATATCGAGCACTAGTAACAGTCCGGCCTTAATTTCGAAGAAGTATGAGAAGAAATAGACCTACAGTCTAAAAAATTAACTTGTTATATTCTTTGATAGTTTATACCTTATCTTAAAATTTTTTTGGCAACTGCTCTAAATAGACTTAATGATACTATTTAGTCAAAATGGACTGAGGCTCAACATTGCTTTACTTTGGACAACTTCCAGCATCTACTAAAAATTTCTCTCATATATGAAAATGTTAAAAGAAACTAACAGCAACACTGAAAACTAATCTTAGCAAATGAATACCAACAATTCTAGTCTCTGTAGTGAACTTTTTTTATAGCCATTAAAATAAATATATTATTATCATTTTGTTTTTCTTTTTAACTAGAAACCCAATGTAGAGGTTAAATAATTATTAATAACTTGTAATTTTACTCCCCCCGTTCCTACACCCTTCACCTAAAGCCTACGGTTTTTATTTAATATGTTATATGTATGTATATATATATTTTTTTTAAATATTGTATGTGTATGTTGTTGTGTAATGCAACCCTGGATTTCGTGTACCTCTGGCGCTTACGTTCTCAACACAATTTCAATTTATTTCTGATTCTGCTTTTTATTTTTTCACGTTTCAATATGATTTTTTTTCCTTTCGTTCATTTAAATCTTTAGTTTTATTTCAGTTTGTTATTTTTTCTCGTCCTTCCATTTGGTTTTTTTCTATATAAATATAGTTTTTTTATGATTTAAATTGTGCATAAAAACGTAAACGTTTTAAACATTTGTTTATATAAATTCACCGAACGAGCAAAAACAGTTAAGAAATGAGTAGCAAAAAAAAACCAACTGTCTATGTAACAACATTTTAAGTATTTTTGTATGTATGTGTGTTTGTGTGAGTTTATGTGCGTGTAGGTTATTTGAACGTTGTGCATTATTTTTTAGCTTAGAGAAAAATGCATTACATAAGTGTATGTGTGAGTTTTGTCTTCCGAACCATTATAAACGCTTTACAACATCACTGGCTTGTTTTGTTTTCAAATCTTCATGTATGTTATGTGTATGTTTATATATTTTCTCTCTCTCTCTCTCTGTCTCAATATAGCCAACATTTAATGTTTGTTTAAATTTCCGTTTCATATAATACTCAGGTTTTGTAGCAAAAAAACAATCTTCTATGCCTCTTGCTCTATTCAGGATTGTCTGTATAACCAGCCTGCCTGCCTAATTTAGCTGTACTACAAAGGCAATCTGAAAATTGCTCAAGAATTTAACAATTTCTTAACAATCACTTTTCTCTAAAATAACAAATTTTGTTATATTTTGATCATAAATTGACTATTTTCAATTGATGATTAATTTCATTATTCTAATTAACCATCCATAATCACTGGATTAATGAAATAATAGTCATTTCATCCTTGTGTGGAAAATCACACAACAAAAGAAAGTTTTCACATATATGTATTTTCAATGTATTTTATTTAAAATATTTAAAACATTTTTACTGTTACTGTAACAACAGTTTTTCTAATTTGAAAGCCCTTGGGCGACTGAACTCGGGTCATTTAGGAGCTTTGAAGGGGCTGTCGTTGGAATGCTAAATCAATTTTTCCTTTGCAAATGTGTTGTTTCTGCAAAAAAAAATATTTAAGCGTATGAGTACACAGAATATTTGTATAAAATTTATTGGAAATATATATTTATAAATAATCGAAAAATGCTGCTTCCAGTGCAAAATACATTAAATATGCGTGGAAAACTACACACGAGAATAAACAACATAAGTTTTTGTTTCCAGCGAGAGATGATAATTAAAGTTACTACTTTTATACTATTTTTACTACATGTACATAAGAAGCTATAAACCAAATAATAGCATTTTTTATTTTAGACATAAAGAAATATCAATAGAACCATTAAAATTGTTGACTTGTGTGAGAATTTTCAGACAGTATTTGGCAATATTGGACCATAAGATCTAGCATTTACTAAGTTAACACAGAAACAAATCTAATACCATCTTTTATAGCCCTATAGAATAATATATGTCTATATATGGGTTAGACCTTTCTTTCATTTTGAATAAGACACTTAAAAAATAACCGAATTTTTTGAATAGAAAGAACAATCGTTGACATGTACAACAATTTCATTAAAACCTGTAGGCCTGATTACGCTGTAGGTCATCCATTTGGAAGGTTTAATTTGCCATTACTCTTTCCAGCATTGCTACTGGTAATTCGCGAATTACGAATCTTTTCATCATGGCGGCCATTTGACAGGTGCAGAGATTATTTTTTCTCCAAAACTATTTTCTAATAATAACACTTATTTTCATGTGAGCCTTTCCATGCCGAATTGTCAAGCAATACTAAATAAAAATACAATGACAGTTGACAACAGTTACGCGTGATCTATTAAAAAACAAGTAAAAATGTCTAAGTAGATCATAAGTAGTTTGATGAAAAACTATCTTTAATATATCCCTGAAATCCTTTAAAATAGAAAGTAATCATTTGCCAATGTCAATCTATCAAATTAGATTTTTTTCTTTGCTGTATGATTTGATTTGTTCTCTTATCGTAAGAAAACTACTTGTTAGCATTTATAAAGAAATCGTATAAACACAAGCTCTTATCAATATTTTAAAAATTTTTCAAGCTCAAGGTATTTTTTTTTTTTAAAATTTAAATTTTTATTTTTAATATTTCGCTAAGTCTTTGTGTAGCTTCTCCAGGAAAAATTTTTTAATTTTATAAATTTCTAAATTGTTTGTCATAAAAAAAAAGTATATGAAAGTTTTTAACATAACAAAATATTAAAACAATTTATAACAAGTAGAAAATATTACTAATTATGCAATATTTGTAAAACTGTGCTACACTACTTTGTAGTTAATTCTTTTAGTTGTAGGTACATTATGTTTAGTTGTAGGTTAATCGCATTTCTGCGATGTCTGAGTTTATTATTATAGTTTATTTGACCTTTTTTATTATCAATATTTTAGTAATTATTCAAGCTTAAAGTCTTTTTTTACCACAATTTATACTTATTTACTAATATTTATGAAAACCTAAAAGAATTAAAACTAATTTCCTCCAATAAAAATCTATATTTTTCTTTTCATGGATTACATGTTCTTTTAAAACAGTTCAATATTGTTTTATTGGCCGAAGACGTATAAAATTTTGTTTACTACATTACCACTCCTCTTTAACTTTCCTTTTACAATAGTTCAATATTGTCTCATTGACCGAAGATGAGGACAAATATGGGGGTTAATATATTTTCTGTTCCGACGATCTGATTTCTTCGATATATTTCAGTTTTAGGATAATGCCAGAAAGCTAAATCATGCTGAAACCGTAGTGAAGAGTACTGGCATCTAACACAAGGCAATATACATTTCTGCATGCATTCTTTTAATATTGAAAAAATGTGCTCTTTAGACTGCTAAGTTCTTGCCAAACCTTTGTCTTTGCAGCTAATTTATCCATTTATGTCGTTTCGCTACACCATCAAATGTTGGTCCCGGTAACTGTTTGAGTAATAGTTTACATATATTTTGTCACTACTTATAATAGGGCAGTTGTTGAATTTTATTAAAATTATTAAAATTTTGTCGCCAAAAATTCGTGATCATTACACTTTTCAACTTTTCACTACGAATTGCATATTAAATTGCACGATCCTGGTTTTGTTTTTATTTTAGCTTTCTTTTTATTCAAGATATACGCTTAAGGTTGACACGTTTCGTTTTAGGAAGCTTTAGCTTTTTTTAAGTAATTGGTGTTAATTTTTTTGATATTATTAGCCTGTTCGCCGATCTCGAACGTTAACGTTCGCTTAGATAAGACTTAAGACACAAACTTTTTATCGTATCTATTTTTTTACTCAATCAAGTTTGTTTATTCCACAATCAAGTTTATGTCTTAAGTCTTATCTAAGCGAACGTTAACGTTCGAGATCGGCGAACAGGCTATATGATTTCTATTTTATGCGGAATAAATATATTTCTTTTTGTCACAATAACAGTAGCATGTTTACAAAATAAATTACTAGGCATTAAAAATATAAAATATAGCTTTTGTAGTGCGGGTAGATAGGATAGGATAGGATAGGATAGGATAGGATAGGATAGGATAGGAAGGGTAGTGCATTAAGGGCACTTCCGTTCGGAGACCCTGTGGTCCATTGTGGTTCCCTTCAGTAGAAAGAATAAATAGAGAATATAAAGTGTGGGTAGATTTTATGTGAACAATGGTTTAAATACATACATTGCTTATCTTCAATCTGTGAAATCATATTATGTTTACTTCTTACACTTTAGATAAGTCTAAGTAAGTAGCCAAGTCTATAGCTGATGCATGCTTTGATTTTTTCACACATCATTAAAATGAACTCTTTGTTAGCATGAAATAAAAAATCGTATAATGTGAAGGGCATTGGAAATGCAAAAATCAGAGTAGTATTTCCTACTTTGTTGAAAGCACTCCTCAGCCTGGCCGCCGTATACAGAATATTTAAAACGAACATTCTTTTCGCCTCCAACAACTCCATACACTTCTCAATTTGTTCAGTTTAAAATAGCATGTATGAAACAAACAGCAAAAAAATAAAGAAGAAGCTAAATATTATAACATATGTACAATTTGTGTCAAGGCTGTTAATTTTTTGTTCATTGGCTCGTTCTTTCGTTCGTTTGTTTATTTTCTGATGCACATATTGCGTATACGTACTCATAGGTATGGTCGTATATATTGCATATTGTATATATGTATGTTAATAAGGGGAGTGTGTGCGTAAGTGTGTATGAGCAAGTAAGCCTTTATTGTTGTTGATGTTGTTGTCGTTGTTGTTGTTGTATTTGTTATTGTGATTACGTTGTGCACAGTGGACGTCATTCGCATAAATTATTAAGGTCATCATCTTACACCAGCCACCCACCAACACCACATACAATTCGTATACATACTCACATGTCTCTATTGTATACATACATTCAACTGTAGCAGAACAAAAAAAAAAACAAGAAATAACATTGCACTTCTCACACATACTTACATAAATACATTACATACACACACAATCTTATTTCTTTTATTGTATTTATTTCAGTTTTAGTTATTTTCATTTTGTTTTTTCCTTTCACTACAGGTTGTGTTTAAATTTTATTTCCTTCGTGTTTATTTTTTTTTATCAAGATCTTCAAAGTCGTTTTCATGTTGAACAAAAACAAAATCTGTAGAATAAAGAAAAAAAAAAAACTTGTTTAAATTTACGCATAAATCATGTGCTTCAAATGCTTTTCAAAATGTCTCGTCATTTAAATTTATTTATGTATGAAAATAAAATATGTTTTTAAATAATATTTCATTTTACTTTAAAATTAAAGGGGCGGCTGACATAGAATCTATGGCAAACGGGTAAATAAATTATAAATTATAAACAGCAAATATTTAAATACAATTTAATACAAATTTTATTTTCAACTTGTGTTTGAAGCAGTAGACAACTAATCTGTTGAACTAGAGATAAATATGTTTTTTTTAACAATTTATCAGGATGTAGCTATAACATGGTTCCATTATGAAATAAACAAACTTACAATCTTGTTATACCCTAAATTTAGAATAAAATTTCTTACTAAACTAAAAGTTGTTTGACATAAATTAATGAAGTAATTGACACATTAAAATGAAGTAGAAACTAGGAAACTGAATTACCCTTTTAATAATAATAATAATAATAATAATAATAAATCTAACGTTTTACGAAATGTTAAATTAAATTTTGAAATTACGAAATGTTTATCTATAGACTGAATGAGTGACCTTTAAGACACTCCTTTAAGTTTTGTAAAGCAGATTCTAATACTAATCAGTACTAATGATCAGAGTTAGCTAGTAATAATCAGAATTAGTAAAACATAATATTAGAAACAATCAAATTTTTTAACTATTTTAAATAGTAACAAAAGGATTATTAGAAAACTCAGTTTTCTTTTAAAAAAATATAACTATTGAAGCAAAAATACAGGCTTATGTAGAAAATAGAACATCTGGAAAATTGCTTCATCTAACTTTGCTGGCACATATACACTCTATTTTCTAGGAAGTAGAGGAAGCGCTTCCTCCTTCAATGGACGAGTGGTTGTAAGCTTGACTACAAATCAATCCGTAAAAAGAAATTCAATACTGTTAAAAAACACAATTTAAGGATATTTTGTAAGTTCTTTGAACATTTTAACGATCAAAATAAATATAAGCTTCATGGGTTAAAATAATTCTAAACGAACTGTGGGGAACAAGGTTTTATTATTTTTGAAATAAAGGGTGTCCCAATTAGTACGCAATGATGTCAATGGTGTTCGGTATCGTGAAATGATAACCAGTTTTTTCTTGCCTAGAATTGAAGAAATGAATGTGGAGGGCATGTGGTTTCAACAAGACGGCGCCACATGTCATACAACCAGAGAAACAATTCAATTCCTGCATCAGCCATTTCCCGGTCGTGTTATTTCGCGTTTTGGAGACCAGAATTGGCCGCCTAGATCGTGCGATTTAACACCTTTAGATTTTTTTCTTTGGGGTTTTTTGAAGTCGATGTTTTACGCGAATAAGCCGACGATGAGTCAAGCCTTAAAAGAGGAAATTGGACGCTGCATTAATGAAATACCGCAGCATTTATGCAAAAAGTTCATTGAAAATTTCATTAAACGATCGCGTGTATGCCAGCAAAGTCGCGGCGGCCATATGCGCGATATCTTCTTCCATACATAACCTCATTTTGTCTACTTTTTTTAAGTATCTGTATTTTATTTAAAATTCAAAAATTGCGTTCTAGTTGGGACACCCTTTCTTATGTGGCAATAACATCGAGTTACTCTCTCACACAAAGCTGCATTGGAAACTCTTTAGAACCACTGATAACGATTAAACTGATATTAAATTAAAACAAAATGAAAATAGTTTGCCAGAACAAAATGTTTGCAATAACTCTCTGGCACAACATTATACTTTAAAGAACACTTTAAATTCTAATTAATTCAGATTAATTCAATTTCTATTCGAGCAACTCTAAATTTTTTAATTCAACATTTCATTTTTAACAACAGAATTTTATTACCAACAACAAAATGCAATTCATTCCACAAAACACCCTGTACAAAAACCCCAACAAAAAAATTTAAACAAAAAATTTCTTACACAAGTACTATAAGAAAAACAAACTGAAGCGAAGCAAGAACCAACAAACACCCAAAAAAAAGTAACCAATTAAGGACAACCAAAAAGCACGAGGCAAATTAGCATACTTTTAGGAAACATGCACACGCATAAATGCAACAGCACACTGGCTTACACTATTGCTCTGTACACATACAAACATTTACACTTAAAAGAGACACACTGGCCCATTGCACTCACTCATTCACTCACTTGCATACATACAAAGGCAAACATGCTTGTACGTCTGTATGTGTGTGTTTGTGTAGAGGCAAAGTAACAATTTTATATATAAAACGAATGACTGAAAAAATGTCAAGCAAATAACTGCAGTGCAGTAAAAACAAATACATGCGAAAAAAAAATACTCAGAAAAAAAAACGAAACATTTTAAATAAAGGACATTGCAAAAAAAGTTAATTTACTACGAAAAAAACTTAACAAGAACAACAACAATTGCAAAGGCAAATTGCACAAACAATATAGAAGGAATTTTTTTTAAAGCACAAAAAAAACAGAAAAATATTTCTTTTATATCATATTATCAAAGAATTTTGTAGAAGTTTTTTTAATATAGTATATACCAATCAACGGATATTAAAATAAAAATTGCTGAGGAAATATGTATAATTCAAATAAAAAACTATTTGCTTTAAATTATAACAAACAGTTTTGAAATTAAATTAGTTGTAAATGCTAATTACATGAAAGTTCTTTGTAAATTTAAACATAAAAACTGTTATGCTGTCAAACAATTTAATTATTCGAAATTATATGTTCAGAACACAAATTTCTTGTAATCCATTTTTTATGATTCAATTTCAATTGAAAAAAGCTAAAGCTTCCAAGAAGTACTGCAAATGATGTTATATAACGAAATAAGAAAATCTTATTTATCATCAAACCAGGCACCCTTTCCTTACTACAAAATTGTAACACAATTCAACAACTGTTTTATTATACCAGATGCCCTGAAGAACGTTTTTTCCATCTGGAGCATATTGGAATAAAATGAAAGCTTTATATTTGACTTGTTGATATAGAGGTAGTAGTAGCTTTTACAAATGTTAAAATAAATTCAATTTCGCTCGTTAATTAACTAAGAAAATTGTGGATCTGTAAAAGTTACAATCCCTAAAATTTGCTATATTTTCGTTCAACATTATCGTCCTACTGACATCGCTTCTAAGAAGTTGACTAACCAAATTGCCGAATTTGAAATACTGCAAATGCAAGATCAATTTTTGAGAAGACTGCATGCTAACCGTTTTCAAATATGATGATATTTTGGCTATTTTTTTCTTCTTCAGAATATGGTTGTAAATACGGTTAAGGTGAATCTATTGAGACATATTAACAACTGAATAACACTGACATGTGGTTGCAACAGGACATTGCCACATGCCATACAGCCAATGAATTTATTACAAGCAAAATTCCCGATAGCTTAATTAAATTCTACTGGTTTATTTTTGTGTGACTATGTCCATACGGAGTCAAATGAATCGAATTACAGTCTTAAAATTTAAAAACCGTGAAATGATTAACAAAATTTACCCAACATTTTGAAAAGTGTAATTGAAATTTGGTCGTAGCTCCTATAAAAGGCCCACTGCCGAAAATCATTTTAACGTTCATAAATCTCCTAAAAATATTGGTATCCAAATCAAATGCAACACAAATAAGTTTTACATATAAAGAATTGACAACACCTGCTTTAACAACGTTCGGTCTTTAATTAGTCAAATCTCTCATATAATATTTGTTCATGTATTAATCTTTTAAAATCTTTCAAAAAATATATATATGCACAAAAGTCATGCTACTACATTTTTAGATCATCTGTCCATAATTGGTAATGTCTTTTTGATTTTACATACATATATACTGGGTGTATGATATGATATGATATGGTCAGGCTTCACCGACTATACTTTCTGAATTGTTTTTATATTAAAATGTTTTTTAAATCGGCGCTTTACACAAAACTTCGTTTTTACTTACAATTGTCCTCAAGTTTATTTGGCTACTTACAATGCCTACTTATAGGTTAGTAATTAAAAATATATTCTTATTTTCTTAGAAAACTAAAAAAAATCACTTACCCCCTACAAAAAATCAAAACCTTCTATAAACAACACACACACGCACTCTTTTCTACTGTAGAAGAAAAAAAATATTGAAATTTTTTTTAATTTTTTATTGCACCTACTTTTTCAAGCACAAATACTACAAATTTGTTGATAATTATGTATTTGTTTTATATTTTATAATTCTTATTATTTACTTTTTATTTAAAATTTTAATTTCTTTCTTTCCTTTTTTCAAAAGTATACATTTGTTGTTTTTACGTTAAAAAAAAAACGTTTTAAGTTACTTAAAGAAAATTGTTTGTTTCATTATTTTCTGTTTTTTTTATTTATTTGCAGACCTTTTAGCCTATTTTGACATTTATTTTCATACCGATTCGAATGGATCGATTGTTTATTCACCGCCTAAATTAAAATTAAAAGGTACTGATTTTGTTTTTGTTGTTTCTTTGTTTATGCTATACAAAATTTTTTTATTTTATGTTTTAATTAAAAAAGAGTATATATATATACATTTCTTCATATATATAATTCAAATATGTAATACTTTTTTGTTTGTTCTCATGAAATATTCTACTACAGTAATTAAGTTTAATACTGCAAACCTACAATACATTCTATTATGACACTAACAGCAAACGGTATTCATGTTAATAGAAATAAGAAAGTCAAAAGTGTGTTTATTTAAAAGGAAACTCAGAAAATATAGTCATAAAAATGTATATTGTAGGTATTTATGGTATATTTTAAAAATTTCTTACAAATCCAAAAAGTACTTAATGCACAAGCAGTGGGTAGTGTTTAAAAGTCCTATAAATTTTAAAGGTCATTTGCCAAACAATCTAAAAAATGTTGCCTTGACATGCAAACCAACCATTGTCATAATTTTCCATAATATTTCTCTTTACTTTTTGTTTCTCCAGCAGAGCTGTCCAAAATGTGTTCAAGTGCTGCGTGTATATTGGGTTAAGGACTTTTGGGTGTGTGTGTTAGGTGCAAAGCACTGCTTTGGTGTTTAGCCAAAATTAGTTTAGTTTATTACTGTAAGTGGCAATAAACTAAAGAACAGATTTGTGAGGCTTAGCTGTGTAAGCTTTGATGACATGTATGATCTAGTTTAAAGTCATGCAAGCATTTGTATGTTATATAGACTTGTATGTGTCTTAGACTATTGTCTCTCTCTCTTTCTCGTTTAGAGAAAAAGAAATCATTGAGCCCATTCTTCGTTAACCATTTCCAAAAATTGTAGATATGTTTAGGGGCACCTAAAAAGAATCGAAAACAAAAAACTGTTTCTTAAATGTAAACGATAAATTGTTGATAGAGAACAGCTGAAAAATATCACTATCACATTAATCACTGTTGCTTCTAAGAAGCGCCTTTATGAAAAAACAATTTTTCTTAAGTGCGGCGAAAGACTTCGGAGACTAAGAATATAAAATTTTCAAAACAGAATCAAAAGATTTCACTTTAATGCTTGAAGGCTGCAGGCAATCACGTAAACAAAGAATATAACATAACGAATCCGTTATGACTGCATTCTTAAGGAAAATCGATGTCAATTACACCCTACAGCACCATAGTGGGGAGGGTATATTTAATTTGTCCTGATGTTTGTAGCACCCATAAATATTAGTCCAATACCCACATTAAAGTATACCTCATATGTACAAATTTTTGTGCAGATCAGTCCATAATTGAGCATAGCTCTTATATAATGCCCACTTTAGGAAATTTAGCTCCCTTAAAAATGTTGGTATTAAAATAAAATTCAACAGAAATAAGTTTCATGTATACAGAAGTCATGACACCTAATTTTATGTCAGTTGGTTGGAAAGTAAATTTAAGATGTATTAATCTTTTAAAAGTATTAATGTGCATTAGGGTGGAACCAAAATTAAGTTTGCGGATGTTCCCGACTAATATTAAAATCTGATTAATTTTAAGACTACGTTTCTTAATTTTTTTGTCTTGGGGTGAATATTTGGTGAGCTGGAACAAAGGATTAAAATGTCCTTTTTAGAAGTTTTTTGATTTTTTTCACATTTCTTCCAAAGGAACTATATGCAAATTTCGTATCATATGAAAGGTCTTTGAGAGGCGCATTCAATGTATTATCAAAAATTAAAAAAAAAAAATTTTAAATTCAAAAATTTTGAAAATTTCAGACAAAATTTTAGTGTTTTTCTATTTTTTCATAGAATTTACTTAGTTAAATAATTGAAATTTCTTGATTATAAACATCATGCAATTTAACCCAAATGGTTTTTCCCGGTTATAGTATTATAGACCAATAAGTCTGTCATAGGTTTTAATGAAAAAACTAGAACTACGGGTTCAAACAAATGTCAGTAATATTTTCACTGCTGGTAACTTATGAATGGTATCTTGCGTACGATTGTTGGTTTTATCGAGGAAACTTTGAGAGCGCATCATTTATGAGTATAGAGGGTGACTTAAACAATATGCAAATATTCTTATCAGAGAGTAAGATCAGTCGTAATTCAGAACTCGCACGTCATTGTCATTATCGCTTAAGGGCAATCAGGCCGTACTTTTTTCTCTGCCTTTGACAGATTTGCGTCTCACTTTTGCATTTGTTAATGGCGTCGTCTAATAGTACTGCGTTGCGAGTTTTACAAGTTGTGCAAAATTTAAGCGATCCAGTTTCCTATATGAAGGTATAGGTCGACCCCATGCGCCTAATTAAAGGTTAACATAGCCCCAAAATACAATACAGTGGTAGTATCATCGATTGAATTTTGTTAAATTTCTTGATTGATTGTGTGACATGTGACACTATCCTGTTGAAACCACATGGCAGTGATATCAATTTCATATCATATATATGATTCGCCGTTAACGCGTTTACAGCCGAATTTTTGAAAAAAATTGCCTCCAGACAACGTAGAACTCCATACTATGACACTTTTAGAATGTAACGGTTCCTCAATAATTATTTTGGGCTTACAAAAGCCCAACTGCAGGAATTTAATTAACCAATTGACCAAAAATATTAAAAATGTTTTTTAACCGAAATTGAATCAATTGCAACAATTGTCACAGCTTCTACTACTCACATGCCAACAAGTAAAATGCAAAAATTTTCACGTTATTCCAATGTGGCCGTTGAAAAACAAAGTTCTTGTTTAAATATAAAAAGTTTTAAATTGAAATATAATTATTTCTCACCATTTATCCTAAAAAATAGTATTTGCTGTAAAAATCCAGAAAATCATATAAAACAATTAAAATTACAATAAATATATTGTTTATACTCGTATAAAAACCTAGAGAGTCTAACGCAAAAAGGATATCAGTCTTGGTTTCACTTAGATAAGAAACAGTTTAACCAGCATTGAGACCGAGAACACATTTGACCTCCTTAAAATAATTACAAGTAAGGATTTATATTTGGCTGTGCTTAATTTTAAATACCCAGCACCTGTGTGATCTATGAATACTTGAAACTAGTTTATAATATATTTCGATTAGGTAACGATTGGTAACTGATCACTACCGGATCCCTAATATGAGTACTAGCAACTATTATACTACAGTAATTTCTATTTATTTAAAGTTTATATTGTTTAAGTTTCATCTCAATAACAATATTTACAAAAATGTTATGCATATTCCAGTTATTATCTACACAAAGTATACGGAGGTGTCACGAGACGGAAGATATTCACATTTTATATGTGTATTTTTCTTTCAGAACAGCCCTTTTTATATATTTTTGCAGTGTGTAACAATTTACTTTGGCACACAATAAGTTAGATAGCAAAAAGCCCAAGAAAACTGATTTTGGCTTTTTAAAAAATCAAAATTATCTCCACTGTATACTCTTTGGTTATTCTCGGCAGTGGACGTCTTTGGCCAATTTTCACAAAATCCAATAGTATATTCTCAACATACTTACTGATCTGTGTAAAATTTATGTTCGGTATGGAGGTTTATTTAGGTTAATGAATTTTTCAGAAGAAGTCTACATAAGAGAGCTATGACCTATTTAAATATTATAAACCGTTCAGCATAAAATTATGTACAACGATTTAAATGGATAAATATGTAAATCATTTGTGTTGAATTTCAATTTGATAGTCATATCTAAAAGAGATTTATGAGGATTTAAGTGATTTTAGTAAGTAGAGTTTATATGAGGCTATGCACCATAAAGCTACATTCGCTGAATATGAGGTATATTGGAATATTCTTTGTTCCAAAGAAATGAAAATCAAATTTCTCCAAAAGGAAATTTCATTATTCTATGTTTTTCTTCGAAGCGCTGTCGTGCTTTCAACAGCTGGATAGAAGGACGGACATGGCTAAATCATCTGGGAATCTTAAACGGACACAGAATATATAAAATTTTTGGTTCTACGACCAATATTTCTATGTGTGGGGGTGGAGGGTATAAAAACTTAAATACTCTAAACCCCAACAAAAAGCAATAAGCCTGTACATCTCTGCTCCATTTGCTCGTATTGTAAGGATTATTACTGTGGTAATTTTTCAACAAAATAAATAATACACAACAAAAACAACAGCCAACAGAAAATTTCTAAAAGGCTCTAGCATTCATTAAATGCACAACAATTTAATTTAAATTTACATTTTTTTGCTGCTTTAAAAGGCAAAAAAGTAAAACAAAATAAAACTGCTCATTGTTTTTATTCAGAACACTTTGATAATTCAACATAAAACAAAGAAAACAATATTTAAGTACCACACAGACTCATAAACCTGGCCTTTAAAAAAAATGTGCCTTTTACAGTTTTGAATTGTTGCCGTGGTGTGTTTATTTGTGTGAGTGTATGTAAGTGAATGTGTTCCCGTATTTTTACTTTTTACTGCAGGGTTTTGTTGTTTTTCAACTTTGACATTTTCTGTTGTTTTGCTTAGTAATAGTATGGGTTTGCTTATACAAAGCATACATACATACAACCAACTATATAGTACATATTTCCGGCGTTGTCCTTAATGCGCTTAAGTAATGTTTTATTTCCTTTCTCAATTTCTGTTTTGAATACAAGGATTCTTGCTTGCTTTGTTTTTTTCTCATTTTATTATTTAAACACTACAAAAAAAAATAAGAAAATGTTTAGTGTTTTGTTTCCTTGAGACTAACCAAAAGGACCTCAAACTCTACTTAATGTTGTACGAGTGCTACTACTAACTCCTGCCCCACCCACCGCTCGATCCAGTTTTGTTTATTTACCATACAAGTGTCTGTTTTGTTACCTTTAATGCGTTTGTGTTTTTGTAGTAACTTGTTATTGTTTTTTAGTTTTGTTCTTTTTATTTTCTATTTTTTTTTATGTTTGTGCCCTTATTCGTTTTATGTCTGTGTTTATGTGAGTGTCCTTTGAAGTTGGATATTTTGTTGTGCTTGCCGGTAGTTTTTTTTCGTTGTTCTTTAGTTTTTTACTGTCAAAAATAACAATTGTACTTGTGACATTTTTTCATGTTGTTTATTTGTTGTTTTCTTTATTTTATTCTTACTTTGTTGTTTTGTCCTATGAATCCTTTTTATGGGGTTTAATTTTATATTCTGTGTTTGTCCTTTTGTTTATTCTTGCTCTATATTGGTATATGTGTGTAGTTGTTACTGCTGTCAAGTCCAACACCTTAGCAGTTGTCACTGCAAATCAGCGTCTCTTTTTCTTTGTTTTTAATTTTTCCCTGTCCAGTCGAAATAGTGGAATTTGAAA
This sequence comes from Bellardia pandia, assembly GCA_916048285.2. NCBI lineage: Eukaryota > Metazoa > Arthropoda > Insecta > Diptera > Calliphoridae > Bellardia > Bellardia pandia. The sequence continues at coordinate 30,734,292 of OU696530.1, forward strand.
TGTTATCGATGAATTGACTTGAATTTATTTTTTTTAGATAAATTTAATAATAAGTTAATATGCTTAATACATAAAATATCGCCTAGTTTCTATGTTCCACTAGGAAGTAAAATTGAAATCGTTTTCAATTCCACATAGAAAAAGATTCTAGAAAAAGATAGTAACTTTTATTGTATGATGACTAAAACTGGAAATTATAATTTACTTTTCAGATCATTGCACTAAAGTTAGAATACAAACTTAATGAAATTTTCACTTCCAATTTATTTTACAAATGTAGAACCAGCTGTATATGTGTTTATTTTCATGCAATTTTAAGAATGTTTTTTGTTTGGAAAAAAATTTAAATTTTAAATTCCTACATTTTATTTAATATAAAGAAAAATTAATATTGTACGCTGTGGAGAAAGAAATAGAAATAAATGTTATTTATTGGAGCAGATTTTGTTGATGTATAAAATGGGAAATATGAAATTGAAATTTTTCAGATAAAAATTAATATGGTTTTTTAGGAGAAGATGGCCTTCGGTGAGTTGAATAGCTTCTAACTCTGGTGTGAATTGAAATTCGGCTTAACTTTTAAAACAGACCAATATTTCAGCACCTTTTTCATACCAGTTGTAAGGCAGGAATATATTTTGTTGTATCATTAAGTCCAAGAACTCAAAAATACTTTTAGGTGTATTCTGTCTATGTTTGTTATGGCATTCGACATTAAATTTTATGCAGTACATTCTTTTTGTTTTCAAAGATCAATCCATTAAAAGAAAACTAGCAGTAAATTAAAAAAATGGTGTCATTTAAAAGAAAAAATGTTCTAGTCTAATAAACAAAAAACATTTATTGTAAAAATGCACATTTTAATATTTTATAACTAAAAAAAATGCTGGCTTTATCACGTCACAGTATGTTTTATTTTTTGTTGTATATTAGTTTTTTTTTTTTTGTTGAATATTATAGTGTTAACAACAACGTTTTCTTCTTTTTTTTTTGCTTTGTCGAATGTCGAATAAAGCGTCATATGCGGGGAGTTTTGCGTTACTTCTTTAATTTAAAAAACAGTGCGAAGGTATTCTAACGCTTTCAATAGGCGTTAAATGGTTTGTACGGTTCAGAAGTATTAAGATTGACATGGAAAACAAAAAGCATTACTCCATGAATATTATTGTCAAACTCAACACAAGAGCTTGGAAGCTACTCTAGCAGTAATTTCAAAACGTTTGCAAGTAGCAGACGAAATTGGGTACCAAATGAATTTACAATTTTATATGTCCGAAGGAAATCAATATCATATCGTATGTATCCATTTTCATTGAAAGTAATGATTCCGTGCAAAATTATTACTTGCGATGAAAAGAAATACGTTACGATAACCAGATGCATAAAAGGTCGTATGTGATGGACGCCCAACCAGCCGAATCGACACCAAAGCCAAATGTCCATGGCACTAAGATAAAGCTCTAAATTGGTGTGAGAAACGAGTACTACTATTAACTGCTGGAATCTGTTCAAACCATCACAGGAAACCAACGATGAGCAGTTCCTTGGACACGGAACCTATACGTTGACAGAAAGTTGAAAAAATGTTTTAAGTAACAAGGGCCGATATTTTGATAAAATGTATAATTGTACCATATGTATATGTTTCAAAATAAACGCTAAAAATTTTAAGTTATACACCCAATCTTATAACTAAAAAATTTTGCTTTTACTTTTCCAGACTTCCTTATTAAAGTATACAGTGTTTTTTTGTCTCTATAATCGAGGGCGGTTCGGAAACTTCTTAGCCTAGCACAGAAAGAGAATAGTTAGTTTTTCAAAAACATTTTTATTTTTCAATATAATCTTCTGAAATCTTCCAAGCAGTTAGTCCAACGTTTATCTAGCAATTCTATACCTTGATTAAAATAGTTTTCCTCAATGCCTTTACAATAGTGATTTACAACTGCAATTGCATCTTCATTTGAGGTAAAACGCTTGTCAGCTAGGACTTTTTTTAGATTTGGAAACAGATAAAAGACACTGGCAGCTAAGTCAGCAGAATAAGGTGGGTTGGTCAAGCAACTAGTTGATTTGACCCATTGTTAAAACACTCTTGTGCGCTGGTGCTTTGTCGTAATGAAAAATTGTTTTTATGTGTTGTAAGCCAGGACGTTTTTCTCGAATTGTTACATTTAATTGAACCGAAATGTTAAAATAGTACTCTGAATTTATTGTCTTACCCTTTTGCAGATAGTCAATCCAGAAAATACCCTTGAAGTTCCAAAAAACCGTTTATATAACCTTACCAGCCGATTGAATTTTTTTGGCTTCTTGGGGTACTTCCTCCAGCTTCAGTCCATTGATTGGATATAGTAATGGATCTATATCTCATCAACAGTTATGAAACGACGCTTAAAATCTATATTATTTTTCATAAATTATATGAGAATTATTCCTCTTGCGAGTATTAATAAACAAAATTCAAAAAAATTTAATCGAAGTTGCCTTCAAGTTAAATATACAATTTTTTTTTTTTGAATTTTATATTATTTTTCTTAAAACTATTCAAACAAGCTTGCGAAATTTTTATTCTTATGCGTTTTTAACAAATGCTGCACCCATCTTGCAGAAAGCTTTTTCATCCTCAATGTTTGTACGACCACGTTTACATTCAGCAACCCAATTGTTTACTGTTGCATATGAAAAAGCACTTTCACACATTCACATTCGTTCACCATATCATTATGAATTTCTTGTTCCGACACCACCACGAATTTCTAATTTTTTCATTGTAAAATATTCGCGCATGCAACTTTTTGGAACACCTGTTTCTATATGAGTGAGTTGCCAGATGGAAAAGAAATTTAACACGTATTCGTAGCACAGATGAAAGCTTCCAAAATACTTAATTTTTTTTCTGTTTATACCGCGCTTTCTGTTCTAAGCTAAGAAGTTTCAGAACTGCCCTCGTATTGTAGATATATGAGAATTCCATACGAACGAGATTTTTTCTCCGATGTATGTATATTCTAAATTGCCTTCAAATATATTAGTTTTTCTTGTCATTATACAACCATATTGTTAGCTATAAATGTTTTATACTAAGCACATTTTACCATGCCTGATTATTACCAAATATATGTACGAGTAATAAAACTCCTGCATTGAGCTTTATCATATCGAAAATTGTACTCTTAAAATATTTTTGCAAAGAAATTTAAAATAAACAATAACTAATTATTTGTATGCATATGGGCAATTTCACGTCAAGTGAAGTGCTAAAGAAAATTGTATAAGCTTTTTTTTGAGAAAAAAAAGCCCAAATTGAAAAAAAATTTAAAAAAAAATTATTAAAAAAAAAGTTTAAAAATTAAAAAAAAATATTTTTGGAAAGAAATAGCTGTCTAAAGTCCTTTGGACAATTCTTGCTATTACTAATGGGTGAAAAGTTACACTCATTTTAAAAAAACCCTATATGACTAAAATGTCCAACTTTGACCCCATCTAACTCCGGCAGTTCTTGACTGATCCAAATCGGAAGACATCAATTTTAAAAATTGGGTCACTTGACGTGAAATTGCCCATATATATAAGAGTAATACGCATGTATCGTATGGCAATTATAATAAAAGTACAATTCGTGATAACACACACATTAAACTAATATGGAAAGGAATTATTATCGAACATATTGAATGCAATTCTAAAGAATATTTACAAATATTCATAATTGCAAGCACACATGTACAAGTAAGCATACAAGTGAATTTATATTAGTATACATATGTACATATGTTCACGAGTTCAAATGTGTACATATGCACGTTTAAACATGCATATGCAGAATAAACGAATTAAATTGATATACAATAATATCTCATTACTTTTCGTTACGAACAAATATACTACCAATAATAGTAATAATAATAATAAAACCAATAACAATAATAATAATTTTAAAATTACATTTTAACTCATAATATTGAATGCGAAAGCGGAATGTTGTTTACAAACACATTTTGTATTTTAAATATACAACTTAAAGTAAAGATTTTTATGGTTATTGTTAAACAAAATATTTATATGTTATCGGATGAAAATAATATAAAAGATACAAAAAATAATGTTAACATATATTAGACGGATACGTATACTAGTGACTAGGAATTTGAATTATGGAAAATAATAGCTACACAGAGGGAAAAAAGACGTTCTAAAATCGTAAACGGCTGGTATTAAATTAAGAACGAATCGTGAACAATATTTTGTTAACTTTCGGTATCAAATCAAGCTTAATATGTTATTAAATTAAGAACAAATGGTACAAAAATGCCATAAGTTAATAAGTGAAAAAACATATGGTATTACATCAATAACGAAGGGTAATAAGAATAATAATAATTACAACGATCGGTAACAAAATATGAACAAATGGTGTCATAATGAGAACGGACCGTTACCAAATTAAGAATAAACGGTAACAAAATATGACGGGTACGGTATCAGAATAAGAACATTTAGTTATCAAAATATTAACGATTGGTAACAAAATGATACCGAGTTGTTCTTGAAAGGGTGATACCAACTGTTATCAAAGTAAGCACAAACCGGCTTAACTCAATTTCAACAACAAGTGGTATCAATTTCGGTATTATACTACCGCTTTTTCCCCTTTGTGTAATAATCTTTTAAAAACAAGTAGACCCTTTATTCTGTCTGCTATTTGATTATAAACATCACTTCATATTCTTCAAAGCTGCATAGTTAAGTCATTGAACATACATTAGTTTGACATTTATTTTAAGTATTTATTTGAGTTAATTGATATTTTATTTTCACTCATTATATCATTTTATGGATTATTTACATACATACCATAAAATTTTAATTTAACATATATAGAAAATAAAACTGGAATAACAGGTAACAATTTAAATTTGTTTAACAAAAGAGCTTTAAAAATTTAATAAAACAATTTGCCTTAATTTAAAAACCAAAATGCAATTCAATTAAAATAACTAATATATTAAATCTCGTTTTCCCCCTTTTATTTTCTTCTCACTTTCTACACATCTCTCAAATATATAGGACCCAAGCCAGGACCACCACGTAATCTAACCGTAACCGAGGTATCGAATGGTTTTCTTATCTCTTGGCAAGCACCATTGGAACGTGCCCATATCGTTAAATTTTATACAATAAAATATCGTACTGATGCTCAATGGAAGACATTAAATCGCGGTCAAATACGACCCGAAGAAACACAATATTTAGTTAAGAATTTAGTTGGTGGTCGTACATATTATTTTCGCGTTTTAGCCAATTCGGAAAAATCTTATGAATCCAGTGATGAAGTTAAATTTCCGGTACCGGCTCGAGTCAAGCATAAAGCAATAACAGCCGGTGTCGTTGGGGGCATCCTGTTTTTTATAGTTGCGATCATTTTATCGGTTTGTGCCGTAAAAATTTGCAATAAACGTAAACGACGAAAACAGGAAAAAGGTAACAACAAACAATGACAGTTTTCAATTAATCAAAAAAAAAAAACAAAAGCATTGAAATGGTACTTTTTTTATACTTTCCTATTCAACTAAACTAAATTAAACTAATTCTTTAACTAATTATTGAAATTTGTAAAAAAAGCTAATTTTAATTTTCTTAAATTTTAATAAATTTTTTGACAAATTATCTAATTTAGTTTACTCTAAATTTTTGCAAAATTAAAAACAAAAAAAAAATAATGGCAACGTAATTTTCTTTAAATAAAAACTAAAAGAAATTAAATTTAATTCGGCTTTAATACTTAAATTTAAGAAATCAATTCTGCCATTTCAATTGAACTTAATAACTTTAGTTATTCTGAGTTTGAGTTTTTTTTTTATTATTTCAGTTTTTTAATTAACATTGTGCTAAATTGTCCGATATTTAAATTGTAGTATTTTTTTTTTTTTGTGAAAACAATAACTTATTTTCTATTCAATTCTATACAATTTATTTATTTCTTTTTTTTAAATATTTATATTTTATTTTTCAATAATTTTTATTTATTACAGTTTAAAGTGGTGATGGTTAATAGTTTTTGTTTATATTTTTTTGGAGGAAAGGTTGCATGTTATCATACATATTCACAAAAATTCATCATTTATATAATATAAAAATCATTATTTTAGGTTTTTTATATTTGTAAGATTTATTTATTTTGTAAATTTTATATACATACCTTGTTTTAATATCAGAAACTAATGGATATTACAAATAGATTTTGTGGATTTATGTTGTAAAAAACTAAAATATATAAATTCTAGTAGGACTAAATGATATGTATATATTTCTTCATTTGTACTTAATGATTACAACCTCTTAAACATATAATCTTTGTTCGCTAGACCACTTGAGACAATCTGAATTTATTGACAAGAAATCTCTTAATATCTCTTAAATCGAATATAGCTGGACTTTTTGTTACCTAAATATGCTTGGACAGATGAACTTCTTTTAGTCATTCTTTAGAAATACCAAAAATTCGTTTAGTAATACAGTAGTAGCGTCGTGTTTTTTTTTTGGAACGTAACCCCAACGCAAGGTGAGGTATTGGTGTATATAAATATATACATTGACTTTGTTTAATCTTTCCCAAAAGTGCAAATTTCAAGTAATACTCATTAAAAAAAGAACAAATTGATATCACACCTTAATGTAGAGATAAAGCGCTTCTTTTGTCAAATATTTACAAATGGGAATTTGTCATATAAAAATCATGCGGAAGACATGATGGGAGTTATATGGGAGTTTAGATTCACTCTCTAGCAAACCTGGTTGCATGTAAACTCCAAGTTTTGCTGGGTTATAGTTTGTGTGACTAAACAACCCTTAAAGTAATTAAACAGTCAAGCTCATTCAAGGCCCCATGAAAACTCTATATGCATGCAGAAGAATTTAAATTATTCAATATATTTTAGAATGGACTGTGTAAGTTTGTTTCACTTGGATGTGCCATCTGACCTACTAATAAATGTTATCTATATACAATGGCTCACAGCTTATTTTATGCAGCGTACTTTTTGTTTATACATAAAAAGGAAACTAACAAGAACTTAAAAAAAGATATTGGTAAGCTGTGCCACTGTATGTCTAAAACTCATGTAAACGAACTACATACTCGTATATGTGATCATTGAATTCACATAAAAATGCATCGATGTTTTAGTGATTTTTATACATTCCCAGCGGTAAAAATGATAGTGCTTTCTTAATAGAAGACGTATTTGCAGATTCTAAAAGATTCTAAAGTCATTCTAATATGCCCCACTCTCAGAAGGAGTTCTAGAAGGAGTTTCATACATATTCAAAATTGCATTTCAAAATAAGGTCAACACATTATGATTTCAATATCAATCATAAATGACTTTGCAATATTTCAATATACTTTATTTTCCTCAATTTGTTATACGATTAATAAAAATTAAGAGTGCTATATTCGGCTATGCCGAATCCTATATACCCTTCGCTAAACACGCCATCTGTTGATGAATTTGTTTGTAACAATATTAATACACTTAATTTGTTTGATGAAATTTTCAGAGGTTGTCTCGGATTTTTGCTCATATCTCCGTTATTTATAGACGGATTTTGCTGATTTTAAACAGCAAATTTTTCGAAAGCTTGTCTGACAGAATTATTGAAGATTTGGATCCCGAAGATATCTGGGGACTTCAGAAAATTTATTTCAACAGACAGACAGACGAACATGGCTTAATCGACTCTACTATCTATAAGGATAGGGTCGGAAAATTATATTGTGGAAATTACAAACGGAATGACAAACTTATATATACCCGTCTCATGAAGGTGAAGGGTATAAAAATGAATAAAGAACGTTTCTATAAATTGTGTCTTTTATAAAAGTTAATATACGGTCACATTTAGCAAATATTTGTTTGGCGTTGTTTACTCTTACAAGACTTTTGCATGATCAAACAGCATCAAATAAATTAAAACTTGTGCTTTGGCCTAAATAAAAAAAGTTTTTTTTTAATAAATAAACGAATTCAAATATATGTTATATAGTGGCTACATCTTTTTCGGCAAATATTTGCTAAATATAACCGTACCTTTAGTGCAATACTTGTGATTTTTTAAAGTCTTATGCAAAATTTATAAATAATATTTGCATTAATAAACTTATTAATTTAGCAGACCTTCAATTGTTCACAGGCTATATATTTCTATAAATTATTTTTTTTTTAATTTCAACATTCACAAAAAACAACTACCGACACTTAATCAAATTTACTAATTTAATTATGTGTACAGTGTACAATTAATTGAATACCATTCAAACATCATTTCTAGTTTTTACTGATCCAATACACAGATCAATAGGCATTGATAGGAAGATGGATAGAGCCATATTATAAATATAGGCCAGACTAAAATACTCCACATCTATAATAACAATTATAGTCATAACTTACTGTCATCTAACAATTCTCTCTTTTTGGTCAGTTCCTAGTTTTTACAGAACCGATAGACTGATCTTTAAACCAAAATAGATAACAACAACATGGTATTTACAATAAATATTTCTAATTGTTTCATATAGAATATGACAGACATATTTCGTGATAAGTGGTGATAGAGCATATTTAAATAACTACAGTTTTATACACCTGGGAACACAAAATCATTTCTATTTAATTGGAGTATTCTTCTATGGAATAATTAAAACAAAAATATGTTTTTTTTTATAAATTTCAACTTTAATTTAATTTTACAAAACTTTTTTTGTTGTTGTTGTTTAACATTTATAGCATGTTATATAAAATCATATTATTCATAAATTTGTTGTTTGTTTTTATTAGTTTATCATGCATAACATAATAAATATTTTAGTTCATACATACATACATATACATAAATGCATACTCATACTCGTATTATATATAATTTTTGTTTTTTTTAATTATAAAACGAAATATATATTTTATATATAATAAAAATTCAACATATATAAATATTATTACACAAGGAGAAAAAAAAAAAGAAAACAGAAAACTATATATAAATATTTTTAATAATAAACGGTACATGTTTTTCAAACTCATATTCATAAATTCCCTAAATGTTTGATGTTAGCCAGAGAACAAAAAATCATAAATGTAATTAAATTTGCAATACATAAATAGACATTGCAAAAAAGGAATAATAAACTTTGAAATATTTTCTTAATTTTCATCTTGATTTTTCTTTCTTTTTTTTTTTTTGTTGGTTAAATTATTTTATTACTCTCTTGAGTTGTTTTTGACTTTTTGTTAACAAAAACACTTAAAAACTTTCTTAAAAAAAACCAAACACTTTAAACTTAATTTGTCACTTTGGTCTCAAAAACAAAACCAAGCCTGTATAGGAATGTAAAACAAAATTGAATTTATATGTATTTTGCCTTTGAAATATATACTTCAATTTTGTGTTCAAATTGAAAATTTCTTAAATGACCTTTACCTGTCAGCAAACAATGAAAGCAAGTTCTTAGTACAGTAAACACAAAACATAAAAAATCGTCGTTGCTTCTGCCCAGAGCTAAGATCTTGCAGGGTAAAGGTCGAAACAAGAAAAATACTGGGCAGACGTTTTTTGTAAACACTTCACGCACAAAAATGGTAAAAAAAAGAATTGATAAAAAAAACTTACATCTACTTAAAAAAATAAACAAAAAAAATGTATAAAATGATCGCGTTTTTTTGTATAAAAAAAAACAGTAACGATATAAAAAACAGCGTTGGCATGTCCTCTAATGACAATATTTAAACTGCAACAAAATTATAAAAACAAGGGATAACTTTTCATTTTGAAAAAAAAAACCAAGAGCTTCTGAACCTGTTGCAAAACAAATGGTGGAAACCTCCTTTGTTTATATAATTAAAAATCAAATTAATGTTAGTAAAAAGTTTGATTTTTGTTTAAATATATATGTATTTATTTTTTAAACTCCACAACCCCCACTGAAACTACGCTTAAACAGGATGTCTTTTACAGCTTAAATAATTTAAAACAAGCAAACAAAGAAAACGTAAATATTATATACAAAGATTTTATAACTATTGTAAAACTTAACAATCAACAAATGGGGTAAGTTTTTTCTCATTTAGTAAATTTTGTTTTTCTAATAAAAAATGATAATGAACACACCATGGGTGTATAGATGATGTCTTTCTGGTAAAAATTAAATTAATAAAATTTCTTAAAACGCAACAAAAATTTAAATTTCTCATAGAAAAATCAACCAACATTTCATATAAACCAGGATTTAAATCATTTATTTCCTTTTTTAAGCCATACAATAAAATTTTGTTTAAAGCACTTTAATTCATTTCCAAAAAAAAAATCAACGTTTTAAAATGCAAAAACTAAACAATTTAAATCATTTTATACATTGCCATCATATTTTCGTTTATTTACCATATAAACGCATAAACAACCATCGGAACAAGTAAATTTATTTACAAAATATGTCAAGCTTTTTCAATACATAAAATTTAGTTTAGAAATATAAATAAAATTCCCTTAAAATCAGTAAAACCAGAAATAAAAATATATATTCTTTTAAGCTTTTAAGGCGATACAAACTACATAAAGTTGAAAATGCTTTCTTAGCTTTAATTTTAAATTCCAGATTTTTTAAACACATTTTGAATTAAATATTCTTATTATATGAGCTAAGCAGAGCTTTCAATAATATATAGTTATATATAGCTTCATAAACTAATCATTATTTTCTTTACTAATTTCATTCTAAGCTTTTAAAAGTTTCAGCCAAATCACCACTATTTCAAATTTAAGCTCTTTATTGCATATTGTATTGGGTATTGCAGGGCGTTTACTTTTTTCAATTATTTCATTTAATAATAAAACAATTTTTTATATATATATAAAATTTTCGTACTCTTTAAAGCCATTTAAAGCTTTCAAAACTCCCTAAAAAAAACTTTTATATTTTAAAATTTAAATGCTTTAAGTTGTAAGCATTTTAAAAGCGTGTAATATAGATTTTACAAGTTAACAAATATTTTAATAAAAAGCTTTACAAGATTAAAAAGCCTTTTCAATATTTTAATTTCTCTTAAAGCTATTAACACTTTAGTTTTCCTAAAGATTTCAGCTTTTATAAAAAATGTACCTTTTCTAAAGCCTTAGCTTTTGTCTTTATATTTTCTAAAAGCTTTTCTAAAGCTTTTGAATTTTATAAAGCCTTTAGCTTACTGTAATCTTTTTGCTTCTTTAATTCTTTATATTGTTTAAATTTTAAAGCTTTTATAAAGCTTAGTGTTTGTAGAAAGCTTTTATAAAGATTTAAAATTTTTTAAATATTTTATAAAGAATTATTTTTGTGATTAGATTTAAATTTGTATAAAGCTTTATGTATTTATAAGCAGCAAGCATTTAGAAATAATAAATAAACATATTTATTATAAAACTTTAATACAAATAATGAAGTTTATCAATAGTAATTGTAAACTAATGAACTTAAGTCGCAGCATTTTTCTGTTTTTAATGATTCAAATTAATATAGTTGCAAAAATATTTAAAAGGGATTTTCTAATGAATCAGCAAGATATAAGTTAAGCTTTGTCATTCATGGACTTTAACAGAAAACTTTTAGCTTAGATTGATTATTTTTATTTTAATAATACATACAATTTAAAAGTTTTATAAATAAATTTAGACAGTTCAAAACATTTTTTATATAAAAGCTTAGAATTCAGTATGTACATATAACAAATTGCAACATATTTTAATATAATTATGCATTCTTTAAAAATAATATGCCTTATAAAAAATTCTTTAATAATTTAATATTTTTTACAAACCTGATAAAAGCTTTACAAAAGTTGTTTTGAAAATAGAATAAAGCGCCGGCCAATATGAAAAATTTGCAAAACATTAATCACAATACATACATATTTCACAAATACAAACATATTTTTTTTGCTTTGCATACATACGAACACCGTTTTAATTTTAACATTAAATTTACCCACACTTTTGCAGTCAATCATTTAAAAAAAAAAAATATTTTTTTCATATCATTCATATGTTTAACTTTTTGTTCTCGCCATATTTTCAAAATGTTTTATGGCTTCATTTCTGTTGCAGCTTTTTCATATAGTTTTTATAAAAACAAAATTATTAGTTTTCATTTATTTTCATGTTCAATGCATTCAAATACTTCATCAATTCTTTGACACATGTATTGTGTTGTATTGAATACATTTCTAAAAAAAAAGTTTAAAAAATCTATACACATGTATTTATTTATATTAAAATATAAATTTATATGTACATACGTATAGTTTTTCTGACCGTGATGAAGTATACAGATTTTATGTCATATTTTGCATTGAAAACCATTTCATGCTTTTGTTTTTTTTTTCCTTTTTTTTAATCACTTAGTGAAGCCCGATCCTAATGAACGTATAAATATAGACAATACATAATTTATCGTTTGTATAACAAAATATTAAAAAAAAACTAAAAAAAGAAAGATAATAAATATATAATGCATTATGTTTGCATTAAATGTATATTTGTATGTGTATGTGTGTAGACCCCTTTCCCACATTTTTGAAGAAAAACAAAATATAATAAAATGAAAAATATTAGTGAAACTGAAATATAAATATTTAAAAATAAAATGTTATGTGTGTTGTACTCCCCAGCCATAATAGAGATATATTTATTGATTTTAAATACAAACTAGTAAAGATTTTGTGTTGTTATTCTTAGATTTTTATATTTTTTCATTATTTAGACTGTTTAAGCGCCTAGAAGTAGGCTTTCATAAGTTTACTTTTAAGTTGCTAAATTCTTAAATTTACGTATATAAGAACATTTTCACAATAATACTTGATATGATTTAATTTTATTAATTTTGCATGGCTATATTTAACTCCAGCTATTATTTAATTTATTAATTTCCGTATCGTATCAAAAATGCCTTTACTATTCTTATTAATTTGTTTAAACTCATTCAATTGAAAAAATATTACATTCGCAAAAAATCAGTATTTGTTGAAGTCTGAAAACAAATCCTTCGAAACAAATTCTTCAGAGGCCAGTATCAATTCCTTGATTTTGAAACTAGATTATAATCGAGGATTTATTCTTTTGATTGTCACCCTCGAAACTAGTTTCGCGGAAATGCCAAGAACTATTATCCTTTCTAAAGGACGATTTTATAAATAGTTATGTAAACAATTAGGTTTCTTCGAAATTGTCACACTTGGAACTACCTAGTTTCAAAAATCTTATGTTATACAGTGTTGGAAAGTTTAAAATTTAATAGAAATACTTTAAATTGTATCTGTAATCAATTTGTCTCTTGTTCAGATAACATGAAAAATGATAGAAACAATATTGTATGCACATTTGTTACGTTTAACTCAATATTTAATTTTTTTTTTGCCGTATTTCATGTCTATTTTTGAAGTTCGTAATTAGAATATAATAGTTTGATTAGACATCTTTTATAAACAGTATTAAAGGTTTGTGACGTATATTAAGAGTCAGCAAACATTTCTGCAGGCATTATTTTACATAAATCTGAAGTCCTAGTTAACCCTGCTGTTAGGTTAGAAAAAACTTACGAATCTTATGTTAAAGGACCATTTGGTCCATAATGCAATTTTCATGCAAAATAATGATTTTATCTTATTCATTGTAACTATTTTGGTTCAATAATTTCTAAAGTAAGTATTTGACATATCAAAAACATCCTCTAAATATTTGACATGAATTTACATTCACTTGGTAATGAAAAAATAATTTTGGGATTTTCCATTTTTGCAATGAATTTACTTACATTCACTTGTTGTTTTTTAATGTAAAAAATTAAGCCTCAATATATATGATATTCATGTTTTACTTATTTCTGTAATATATCAAATTTATCGATGACAGCGGAAAAAATGAGGATGTCTACAGTTTATTTGATGAAAAATTTGGTCGGCCTATTCTCCGATCGATTATGTATTTCATAGGATAACAAGTGCTCTGCGTTTCCAATAACTCCTTCCAATGTTTTACAATTGTATTGTAACCGTTGTATTTGCAAACATACTTGACATATCCGCTTTGAATACGTACATAATATTTTCTGAAATTGATGTTTCATGGGCTCCAACTTATCGGAATCGAAAAAGGCCAGAGTTTTTGCGGCAACTAGCACTTTCTTTAGCTAAGGCTCATATGATGAAACGGACTAGATTACCTCAACACGGATTCTCAGCACAATTATTGACAGAAATTCGAACAACATGCACAGTTTCAGAGGCTTCATCAAATAATCCAACTTCTCATTCAAGGAAATTGTGTATCAGTCAAATTCTGATATAAAATGTTCCAGTAGCAGCAACTTTATTTTCAAAACTAACCGAAAAACATTGTGCTTATCTTGCAATGAAAAATATATTCAAACCAACTAATAAATTCTTATTTTTTTTTTTTTTAATCTATAAAAATGTACTATGGACCAAATGGTCTTCTAACCTAAGATTCGTCATTTTGTATTTTTCTCAGTCCTGAATAAAGTTAGAAAATTTAATTTTCGCACATAGCATTGTTTTATTAAAATACCCCATTAGCAGAAAAATTTAGTCAGTATATATCACCGTTCCAAAGTTACAAGGGAATACTGAAAAAATTTGGACCAAATGGCCCTAACCTAACAGCAGGGTTAAAGAGGTAGACTACAACTGAAAATTGCTTAAAATTGACCTTTTACCAAATCTATCCTTTTTTTATACTCATATCGTTTTGCGACAATATAATATTTTGGTCCCGTTTGCTGTTTGTGGTTCATTTTATAATACAATTCAACGTCTGTAAATTTTTAAAACTTGATCGTAAATAATGCGTCGCCTTCTACTTCTCACTTCGATTGAATTATTTTTTGCACGATATGTTTCTTCATACTGGTGCTGTAGTTTTTGTCGGATATAGATTTTGCATTTTCTTTGCAAGTTAGTGATTTCTTCTCATTTAACATTTTTATTTATGTTTTGCGATTAGGGTTTGCTTTTATTGTTTTATAATATAATTAACAATCACTGCACTCAACAATGTCTAATTTTTCAAGAAGTTTCAAAGTTTTTAATTATGTTTCTCTAAATTTCCAATTATATTTCAGAATTTTCCAATTGTTTTTCAGAAATTTCTAATATAAATGCAGATTAAATTTTCTGAAATACAAATGGAAAATTCTGAAATAAAGTAGTATTTTTAGATACTTGGCACATTTTCTGCCCTGCCAAGGACGTCATCAGCAAAGTTTGTAAATACTTGTAAATATAATTTATTCAAGTCAATATTATTGAGAAATAGAATTCAAGAACTAATAATATTTCTTTTACTGTTATGAGTTAGAACGAAATTTACCTACGTTTACAATGTGTGTGTCAAAGAAATATGATTAATTCTCGAAATTGATTTTCCAATAATGGTGAGTTTTTATATATAAACTAAATTTTCTATTTTCTGCTAAACCCAAAGCTAATATCTTTTTAGTTTTAATTACAAGCCTTTCTGTTACTACTACTTACTATTACTAATTTCAGTTATACTTTTTTTTTTGTTTTCAAACTTAATTATTAGAAAAATGATTTAACCCTAATGGAAAAGAAAAATCCTATATATTAAAACACAACAAGGGATGTTTGTAAAAAGAGTTCATAATATATAACTTTTTTTTTGTGTTGTACTCTTATGTTATTACAGTTTAGTTTTAGCTTTATACATGTATATGACTTATTTTGGTACAAATTAAATTTTTATGGAATACTTTTGTTTATTTTTTTTTTTTGTTTTCGCAAGACCTTTCCTAACCAAATTACTAATGATAACAAATTGTGGTGGAGAGTAGAAACTCACATGAAAGCAAATACCAAAAAAGAAAAAAGCAATCTATAAATGTAAAGAAAGACAAAAATAATTAATACACATATTACTAACATACTCCTTTTCTAACAAAAAAAAAAAAAACAAAATAAATGAAAAAAAATTCCTTAATTAAATAATAATTTCATTTATATACATACATATAAATTAGAATCTATATGCTCTTACATATACATTTATACTTATTTGTAATTATAAACATGCATACTATGTATATAGAGTATATTTATGTATATATACGATGATGTTGTATTTGTTTATATAATTATATGTGCCTAACATAAGGACGGCTAAATACTCCACAAAAAAAATTAATTGTAGAAATAATTCGTTTACAGAGTTCAACATGGTAGCTTGCAGGATAACCGATGCCCGTAATATAGCAGCAAATAATCACCATCATCATCAGCAGCCGCCGCACCAGCAGCAGCTGCCGCTACATCATCACACACAACAGCAGCAACAACAACATTTACAACATCATCAGCAGCAGCAACAAAATCAACATATACAACAACAGCATCAACATCATTTACAACAAATGCATAATCGTAATACGGGCTCGATTTCCGCTAGTCAAGTGCCTTTAAAAAAGTAAGTTTTTTCTACACTTTTATTTACATATGTATTTGTTTTCAAAATTTGTTTTTCTTTAATTTTTTTGTTACATTACATTTCGTTTTTTTTTTTTTTTTTTTTTGTATTATTATTTAATACTTTCCCCCTGGCCCACGATGTCGAACGATAACGTTCGCTTAGATAAGACTTAAGACACAAACTTTTTCTCGTATCTATTTTTTACTCAATCAAGTTTGTTTATTCCACAATCATGTTTGTGTCTTAAGTCTTATCTAAGCGAACGTTATCGTTCGACATCGTGGGTGGGCCAGGGGGTTTATTTATGTTTGTTTCTTAAATTAACTTTCTTTTGTTCGTTTGTTTTACTCATTGTATTTGTTTTAAGATTTATTTTTGCTACAAGCAATTAATATTTCGTTTTAAATTGTTACACCGTGCAGTGATTTGAATAGGGTAATACTCGTATGTTTTGTATACAACAGAAATATTCTGTATACAAAACAGTACTCAAAATACTCGTGGTGTAACGTTAATATTTTGATTAATTTGTTTGTTCTTTTTTTTGATACTACTTACTCATATTTTTTCTTTCCTTAATAATTATTTTAATAACGATATAATTTTTGTTCTTCTGTTGTTTGCTTTTGTTTCTTTTAATTATCTCATTAATATTTTTTCTTGCTTCTGTTCTTTGTTTTGAATTTAACTTTGTAACAAGTACAATATTTTTAATTTTTTTATTTTTTTTTTTGTTAATTTGTATTTGTTTAATAAATAATTTCCCTTATTGTGGTATTTTATTTTGTTTTTAAATTTGTGCTTTAAAAATTAACCCTAAGTTTAATATTTACATTTCTTATTTATTTTTCTCGTCTCATCTATTTGTGTTTTTGCTTTCAATCTCGCATTTTTTGTTACCTTTCTTAGCAATACTGATCATTATCGTGATTATGAAACCGTTTTCATAGTTCCAGGTCCATCATGCCATAATCAAAATCGTAAGAGATTTTTCTAACAATATGATATTAATGCAAGATTTTGTAAATTATTTATAAATATTATTTGGAAAAGAAAAATATACTCGTATGATTACAATTTTTATTTCAAGCCGTATAAAAAAGGGTGGAACAATTTATTCATTGATTCTTTGGCATACAGCTTAACACTCAAATTTTGCAAAAAAAAAAAAAAAAAAGTTATTTCAGTTACAATTGTACAAATAATTTGGTATAAATGTTAATTCTTTGAAATTTGCAATTACACTGTTATTTTTTTTTTTTTTTTTGTAAAATTTGAGTATTTAATATTCATATTGTGTATATAGATTGGCTGTTCAATGTGTAGCTAAAATTGTTGTTTTATTATTTTATCATTATTTTTCATTGTTTGGTATTCATAGCCATCTCATAAAATCTGTATTTATGTATAATATGTCCCCTCTAAACGTATGAGTTATATTTAATTTGATATGAATGTGTAATAAATATTGCTCATACGTCACATATGACATCACGTATTCATCATAAAAAATAAAATTGTCTACAATAGTTGCAAAATCATAAATATATGTTTAAAAGTTTATTAGATTCGAAACGATAAACTATATTTTGTGGAAGATATATTATTTTTAATATCCAAATATAAACTGTAAAAAAGGAGATAGAAAAGAAACTTATATCATTAATATACATATCGTCACCTAATATCCAATAGGACGTAACTACACATTTTACTTTTTTACAGGAGAAGTAAAAAACTTCTTAAATTTAAGACTATTTTATTCTTATTTGCCAAATTTCAGAATTAACAAATTTGGTTTAATAAAAAAAAAATATAAAATTATAGCAGTTTTTTAGTAATTGTACTTAAGGCTTTTTAGAATCGTGTTTTCTGAAGCCAAAGAGCCGTAACAACACAAAATCTTTTAATAAAAGTTAAAACTAGGATGAAAAAATTCCGCCTTTCACTCTTATTAAACATTTTTTAATTTTTGTTTTCTGTGTAGCTTAATTGGTTAGCTCATTTGATCATTAAGCATGAGTTGGTATTTGTAGGCCGGGTTCGATTCCCAGCCGCTGCCACTCAAACAACATCAGTTTCTGATAATTATTAGTTTTCTTTCTATCCATCATAGCTACTATTTATCACAGCGCCCTCCTTCCGTGGTATAGCATTCATTCATAATAAAATCAAGCTTTAAAAACCAGAGCACCTACTCACCACCAGAGGCGCTGCAATGCTTCACTAAAACAAACATAATGCGCAATTGCAGAGTTGTGATATAAAACTTTCTTCTACTTTCACCACCTTTACACATTCAATCTATTCCCTTTCCAAAGAAAGTAATATAATTATAAATAGGCATATTAATTGCCTGAGTGTTACTTCTCTTTAAAAAAAACTCATTACAACAAGTTTAACGATTTGGAGAAAAATATACTTTATTTAAGAAAAGCAATCCAATTTAAAAAACAACGAAAATTCATTATTGTATACATGAAAAGAAAAGGAGTTCACATTGTAAAATTTATAAATCTAATCTGAATATGGTAAATTATCGTAAAAACTGTGGCAGTCAGCCAGAAGAAAACGTTTAAGGTGATGGAGATGGCTCCATATCTTTTTGGGTATTTTTATTTAACTAACTGTTTCGACATCTTCAAACTTGTGGCAAAACCTCATATTCGCGTTTAATATGGGTTTTATAGAAAATTTTTCCAACAGTATCATAAGCATATATTATTTTCACATTTGTTATTAACTTTTTTAACTTTCTTATGATAATAATGTTCACTATCAGTATCCATTTTATTATTTGGTAAGACACAACTATCCACAGCTTTTTGTTACTAATTTGAAAAAATTTAACTTTCAACTAACAGTTAAACAAATGCCAACTTTGTTTTAATATATTTTGTTTCTTTTTAATTAAAAGTTTAGTTACGACTTCTTGGTTTATACAGTTATTAACATTGTAGTTGCGGCCTTTTGAAATGTATTAATAAAATCGACTTTTTTCGGCATATTTTTATTTAAAAGAAAGCTGTATTCGATTTTGAGTTTTTATAGTTACGGCCTTTTAGATTTTAGATGACGTTATGTACATATGTATTTCTCAGTATTATTTGTGCACTGCCTTAGCCTCTTCAAATAAGAGCAAACAATAAATTGTATAGCAGTTAAGTAAAACTCTATTTAAACTGTTTTTGTTACTATTATATTTTAAACAAAATTATCACAAATAAAAATCACCGTAAACCACAATTTAATAGAAATTTTATAAAACTACCAAGTGTTCTAACATTACATTTAAATTAATTTTCGAGTTATATTTGGTACATATCCAGCCCATATAGTGTTTTTTTAACACCGGCTAGTCATTATTACTATTATCTGTATATTGTGACTAATTCCTGCTGTAGGCTTTGTGATACTATATTATATCGTTGATAATATTAAAACATAATTACCATTGACATGACACTGTCATATTGTCACTATTTTAGAAATTCACTTGCACTTGTTACAATAAAAGGCAACCTATGAAGTGAGATTATTCCGAACAGCATCTTTTGATGCCAAGTACTAATCAAGTGAACTTTAAATACCCTGTTCGGCAGTGAAGCTGATCCCAGACAGAGCGTTTTGCTTCGAGCAAAACAACTAGCAGTCGGAAAAGTCAAGTTCTGGACTATATGGCGGAAGAACCAGGACTTCCCAATGTATGTAAATAGTTTTTAACAGGTATTGAAACATGTGGCCGAAAGTTGTCATAATGGAATAGTTTGCTTTCAAGACTGGACGAATCAGTTGCATTTGCTACTGGCACCCTGTGATGGTCTGGTCAGACTTCAGCTGGTTACAGTGGATAGGACTCTTTTGGTCCTACCAAATACAAAGCATTAACGCCATGTATATTTTGCCTTGGTGTTGATTCGGCTGGTTGCCGTAAGAGATCTAGTTTTATTTGCAACTAATTATTCGATGCACAAATGATTGCCTTTTACAGTGTTTGAACAGCATTTTGGGCATGCAAAATTGTCTTTCAAGGTCTTTCGACTTCAATTCAATAATATTGGATTTAAAAAATACAATAATATTGGATTTAAAAAATATTGGATTGTATTTTTGTACAAAAAATATAATTTAAGCAGGGCAGTGTCCTTTATATTTCCTTAAGTGCTTACGAAATACACTTTAGTGTTGGCTTTTTATCGTGAAATTAACTAAAACTCACGATCGTACAATGTGGGCAGTGTTCTAGAATATATATTTTTATACTAACGCTTAAAATGCCTTTAAAATAAGTGATTAAATTACAAAGTCTAAGCCGAATATATGAGCTTCTTACAACCATCAAACAGTTTTGACATCACTGCAGCTGCTTTCAGATAATTATTGCTGGGGTCAAAGTAGTACTAAATTCAGTAGCGAATGATATATTGTTAGTTATATCTCCATTAATTTGTTAATAAGTTTTTAAACAGTGTGGTTAAACAAAAGACAAATGTCTCTCTTTTAAAGTTTTTGCTAATTATTCATCCAAAGGGTTACTTGAGACATTATCAAGGATTAATAGTTAATTTACTGTTAATACCTTGCTACAAAACGACCTGGATTAGATTATCTTAGCTTTTCCCAGATAAAAAGGTTTAATATTCTGCATTGGTGCAAAAAGAAATAAATTCCCCTATCATCCAATAACTTTTAGCAATAGTTTATTTGTCGTGAAGAAACATTTTATCTGGTATCATTTTGCAATAAACATTCGTTTCGTCTGTATTGAGAATCAAGAGTTAGATTTTCTTTCATTATAATTTTATGCAAATTTTTTGGAGGGCTCCACTAAACCACCTTCATATGATAATTGGATTGCTTATTCTTTTGGAGCTTTTATAACTGCATTTTCTTCGAACTTATATAGCCAGTCATTACTTTCAATAAATCCAATATTACAGAGTTTTTTAAATGGATTTGGGTTTTAAGGTAATTAAAAAAACTGGAAAGTGTTTCCCTTTCCATTTGGTATTTTTTACACATTGAAAATTGTTTAAGCCACTATGAAACCTTGATATAGTTGTTCATATTAAACATTTTGTCATTACTTGTTATTGTTTATTCGACCGTTTTTTTATTACCAAAATCATTTTGTCGTTAGTTTGTTTAAGCGTGTTAAAAATTGAACTATTCATTATATCAGACTTCCTTTAAAGTGATATCTGTTTATATCCTGATTTGTCTGTAGTGTATTTTGGATACTTCAGAGCATAGGAATTGCTCTTTCACATACCTAAGAGGTAGCAGAGGTGATTTCTTCATCTTAGCTAGTATTTATAGTATAAAGCTTATGTAAATAAAAATCTGGGTTTAAATTCGATACTTTTAGCAACCAGAATGAAACTTTGTGCTAAACGTTTAGGAAAGTTTTTTGTGGCTACCTAAAAAACATAAATATTTAATGCAATACAATATACTTCTCTTCTAAGTTACCTTTTAGCAACAATTATTATTTATCATATTTCATAAATTTTAAAATAACAGATAACTCTTGTATTGTCCTTAGAGTAAATACTAACATGTAAATATATGTTACCTTTTTTGTGTATTTTTAATCAAACCGTATGCTGGATGATGTTGTAGATCAAAAGGTTGGCATAATTAACATAAATACTAATAAATAACAAAAGTATACTAAAAGCATGCAACTAAATGTAACACTTTTATATCTGTACAAATACTATACGCACTATTTCGTTGATGTGTTTTATTTTCTAACTGTTTTATTATTATTTACAACGCAATTTTTGATATTCTCACCATTAGATATAAACAAACCCGAATATCAAGTTTAACAACAATACTCATTGCTATACTACACTGGATATGGCCACCGGATCGTTGCACGAATTGTCATTCTATCTACAGTTCCCCTCATGCAGATGAAGGAGATGGCCAGAAGGCGGTAACGGAGATACAGCGGTCTCATGATGGTCGTTTCGTGGTGTCAGGCAAAACAAGTGCTCTAACAAATGGTGAAATGCTAGCGGATGAAGGAATCGATGAAGTGGATGGCCTGCCCGGTACACGTAATAGTAGTGCTTCACAAAAATCATCTTCAGATGATGGAGGTTTTCTGTCGCGACGTAATTTCATAACAGCCCGAGCTTCATGGCGTCGTCCCCTGGTACAATCACCCAGTCAATTGAGTCTACAGTCGGTAGCAGCTGGTTCGGCAAGAGGTTTTTTGCAGGGATTGGGTGGTCTACTGAAAATAGGTGGCAGTTTGGCTGGTGATAATGATGGCAATAATATGAATAGTGGCGCTAGATACCAAAATGTCTATGGTAATAATTTGTATCGTAATCTGCATCATCACCATCATTTAGGCCGGCAGCATCAGGCTCAGCCTGCTAGCAGACCTCTACATATAAATACGATTAGTGGAGCCACAGCGGGTCATCATATGCACCAAGTCTTTTCTCCGTCTAAAGTATCCAGATTGTTTTCAAGCTCACCCGCCAGTACGCCCAATGATCAGAATTTACAAGAGGGTGGCCTGCTTACTTCACCCTGGGCTTTAACTACTCCTAATCATACCACCACCTTTTCCTACAATCCCTTTAGTGACTTAAGTACAGTTTATCCTGGCTCAGCGGAAAGGTCTGTGCCAACCTTAACGCCCACAGCCAGTGGTAATTTGAGTAGATATCGTTATTATTCTCATGAGTTACCTTCCTTGAGAACCATACAGGAAGAGACCAGGCGTTTGAATTATGAACAGCAACAGCAGCAACAACAACATTATAGGCAAGACTTTTTGCCTTTGCAATTGGATTCACCGCCCTCCTGGCGTAGCTATTATCAACACAGTCAGGCTCCTTACTATCACAGCTATAGACCGCGTACCCGTTGGTATCCCAGGCACTATTCCCGTCTATTTGGTAGACCGCAATCAGATTTAATGTCGCCCTTGCCTCATCTTAATTTGTCTATGAGGACTACTAATAATCATTTATTGGGCTTAGATGCCTCACCTGAATCAAGATCTAGTTCTTCTGGCTTTGGTTCAAAAAACACCTCTAATCATCCACATGGATCTCATCATTCTGGCAGTACTAGTGAGTGGCGTTTACTGCCACCTTATAGACCACCGCCGCCACCTCCAACAGCAACAGCCAACACAGCTTATTTTGGTTCTGCCACTACTGCAGCTAGCCAGCAGCCACAACAGGCACAGGGCCAGGCTCCCGTAACGCAGAGTCATCAGCAGCAACAAACACAGTTCCACACTTTGCCTAGCAGCTATAAACCCTACTCACCCTCCAACTACTTTAGCTCCAGTACCCAAAGAACCCTGACACCACCCTACACCATGGAGCATTGGCTGGATATGATAACTCGCCTAAATGCTGCTACCGATAATGTCAACCTACCCAAATCAGTAGATGTAGGAAGTGTAGATGGTCATTACGAATTCGATCCATCTACACCCACACCCAGTGCTTCAACACCTACCGGAGGGCTACTGCGTGAAGATCTCAATTTACATATAGATACTACTGGACACCATTTACACCATCACCACCATCATCTCGGGCAACAACAACATAACCATCTTCATCATCATCAGCACAATTCACACAATGGTCAACACTATCATCACAATCATAGTCACAATCATCATCATCATCAACATGGTCAGCATCACACTTTAGGCCCCTTAAGCTCATCATCATCTCTGTTTCATACACAAACTTCAGCTACATTTCCCCCAATATCCGGTTCGGCCACTCTTGGTGGTGCCGCAATGCGCAAATCTCGTGTACCCGGTCGTTACGACAATATCGAGGCTCGTTTGCAAGCCATGAAAGAAGAATTCTATGAGTATCGCAAACGTCAGGCAATGCAAAGAGCTGGCGTTTCGGAGTTGGAAAGTGTTTGCTGACATTGAGTTGTTAAGTAAGGTTTGCATAATATGTTGAAAAAGCCTCAGAGGCATTGCTTTAGTTTTAAGAGAAGAAAGAGTGTTAGAAATGTACGTATGTATAAGTGTATAAAATGACTGAATAAGTTTGTTTTAGAAAAATTTAAAATACATTTGATTTTTTCTTTTTTTTTTTTTTTTGAATCAGACATTAAGGTATTTGTATAGGTTTTAAAGTAAAATTTTAAGGGTTTGTTAAGTGTTTCTAATAAGTATTACTTAAAAAGCATTTCTAAATAATTGTGCGACTAAAGGTTTAATTTTTTAATAAAGTTTAATTGTTTCCAAGGAAAACTGATTTGTAGAATTCCTTTGGTAAAACTTCAAGAATACTTAAAATTGAAAGCTAATCACTTAAACTGATTTCCAAAAGTAAGTGCGATGCAGAGATCCTGACTTGGTTCATTGGCCAGTTATTTGCTGAACTCAGCTCATTGTTCAGGTAATTTGTCCACCAATGATATGATATTTTTCTTCACATAACATTTTCACAGTACCAACAAACTATTTATGTTCTAACACTATTTAGGTTCTTGTAAAGTAGAACTTAGCCTGCTTATCACGTCTTATTGCAATACATGGACTTTACGATAGCATGTGCTCTGACATTATCTTGTGTATCTCAACGTCCCTGAATAGCATGGCATCCTTAATTATAAAAATAATACAAATTTCTGGAGTATAAGTGAATTAATTTTAACTCTGATAAATTTTAAAAGCCGATCACGCCTGCTCCTGCTTTACTGTCAATTAATGGAGGATATTTTAGTTTTTGTAGAAGCCTATGTTCGGAGCATTTATATGTAAACATTCACAAGAGCTGGATGATCACACTATTGAATTCTGAACTGACAAAAGTTCTATTGTTAAGGGCTGTGTAATTACCAGAAATCTATCCAGTAATATTCTTGTTAATATCTCAAAGAAACCAAAATTACTCAAAATGCTTCAAATATCATTTAATATATTGTTTTTCTAAATGCTTTATGAAGTTATTTACAATAAAGTTTTTCATCGGAAATTATTTAAATAATTTAAAAGTTCTAAACCTTTCAAAATATGCTTAACAGTTCTCACAATCATTCATAATCGTTCGTCCATTCAAACATCAATGTAAAACAATCAAAATTTAACATCATTCGTAGAAAAACCTCAATAAACAAATAACTAAAAAAAAACAAATAAAACAAAAAACAACTTTAAAGAGCACTGATTTTTCAATTATTAAAACAAAAAAAACATCAACTTTAAAAACAAGCATGCAATACACTCAAGAAAATAATGTTAGTTGTAATGTAAAAAATGGAAATTAAATAAATAAAAAAACTCTTCCACGAATTATTTCTTTAGTAAAGAAACCCACAAAATATATTAAAACAAAAAAACATTAACGAAAACTTAGCGATTTCAAATTAAAAACACAAAACAAAAAAACGCGTAAAAATTTAGGAGAAAAACAAAATAATATTAAAAATTAACAAAAAAAAACAACCAACAAAAACACAATTAGTAGATTTAACACAATTTAGTAAAAAGAAAATGAAAACTGACAGAAAAAAAAAACTAACCAAAAAAGAACCCTTTAAATATAATAAACAATTGTAAAATATTTACTAAAACAAAAAACAAAAACCAACTTAAATTCAACATTACAGACGTACAGTTTTTTAGTTAACACAACAAAAAAAATTAATTTATATTTATTTAAAACTAATTACGAGTAATAAACAAAATTTAGTTAAACCAATAAAATACTAAAAACTAAAAACCTTGTAAGTTTAGTTTTAGGTTAAATAAAGTAATTAAAAATTAAAAAACCAACAACTTGTAAATATAATTTAAAATAAATTAAAAAAATAAAACTGCAAACAATAGCAATTATTAAACATATGGAGGAAATAAAATAAAATTTAAATTATATATACATAAATAAAAGTTAAATCAAATATATATAAAACATAATATTAATAACACTAATAAAAAAATAAAAACTTAAACATAATCCTTTAGCATTTTCAATAAAAAGAGGCAAAGAAAACACATTAATTAATTATTAATTTTACGAAAACTAAAATATTTAATATTTTATAGGTTAATGAAAAAAAAAGTTGAACATTTTTTTTTATTATTTTAAATTATTTTAGTTTATATTAGGGTGGTGAAAGGTCGAAAAGCAAATGGTTTTGTGGAAGAAATATTTTAAAAATATTAACAAATATTTTGGAGAATTTCAAAGGACATAAAAATGCTTTTAACAAGTTTTATAATTTTACTTTTAGTTTCACAAAAAGAACTTTAATTTCACAAATACTAAATGTGCTCTGGAAGACATTACTTGTACCATTGGCCAAGTCTCTGCTCAATTTATTTTAATTCTTATTTCATTAGATAGAATAATCGTTTTTTAAATAAAGTGTTCACAAATGCATATATTAGCATATTTTACTAATATCAATAAACCAAGTGAGACTTATAAATTTATTTCTAAATCTAAAGTACATTGATATAGTACATAGACATAGTAATCTTCTTTAGATAAAGTTTTAAGAAATACCCTAGCCTTACTTTCCTTCACAGAATATTTTCCTAGTATCTACAAAGTAAGCAAGATCTGGATTAAATGCTTTCTAATGGCGTTTTCTTTTCTTGCAAAAATGTTACATATATGTTACACTTTTTACTCATTTCCCATTTAAAAAAGTAAAAAAGTGTAACATTTTTGGCAGAAAAGAAAACGCTATAATTGTAAAGTTTAAAAATGTTAAGCCTGGATAACATGACCAGTTGAAACGCTAGGACTATGTGATAAGTTATTTGGCATTGTGTTACTTTTTTATATGTCTTAACATTCATGAATATGAATATGAATAACTTTCCTCCACAGTACCAACGTTCTTTGCAGTACCTTAATTGGACAGCATATTCCTCTCTCTACCAGCATACGCATCAGTTAACATTGTCTCAGTAAGCGTCACGAATTGGAAGTAGTTCTTAAAAATACCGACTTCTTTAGATGATATGTATGACATTTTCATGTGTTTGAATATAAATAACCTTTTTTTGAATTTCAATTAATTACCAGAACCAAAAGTGGGAATATATTTGGGCATCATTACTTGACCCTCCTTCCTAAATTAAAAATCTTGAACTTCCAATTATTTCCAAATGACAAACTAATAATTTAAATAATTCTAGCATAATTCTATTGCTAAATGTTCTTCACTAGTATATTAGAAATTAACATCGTCATCATTCAGCTATAAACTTGTTTCGCATTTACTAAATAATTGAATGAAAATGTAAACGAAGATTTTTCAAAATTTTGCAAAATTAGTTCCATCTGCAAATGATTACTTGTATTGAAATACTGAAAATATAACGCAAGATATCTAATTCTATCTAATCTAAAATAAGGGGCCACATTTCCATCATCTGCCTACAATGCGGTTGAATATTTCTTAAATGGATTAAGGAAAATCTAAAGAGAAATATTCGAAAATGTTTAAAAATCACTTCCTTCAGCATACTTAAATAAATAGCAGTTCTATTTGTCAAGTGAATTTCCGCAGCTGTAACTGAAAATTTCTGTTAAAGAATTTTAATCATTTGACTGGCATCGCAACGAATTCCTTCTATCTGAATAAAATATATACGTCGACGCGAAAATAAATATCACATTCAATAACAATTCACTTTTAACTTATTAAATTAATTCGCAAACAAACAAAATACATTACGAGTCATCGTAAATAAGGCTAAATTATGGTGACATTATATGTTATTAACAGTCTAAGATATCACCCATTAACCCAAATAAACATACCTCTGCAATAGGGATTTAAACATCATAACTTTTGTCGAAAGTATTAAACTTTTAACAAATTTTTCTTTTTCTAAAAGCTAAATATTGTAACATTCGTTTCACAACAAACCTAAGTCCACTCTAAGGCATTAGTGTAGTTCTCCTTATTACTCAACGTATAATTTTTGATATACAATATAAGTACACTGAACTTTGCTTCCATATACTTTAGAGCTGGTTGGTGAATTTATAATTTATACTAGTTTTGAGAATCAATACTCCTTTGACAAATATAAACTAATATAACTAAACATGAAGCATGAAACGATAAGGAGGTTTTCATTATATTTATTTAGTAACCCGACCAGTTGACTTTATATTTTTTTTTAGTTACAAGTTAAATAAGTAATACTGCTGGCAAAACTTCTACTCAATAGCATTTTATTTAAAACAATATTTATGTTAATACATACAAATTTCATCAAAAATAACATCTACATAATTTTCTAAGACTTGCTAACAACATTGCAACCAAAATATATGGCATACTTTTGGGCGTGATGAATTTGTAAAGTAATTTGCATACTTAAATAAAACTTGTGTAAGAAATAAATATTTTTCTCATTGTATAACTATAAATCAAAACAAAATAATATTTTCATAAATATGTATAGGAATAAATGTAGATATAAATGTAATATGCATTTATGGCTAAAACAAAAACTTTCCAACTATTTCTTCTACAAACCTTTTTTGCTTTTAGCCCACACGCCAGCCTAATATAAACGAACAAGAAAACTGAAACATGTGAGATATATAAAAAGTAATTAAATAATTATAAAAACACACAAAAACAAAAAAGATATAAATAACAATTTTTATGATTATATATTAAGATTGTTAAATATTATTAACACCATCAAGTAAAACAAAAAAAAAACAAGAAAATTAAAATGAAACCTAATAATTTTTAAGTATTTTTCCCAATAAAAAAAATAAAAAACAAAGAAACTAAATTATAAAAACAAAGGTAAGAGACTAATGATTCAAATTTTCTTTTTTATTAAAACCAAAAAAAATCACCACAACCCAAGCAAAAATGGAAAAAATGTTTCATTAATTATTAAGTATATTGAAAACAAAAATAATAACAAGAAAATACGTTGAAATGTAAAAAAAGAATAATTTCTAAAGCACATTATTTGAAAGAAAACCAAAAATATGAAATGAAAACAATAATATGATATTAAATAAATGGAAGAATATTGGAAAACTGGTAATGAAGACATGATGTAGAGAAATATTATTTGTTGGTATTTTCAACACACTTCTCAAAAATAACGAAAATTCTTTAAACAAATCTTAGAAGTGCATCCTCTAAATATATGAGAAGTTTTTAGCAGAGCTCAGATTTACTCGATTTTACTCGCGAGTGAAAAACACTCGCGAAGAAGAGTACTCGAAGAGTACGAGTGTTACAAAAAGTTTACTCTCCACTCGTTTGTTTTAGGTGGGAGTACTCGCGAGTACTCCTTTTTAAAAATTAAGAGTGGGAGTAAAAATCTTCGAAATAGAGTGAGAGTTTACTCTTAAGAGTGAAATCGAGTGGAAAAATAGAAACTGTTTGTCTTTGCTGACTTGTGTTTGCGTGTGGTTTTTGTTACTTTTTCAGTCTTTCTCATACAGTGCGCGTGTGCGGAGCAATTAGTTTGTTTTATAATAAAAGTTGTATTATATTTTTAAAAGTTTACTTATATTTTCTATATTATAATGAACAATAAAGACATAAATAATGAAACACGAAAATATTTTCGTTATGACAGTGAATCGTAATCTTCGAGAAATCTTCTTCGCGAGCATTTTTGTACACAAAAACCACCGGTCCCTAACAATACATTCTGCTGCTTTTCTCTTCTCGACCTCCCAGTCCTCCCTCGTCAGTCACCTTTCCCTACCATAGTCTATACTTGCTACTACACACGCACACACAAATTGGCAAAAACGAACAGTTTCTATTTTCCACTGTATGAGAAAGACTGAAAGAGTACTCGGCAAGAGTATAATCTGCTCGATTTCGAGTGTATTTTACTCGCACTCGAAATCGAGCGAAGCATATGCGCTCTTATTCGAGTGGCATAGAAAAATAGAGTATACTCGATTTTTTTTTTCACTCGCAGGAGTACTCGCGCTCGAATTCGAGCGAGTTTCACTCTCTACTCGAATTCGAGCGAAGATTTCGGAGCTCTGGTTTTTAGTATTATTTCCTGTCGATATGGCTGGAGCTTTATTTACATATTTTAATATGTAGCAATTTTAAACAGAACATGTATTTTACGTTTTGAGCCCAACACGCAACACATTGTGATAATTAACGCCAGGTTATTGATATATTTTCGCTTTCTGCTGCTTTTAGTAATAAAGTTTATTGTCATACGAAATAAGATCCCAACTGAAATTATCCAATCCGTTTTAGCAAGTCACGAGCCGAACTTGTAATTCCCATTGCTTTTTTCAGGAAGAATCTTTAATGGCACAAGAGTGATTGATATCTCTATGTCTTAGTATCCATGTTAAAGTGAATATATGACTTTTCTTTGTCAGTTTAAGTGAAGGTATAATACTTTCTAAGTACTTAATTATAGTGAAATATAGGTTCCTTGGCCGATATCACAAAAATAATAACCGGGTTTGTTGTTTGTCCTTTCTATTCTCAAAAATAGTAACTAATGGTTGCATTTATAGATGTTAGACTTTCAAAAACTGTCAATAATTATAAGACATACACTAAATTTTTATAACAAAAAAATTCATTGTTTAAGAAATATATATTTAAAAGACGAGCTAAGCAAAGAAAATTAAAATTTTAAGATTTAATTTTAATGCTAATAATAAACAGGCTCATTACACAAAGTGTTTAGGAAATAGTATGCCCTTTAAATGTTTTTAAAGAAACAAGTGTTAATACATATAAGTACATATATCTGAAATTTTATTTTTATAAAGAACAGAATAATTACTGACTTATTTTACTTAGTTGGCAAGCACTATCCAACTACTATATTATAATTATAATAATGACCTAAAATGCAATAAAGGTATTGCCGACTTCTTTTGAAATCCATTTTTTATGAAAAGTTATATGATGTTTAAAATTAAATTAAATGCGCCTGACAATTTCAGCATATAAATATATAATAAAATATATTTCAAATGCCTTCCAAAATTACTTTTAATTTGACATCAACGAAGTGCTTCAAAATTATATCAAAAATTTATTTTATAGATTTAAATTTACACTTTATTTTGAAATTTCAATCAAATCAACCGCCATTGTCACAATGACTAGTTCTTAGTTTTACTTAAATTATAGTGACAGCTTATTTTAACAGAAAATCTAACTTTAACCAGGCATTATTTAAAAAATATATTCCTTAAGTCTTTCCTATCTTTTAAAATTCGTATAAAATTTTAAAATTTTTTCTATTTTACATATTATACAATAACATAACATTGATTCATAAATATTAAAAAAGATTTCATGCAGACTTTTTTGAAAAGAAAATACGAGTTTAAAATGTTTGTGTAATTTTATTAAATTATATTTGTTCGATTTACACAAAGTTAAATTTTAAACGAAAACAAGAACCATTTAGACAAATAAATGTTGTTGTAATTAAAAATTAACTTCCTAATAGAAATGTTGAATATGAAATAAAACGCATATAAGCCATTTTTTTTTTTAGTCTTACACCGGCAAATAAGAAAATTTCTAATTGTTCTCAAACTAGTTACCAATTTTTCAATATTCTCCAAAAAAAAAATAACAAAAATAAAACACTAAAAACTTCTATAATTCCTAAATATAATTAGCGCATGTATGTATATAAAACTGGTATTGTTTTATATTAATTCTTTATATTTTTTTTTTAATTTAATTTCTTTTTAAATTTTGAATTTATTTTTTTATTAAAAATAGTAGAATTTATAAAAAAAATTACAACTCTAAATAATAAAATATACAAAAAAAATCGGATTAAATAACCGGGTGGGTTGAGGGGAATGACGTAAATAAAAATTCAACAAATATTTAAAAAACAAATTAAATTGCTTGCAAAGAACAAACATAAAAAAATAGGATTTAATTTTTAAAATTTACTTAAAAATTAAGCACTTCTAAGAGTTACATACAACATTAAAAAAATTGTACATTGAACGGTTAAAGGTTTGACACAACTTGACGCCAAAACACTGCCACAGCGAAGAAAATTTTAAAATAAATAGAAACAAGGAGATAAGATTTAATTCGTATATCTATAATATATAATAACAATAATAATACAACAAAGTTTAAATAAATAATAGTAATAATAATAATAATGAAATTTATATAATAATACTTAACTAAACTAAGAATATGGATAATAATATTAAAAAACTATTACAATTTTTTTTATAAATTTTATTTTATAATTTCAATTTATGTAATTAAATAAAACTAAGGATCTCAAATTTTATTTAATTTTTGTTAAACATTTTGTTTATTTTGTTTATTTTTTGTTCAAAAAAAGCAAATATTTAAACAAAAATTTTGTGAGCCCAATTACAAAATATTAAGTTAGTTTTGTGTTTTTTTGTAACCAAAAAGAGCTTTCTTGAAATTTTGTTTAATTTTAAATAAAATTTTGAAAAAGAGCTTTTATGATTAAACTAAAAATTTCAATTTCTTTTTACTACAAACTGTATCTTCAATTTATTTTGAGTTTTACTTTTTTTGTTTTAAAACAGCTCCCTATAAATGCACATAACTATTGTAGTTTGATAATGTTACCTTAAACAAAACATTCAATTCAATATAAACAGCAAAATGTTGAAACAGAAAAAATAATTTTCTTAAATAAACGTAAAAGAAACAGCTGCGCCATTGAGAACGGAGAAAAATGTAATAGTAAATGTTATAGTCGTTATAAAGAAAACAATTTAAAAAATCATCATAGCATTTTATTGTTTTGTAATCTAGCTATAATTTCAAAAATATATATACGAGTATATATATACAAAAAAAATAACAACATATGAATAATAAAACAAATACTAAACTTAATTAGAAAAAAATTTAAATAAATTAAAAAAAAAACTTTATAAACTACATAATGTTGGGGTAAAAATGAATACTGAAATGGGTTTAAGAATGTAAAATTTTAATACACATAAGAAATACATAAATTTGTTTTGTTACTTATTAAAAATTAAAGCATATTTTTAGGTGGTGTTGGAATATTTTAATAAAAATTTTCCATTGTCTCTTGCAGTTACAATATATAATTTTATGAGAATTTCACAGTGATAATAATATGAAATATAATGGCATACATACTTTTAGAAATTTAATAATATAAATAATAATAATATTTATGTTTAACATCAACTCATAAGAGTCTTGCGTACATAAATTTGTTTAATAAAATCCCCAAAAGTATGTGCAGTTTTCCAAAGTTGCAAAAATAAAAATCATTTACCGGCCATAGTATTTTACATAGTGCACTAACTGTAAATGTTAAGCCCACATCATCACAAACTGATCAACATTCGCCTTGTAGTCAGAACTCTGCCCAAAGGGTTTTGAGCCGCAAATTTCTATGTTAATTTAGTAGATGTCTTCTTTGTATACTTTCAAAAAGCAGTTAAACAACTCTCTTATAGACATATCTGAAAAGAATTTGAATGCCAACTTACTCAACCAACACTTAACAGCTCTTCGTACAAGACAGCTTGAACTATCTAAACTGTGCGATCTCCAGATTAGTCAATTAGCAAAGACTGAGGCAATTATAACACGCTACTGCCACTAGCCAATTGAGTCAACCTTGTGTGTGGCCCCTCAACAGACCACACAATTTAATATGTCCGAGACCGCGGCACCATGCCAATTGCCATAACTAAGTTTTAGCGGCAGTACCTTAAGATATATTAGGTTGTCAGCAATTTTTCACTAGGACAAACATCAGCCATTTAGGATTTAAAACATAGCCACTTCTTGTAGGGACCTCAACAGTTAGGACAACTACTTGTACCAGTGGTTCCTATAGTCTCAGATAAGTCTCTGATCAGCTTAAGGCTCCACGCCTTATCCCCTAGATTTAAATAACATCAATGTAAGGGAAATTTAACAAGATAGCATATCCTAGGAGGGCAACAAAAGACAACTGAAAATTTGCCTCAAAAGCACTTTTAAATACTGAAAGACAATTTCAAATAATTTGACACTTATTTGTATGTACAATTCTTACTTCATATTAACATTTGTCCAGATATAAAAAAACCTTAGCTTGAGCTAAAAATTTAACTAAATGATACTGAAATGCCTACGTTTAGATATTTGGAATGTATTTCTTTAAGATTATTTTTATTGTTTACTCAATACACAATTTTTTATGCAGTAAAAAATTACAGGAAAAATTAAATTTTTATAAAAATGCAAAATATCAATTTTCCTCAATACGTATGATTATGCAAATACCATATAAAATTGTGCTATAAAAACAATAGCCTACTTTCTAAAGCTAAAATATTTAGTACAACATTAACATATAATGCATTAAAAACTACTGCATACTTAACAGAGCACATGTATGTTTCACACAGGACTACCGGGCGTATGATTAATTATACTATTTGTAATTGAATATTAAGGCATACGCCCTAATGTGTGATTATTTTAAAATTAACTCAAATACATTGCATACTTTAGGGAAGTAAAATTGTACGTTAGACTGAATATGATTATTAAAATTATGTATTTAAAAAGCTAAAAATTAATTTATAGAAAACGTTATAGAATGCTTACACGCTTACAGTTTGTTAGAGAAAGATTTTATTAAAAAAAAATTTCGATATGAATTCCAAATCCAATTAATTTTTTTTTTAAATTCAAATTTATATCATATATAAAACATTTCATTAAATTTTAAGAATTTTATTACCATCCAGAACACATTTAACAATTTTTTAACAATATTTAGCAACCACGTTTACCCCAAAACTATGCAGTAGTGTAATAAGTATTAATAATAAAAAAACAATTTTAGATTTTAAGTAAGTTGTGAAATTTTTTGTTTACATTTTTTATATTAAAAAAAAAATAGAACAAAAATAACTAAATATGAGCAAATGAATAAATTAACAAGAACAGAAAACAAAAACATACACGTTTACTTAATAAATTAGCAAATATTATGAATAAATTATAATATTTAAGATGAATAAAAATGAAAAAGCAAGAAAATTTAAGAAATTTTAACTAAAACATGAACAGTAAGAGAAAACACACAAACAAAACCAAGAAAACTAAAACAGACTTTAAAATAAAAAAAATATGATCATAAAGAAATTATAACTTAAAGATTCTAAAACAACAAAATAATAAAACTGAAAAACCAAGAAAAAGGATTATTGAAAAATTATTTAAGAACAAAACATAAAATATAAAAATTCTGACGCTTTAGAAGCCCTTTTATTAACCACACAAAAAACAAAAAAATATTAAAAAACAACTAAAAACAAAATTACAAAAAGGGTTTTAACTGTTATTAACATATTTATTAAATTAAATTAAAATAAAATAAAATAAAAACAAAAAATTAACAAAAAAAACTTTAAAACAAAATTTCAAATTATGTTTTTGTTAAATAAATCTAAAAAAATGTGAAGTAAAAATTATAAACCAAACAAAAAAAATATTTTCTAAATTCCATAAAAACAAAAAAAAAACTTTCTAAAATTTGTGTTAAAAATTTCTTAATTTTTTTCTATTAACAATTAACAATTAGCAAACAAAAAACAAAAACTATTTAAATAGTTAATAATAATAATGATAACAATTAATAAATTAATATAAAAAAATACTTTTATATAAAATAAATAAAAACAACAAAAAATTCTAATTATTACAATATCAACAAGCAAATATTTATTTATTTATGTTTAATTAACAATTTAGTTTAAATTTAGCTAAATATAATTTCTATTTAATTAAATTTAATTTGTTTTTATTTCTAACTAAAATAAAATGTTTAAGTACAAACTAATATCTTTATCTGTATCATAATAATAATTTTTAATTTATATTATTCTTAAGTTAACAACAACACAACAACAACTACTGTACATTTTCTTTACAAAAAAAAAAAACAAAAACCAATAAATTATAATTTAATTATAAATCAAAAAAAAAAAAATAAAACAAAAAGTTTAAGAAAAAGAAATTATGAATAAAAAATAAAAAAAAACAAACTCTTATGTGGTTAAGTTGAGTGAACAATTTTTAAAAACATATAAAAAATTATAAGAAATGACAAAAATAAAAAACAAATAAAAAAATTATAAAAAATATATAAAAAGGACTTTTTTATTGATTAAAAATTATAATTAGAGATTTCAGGTAAGTGAGCACAGCGTAACTAAGCGAAATCAAAATCATTGGAAGACATTGTCGAACATTTTATCTTTGTGTAGATAATAAATATGTGGAAAGTTATGGTCTCAGATATCTTTGCGGCAATATAGCAAATATATGTTTGCTTGAAATGTTAGGCATTTTTAAAGTTGAGATAAGTCAATAGTTTAAGAATGTCAAAGAAACTATACAAAAATCTAAAATAAAATTTTCGTTGGAAAACTGTAACTCAAATGGCAATATATTTTATGGTGATAGATTACTATAAAAAATTTGTACTCTTGGTATTTTACACAAATATTTTATGTACACTTGTTTTTTTTAAGCAGTTTACCCAGAACTAATTAAATTAGGTACAATTTAATATTAATTTCAATTTAATTAAATGTGTCCAATATCAATTTTATTAAAGCTTATACTTAATATAATAATATAATACGCGTGCGCATTTATATCTTAATTTAGTACTAGCAAATAACTCAAAACAATTTCATTTGAATGATTACCGGCAGCAGGCAACCCCAAACCAAAAACTTGAAAATAATATTATAAAAACTACTTTAAAATATACAATTCAATTAAATAATTTACACCACCATAGTGGGGAGGGTATATTGGATTGTTGCTGATGTTTGTAACGCCTATAAATATTG
This sequence comes from Bellardia pandia, assembly GCA_916048285.2. NCBI lineage: Eukaryota > Metazoa > Arthropoda > Insecta > Diptera > Calliphoridae > Bellardia > Bellardia pandia. The sequence continues at coordinate 30,771,695 of OU696530.1, forward strand.
GTCCAACACCCACCTTAAAGTATACCGATCGACTCAGAATCACTTTCTGAGTAGAGTTAACGATGTCCGTCTGTCCGTCCGTTCGTCTGTCTGGCTGGCTGGCTGTCCATGTAATGCTTGTGCGCAGAGTACAGGTCGCAATTTAGAAGATATTGCGATAAAATATGGTACGTAATATTTTTTTGGCCCAAGGATGGATGGGATGGAAACTGGTGGTTATCGGTCCATTATTACACCTGGCCCCCATACAAACTTCCTCCCGAAATTGGGGTTTACCGATCATAAATCATTGAATTATGCAAGTATGCAAACAAATTTCACCACAAATGAGTAATGAATGAAGCTAAATCACATCTACAAATTTCGTGAAGATCGGTCCATAATTAGTCGTATCTCTCATATAAGGCCCACTTCTGAAAATCACTTTAAAAACATAACTCTTTTAAAAATGTTGGTATCCAAATAATACTGAACACAAATATGTTTCGTACATATACATATAATATGGTAGAATTTTATGATGATCGGCCCATAACTAGTTGTAGCTCCCATATAAGGCCCACTTCCCGAAATGACTTTAAAGACCATAAATCTCTTAAAAATGTTGTTCTCCGAATAAAATTTAACAAAAATGAGTTTCTTATGTAGAAATAGGATGACACATAGTCAGTTCATAAATAGTCAAAACTCCCATATAAGACCCTCTTTGTAATTCACTTTAACCTCCATAAATCTTAAAAACGTATACATATACATATAATATGGTAGAATTTTATGATGATCGGCCCATAACTAGTTGTAGCTCCCATATAAGGCCCACTTCCCGAAATGACTTTAAAGACCATAAATCTCTTAAAAATGTTGTTCTCCGAATAAAATTTAACAAAAATGAGTTTCTTATGTGCAAATAGGATGACACATAGTCAGTTCATAAATAGTCAAAACTCCCATATAAGACCCTCTTTGTAATTCACTTTAAATTCATCTTTAAAACGTATTTATATCGGAATAAAGTTTAACACATATTATACTTATATTCACAGACATCATGACACTAAATTTTTGGCTGATCGGTCCACAATAGGTTATATCTTCTATATAACACCCATCTCCGAAAAACTGTTTTATACATATACTGGGTGTAGTGTATTATATGGTCGGGCTTGACCGACTATACTTTCTTACTTGCTTATGGCTGCATTCATCCTCAGGAAAATTTTAATAATTCTATTGCATTTCGAACAAACAAACGAATAGTAATTTCTAAAAACCATGATAAAGACTTCTCAGAATAATGACCTACCCTTTCATTAAACGTATATGCCCTAAAACTTGTTTGTTGCATGACTAATATTCTTTTAAAAAAATTCTAAGAAAACAAGCACAAAATTATTTAAGTTCTCTATTCACCAAAAACACAAATCTAGACTGTGTACGCCAAAAGAAACTGCTCAGCTAAATCATAATAACAATTTATAACGTATTTTTTTTAAACATAATAATTACGATATAAAATACTAAAACATCATTATACGCTTTGAACGGCATTAGAATTACAAATTATCACTAGAGATCATCATTATCATGGAACTGACTGGCTGGCTGGCTTTGAGCTATAGTCTAGAATACATTTTTATCAGTTGCGGTTTAGAGATCATTGCGAACGTTACGTTTTTAAATTAAATGCGGAAAACTTTACACATACGTCGTCTCATCAGTAATAGAAAAAGTGCAAATTAAATACAATATTATGAGAGTGGATTTGTGTGACAAGAAGAGCTCTTTGATTTAAATAAATCTTTATGAAAGCTAATAGCTAAAAGATTTTACAGTGTACAGTGTATTGCAGATGCACGCGTTCAAAAATAACGAAGCAAAAAAATAAGAACACTTGACCCGTTTGTTCAAAACGAACTGAAGATAAAGATTATTTAATTTAAAATTGTTGCGATTTCCAACCGAAATAGCTAAAACTCTATGAATTGTGCAAACATAATAAATATACACTAAAATATTTAAAATACATATACATATTTTAAATACACAAGTTAAATTAATCAAGTGAAACCAACCAACCAAACAACAACAAAAAATAAATAAATAAGTACTAAAAGAGACGCAATTAATAAATTAAAATTTCACGAAAATACTTGTTATCACATTTTAAGTACTAGTGTTTAAAACTCAAAAAAAAGTATATAAATTGTTGCTTCAAATTAATTCTTTAATTAATAAAGTTCATCTCGTACATAATTATCCAAAGAGCTCTTAAAACCACACATTAATTGAATCATATATTAAACAGTAAAATCGTACAAATTTAATTAAACATAAGCAATAAAGCAACAATAAACATATAAGAACGAAAAATTTAAAAATTTTTGAAATTTCCCTAGACTTGAAAATATTTAACAATGTGTTTGTGTTTTAACTTGCCAGCATTTCTATCATCACATTTTTGTGCCTATTAATGCTTAAATAAATTAATTATTTTAAAGCAAAAGTTATGCTTTTCTAAAGTATTTCTATTATTAAATAAACGAAAGACAAAATACGCTTTAGAAAAATATCAAACAAATTAGTAATTTGTTTTAATCGTCATTAAAAGCACAAACAGCTGTAATGGTCGTTTAAGACAAAAGACTGGTGCTTCCATGAGTAACCATTCAACCTTTATAAATTTCTCCGCACTGAATTCCATTTTTAATAATGCACTTCGTTAGATTGAAATCTCGTTCATCTGGTGTAAAATTTTAATTTTGGTTAACACGCATTCTGCCTCCAGTTTTATTTTTATATTTTATTTTTTTGTTAAGTTCAACAGCTGACATTGTTTTTGTTTTGTTCTCTTTTAATTATATTTGCATAGTTGTATAGATAATTCAATTTATATCGTAACATAGGGTTCATGTCCAGGATAAGACGTAGAAAAACGCTGAATACCAACATCATCAATACCAAATACATTTATAATTATCAGAAGAAATCAAATTAAACGTGAAATGAATTTTGGATAATTATGGGGCGAAAACTATTTATTAAAAAATTTTTTTATTCAGATTTAGAATATCTTCACAAATATTATAAAACTGTTTTCTCCGAAAGTATTAACGGTTTCTTTATAGTTACCCAAAATATAATAATTAGGTGTAAACCAGTTTAAATTAGAATTATTCTTGTTACGACAACCTTTAGAATTACCAAAAAAGATTTCAAACTTTTTAAACATAAAGAAAATTTAAAAATTGTTAGTTAAAACTTCGAATCTGCCATGAGATTATCTTTACGGAAAATTATAAGTTTTTCTTAAAATATATTTTAATTAAAATTCCATAGAATTTGGTACTATCTATTTGTTTTGTAAAAACAATGGAAATTTTTCTTAAGATTACTTAAACAAAGGAATTTTGATGAAATTTATAAAACAAATTTATGAAAGATACTCTCATAATAAGTCAAAAGTAACCAATAACCCGGGATTACTACTAACTAAAAATTACTACTTTTTGGTTACAACTGTAAGAAATGATCAACTCTAAAAGTTGTAAAAATTCCATAACACGAGGTTTGATGGCAAAAACGATACATTCCTAAATTCTTTTCTTATTAGTATCTGAACCCGAAGCATTGAAAATTAAAATTTAAAAAGTAAGACTAAAGTAGAATCCAGTTAAAATCAGAAAAAAAAAAATACATATGGTGTTGTGATCCAATAGGATAAAAGATTTCCTATAACAATAAATTACATATAATTTTAATTATATGTTCACCAATATTTTATTTCAATCAACTGCAACACACAAACGCAGGTATAAACCTTTTATATTAGTTAAAAATGGATTTTTAAAACATAAAGTTTCTTAACATCTAGGGAGTCGACTAATCCTTACTCCCTGCGGAACATATTTAATGTTCACAGCACGGCATATTCCACAAATATTTGATAGTAATCGAAGCCTAATGAGATCGTAATTGATAAGTCTTGGATTAGACATAACCTCAACAATTCTACCATCAGATCCATAAGTCAGATACAGTGATGGAATCTACCACCAAGCTATAATACCACCAAGCTATAATACCATCAACAGAAATCAGCATAAGCATTTACATTAAATTGCCAATATAGTTTTTGATTGTCAAATATAACCTAACTTAAAACTCAATTCTTTACTATAAATCCTAACCCAACTATGTCACAAAGGTTCATAATCTTTATTACAATATGCAAAACGATTCTAAAACAATTTAAACAATCTACAATCTACTAAACAAGCTAAATTTGTCTAACTAAAAATCATAATATAAATATAAATTTTAAAAACCTAAATTATTCTACCTAACCTAAACTAAAATTTCATAACGGGGAAAAAAATTATGTAACTTAAAGACTAATATTTACAGTTAACTATTATCTATTTCTAATTAAAATAATGAATTTATAAACGATAAAATCATCTTCTAACCTAATTTAAATATCTAAGTTCTCCATATAAACATAAATGTAGGAGAAGTAATAGAATTATTTTTATATCTTTTTCATTTATATAGTATATTAACCTAAAATTAAAATCTAAACCTAATATCACGGAAATGTTTACTTAACCCTAAATTCTACTTACAATTAAAATAAATAGGTATTATATAAACTTAAACATGCAAAAGTAACAAAATTTAACTAAATATCACACATTTTTACATTATTATTCTAAAATTTATTTACTAATATGGCAAAAACATGTATAATGCAAGATAATCATTAAAACCTCTTTTCTACAAAAATACCCACATCATCCTGTTGGAGGCCTTCACCAGTTCTGCATGATGCGGTAAGTTCGAACACAAATTTTTTTATTTAACATAAAATCTTGCATTAATTAAAAATAAAGAGAAGCAACCACCATAAATGTATGTAGCTAAGTATGTTGACACATCATGTTAACATTTGAGCTAAGATGTTAACTAACATTCTGTTCTCTTCTGTTTATCGGTAATTATCATTGCAGTTTACGATTTCTTACTATGGTTATTGCTTCTATTTATGTAATTTCTTTTGCCAAACAATAATATTATTACAATTTTTATTAACCCTTGAAAGATCGTATTATATTTAATAAAATTATATAAATATAAGTATATTTTAAGGCGACTTTGAAACTTTTGCAACGAATTTTGAAATATTGTTAGATTTCGTTAAGATTTTTTTTATTCTTGTTTCTTGGAACAATGATAAAGAGTACATATAATTTGAATTACTTTTGTCTATTAAAAATTAGTTAAATAAAAGTGTTGTATAACAATATGGATTTGTAAATTAAACTATTCGGGTGTTTTCTTGTGGTAACTATGGAAAAGTAGTGTAAGACTCATTTAGTTTGTATTTGGGGTTTCAATCACATTATGGCCTTTGAAACAATGGTAGGCGCGGGTTTTGAGGCTCATCCTCTCTACTCCATCTGAGAGAGTTGTAAAAATAGGGCTTAAATTCTGACACCCTTATAATTAGTAATTTATTTTTTTTTCGTTAATAATGTCTAGATTGGGGCAATTAAATTTTAGATTCTAGACATTCTGGCCCTGACACCAAAATCTTGAAAAATAGGGAGTCTAAAATAAAATATTTTTGTAATGAATATGATGATGTATAGGTTAGGACCGAACCCCCCCACACCGCTGAAAGCTAGCATTCAAAGGCTCCCGCAGTCCTATCCCTTTGCAGTCATTTTGATTTCGAATTCCTTGTGATCCTTTTTAAGTTTTATGACAGTTCGAAACAACAAGCAGTGTTAATTTTTTTTAGCACTTTAACGTGAATCTTTTTACACGTGAACATTACATAAACAATGGCGCCCAACGTGGGGCCGATAGGACTATAAGTTTTTTCGGCTCTACAAACTGTTTTTTTTTAATTTCAATTATAAGCTTGGCTTTCATTTTGCATAATAAATGCAGATCCTTTTGAAGAATAATTTCTATGGTTTTGCAGGATTTTTACAACTATTTGAGGAATAAAGGTTCGAATAAGTTGTCCGCTTGATTTTTAGGGATCATTTCAAAGAAAGTTTTAGTATGTATTTATGCAAAATTTTAGTTTATGCAATATTATTCAATGAAAGGAAATCCTGGGAAAAATTTTTAACGCGATATTAGCAATTCTTAGTACATGTCGGATTTCATACATTATGCTTATTGCGAGTATATGACCAATGAACTTTGAAGGATATGAGAACGTAAAACAAATCTATCCAGCTATGGTGAAAGATTTTTAACCAGTTTTTTGTTTCATTGTATAATAGACCATAGCCCAGTTTTGTATTCCAGTGTCAGTAATTTTAACCCTATATATTGTCTTACATTTCCTTTTTTATTGCCAAGGGAAACACCCAAGTAATGAATAAAATTTGTTTATATCTTTTCTTGAATTTTTTTTATAATTTTTCTCGGAAAAAAATTTTAAATTCTAAATAAAAATTTAAGCTCCTTTTTGAAATATGAAAGAAGTTTTAAGTTTTTAAAAAAAAAAAAAAAAAAAAAAAAAAAAAAAAAAAAAAAAAAAAAAAATTTTTTTTTCTTATTCAATTCTTGTATATTTGTGGTTATAATATTACAATAACTATTTCTTATTAACGGTAATTTCGCAAGTTTTTTTTTCTGAATTAACACTAGAATTTTAGTTACCTATAATCTTTTTAATATATATTTATTTTCTTTAAATCAATAATTTAATCTAAAACTAAATAATTTAATTGGAAACTCAAGTTTCACTCTAAACAATTTTTTTATTCTGAAATAAAATAAGATTTGTTAAAAGTTTTTAACAGTTTTATCAAATATTCAACCCAAGTTTCTTATATTGTATTTGGAAAGCAATTAATTATTTAAAAACTCTCCGAACAATTTAGAACTATTCATTTCTTACACCAATTTTGTCAATCTTTAAAAGAATAAACGCGAACAATCATGTAATGCCTTAAAATCAGATATCCCAACAGCTTTTTAACAAATCGAAAACTTGAACTTCAAAGTTTCACAAAGATAAACGTTTACATTTTTATTTAGTTTACATAATTTCGAAATTAAATTTTCATTTTAAAGAGATAGTGTTTAATAAAGTTTTGATTTTTCGAATGTTTAAGTACTGATTGTGTTATTATTACCTGTTGATTTGATCAGTTTGAATTTTTTTTTTCTTCACTAACGAAAGTCGAATAGTTTTATTTGACTGACTAAATTCTCCAACTTTACTTTGTGTTTACCAAAAATTTATCATTATTTCGTTGAGATTAACCCTAAAAGTCCATTCTAAACTTTTGAGCTTGTTTGTTACAATTTGAGCAAAATGTCAGAAGAACGAACCACACCGCCACCACTGGCTTTAGCTCCACTTCAAATAGAGCCCTCAGTCTGTCATGTTTGTCACGAGACAATGTGGGAAGGATCGGATTGTTTGATAATCCACGTTTGCTCTCATGCCTTTCATCGAAATTGCATAGAGTCTCATTTAATATCAACCTCAGAATGTCCGGAATGTAGACGAACTTGCCAACTATCTGAGCTTCGAAAACTAGTAATCGTCTCTCGAGTCACACCAGCCAAAAAAAGCTCCTAAAGCTTCTAAACCCAGAGGTGCACTGGCTAAACACTATAACACACGTCAATCACAAAGGGTTAACGCTCCTGAATCAAACTTTCAGAGTGGTGCTAGCTATATAGAATTTCAACAGGAAAACGTAAGAGAAACGGAAACGTTTCAAAATATGGACAACGAGAATGTCTTAAACTCCTCAGTCCGAATTCCTAATCATACGCCACCACCAGCAAACCCGAATCCTATTGATTATAATGAAATAAATAGAATAATTGAAGAAAACGTAACTCGTTTATTGAGAAATTTTAACTTTGTTCCTCCCGCTGTCAATAATGTAATGTCCAATAATACTCAAAATAATGCAGATAATTCCGAAAATAATAATGTCAATAATTTACAAAATCACACCAGGTCTGATGAACACTCTAGACGGCAAACTCGTGTTAGTAGTAATCATCCCTACAATCATTCTCCTATTGCTATTTCAAATTTCAGTAGTACTTCAATGCATGCTGACAAGATTACATCAGTTATTCAAAACTGGAATCTTAAGTTTGACGGTTCATCAACTGGGTTGCATGTGGAAGAATTCTTATATCGCATAAGATCTCTTACCTATGATAATTTCGACGGAGATTTTACTATTATTTGCAAAAATTTGCATATTCTGCTTACGGGTAAGGCCAGAGACTGGTACTGGCGTTACCATAAGCAGGTCCAGTCGATCGAGTGGGATGGATTTTGCAACGCAATTAGGTGCCAGTACAAAGAGTATAAATCTTCGTTTGACATTAGGGAAGAGGTACGAAACCGTAAACAAAAGGTGGGCGAATCATTCAATACCTTCTTCGAATCTATTTTGTCCATAATGGACCGACTACCTACACCCATGTCGGATATGGAGCTAACGGAAATTCTAGCGAGAAATCTAAGGCCTGAGATTCGTCAGGATTTACTATACGTACCGATTCACTCTATTTCTCATTTAAGAAAATTGGTTCAAATGCGAGAGCATTTCTTAAACGAGGAATCGGTACGTAGAAGTAACTCTTCGCGCAACCAAAACCCCGCTATGAATCGTCGTTATATTTCAGAAATTGATTCTGCTGCTGAAAACATCGACAATAACGATGATTTAGAATACTCCATTGACGCAATTCACAACAACGAAACGCTTACCAAATGTTGGAACTGCGACGAAGTTGGCCATCATTGGCAAAACTGTTTGCAAGACCGAACCGTATTTTGCTACGGGTGCGGTTTAAAGAATATCTACAGGCCAAATTGTAATAATTGCATGTCCAAAAAAAATATGAATACAAAAAACTTTCGACCTTCAGGTCCTCCGAAGGAAAAAATCTAAATCTCAGCTTTTCTTTCAATACCAAATGTGACAATTTATCTAACACCAAATGTGACAATTCTTTTAATAACAAACGTGACACTTCAACCAATACCGATCATGACCATTTTCCTCCTGATTTACACAAATTGAAAGGCTTTAATAACAACAAAATTACCATACTCAAACGCCCAAAAACAGCAAGTAACGCTTTAAGTTCTGATATTGATCCTTCTAATATCATTAGCCCAAAACTCCCATATCACAAGCGTTGGGAAGGTTATCTCCAAAAGAGAGATGAAATTTTTAATGTATCTACCTTGTCCAAAACTTTGCCTAAACGTTCCACTATTCGACTTAGGAAATTCTATAAAATAAAGAAACTTTGTCGACAGGTTCTTATTTCTGGCATAATTTCTAATCCTAAGGATTTAAGGTACTATGCCAAGGTGAAATTTTTGGATTTTGAGGAACTAGGATTGCTTGATACCGGGGCTAATGTTAGCTGTGTAGGTGCTGATCTCGCATTAAATGACTTTTCTAAGTTTTTCTGTTATACGAAGTGTAGGTTCAATGTGAAAACTGCTGATGGCAAGTCACAACCAGTTTGTGGGTGGCTTGACGTCAAAATTTTCTTTCGAAACGAGTGCAAAAGAATTAAATTATTTGTGATACCATCAATATCACAAAGATTGATTCTAGGTATTGACTTTTGGAAGAAGTTTGCACTGTTTCCAGATATTGTTGGGTCTGTAGACATTATTTTTAATCAAAAGTCCAACTTGTCCTTATCCGATCTTTCCGTTCTCACACAAAAGTCCGAAAGTCTGTCCGATAACAATAATTCTTTATTAAAATCTCCACTAGATGAAAATCTATATCCCTTATCAGATAGCCAACGGCAACAGCTTAATGCTGTTATCAATCTCTTTCCGAACTTTGAAAAACAAGGGTTAGGGAGAACCAGTCTTATTAGACACTCGATTGATGTAGGTAATACTACACCAATCAAGTCAAGGTTCTATCCAGTTTCTCCCGCGGTTGAGAGACTGTTGTTTGGTGAACTTGATCGTATGTTGGCGCTAGGGGTGATAGAGCCATCCACATCCCCCTGGAGTTCACCAATGCGTTTGGTTGTGAAACCAAACAAGATCCGGTTATGTTTAGATGCTCGAAAGGTTAACTCTGTAACCAAAAAGGATGCTTATCCATTACCGAACCTTGAGGGAATATTCGCAAGACTTCCACAGGCCAATATTATCACGAAACTAGATCTGAAAGATGCTTACTGGCAGATTGCCTTAGATGAACAATCAAAACCTCTGACAGCATTCACAGTTCCGGGAAGGCCTCTCTACCAATTTGTAGTAATGCCTTTCGGACTGTGCAATGCTCCTCAGACCATGTCTAGGCTTATGGATGATATAATTCCACCAGATCTCCGGCATTCTGTGTTTGGGTATCTTGATGATCTAGTCATTGTTTCAGAAAATTTCACAGAGCACATTGAAGTTTTAATTCGTATAGCATCACAATTTAGGAAAGCCAATTTGACGTTAAATATATCGAAATCCAAATTCTGCGTTACGAAAGTGAACTACTTAGGATACGTGATAGGAAACGGTGGAATCACAACTGATCCCGAAAAGGTAACCGCAATAAACAACTGGCCCGTTCCCAAGACACTAAAACAGGTTAGAGGATTTCTTGGATTGGCGGGGTGGTATAGACGCTTTATTGAGAATTTTTCGTCAGTGGTATTTCCGATTACAGAAGTGTTATCATCAAAAAAAGTATTCAAGTGGACACAAGAGGCTCAAAAGGCTTTTGAAGAAGTGAAAAAGTTACTCACCTCGGCTCCTGTGTTGACAAATCCAGATTTCAGCAGGAAATTCTTTCTGCACTGTGACGCCAGTGATTTCGGAATAGGCGCGGTTCTGGTGCAATTGGACGAACAAGGTGAAGAACGTCCAATTGCATACATGAGTAAGAAATTAAATTCAGCGCAACGAAATTACAGCGTCACAGAGAGAGAATGTCTTGCTGCAATGGAAGCAATTAAAAGATTTCGATGCTATTTGGAGATGCAAGAGTTCGAGGTGATAACTGATCACTCTAGCCTTTTATGGCTCATGCGACAACAAGATTTGAGCGGAAGATTGGCCAGATGGGTGTTTAAGCTTCAAGCTTATAATTTTACAATTAGCCACCGAAAAGGCAAGGACCATGTAGTACCCGATGCTCTGTCCAGAATCCCAAATGATGATATTGCCACTTTAGAAATAGTTGAGCCTGAAATCTGTTTAAATTCTCCACACTTCGAAGATCCAGATTACACTGATATAAAGCAAAAAGTATCTACCCAGCCTGAAAAATACCCTGACGTCAAAATAATTGATAAATACATCTATTACCGTAATGAGCATTACAATGGCAATGAAGATGAAGAACAGCTATGTTGGAAGCTATGGGTTCCTTACAAGTTAAGAAAAGATACCATTTCAAAAGCACATGACACCCCCGTTACATCTCATGGAGGAATGACCAAGACGTTGGAGTTGTTAAGGAGACACTTTTTCTGGCCAGGAATGGTTCGTGATGTGCGCAGTTATGTACGTGAATGTGCTATATGTAAAACTACAAAGGCTCCTAACGTTGTAATGAAACCGCCAATGGGAAAGTCTAATATATCAATTCGTCCATTCCAGCGCCTTTATGTCGACATACTCGGTCCCTACCCGCGTAGCAAATCTGGCTACATTGGTCTTTTAATCGTTTTAGATCATTTAACAAAGTTCCACTGGTTGTGTCCATTGCGAAAATTTACGTCAACAGCTATACAAGAATTTTTGAAAAAACATATTTTCCACGTCTATGGAGTTCCAGAGGAAATTGTCAGTGACAATGGCAGCCAATTTCGTGCTAACGACCTGAATGCATTTTTAACATCCTACGGAATCAAACACATATATACAGCGTTATACTCCCCCCAATCCAACGCCTCTGAACGTGTTAACCGGTCGCTTATTGCTGGTATAAGAGCTTACCTAAAATCAGATCAACGTTTATGGGATAACAAACTAACAGAAATAAGTTGTGCCCTACGTAACTCCTATCACCAGTCTATTAAGTGTTCACCTTTTCACGCCTTATTTGGATTCGATATGATTACGCATGCAACATCATATGGTTTGTTGCGAAACCTAAACCTACTTAATGAACCTACAGCTAGAGTTGCAAGAGATGACAGTCTTCAGTTGCTTAGACAGGATATACGAAAGAGTATTAAACAAGCCCAAGACGCGAATCAACATCAATACAATCTTCGCACAAGACCTCAACACTTTTCGGTGGGCCAAGAAGTTTTTCGAAGAAACTTTGCACAAAGTAATGCTGAAAAGCATTTTAATGCTAAACTGTCACCTCTTTTCATTAAAGCCAAGATAAAAGAGAAAATCGGCAACAATTATTACCTATTAGAAGACCTACAGGGAAAGACAAGTGGGACGTATCATGGTAAGGATATTCGAGTTTAACGCCCTTTTTCCAACCAATTTTTCTACGTAAAACTACAAAATTGTTCGGTTTTGTAATGGTCGTTTAAGACAAAAGACTGGTGCTTCCATGAGTAACCATTCAACCTTTATAAATTTCTCCGCACTGAATTCCATTTTTAATAATGCACTTCGTTAGATTGAAATCTCGTTCATCTGGTGTAAAATTTTAATTTTGGTTAACACGCATTCTGCCTCCAGTTTTATTTTTATATTTTATTTTTTTTGTTAAGTTCAACAGCTGACATTGTTTTTGTTTTGTTCTCTTTTAATTATATTTGCATAGTTGTATAGATAATTCAATTTATATCGTAACATAGGGTTCATGTCCAGGATAAGACGTAGAAAAACGCTGAATACCAACATCATCAATACCAAATACATTTATAATTATCAGAAGAAATCAAATTAAACGTGAAATGAATTTTGGATAATTATGGGGCGAAAACTATTTATTAAAAAATTTTTTTATTCAGATTTAGAATATCTTCACAAATATTATAAAACTGTTTTCTCCGAAAGTATTAACGGTTTCTTTATAGTTACCCAAAATATAATAATTAGGTGTAAACCAGTTTAAATTAGAATTATTCTTGTTACGACAACCTTTAGAATTACCAAAAAAGATTTCAAACTTTTTAAACATAAAGAAAATTTAAAAATTGTTAGTTAAAACTTCGAATCTGCCATGAGATTATCTTTACGGAAAATTATAAGTTTTTCTTAAAATATATTTTAATTAAAATTCCATAGAATTTGGTACTATCTATTTGTTTTGTAAAAACAATGGAAATTTTTCTTAAGATTACTTAAACAAAGGAATTTTGATGAAATTTATAAAACAAATTTATGAAAGATACTCTCATAATAAGTCAAAAGTAACCAATAACCCGGGATTACTACTAACTAAAAATTACTACTTTTTGGTTACAACTGTAAGAAATGATCAACTCTAAAAGTTGTAAAAATTCCATAACACGAGGTTTGATGGCAAAAACGATACATTCCTAAATTCTTTTCTTATTAGTATCTGAACCCGAAGCATTGAAAATTAAAATTTAAAAAGTAAGACTAAAGTAGAATCCAGTTAAAATCAGAAAAAAAAAAATACATATGGTGTTGTGATCCAATAGGATAAAAGATTTCCTATAACAATAAATTACATATAATTTTAATTATATGTTCACCAATATTTTATTTCAATCAACTGCAACACACAAACGCAGGTATAAACCTTTTATATTAGTTAAAAATGGATTTTTAAAACATAAAGTTTCTTAACATCTAGGGAGTCGACTAATCCTTACTCCCTGCGGAACATATTTAATGTTCACAGCACGGCATATTCCACAAATATTTGATAGTAATCGAAGCCTAATGAGATCGTAATTGATAAGTCTTGGATTAGACATAACCTCAACAATTCTACCATCAGATCCATAAGTCAGATACAGTGATGGAATCTACCACCAAGCTATAATACCACCAAGCTATAATACCATCAACAGAAATCAGCATAAGCATTTACATTAAATTGCCAATATAGTTTTTGATTGTCAAATATAACCTAACTTAAAACTCAATTCTTTACTATAAATCCTAACCCAACTATGTCACAAAGGTTCATAATCTTTATTACAATATGCAAAACGATTCTAAAACAATTTAAACAATCTACAATCTACTAAACAAGCTAAATTTGTCTAACTAAAAATCATAATATAAATATAAATTTTAAAAACCTAAATTATTCTACCTAACCTAAACTAAAATTTCATAACGGGGAAAAAAATTATGTAACTTAAAGACTAATATTTACAGTTAACTATTATCTATTTCTAATTAAAATAATGAATTTATAAACGATAAAATCATCTTCTAACCTAATTTAAATATCTAAGTTCTCCATATAAACATAAATGTAGGAGAAGTAATAGAATTATTTTTATATCTTTTTCATTTATATAGTATATTAACCTAAAATTAAAATCTAAACCTAATATCACGGAAATGTTTACTTAACCCTAAATTCTACTTACAATTAAAATAAATAGGTATTATATAAACTTAAACATGCAAAAGTAACAAAATTTAACTAAATATCACACATTTTTACATTATTATTCTAAAATTTATTTACTAATATGGCAAAAACATGTATAATGCAAGATAATCATTAAAACCTCTTTTCTACAAAAATACCCACATCATCCTGTTGGAGGCCTTCACCAGTTCTGCATGATGCGGTAAGTTCGAACACAAATTTTTTTATTTAACATAAAATCTTGCATTAATTAAAAATAAAGAGAAGCAACCACCATAAATGTATGTAGCTAAGTATGTTGACACATCATGTTAACATTTGAGCTAAGATGTTAACTAACATTCTGTTCTCTTCTGTTTATCGGTAATTATCATTGCAGTTTACGATTTCTTACTATGGTTATTGCTTCTATTTATGTAATTTCTTTTGCCAAACAATAATATTATTACAATTTTTATTAACCCTTGAAAGATCGTATTATATTTAATAAAATTATATAAATATAAGTATATTTTAAGGCGACTTTGAAACTTTTGCAACGAATTTTGAAATATTGTTAGATTTCGTTAAGATTTTTTTTATTCTTGTTTCTTGGAACAATGATAAAGAGTACATATAATTTGAATTACTTTTGTCTATTAAAAATTAGTTAAATAAAAGTGTTGTATAACAATATGGATTTGTAAATTAAACTATTCGGGTGTTTTCTTGTGGTAACTATGGAAAAGTAGTGTAAGACTCATTTAGTTTGTATTTGGGGTTTCAATCACATTATGGCCTTTGAAACAATGGTAGGCGCGGGTTTTGAGGCTCATCCTCTCTACTCCATCTGAGAGAGTTGTAAAAATAGGGCTTAAATTCTGACACCCTTATAATTAGTAATTTATTTTTTTTTCGTTAATAATGTCTAGATTGGGGCAATTAAATTTTAGATTCTAGACATTCTGGCCCTGACACCAAAATCTTGAAAAATAGGGAGTCTAAAATAAAATATTTTTGTAATGAATATGATGATGTATAGGTTAGGACCGAACCCCCCCACACCGCTGAAAGCTAGCATTCAAAGGCTCCCGCAGTCCTATCCCTTTGCAGTCATTTTGATTTCGAATTCCTTGTGATCCTTTTTAAGTTTTATGACAGTTCGAAACAACAAGCAGTGTTAATTTTTTTTAGCACTTTAACGTGAATCTTTTTACACGTGAACATTACACAGCGGGAACATCATTATCGTCGTTATCATGAAACGTAAAATGATGATGATATTTTGCCATCACAATGGCAGCTATAGATGTTTTGCAACGCTATTATTGCTGTCGTTGTTTTTAGTTTTAATTAGTGTATCCTGTGTGTCAGGTGCACGTCATGATCGTCAAAAGTCAACAAATATGGAGGCGAAAGTTGGCTCATATGCTGTTTTTAATTGTTATATTGATTTTCCATACGATTTTCCCATACCGTATGTGGTGCACTGGAGCAAAGATGTAAGTATTATTTAGATTACATATTGTGGGTAGTTCTAAAAAGTGGTTTATAGCAAAGTAAAGTAAATTAAATGGTTGTCAGTTTGTTGATTTTAAACAGATTTTGTTGTCAGTTTGTTGATTTTAAACATATTTTAGTTAAACTAAATGACGGACATATTGAGAGAAGCTGTCAGTTAGACAAATAAAATAAATAATATAATTTTTTTTGTAGCATTTTATTAATAGTTTTTGAAATCAAGTTCAATGACGAATTTTTACTCAATTTTCAGTAGAAATTTATTTCTGCCTAAAATAAAAAAAAAATATTTTCAAAATCTAAAAAATATTTTTTTTAAACACGCTCCACCAAACAAATAGTTATCACTGGATCCGAAATATTTTGGGCGACATCATAAAACAAAACAAGGCTTATTTTAATGTACATATGTGCACATATATGTGGGAAAGGGACAGTATACGACATATGACAGGCGTAAGAAGAGAAAGGACTCTGTGATCAGAGACTGTGGACAGAATGGGAATGGGTGACTGACGTGGAATTGACGGTATTGGAATGGATATATATCGGCAGTTCAATTCCAAACCATGCTATGTCGACTTAGCATGTTTTTAATTTTTTTTGCGTTTTTGAATTTAGATTTTTTCAACTTAAATTCTTTCAAATTTTGGTTGTGATTGGCTAGTCCAATCAATACTTATTATTAACATAGTTCTACCCCATATGGTCACTTTTGCGACTTAGCATGTTTTGGAACTGAGCTGTCGATATAAGACTGGTTACAGACTGACAGAGAGACATTCATTTCATGGCTGTTGAATTATGTTGTTTCATATTGCTCGTATCAGTTTGAATTATTTAATGCGTTATAAATTGAGTATTCTTCTTGTAAATAAATGTGTACATAGTTGCATTATAACGTGGATTGAAATGCCTAAGTTATATTTTGAAGGAGATGACAAGAAGATGTAATAAACAAATGTAAAATCGTAATATATAAATCAACATTTTTTTTTTAATAATTTAATACAATCATTCATAATTTGTGCAATTACAAAAAACTATTTTTTTTTAAGTATCCAGAAAATTTCTTTTTACTTTCATTTACATATTTTTTCAAAATTCTTAAAAATCTACTCTAACTAATCCACCGCAATCTTTTGCCTTGAGAGCTTCTAGTATGAACAAAAAACAACGCAAATTGCTTACATGCATACATATTTACAAAAGTTATGAATTCAAATTTTATTTGTGTTCTAAATTAACTAACTAAAAATATCTTCCCAAACAATGGTAAACCCATTAAATAATAATTTTTACATTACATACTATAATTTCTATGTTCTGTTTTTGCGAATGAATTTAAATGGATTCTAACCGCAATTATATTATTTTGCCTTATTGATGTAAATGTATTTTTTTACTGTTCAGCATAAAGTGATACTTTAAATACTAAACCACAATAACATCTAGTATCAATTCTAATATTAGGGTGTGTTGAGCTGTATTTCGAAAACACCCTATATCTAAATTATCGCTGCGTTTTTTTCGTAATCGAATAAAGTTGCACTTCTCAAAGTAAACAATTACTAGTACTACTTAATAAAATTACTTAAAAAAATTAAATTAAAATAATATATGCAGTAACTGTCAATTGAAAACCTCCTACTATAAGAATTCGTTTTATTTTAGAGAATATTTAGTGAAGTTTTATGGCCGATTAAAAGTCATGTTTCCATTCATTTATTTACATATTTGTTTTTTTTTTCAAATTTGGTTAAATATTTTTGTTGTTTATTCTAGTACTTAGTCTGCAGTTAGTTGAATTATTGTAATTTAATACTAAAACACATGTCAGAAGTGTGTCAAATAAATTTCAGATATACTTGTATATAAATATTGGAAGTAGTTCGTGAGTATTGTTTTAGTGTTTGTTATTTTTTTTTTACAATATTTAGAATTTTATATCTGTGGTCAATATAAAATGTCATAATATTTTTAACAAATCTATAAAATTACGATAAATTTTGTGTTTTTCATTTACATTATGGAATTTTTTACACAAAAGTACCTTTAGCAGTAAAGCTTGATAGGGAAGGAAATTTAATATTTAAAAGCTAATTATTTATGTATATGCATGGGTGTATTAAATTAAATTTGTTACTAACGAACTTGAGTCACAAGTATTTGACCTTGCGAAGTATTTTGCATTTATAAGATATACCTATAACTACAAATTGTTGTAAAATTTTAGAAATTATATTGTAAAGACTTTTTCAATTATTTGCATACCTTGTAAAATAAGTAAAATTTATAAAAAAAATTTGTGTATACTCTACGCTACATATTAATTAAAAATGAACTCAAGCCTGATTAAAGATTTTCTCTAATATATAAGGTGAATTTCACGTGAAGTGACCCAATTTTAAAAATCGATGTCTTCCGATTTGGATGAAATTTGCACCAAGGCTACTACTATTCGATAGTTGGCCAGAGACAAATTTTCAGCACTATCAGTCCAGAACTGCCAGAGTTAGAGGGGTCAAATTTGGACATGTTGGTAAATTTTGGTCATACAGGATTTTTTTAAATTAGATGTATTTTTTCACCTATTGGTCCTAGAAAAAATTGTCCAAAGGCTATTTCTTCAATCATTTCAAAAATATTTTTTTTTTAATTTTTAAAAAAATTTTTTTTTAAAAATATTTTTTTTTTTCAATTTGGGCCCTTTTTAAAAAAAAAAGCTTATACAATTTACTTTAAGGCCTTTATAATCGCTTAATGAGATGCTAGTGGGATATCTATCATTTGATACAAGTGCTAAATATTGAAAAATC
Organism: Bellardia pandia; assembly: GCA_916048285.2. Taxonomy (NCBI): domain Eukaryota; kingdom Metazoa; phylum Arthropoda; class Insecta; order Diptera; family Calliphoridae; genus Bellardia; species Bellardia pandia. The sequence continues at coordinate 30,790,542 of OU696530.1, forward strand.
CTATTCTTGAGTTAAAAAATATTTTTTTTGATAGATATCCCACTCGCATCCTATCTTGAGTTTTGGTCAATTTTGGTCATAAAGGGTTTTTTTAAAATGACCCTCTAAAAAATTAATCAATTATTGGAAAGGACAAGGTTGGACAATTTAAAAATGAAAAATGAAATCGGACGTATGTCTACCACGATCACGCATACAGATGTCGATTTGGTTTATTTTGTTAATTACGTCAGGTATTTTAAGCTTCAAAGCTGTAATCGATTTGATTTGTTCTGTTTAGATTATACATTTAGCATAGCCTCACAAAAAGTAATTCAGTGGTGTTAAATAACATGATCGGTCAATTTGTGAAATTGTAAGATAGGAAAATTTGGTTTTAAATAAATTTAAACCACATTTATTATTGAAACCCTGACATTTCGTGAAATTATGCGATCGGAAAATTTGGTTTGAAATAAATTTGTTGTTTCGGTTCCGTGTGAAATGTGCGGCAATCTATTGAAACCACATGTATTATTGAAACCACATGACATTTCGTGAAATTTCGTAAAATTATGTGGTGGGAAAATTTGGTTCGAAATAAATTTCATGTTTGCTTGTATCTCTTGATGTTCAAATCTATTCACATTTACCGGCTGACTTTTCAAACATAAAGTTCCAATCATGCCTTCAGACACCATAGCGTTCAATACGATGACACGTTCATCAAGGGCTTCTCAACTATTGCTCTGTTTAATTCAATTGTACAAATGCGTAAAACTTAAATTTAAAATTTTCTTAATAGCTATCTCAGAAGGCAGATTATGTTGCCAGAAAATATCTAGAATTTCACGAAATGCAGCTTTTACAGATGGAGCAAAGTGTAATTCACTGTAACAACAAAAGTTTCTACTACTGTCAACAAATAAAATGTCAAAACGTTCATATTATTTCAATATCCACATCTTGTTCTTGTTAAAAAACCCTTTATTTAAGAAAACACAAAACTAAAAGAAGAAACTAAGATATCTTCTTATAAATTCATATTTTTGTTTTGCTTTACAACATATCGATCGAACTGCGTTGCAACTTAATCCAAACTGCTACTGTTAACAACCATAGTGCAACACTCCTGCTTTCCGCTCCCCTTTAGCAATAGCCCAATATTGTTCAATTGGCCGAAACTGTGAAAACTTAGGGGCATTTATAAATTTGTATTGTATACTAAGTCGACTTGATTTATTCGATAGCAGGTTTTAAATAAAGAAATGGGTTAAAACGAGCCAGAACTTTACTGAAGAGTAATAATATCTAAGAAAGTATTTCTACATAAATTTTACATAACATTTTATTCTAAATTGCTAATATGTTATTACCATGAACTACAGTATCGCTTTAACGTTGGTTTTTTGTAATAGATTAACCGGATTTCTGTTATACCAATCCATTGGACCTTTTTAATAATAACAGCGTCGAATAAGAGGCAGGAAACGTTTCTGCAGGCACTCATTTAAATAAAAATCCGAAGTGATTGTTGAAACTGTGACAAATTTCTTGCATTTTTGCCAAATTCATTTATGTCTCAAACCCAGCATACACACGTAAGCTCCTTGCAGGATTTTAACTGGTGTTTTATTTTTTTGGGCGGTTGTTGTGGGAAAGATCATTATTTTGCTTAATGAAACGTAGTATTTTCTTCGTAAGTTCCAGGTATATTTTAATAACTTGTTTTCTTTCCTTTGCTTTACGATCTGTACTTAAGGTTTAAGTGCACTTTACTTACTACCAATTTTGCAATCACTGAACTCAAAAATATCGCATTGTTAAGAAACTTTACATGATACTCTTCTTGTTTTGATTATCTATTACTGCAGCACTCGTTCAAAAATATTACGACCGATCAAATTTATACCAGAATAACGCTTAAAATTATTTTTAAAAAACGAAAGTTGATCGTTTAGTTAAAAAAAAAACTTTAGATGTGAAACAAATTTCATTAATGAAAATACTATTAAAATTAAAAAGTTTTGCATACAAATTATCAGAAAAATTAAACAAAATTTTTAGTATTTAAAACTTGTTTAATACAATTTAATAATTTCTGTCATATTCATAATTATCAAAAATATGTTCACAATTCACTGCAAAATACAAGTATTTATCAATTTGAATTTTTTTTCCAACATTTATGCACACTTTATTTAAATTAATGATGAATTATTTTAACTCCAAATAAGGCCACTTAACAGCATATTTATCATTTGTGTTTATTCGTATTTCAATATGTACACTTGCAGATAGAGTCAGAAATATTCAAATATTGTTGTCTGGTGTGAAAAAAGCACTATCTTAAATGTTTAAGAAAATTTTTCAAGTGACCATTTCTGAGCATTATTTATCAATTATTCCCTTCCCAATATATTGCCAAATATCTCTCATGATTTCGTAAGTATTACCTGCAAAAAGCCTTATGTATATTAAAAGGAACAAAATATTTGACCATTGGAAAGCCTTGTCGATCATCTATTCAATTACCGGAATATTATTAAATAACTCAACTTATTCTGAAATAATAACAATAAATAAATGGTTTTCATATAAAAACCAAACTGTTGGTTGTTGAAAACAGAACACAATTTGTTAAAAAAAAAAAAAAATAATATATTAATTTCATGTTAATTAAATAGAAAATTATTGCATTTTATTTCATACTCTTTACATGCACACATACACATAAGTATTGACAATTTTTCTTTTTTTTTTTGCAACTCATAAAAAACGAAAATAATTATCTCTAAAAATGCGAATGATGATGCCGCTTCTGCTGATATTGTTGGAAATTCAGGACAGCTTGAAAAAAAAAGAACGTAAAAACAAAAATGCAATTGGGTTTTCATTTAATTATGATCGTTGAAGTGTTTCTGACTGGATGAGTGACAGCATGGCTGACTAATTGTGCAAAAATGGTTCAATTGATATGTCACTTTATATACACTTTGTTATAAGTATTTAAAAATAATAACACAAGTGACATCATAACCCAATGACCAAATAACTCTTTTAATAAGAGTTAATTATTTATCCAAAAGCGGAGGCTTAAAAATAATAGTAGATGAGTTTACATAGTAAAATCCAATATATCGTATTAAAACATGAAATAGTCTTACACTTATGATACCTATGACAAAACTTTAATATCTTCCCAAATGGTGAAACACAAAAATGTCGTTGTTGTTAACATCTGCACAACTCCTCTAATATAGCTAGACTTATTAAAATGTTCATAAACATTTTTAAAAATATTTTCAAATCATAATTGACTCATTAATGACCTAATTAAAAAAGTAACAAGTACAACCCGGTACGATTTTTTTTTGAGTCTTACCTTAGCTAACATTTTGTTTTATCCCTCAATAAAATGAAATAATATAATTGAAGGGGCCTTAATATTAAATCTATTTTCTGTCATAAATTGTTCTGCCATATTAGAAATAAAAAAGCACCATTAAATCCTCTTTAGTTGGATCACAAAATACAATGCTTAAATATCAAAATGATAGCAAAAAGCATTATTTTTGGAAATTTGGATATTCGTTATCCAAACGTTTGTCTATTAATATTGAATAAGATTATAGTAAGTAATTTACTGTTTATTAACTACAAAAATAGCTTTCAAATTCGGACTCATGCGGCATTGCCAGCACTCGGAATTGCCATCGAGACTTATGACATTTTTAAGGAAGTGTCTTCCTTGTTGACACCTCAATTATTGCCGCAATAACATTTCTGCTTAAATTTTCCAATAGCAAAAACTCACAAAGAAAACAAAAACATGGTCTTTTTGACAACAACCGGGCAAAAAACTACAATACTTATGTAAAAATGTAAATTTTGCTCGAAAATTAATTATGAAAATGGTGGATCTGTAAAAACAACATTTTGTGATATAATCGTTCTTCTGAGAAAGATTATAAAAATTTGTGGGATAAAATTGCTGTATTTGGGCTTCTGAAAATCCAAGAACAATTACTGAAAAGACTTTAATGGTGATTTGAAAATTTTTTGAAAATTCGGCTGGATACGCTGTTATAGTGGTTCACGCTATCGAGAAATATTAACAACAAAATTTTAAACTATTATTGTGGATATATAAATATCACTGACATGTACTTTTAGTTGAACCATGTCATACGAAACAATGAATTTATTCACCAAAATCAGCTGCTAATTAGCCGCCCCGATCATGCAATTTAACACTACAACTTTCCAAAATGTGACTGAAAATTTTAATTTCTGTCCGATATTATTCATAAATGTCATACATTACAGTTTTTAAATTAAATGATTTGTTTTATTTTGTTTTTAAAAAGAAAGTTCTTGTTAAAAACAACCTTTATTAATTAATGCCTGCAGAAACGTGTACTATAGGTTATTAGGCGTCAAAAGTTACAATAGATTGGTAACTAGGATACCTTCCTAATTATACCCAGCTTCGAACAATTGAACAATATTAGGTTATAGGAAAAGAAAAATTAAAGAGGAGTGGTAATGTAGTTGTTGCGATAATAAAGCGCAATATGGAAAGGTGTGTGCAACTTTTAATGCGAACCGTCAAAAGAAAAACACAGAGTTTTATAACAAGGTATTAAAATTTGTGTTTTTTAATATAATTCACAAACACAAACTGCGAAGCTTTTTGGCTTATCTGCAGAAAACACCCAGAGTCTTTGGTGGGAATTGAACCCACAACCCTCTGAATGATAGCCCATCATCATCTTTCAATGTTTTCTTAAATATTAACAAATAATTATCAACTTGTGGTTCAAAGTTATTTAATGGCTTTTTTGCTACATAAATATTAAAACATTTCCGAGACGCTTTTATATGGGAACAGCGCTTTTAATACTGCAAACTTCATCTTAATTAACTCATTTATATAAAATACCAACATTTTCATACTAAACCATTTGAATTTATTTTAAAATCTGCAAGTTCTGTCAAATCTGAAAAATAATTGAAAATATAATTCAGCCTTAAATAAAATCTTTTAAATATGGCCACCTTTTATTGAATTTTTGTGGATTGGATGTGTTTCTAATTTACATTCATCAAAATTAAAATGTTTTGTATTATTTATAACACTTTCAGTTTAGTTTTTTATTTATTGGTATTTTTCAAACACACATTAAATAAATTTTGAATAAAATTTAATTAAAGTTGATTTTTTAAATAGAAATGCATTATATTCACAATAAAATAAACAGTTGTCAACAAAAATGCCATTCAATTCAATTCGATTGAACCCCGTTTGTAATTGATTTTAATTCAACAACAACAATAACGCCAACTGAATAAATTACACTACAAACAAGTACAATACAATTATACATGCAAATACATACATACATACGAACACGCACTCACATGTAACTATTTATGTTTGTGTGCATTACAAATACAAAAAAATCCAGTCAGTCAATAAAGAGTGTCTCCTGTGTATTGGTTGAACGAGTAAAATATAATAGCGATCAGGCAAGTGGCACGAACGCGCGTGTTTGGTGCGTGTGTCACTCAATTAAATTGCTTTGCAATTTTTATTTAACAAAAATCATTTCATTCCTATTTGTTTTGTCGAAATGTATGAGAACTATTCTTAAAAGTCCTTTCAAATGTTTAGAAGAATAAAGAGTTGCAGGTTAACTTATTCTGCAAATTGTCTTAATGGATGACATTTTATATTTAATAAATTGCATAAATTTGAGCCTTAATGTTTAGTTAACTTTTCAGTTTCCTCTCGTTTGTATGTTAATTTGTCACTCTCTATTAAGTGTATAAACAGTGTGTTATTATAAATTTGCAAATGTTTAAGAACGGATTTATTTAATGTTCTGTTTTTAATTTAATTAAAAACTTTTTAGATTGTTTTAACCAAATTGTTGACACTTTATTGCTCACACACAATTGTATCTCATTCACCTTGCAACATCATCTTCTTTAATTTGTTGTAAATAAGTTTTTCTTTCTTTCATCATCGATTCATCATAGATTTTAATTCAATCATTTATTCATTAATTCTCGCGTTCTTTCAGTCACTCATCAATGAGTTTTACAGTAGGTGGTATTTTGGGTGTGGATGTGAATGTGGATGCGAATGTATTTGGTTGCATTCATTACAATTTAATGTGTGCGGTTTCCTCTATCTCTACCGCTTCTTGTTAATAGTTGTGGGAAAAATCGTCTTTATCGCTGGAAAGTCTTTGTTCGTTTTATTTTTAAGCTTAATTTTTATTGTAACATGAAAAATGTGTGTTTTTTTTTTATTTCATTAGACTTAGATGACATTAAGTTTTATTTATATTTAAAGATTTAATTTCTTATTTCATATAAAGTTTTAATTTTTTAATCAAATAAATATGTTTTATTTTATGTACACATCATCTTCTAGTTCAAGAATAAATTTAGATTGAAATTTTTTTTAATTTTTGTTTGATATACGAGAATGTATGTTGTTTTATCAAAAATCTGGCATTTCTTTAAATATCTATAAAATTATGTCCAGTTACCTAAGTGTCTAAAAATAGAAAAAACATATTGCAGTAAATTGAATTTGCTCTAAAATCAAAGCCATGGAATTACAAAAAAAAGTTTAATAATTGTGAATTTTTTTGCAAATGATGGATGGCTATCTATATTCAAAATAATATACGGTGTAAGACTTTCAAAAGCATCAGCAGAAAAGTTATCAACTGGAGCTGATTTAGTGGAGCCCTTAAACAAAAATTTTAATTAATTATAGTTTAGAACAGTTTAATAGAAAATACTGATATATGAAACGTAATCCCAGAAGAATGATAGAGAAAGATATTTAAAACCAAAAAAACTTAATTATGAAATATGATGTTTCTATTCTGAAATGTTATCGGAAACAATTTTGATATGAAATGAAGCCAAGAATAAAGTTATACAATGATAGATAAAGATATTTAAATACAAAAAATGTCCACAAATTCGAATTTAAAATTTTTCTTAAGAAAAAATCATTTAATCATAATGTTTGTATTCTGAAATGTTATCGGAAATAATTTTTCTTAAACTTCTACACAATATTTCTATATTTGCAAAATGCTCTTAAAAGGGTTTTGTAAACAGAATTAAAATATAGAATTTATATATATATCATTATAATATTGATGGTTTTGGCAAGAACTAGTTTTACAATTTATATAAAAAATTATATCGGACGAATATTTTCAATCACATTATGGCAAAATGGTAGGTCTCTTCTAATAATGAAGCTAAGGATCTTAAGGTCTTAAAGTTGTTTTTCATTCGTTTGACTGTATATAGACTCTATTATTAGCTTAGCCTCGCAAAAAATAACCCAGTGTAGTTAAATCGCGTGACAACGGAAGCCATATCTTGTGGATTTTGCTTTGAAATAAATTCATTGTTCTGCCTACGAAATTTATTTTCGAGAAATATTCCGCAGGTCACTCCATCGGAAAAAATCGTATAACAACAACTATATGTTTAAATAGTGCAACTATTAACAGAGTTTATCGGCTTACCTGTTTCCAGTTAGTTTATAAGTTCATTTTAGCCAATTCAAGTCTAGTCTATTTGTGGCGGAGCAATTACCTCGTTACTGACAATAGTTATACAGCCATGTCACAGAATTTATTCCCGTTTGGAAGTGGAATTATTTCCGTATTTTGTTTTTATAGAGAAAGTAAAACGAAAAATTTTTTCGGAATGAAACCACTTTAAATTATCTATGTCTAATAGTAATTTTAAGAATTTATAGGTTTCAAAATATGGCATTAATTCTACTTCCGAACGGGATTAAATTCTGTGACATTTCTGATAGTCTGGGATTTTTCTAGCAGAGTATTTATGACTCAGTGTATTTAATTTTAAGGCTAAACATTTTTATTCATTAAATAGTATTTGGACACTTTCAATCCCCTAAGTCTTTTTTTATAGACTCCACCATGATTTTAACACGGAAGGACATAGCCAAATAGTATAACTATCAAAATTATACATAATTTTTGCATTTAGGGCCAATATTTGTGGGCCAATAATTGATGTGGGTATAAAAATATAACTTAGATTCATTGAAAAGCTATGTTGAGTTGATGAAGAAATAAATATGTGCTACAAATATAAGCAGATAAGTATTTCATAAATATAACACATAAATATTTATAGATTTCCATATGTAGGATGAGAAAACGCCTTACTTTTGCATACAATTGGTTATTTCTTGAAATGTTCTTATGTTTTCTCACCCACATTTTGGTTTTTCTACCTCCAAAGGAAACATTATTTTAAATTAAAATAATTGGAAAATAAAATTATATACTCACAAAAAAAAATACCCAAACATATATAAAAAATTGTGCTGTAAAACAAAGTACATACTTGTACATTTAAGTATCTGTATGAATGAAAATTTGTACCTAGTAAGCAGTATATACTAAATATTATCTACATCATCATCAAATGATACAATAAAACAAACAAAATTTTTCACGGTCAAATACCAATATAATTATGTGGTCATGGAGGGTCTCGTTTATCTATTTAGTATTTATTTCTTTTTTTTTTGTAATTTTTTCTCTCAGCCACATACAACGATATGTTGTGTCTCTATAACTAGCACTTTACGTTTTTCTTCTAAGTACTTATTTTGGTTTTTTTTTTTTTTTTTGCAAATAAACGTACGTATAAATAATTTGTTTCCATTGAAGAAAAATACTTTGACATTTAGCCAAATCATATATGGAATGAAATTTTTGCAAACGTTTGTGAATTTGTGTGAGTGAATGTAGAAGGTATTTGCAAAATAGAAATTACCGGATAAATCAAGTTATGTTTTGTAATTTGTTGGATTATGTTGATGAATGTGTTTTTTATTGATTCCAGAGCATATATAAAAAACATGTATAAATATGCAAGTTTATGCACAAGTATGTACAATATGTTTGAAGGTCTACGTGTAGGTGGTAAGGGTAAATATATTTAAAAATATATTTAATAAATGTCATTTAAACAAATTAAAGTAATAGATATTTAAACAAAAAAGTGTGCAAAAAATTTAAAAAAAAGATTATATGAGTGACAGTACAAATTGCAAAGTTTCCTGGTGGGAAACAGTGTGACAACCGTTTTAAATAACAAAGAGATTACAGAGCATATCGAATTAATTTTCAAACGTTTTATAGAATTGTGTTTAAGATTTACTAAGAATTTGATTTTGAATATATTTCCTAACCGATATCATATATATTCTATTTTCTATATTCTCCCCACTGTTATTTAAATTTGCTATAATTTATTATTTTTATAATGCGTTTTTTTAATTTAATAAAAATCACTGAATACATGATTGCGTATTCAAATAATTCACACACCTACCAATGTTTAATTAATGCTTATTTTAACAACTAAATGTCAAAGTCCCTTTTTCACAGAAATCACTGATTTGGTCCAATGAACTTCCGCATTGAAATGGCTACAAAAAACAAATTAAACAATATATTAAATTCTTTGGCAAATGGTTTATTTATAAATATATGTAGGTACTCGGTTTGTTTAATCTAGTTATATATAAATAAGTACCTTTATTTATAAAATTACTGTCAATGACACTACAATCTATGTATGTATGTATGTACATGTCTCTAATGTTGTTTTGTTTTATTGTCTATTATTCATTAAAATTTGTTTGGGTACATTTTAGTTACTGTCAAACTGTCAGCTTGTCTGTCTATAAGTTTTTGTAATTGTATTTGTTGTATGTTAAGGTTGCACCACATGATTTCATTAAAATTACAACAAAAGCTTTGTTGTTCGTCATTGTGTGTTTGTGAGTTTAAGTACCCTACATAGTAAATTTGAGACACTAAGCAATATTGATTTGCAAATAGCATATGTTTTAAATTAGATTATTTTAAATTCAGCTGAAGAAATATTAATAAAATATTGCTCACCTAAAATACGGTCGCATAAATGTTTTAATATTAATGTAACAAAAAAAGCTATTAAATATTTTTGCACCACAAATTGATGTTCATTTAGTATTAATATTTCACATAAGATAAAAAAGAAAATACAATTATTTTTTTTTTTTTATTATTATTTCTTTCATTCAATACAATAGTTATACAATAATATTTTCAACGCCTCAGCGCTATAGAGGCTAAAAGGCAACTCTGTGTTTATACTTATAAAAAATTTAAGTATCTTTTAATTTTTCTAATTTAAAATATTTACAATAAAAAATAATTATAATAAAAAAATATAAAAAATATTTAATTCTATTTTCTAATTTTTTAAAATTTAAAAAAAAAAAGTAAAAAAGGAACAAAAAAAATAAAAATAAATGGAAATAGTAATACTAAAATAATTCTCTATATTATAAGTGCTTCAACGTTACTAAGTAAAAGATCCTTAATGGAATATTAACTGGTAATTGATTATACTCAATTGGCCCAACATAAGCAATGCGTTGTTTTGTCAAATCTAGACGACATCTTACGGTTTTCAAATTTAGAGCCTGTCTGGTATTTCTTCGAGTGTGCAATATATTTTGTGTAAACTGCGTGGAACCACCAACATCTGCTCCTCTAATTTTTTTAAAAACGTACATTAAAAGTTTTTGTTTATATAAACCTCTTACTGGAAGAACATTTTTAGCATATAAAATTAAAACCCCTTAATTTGATCGCATTAACTGTTACACAAGATTTTAATCCACTTGCGCTGTATACTTATTTCCAATCACAACCACTACAGTACCACTATGCTTTAACTTTTCTTTTGAAAATAGCCTAATACTATTTAATTGACCTAAGCTGGGACCAATTATTGGGGTTCATATATTTTTCTATTATGGTTACCTGATTTCTTGCAGCTGTTGAGTAATCCCCGGAAGCCGGTCTAACTTTATTAAAGAGCGTTTGTGCAGATATTATTTCATAGAAAATTATTTAAAGTGGTGAGAAGAGGAGTTATCCTTAGATCACAACTTGTTTACCACACCATTAACGTTTCAACAAATCTATCAGTATTTTAGCTTGGCTTTTCCCGGTACCTGTTTGAGATCTATTTTGAAATATGATTCATCTTCAATAATAAGGCATTTGTTGAATTTTATTAAAACTTTGTCGTAAAGAATCCATGCTCGTTTTATAGTATGCATATTGATAGGTTTGAAAACCAGCATTCACATGTACAATTTTTGCGGTACATAACTGGTGTTTTATTTTTTGCACTGTCATTATCGGAACGACCAAGAATTTTCTTTATTGAATGTAGTATTCTCTTTGTATATTCCTTATTTATTTTAATATAATTTTCGTTTTTTTTTTTACCCAACATTGTTGGTATTTTGATCACCATTTTGTATACCCTACACCACCATATTTGAAGTTGTGTTGATGTTTGCAACATCAAATTTCGAGACAAATAAGTTGTACATAATCACATCTACAAATTTTACGCAGACAAAACATAACTGTCTTACAAATATTGGTATTCAAATAATATTTAAGAAAATATTTTTCATTTATATACAAATCATTCGGCCTACTTTTATGATGATCGGTCTATAATTAGTCATAGCTCCCATATAATAACCCCTCCCTCCCATATAACACTCACTTCTGAAAAACTGTTTGTGCATATATACTGTGTATAGGGTATTATATGGTCAGGTTTGAACTACTATACTTTCAAACGTGTCTTTAATATAAATATAAATCTAATCCGACTGATTAAATTATTTTTATAATAAGAATAAGAGTTTAAACAATTTCGAGTTTATATTACATTCATATTTAAAACAAATTTGTATTCGATTTTCTACCGATAACAATGTTTATATGAGTTATTTTATTTTTATGATATTATGTCTGCAATATATTTAAAGAATATAGCAAAAAATATCTTGGTGCCTGAAACTATGGTCTATAAGTCTAATCCTATTGGGCATATTTTGCACATTTTCAATACCAAACATTTTGGTTAAAGAAAGAATGTTTGTACGGAATTTTATTCTTCTAAGTGTTTTTTAACGCTCTATCGTGCCTTCAACAGAAAATTTACGGATGAATATGGACCCACAATATATATACTTTTTGGTTCTTCTACCAATCTTTTGTAGTGTTACAAACGGAAGGACAATCCTAATTAATATACCCGTAGGTTAGGTTAGGTACGAAGGCTGTTGTGAGACACCTCACACCCTCACCCAGAGACCAATATGGTCCATTGCGATGAATTAGACTCTCTACCAAATGTCTGACCAGTTTACATATGTCTGACTGGTCTATATATGTCTGAATGCTCTACAAATGTGTGACTTATCTCCATATGTCTGACTTGGTCTACATATGTTTGACTCGTCTACCTAGAGTTTTTGGCGGGAATCGAACCTGCAACCCTTTCACTGATAGTCCGGCACTCTATCGCCTAGTCTATCGGGGCACCCTTAATATACTCCTATATTTTTAGTGGAAATGAAAAAAACTAAAGTGTTTTGTTTTGATTTTGAAGCAATTAAAAAATATTTTATCATTATGTATGTAATTGCTAAAAGGAAAAATGACTAATTTAAAATTTGTTTTTTACGCCTAGGGATTAAATTCACCCATTTATTAACCAAATTTCTATTTTAGGCTATTTTCTCTAAAATCCCAAAAGGATAATAAATCTGGAAAGCTGTAGAAATCTAGAAATTATTTTATCCGCCACCAACTAACTGTGAACTTTATGGGCAAATTTCATAAACAGTTCATTTTTATGTTTTTATTTATCGTGAATAAAAATTCCACTTGAAATTTGTTCCCTTGTATTTTTTTAACATTGAATTTAAATAGGAAAAATGTGAAAAGGGAACAAATTTCATGTGGAATTTTTATTCACGATAGGGGTGAATAATATTATAATTTCTACTCACTTTTTTAAATGAATTTTGATAAATTTTGGGCTATTTTGGGAAAATCAGTTTTTTGTGAATGCAAAGGTGTAGATGTCAGGCTTATGTTATTTTTATGTGCGATTCTGTGAAAATAATTGACTACACACATACTAAAGCATTAGATCTAAATAACTTATAACTTACACATAATATGTACAAGAAAAATTTGCATATTCACACAGAAAACGGCAGTAAACTACTCAAGAGCGTTCATTAAACACTCATTTAACCCAAAAATACTAAATAAAAGATCCTTGGCTTGTTCGTTATGCTCTCTATTTGAAAATCCAATTGATTAGTATTTGTTTCAAGTTTACTTCTATGTATCAACATTCATTAAAAAATGTAATTTTCCGTTTTGTATGCAGGAATTCATAAGTACGAGTAGTTAATTAAAAATTTTAACAAAAACATTAACAATTGAGTTTTAAACTCAAAAAAATACTTGAAATGTTTTTATAGTTTTGTAGCATGGACTTTTTTTTAGCAAAATAGCAATAATAACTACTACAATATCAACAAATGAATAAGTCTTCCAAAAATATCTTAAAGATTGTAGTAAAGTTTATTGAATAGTTCACGAAAAATGTTGTTCCTTATTGTCTTACTCGGTTTATTGGTGTAGATTATTTTATTTCGGTCGTTTTCAAATGTAACATTCTAACTTGTTTTTAATTAGATTTGTTCAAAGTTATGAAACTGAAAGTCTGTAAAAAATACTTCTTTTCTCAAATGTGCAAAAAAAAATGACAAACATGATTTTCATAAATCTTAAAGGGTAAACAAAATTCGCTATACACTTTCATAGGCCATAAACTTATTTTAGCTCATTTACTTGCTACATTTATTGCAAATAAACATTATAAATTTAATATTTATCTAAACTAATCTAAATTGAATGTCAAAACTTAGCAGGTGGCTGAGAGTGTACACTAAGAAATATTTCATATTCTCTAAACTCAACCACACACACGCACATACATGCATACATACGTATGTATGTACATACATATGTATGTATGGGTTTCAAAATTTTACATTGATTCATTATATTATGCATTTACTTATTCCTTAAATCAAAAGCACAACAATAACCTGAATGAATGGATGCATTTATTAGATTTACATTTATACGTGTGTACCCAGCAAGCCATATGAGTCCGAAAAGAGTCTTTTCTGACACCTTTTTCGGAGCATTAACGCTCTTTATGAGCCCAAAAAACAATCATAATTGCTCCGAAAACCTTCAGAAAAGAGGGTCATTACATTCGAAAATGGTCCGTCAGAAAGAGCTCTTAGATAATGTCAGAAAAGAGTCTTTTATGAGGTTTTTCTTGGGATCTGTGTAATCTTGTTTTTATTATTCTTCTGTGGTACAGCTATGTTTTTTTGGTACACACATAATTAAGTGGAATTTCTTAATTATACTGCGTGTCGACTCAGGACAGTAACAAGCAAATTTTTTTTCGCTCCGAAAATGCTCTTTTGTTGGACTCTTTTTTGACACCTTTTTCGGAGCGCTCCTAGAATGGTATGCTGGGTATGTTTACATATTTTACATATTTATCATGGTGTAGGTGTAGTTATTTGTGTGTGTAGTACTCTTCCTTCTAGATTTGAATGTGTATGCCCGCCGTAATAGTACATAAATAAGCATATAAACTTCCAAACACATAAACACACACAAAAGGCTTTGTAAAATTTCTGAAAATTTATTTTAAAATTATTATCGTCATGTTATACTAAATATGATGTTCTCTTCTATTTATCTGTTTCCCAAAAGAGCAGCAACAGCGGCAGCAGCACCAATGCCAACATTAGCAACCATAGCAACAAACTTTAGTTTTATATGCTCAATTTATGTTTTATTATGTGCACACAACTTTGTTGGAGTTTTTTGTTTAGCTATGTGAGAGGCATACTAAACGAGTTATGATGTTTGTAACACATTGAATAATTTTTTAATTTTATGAAAAAACAGCTCATGGCCCAAAAATAAAGAAATCGTTTCTCAATTTTTCTTTTCGGAAAACGAAGGCTCTGAGTGTCAGGTATCCCTTAAGGATATTATGAGAATTATGGGTACCGCATCATGCCTCATATACCTACTAGTAACGTTTTGTGGACGAATAAGTGCATATATAGATTGAGAACTCCCTCATAAAGGTGGCGTTACAATGACCTAATGTAAACTTAAAGCTAGCTCAGATAAGATATTCTAATCGATGTAGACGCTTTTAAATGGTCGGAATCATAGCATTGACATGAAGGCTTTTGTGGACCTTAGGTAACTGCCATAGATTAGCGGCTCTTTTTTAAATTTGATAGAATTGGCAACAAGTTCTTTTAGCTGTATTTGCAAGGCACTGTTTAAAGGTTACGCAAGGAAATTTAAGCTATCTTTTCATGATTTCTGTGGAAATTGTTATGATAAATATGATAACTAATCGTTGAAAAATTGATCTGCCTTATAGAGAACAAAGACATAGGACACTGAACGGTCCGCAGCTCGAACTGAGTGATCTGTTGGGGTGATCGTGCATTGATTTGGCATCACGGTTCAATTAGTCGAACGAAATATAATCGAAATATAAATAACGACATCAACTAGTACCTATTGTATAACACAGTTTCGGGACTATTTAAGTTCGTAAAATATTAATGTTTGATGATGTAGAGATGTAGATTTCTATGACTTTAACCTTTGTGTAATGAAAATAAGTTTACATCTTTATTTGTTACGTTCAAGTATACCATGTGCATAAAATATTTAAACTAAATACGTATAAAGGACTTTGAATATTGTTTTAAAATAAATTTAAAAATTAGGAACTGATACCCTACAAAGATCAAAAGTTAACGCATGTGCTGTTTAAATCTAATAAGCTCCTAGCGGGAAAAATATGCAGTAAAGAATTTATTTTATGCAGGCACAAGTACTCTCAGACACATTGCAAAATCCTTGCAATTTTTGCTAACGGCTGATGGCAGACCTAAAGAAGAACCATTTGAATGACTTCCGTTGAAGACTTGTAAGAATAACTGTAAAGTAATGAATAACTACATACACCCTGCAAATAACGCGACTAGTCCATACATGCATGTAAAGACTAGTCCAAAGAGGAGTAGGAGTACTCCAAAACTACTCCAAATATATGAAAAAAGGTGGTCCATTTAGCATTGCGATGTCCTAGGATTGTACCATATAACCCATCGGAGTAGTCCCAAAACTACTCCATGGAGTACTCAAGAGGGTTAGTTTTAAACAACAACAACTCAATATGCAATTTGACCATGTTGTAAGTAGTTTATTTCATCTAAAATGGATCACGTAGTCCAATATTATTTGCAGGACATACATAGGTACTCCTATTGAAATGCTCGAAAAAGAAAGCCTAATTGAAGGTCCAATAAATCAAGTATTTGAAGAGAAGCCCTAGCAATTTTTCCCACTGGGACGTCTGAATATCTTACAAACATAAAAATTCGTATTTATGTAGTGATCTATGATCCCGCACAGTCATTGCCTAATTATGTCTCCTTCTATTTAATGTTTTTTTTTTTTTTAATGTAAAAAGACCCATATTTAATGTTTGCAGTTGCCATTGACACTGTGCACTCTGGTTTTATTTGCATACTCCCATGCACACTTACACGCATACACAACTAAACAATCTCATACATATTTGTATGGTTATAATATGTCTTTGTGTGGGTTTATTTGTTTGTTTTCTGTCATGTACATACACATATATCAAGCAACACATACATTGAACAGTTAAAGTATAATTTTTGATTGTTATTTTGTTTCTCCATAATGATTTATTATATTACTATTGTTATTGCACTAGTTTTTGTTCTTATGCTTCTCACTGTGCCATTATTTTTGTAAGTATTTGTTGGTGTGTGTTTGTGTGTAAATGTGTTTGTATTCAATGAAACTAACAATCAACCATTACATTTAAACAAAAGACAATTACATACAAATGCAGATGAACATGTTTATGTATAAGCTATATATATAGTTACCCTGCTTTACATATTCTATTGTTATTGTTGCTATTTTAATTATAATTTTGATCTTATTAGTAAATTATGACTGTTTACAATTTAGAATTTATATGATGTGTTTAGTTTTTTATGGTCTTATTGTTTTGCTTCTTAATAAATGTTTATCCACTTTTGTAATTATTACATTTTATTGTTTCTGTCTGCTATTCTTTAATAGGAAAATTTGCAAAAATTGTCCAAAAAGCGTTATTTTTGCTTAGAATAATTTGTCATTTACATTGTAATAAATTTATGCTTTCACAATATATATATAAACAAAATTTTAACTTCGTTTTATGGAGAGTTTTATTCTTGGAATTAGTTTTAAGCGGTGTGACATCGACATCTTCTATATGTATCCATTTGTGATAGCTTTTGCTAATTGTTCTTCTAGAGATTGAGTTAGATTGTTACCAAGGATTATTAAAGTCTTTGTTGGGAGGGATTTCGGTTCTGAAAATTATTCTAAAGGCAATACTTTCCAAAATAAGAGTTTTAATTTCATTGTTCCAGAAAATTAAATCTCTTATTTTGGATGATGGGCACTAGGCTATTAAGCGAGAACAAACATTTTGTCTGTTAGCATTTTCCAATTATTCTCGTGCAGACTAATAATAATTGTTTTTTAAGGACTCTACTAAATCAAGTTTGTATGATAACTTCTCTTTTGATTATTTTAGAAGTATTTGACGGTATCATTTTTTGAATATATTTAGATAGACAACACATTTCTGAGTTTCTATTACTTTGGTTTTAAAAGCAATTAAATAAAGTGAAATGCGTTATTTTCTCTGATCACCACTCTTAAGTAAGTTTTTGACCTGATTATTCTCCCTATCATTATTCAAAAGCTTCAAAGGATTAGGTCGACGTATATAAATTTCCTAATTGTCTAAAGTTTCTGCTAATTGAACGATATTGGGCTATTGCCAGAAGAAAAGTAAATGATTGATACTATAGGGTTTTATAAGACGAAATTAAAATTAATTTATTTTTTTTAAATGCTGGTTTAAAATTATTCAATTGTTTTTTTTTTCTTTTTTTTTTTTTTTGTTGATACATTAACTTTATGTGAACAATACTTATAAATATTTGAGATCTCAAATACTTACATTGTAATCTATATTGTAACCAAAACACAGAATTTCTATGAAAATCATTCAAATGTAAAGGGTGATTTTTTTAGCAACATTTTTTTTTTTAAGAGAAGTAACGCTCTGGCAATTAATATGCCTATATATAATTGCGTTACTTTCTTTTGAAAAGGGATAAATTGAAGAAGTAAAGGTGGTGAAAGTAAAAGAAAGCTTCATATTACAATTCTGCAATTGCGCATTATGTTTGTTTTAGTGCAGCATTGCAGCGCTTCTGGTGGTAAAGTAGGCGCATTATATTTAAAGCTTGATTTTATAGCCTTTATTTAATTATTTTACTTCGGTGGCATTTGAATGCTTTACCACCGAGGGATGGCGCTGTGATAAATATTAGTTATGATGAATAGAAAGAAAACTAATAATTATCAGAAACTGATGTTGTTTTTGTGGTAGCGGCTGGGAATCGAACCCGGGAACAAATACCAATTCATTCTTAATGATCAAATGCGCTAACCAGTTAAGCTTCAACACTCTCTTTTTGGCAAGACAATTTTTGGCAGCTTAGTTCTTTTCGTGTAAACATGTTATAGTTAAACATGTTCAGTTTAGTCTATAATTTAACCGTGAATCGACTTACAAACGAACAATGCTTGCAGATTATTGAATTTTATATATGTATGTAACTAAAATTCAAGTTAAATGAAGATCCACTTTCTTATCGGAAAATAGTGCTTTTGGTTAAATGAATACCTAAACAAGCAAAATTGTCCCATTTGGTGTGAAGAGCAGCAAGAAGCATTGTCAAGCCAATTCCTCCTGAAAAATGCACTGTTTGGTGTGTATTATGATGCGATGGCATCAAAGACGACGAAGGCAGGAATTTTACTGTAAATGGCTAGCGCTACTATGCGATGATTCCATTTTTTTGTTTCCCCCCAAAATGGAAGAGCTGGACTTAGCTGACAAGTGGTTTTAACAAGACGGAGCCGCAATGCCACACAACATGCGAAACGATGTTTTTAGTGGGGATTTGTTGAGGCTTGAGGTCAAGCGTGCAACGGTTGACGCACTGATAGCTAATATTAAAGAATTTATTCGTGATATACTGATCTTTCTATTGGAGAGTCTATTGAAGAATTTAACCCAGCATATGAGCTATTTGAAGCGTAGCCGCGATCAACATTTACATGAAATCATCTGTTAACATTGAATTATGTAGATTGTTCTATTGACTCAAGTAAAGACTTCATACATTTCTCTAAATTGTATGTGTTTTCCGAATCCGAAAGCTTTTAAAAAACCACTCTTTATATTGTATGGCTCTTACCCAGAGAACTGTAACTGAAGATGATATGCACAGATGTCCACCACGTCAACATAAAGACATGTAGATTATTTTATAAAAATTTTCAATTAAATTTTGGCTATTTAATTTTGTTAATCACATCACGAATTTTTAGTTTTATTGCTGATCTCAATTCGATTGTGTAGACTCTATCATTAACATGGTCTTAACATCTGGATTTTCGTGAATTTATGCGATTGATAAATTTACAATAAACTCATTTTTGAAATAAATTCAATTTTGAAACCACACATTAGTGATATATAAATATCATCCATAGTAGAGCAAAATTTAGTGGTTAACATTCCTTGATAAAATAATCCATAAATCACGTTTCCATTCGAATCACATAGCGGTCCATACAGCGTCACGTTCATCATAAACAAATTGAATTTTTAGAAGCCCAAATTTGGTAGCTTTATCGGCCAAATTCTTAAAACCGATCTCAGAACGCAATTGTATTCACCGAAGATATTAAGAATTTTATGAAAATGTATCTTTTACAGTTCCTAATGAATTTTCTATAAAAATCTAATTCGTTGTAACAACTGTCACAGCTTCTGCTACTGATATGTGAAAATTTTAAAAATCTTTCTTTTATTCAATTTTATTAGCCCTTGCTAACAAAGTGTAATACAAAACCAACGTATTTAACGTTAAAACTAAACTATAAAAATTACCAAAACTATTTACAATCATAAGTAATCCTCTTTGTGCTTTAAGGATAAAAAAATCTTTACCTGGTATGAAGGAGAAGCATCTGCAAATGAATTGTACAATGGACGCTTAAATCTCATTACGAATCATGATGAGTATGGTAAGGCATCGGCAAATTTAACAGCAATACGTGAATCAGATCAGGGTTGGTATCACTGTCAAATAGTTTTTCCCAATCGTACACCGAGTATACGCAATAACGGTACATGGTATTATCTGACGGTGCAAGGTAAGCTATTTAAAACTAACAACTCCAACTATTAATAGCACTAATACTTTGGCATACATTTACACAAACCTCGTACAAATGACACAATTATGTACTGGCATGATACTCACCCACACAACGTAAACAAAAACAACAGCTCGTACTAAAGTAACAATGTTTTAACCCATTTGCATACTGTCATACATACACTTTTTGTAAAACAAACTAATGAACTTTTATTGTGTTACTAAGTTTATCCTTGTATCGTTTTTATTTTCTATTTTACATGTGTTTTTATCTCTACATTTTTGTTTTTTTAGGTGGCTCTCTAATAAAAATACCACCAGTGAATCAAACAATTATGGAGGGACAGACAGCATTCTTTCACTGTGTGATGAAATATCCAAATGCATCAGAGACCTCTTGGTTTAAGGATGGTGTTTTATTGCAAGATATACCAGATCTAATACATCGTTCACGTTTGAGTCCACAAGGCAGTTTGAGTATTGATCCAACTATGATGAGTGATTATGGTGAATATGAATGTCATGTGCGCAGTAATGATGATGAAGTCCAAACCGCCAAAGCGTTTCTAAATATACAATGTAAGTTGGTGTGTGTCACTAGGATTCAATGTATTGTTTTTTTTATACTGAGTACAAGCGGGATATTTCGTTTTGAATGTAATCCTCAAAATATACTTCTGATACAAAATCGTCTTCTCAGTCATTATTGATGGAATAGGATTTTATTCAGGTGAATTTCTATTCTTGCAATCTGATTGTACGAAATTTTTTGAGGTATTCTGCGATTATATCGAATAGTTGCTATAAGTATCTATAGTGCCATTCAATTTAGGATTATCTACATGGTATTGATCATTGATGATAGCCAATAAAAAAGTCAATAAAAAAAATCAATCCCACAAAAATAGTTTAATTTTCTGCATTGGTCGTTGAATTGGTATTTGATGTTTCTGAATTAAATCGTACCTTTGCAATCTCAGCAACGAAATTGTGTATATGACAGGTTTTTTTAGTTCTCTTTTATACACTGCTTAGTTGTTACGATTTTGGAACGGGAAGATATTGCATCTATACAATCAACAGTTCCATAGTGTCGACTGTATTTGTAAAACTCTTAAAGTATAAAAATCTGTTTTGGAAAATTTTCTGAGTCGTTTAAGCAATATACGTCCTATCTTTAATGTGAGCCTTTAAATTTCTTAAAAATTGTCTTAAGCTCTAATGACTACCTTAAACATGTTGGTATCCATAGCCAAACTCACATTTCTTGTTTAATTTACGTTTTAAAATGACTTTATTTTTTTTTTCATTATAACACTTTTACCTGCTTTCTGCAGTTGAAACTATGGACTTTTAGAAAAATTTTTTACAGAGCAAAAACTGCAAAATATTTTTATTGATGCAAAAGTTTGCGAACCAAAATTTTGAAACGAATCCTGATAAATATATAACAAAAACAATTACTAATATATAGCCAGTCAAGCACGATCATATAATACCCTACACCCAGAAATGGGCGCTATATAAAAGCAATGATCTATTATGTACCAATTATCCAAAAATTTTGTGACATGACTGCTGTGCATAAAATTATTTGCCGCATAAAATTATTTGTTATCTCAATATAAACATTTTTAAAAGATTTGTTCATGTTCAAGTTTTTTCAGAAGTGGGTATTATATGGAAGATTTAACTCATTATGTCCCGCCCGCTATAAAATTAGAAGTTATGTCAAATTTTATTTCGATAGCACATTTTTAAGAGATTTATGGTCGTTAAAGTGATTTCGGAGGTGTGCTATGGGAACTATGACTAATTATGGACCGATCATCATAATATAGGGCCGATTGATTTGTATATACTACAGGGTGGCGCAAAAGTAATCCTCCTATCAGAAAAATGATATAAATTTTGCGAGGCCCCTAATGTCAATTCTGTTTTGACATTTGTGTAGTAAACACATGCGAAATACACGTTAATAAACAATTAAACAATTTTATTTTTCGAGATTAAGGTCAGTTTTTATTTTTATTTTTTATTTTTTCCAATATTTCGCTACACAATGTGTAGCATCTTCAGGGAAACAATAACAAAATTAAAAATAAAAAATTAAATTTTTTTTTTTTTTATTGTTATTAAATTTTAATTTTGTTATTGTTTCCCTGAAGATGCTACACATTATGTAGCGAAATATTGGAAAAAATAAAAACTGACCTTAATCTCGAAAAATAAAATTGTTTAATTAATAAAAAGGTCGAACAATCAGTTAAATAGTTAATAAACAATGTTACGCTACACTGCTCCAGAACGCGGAATATTGCAGAACTGTCATTAGGGGCCAATCGCAAAATTTATAGCATTTTCCTGATTAGAGGATTACTTTTGCGCCACCCTGTATATGATATATATATATGTGTTCAATATTATTTGGATACCAACATTCGTAAGGGTGCTACACTCTTTAAAGTAATTTTTGGAAGTGGGCCTTATATGGGAGGTATGGTCAGTTAGGCACCGATCTGGACACAATTTGTAGTAAGATACTAGCATAAGTTCAACATTTATGATCGATAAACTATGTCGGAAGGACATTTTAATGGGGCTAAGTGAAATAGGGGGCCGATTGCATAAAAATATCTTCAAAATTGCGACCTGGATTTTCAACACTAGTTTTATATGGAAGCCAGCCAGACGAACGGACGGCCATCCTTAAATCGACGCAAGAAATAATTCTGAGTCGATCGAAATACATACTTTATGGTGGGCATTGGACTAATATTTATGGGCGTCATAAACATCAGTAGGTGTTAGGTATAAATAATTAAAAAAAAATACAAGGAGTATGTTTTAAGAAGACAAATTTTCATTCATTCATAAATGGAATCACCCTCATATCTGTGCATACAATGTGATGTACATACATACAACACAGAAAACTTCTATATTTAACTTGCAACGTATTTGTTTCTCTCATTCACAGATAAAGCCAAAGTAATTTATGCACCACCAGAGGTTTATTTACCATACGGACAGCCAGCAGTTTTAGATTGTCATTTTCGTGCGAATCCACCATTAAAGAATCTTCGATGGGAAAAAGATGGACTACTCTTTGATTCATACAATGTACCAGTAAGTCATACAAATGCAACACCATTTCCCTTAAGTCTGTGTTGGAAAAGATTAAAAATACATCAAGGCAAATAAGTTACTCTTAGAAATGGTGTTGATTTGTGTATATGCATTTATTTTTTTGTATCATAAAATGTGTGTGTATATATGTACCATATTTCTAAGTTTGTATTTTTCGATTCTTGCATCTTCAGGGTGTATTCTATAAAATGAATGGCAGTTTATTCTTTTCAAAAGTTGATGAATCACACGCTGGCAGTTATACATGCACGCCATACAATGATCTGGGCACCGATGGTCCATCGCCAGTCATTAGTGTAATTGTTTTGCGACCACCAATATTCACAATAACACCGAAAGCAATTTACATACAGAAATTGGGTGAAACTACTGAATTGCCATGTCAAGCCATCGATCGAGATGGCACTAATCATCCGTCTATTGATTGGAGAAAGGTAAGTTCTATGCGTACGATTATTATTTCAAATTAGGTAAGCGTGTGTGTATGTTTATATCCACATATGTAAGTTTGGTTATTGCTTCATTAATAGTGATTATGCGACTTTACAGTCTAACAAAAAAAAAAACCGAATGTCAGTCTATGTGACCAACATGTGACTGTGTCTAATAATGAGGCATGCATATATTTGAAGAAGTATGAATCAATATATCAGTTACTTACACAAGTAATGAAAGACAATTATAACAATAATGAACATAACTTTTAAGGAGCTTAATGCTTATCTCAATTTTTGTTTATTGTAGAGAAAATTCACGTATCATGTTTAGCTTTATTACAGTCTTCTTTTAATATTCTAAATTATTCTCAATCCATTTATAAAAACCTTTCACTTTTGTAAACACAGCCGGCAAAAGACGGTTATCGCCACAAGTTCTAACACCCAACGATACAATACCCAATTGATGATATTTCTGTTTTCTATTTACATATTCTTGGTAAAATAATGCACCACCAGAATCTCCTTTACAGACATCAACTTCATTTACACCAGAACCGCAGATTTCAGTTGAGTCATTGAAAACACTATAACGATATATTTCACGACATTTGGTTATATCTAAAATGGGCACATCAGCTTTTAATAGAACAGCAGATCGTATTGCTTTAGACGAGATTAGAAATTATTAGAAGATAGTTACTTTTTTATGAATCACATAATTGTGTAAATACAAACTTTTTTCTGTTGCACCCCAACCTGCTACAGTAGCTTGTTTAGCATCATATGTGTTTTCTGGGTTAGGAATACATATCGGATAAAAGGATCCTGCAAAAAATGTACGAATATAGCACTTTTAGTAATTTTTAATAATATAATATTTTAATTGTTTTCTATTTTAAAGCTGTTATTATATATTAAGATGTCTTTCAAAAACATATAAAATCATTAGAAGTTTTTCATAATTTTTTTCTAGAAAGCAAAAATTAATAAATATTTTTTTTGGTGAACATTCACATTTTCTCAAATTTATAATGAATCACTGTGCAAAAACTTTACTTACATTCTTAATTTTAATGACTTCCAGAATTCGTTATTTCGTAGCTTTATTTGGCACTTTTTGTATTACTAATTATATGTTAGAGAATTACTTTATATATATCTTAAAAAGTTAATAATTATAAAATCCAAAAATTTATTTCAAATAAATAGAATTAAAGAAGTTAGTCCGCTTTCACACGTTTTAAGTCTGACTTTTCAAGGCAAGTATCTAATGTTAGATGAGAAGGGAAAATAAAATAAAAGCTATACATACTTGATGATTCTAGTCATTTTTCTAATTTCCTTTTGTTTTCTTCTTTTATTTTGTCCGTCTTATTCTGCACGAAGTTATTTGCATAAGAAAGTAATAACTCGATGGTAAAGAGCACAAAAATTTAAGATACGCATGTAAACGAAATGGCAGGTTCAAAGAAGAATTGAACAAAAGCTGGTCATTTAAAACTGAAACGTGTGAAACAGCCCTTACTATATGATTATAAATCTTTATTAACATCAGTTTGCAATAAATGTTCTCATATTTATTAAGTTTGTTTATTTATATCATTGATATTTCTTTTATTTCGGCTCGAGTTCATTCAATTATTTTTACTGAAGGTAGGAATTGTTACATGAAAATTATTATTAAAATTTATTGATATTGGGTTCGAATCCTAAGCCAAGAAAAATTATCAATAAATTTTAATAATAATTTTCATGTAACAATTCCTACCTTCAGTAAAAATAATTTAATGAAAAATTAAATTTAATGAACTCGAGCCGAAATAAAAGAAATATCAATGATTTAAAATTAACAGTTCAAAATAAAAATAATAATTTTGTATATTTATTTTATAACATTTTGTTTTAATCAGTCTAGAACTACATATTTTAAAAAACTATAAAAATAAGTTCTTATTTTTCCGGTTAAAAGTGGCAAAATTTTAAGGGATTACTTTTGGGACATTGCGAACAAAAAAAGGTTCTTTTTCTACTAGTCTGGTCGACAATTACCAATTGCTTTTCAACTTAATTTGTAACGACAACATCACTGCTGAGGGGTGTGAGATATCTTTCATCAAAACTTAAACTGAAATACTCCTTTGCTACTCCCGTTTGAATTGGAGCTTTCAGTCATAATTTGCAAAAACCTTCTTCCTTCATTTAATTGGTTAAAGTTACATTTATAATTAATTTTTACTAACATTTGTTCTTTTTAAGAGACAAATATGTTTTTAGAAAGGATTTTCGTGATTTATATCCTTATATCAAATACAATGAGCGTCAATAAAAAGTCAGCACTACATATTATTAGAAGAAAAGCTTAATTATATTAATATAAATAATATTATATTAAAAAAATTATATTGCATTTTTATATAGTTATTTAAGTACAATTTAATTAATAAAAAAAGGAACAAAAAAGCGTTTACAAATATAATTGAATAATTGTTCAAATAGACCAATTTTTACTCCTCAAAATAAAGTAGACAGTTATTCGCATCCTTATGCAAAAAAACCCCCGATTTCGTTTCTTTTTTTGAGATTTAAATTCTACTAAATAGCTTTATAAAAATGCAATATAATTTGCTAATATAAGCTCTTCTTTTAATAATATTTGGTGTTGACTTTATTTTGAGGCTCACTGTTTCTTTTTTAAACATATTTCCATAAACAAATTTCATTACAACCCTTCACCAAGTTTTCACTAACTCAAAAAGCTTCAACTTATAATTTTCTAAGACAAAAGCGAAGAATGTGAATTTATCGGAGTATGATGAATTTCTTTAATTCAATCTGGACTATTAACTTGTCTTAGCAAGCCAAACTATGAGTTACATTAGGATATAGTAAGACACAATTTTAAAAACCAAAAATAAAGAATAATAACATATTAATTTATATAAGAAACTTTAGCTGATTACAAACTGTTTGTTGATACTTAATTATCACCAAAATTTATCTCAAAAACAAGTAAGAAAGTATAGTCGGTCAAGCCCGGTCATATAATACTCTACAACCAATGGGGCTCTATAAGGAATATATGACCTATTCTGGACCAATCATAAAAACATTTTGTGGTAAGACTTCTTTGCATGTAAATATTTTTCTGTGTCAAATTTGAACTCGATAAACACTTTTAAAATATTATTACATGATTTTTGTTTTCGATTCTTTAGTAGCTTTTACTAATTATTAACCCATCGTTATTAAAATAGGTGTCATGATTTCTGTATATATGAAACTTATTTGTGTTGAATTTTATTTGGATACCAGCATATTTAAGAGAGAGCATTAGCTCTTTAAAGAGATTTTCTGAAGTGGTCTTTATATGGAAGCTATAGTGAATTATGGACCATTCTGTACAAAATTTGTAGATGTGATTATACTTTATATACAACTTAATTGTTGCGAAATTTGTTTGGTACGTGCATAAATCAAATATTTATGACCCATAAACCCATATTTTCATATAATAGATTTTTTCGAAATATGTTAAAAATTACAATGTGTTCTCTGCGCCCAAACTTTAAATGGACTGCCAGCCAGCCAGAACTGATTCTAAGTTGATCGGTATACTTTAAGGTATGTGTTATATTTATGGGCGTTACAAACATCAACACAACTTCAATATAACCGTTCTACTATGGTGGTGTTAGATATAATAACCATTATCTACTTGAGCCCCAAACCATGTAAACTTGTGATATTATTCAATAATTGTAAAAAAAAAACTTACTGCCCAAATAATCATTATCCAGCTTTAGTAGAGCAATATCATTTTTAAACGACAAATGTGAATATGCATGATGCACTATAATTTTAACCACATTAACATCAATTGTCGTAGCACAAATATCATCTCCAGCTAAATCTGGAGCACAGTCTCGTTCTTCAGTAATATCATGTTCTCCCAAACGAACGCCAGACCTAGAAAATTAATGAAATGTAGCAATTAATGAAATCTAAATCAAGAAAAAAAAGTAACATTATTTCCACTTACAATTCATAAAACTCCTGTGCCACACAGTGTGCAGCTGTTAGAACATATTTTGTGGTTATTAAACTGCCACCACAATGATAACGTAATTTGGTATTGTACAGCAGTAATGCAGTCCAAGGAAATTCCATTAATGTTGTTGCATTTGCAAATGAAATTCGTTTACCAATCAATGAACCACAAATGACAGACGTATTTTTTAATATTTCCACGCCTGCAGGATTAACCATATCAGTGTCTGAATTCAAATTGGAAAGTTTGAATTCGATTTTTTGGCCCACACTCGCCTCATCAACATCGTCTTGTGATAAATGCGTAAGTTGACTTAAAAGAATATCACTCAAAGGCAAGTCATCTTGGATTGTAGTTGGAGTGTTAGGTGTAGTAGTGACTAGAGTATTTACAGGATTTTCATGATTCTTCTTAGAATTGATGACATCAGATATTACTTCAATAGCTTTTGCATCATTTGTAAAGGCAATATTTAATAATGTTGAGAAATCTTCATTGGTAAGAACTATATTAGGTGATGTATTTTTGTCAGATTGTAACTGAGTAAGATATAAAATAATAATTATAATAATATTACTTTTATTTTTAAATTACACTTAATTGCAAA
Organism: Bellardia pandia; assembly: GCA_916048285.2. Lineage (NCBI taxonomy): Eukaryota > Metazoa > Arthropoda > Insecta > Diptera > Calliphoridae > Bellardia > Bellardia pandia. The sequence goes on from OU696530.1 coordinate 30,819,191, forward strand.
ACCACATATGTACATACCATTTCTTCTGTTGATAAACATTTCGCTGTATTTTCATTTGATTCACTATTTTCTTGTTTATTTATTACTGCTTTATTACAATCTGTGTTCAATTTTGGATATGCTGTCGAAGATGCTAAGCATATAGCAAAAAAAATCACATTATGGCAGCGTAAATTCATTTTTCAATATTTATTTAATCGTTATTTCTATATTATTCTATACAAAATATGTTTCTATTATTGTTCAAACACCGGTAATCACAATCGAACTGAACCCATGTAAACCACAGAAGCTTTTAAATTCATAACATGTTAAGATAACAGATTTTATACCCAAGTTTTTATTTAACACTTGACAGAAGTAAAGGAATGAATTCTTTATTTATGTATTGTAATATTTACGATTAAGATTAAATATTTAGATTTTGGTAATTATTTACGCTTTAGGTCTTTTTTATAAAAAATTTTAATTTTATTTCAATATTTCGCTACTCTTTGAGTAGCTTCTTCAGGAAAAAAATTTCAATTTTATAAATTTCAAAATAATAATTACCAAAATCCAAAAAGAGCTAAAATAAACAATAATAAGTAATAATAAATTTATTTAGACACAAGAATCAAATTCAGTAAACCCTTAACTTTCTCCTCATACACTGTCTAGCATAGGGGAAGATGTTGAAAGGAATATGTTATATTTTTCCCATCGAAAAGGCCTTATGAAGATTTTCACTACATTCTCTAACTAGTTTCGCTATTTGTCTATTAGGATCCGTCTCTAAACCATAATTGATCAGCTCCTTCTTGTTAACAATTCTAAGTCCGTTTGTTATAAGGCTATAAGAGATCCATTATAATACCAAGACTGGTATGATACCTAAAAGATTATGTTATATTTTTCCAATGGAATAGATAGACCTTCTGAATTTTTGGACTATATTCCTTAACTAGTTCCGCCATTTTTCAGTTAGGATACGTCTGTGAAGAAGAATTGATCAGCTCCTTTCTGTTAGTCCACTAATCCCTGTTTGATCATAAGGGCCTGAAAGGTCCATTATAATACCAAGACTGATAGCAGAGTGCTAGAGTGTAACATGACATTCTCAAATATTTTTAGAATACATATGTATGTGCTCCTCCAAGTAACCTCCTGTAAGCGAACAACGGATTTATAAATTCTTTACCAAGATATTCAAATGTGGATTGTGCAAAATAGAATTCAAAGTAAAAGATGCCCAGATACTAATACGTTCAGCGATCTGTTCCAAATTTGACACTAAAAGAGGAAATAATTTTGTATTTTCTATTAACAAATTAAATTGGAAATAGTTAACTTTTAGTGAATGTGCCACTAATTATTTTCTTTCAAACATAATTTAAACTGAAATTAAAATTTTATTTATAAAACTTTTTTAATAAAATTTTGACATTTTTATGCAAAGTACTAAAATGAAAACAAAATTTTAAATATTTTAGAGGCAACACTACAATTCCCAAAAAAAAGTTTTGAAAAATCCCAAAATTGGAATGTTTTAGATTTTTGGCCATATTGTCTACCGCAGGGGTGGGGTTATCTTAACCTTTAGAAGTATAATTAAAAGCATATTTGCCGATATGAAATAGGTAAATATTTTTGGATATCGATTTGAGAACATTTGCCCTAAAGTTGAATTTTACAAAAAATCGCTACATTTTTAATGACTCTTGTTCTCTCGGAAACAAATTTTTTTTATTTTTTTTCATTTAAAATATTTACTTTAAAGTTAGCTTTCTGAAAGATGAAAATATATTAAAATATATATAATATTGTATGTCTTCTTGAAAAATTCTCAAACAATTTAAAAAGAATGGAAATACTCAATCTTCTATTGTGGCATAATTTGAACGTTATGTTAAAGGTCTTCTGTATCAATTACTATATACCGGTCACATACTGTAAGGGTTAAAATAAAGACAACACCACATATTATTAAAAAAAATCTTAATTTTATTTATATATGCAAATAATATTATATTATAAAATTTATTGCATTTTTAAATATGGCGAACCAAGAAATATGTTACCAAGATGGCGGCTCAGTAATGGTCTGTGGTTTATATGGCGGCATCAGCGGTCGATTATCTTACATTTATAGAATTTGTAAAACCTGTTTACTTTCTCTTTATGTGAAAAATCTGATACTGATAATGAGTTATATGTTGTTTTAGTTATTTATGAATTATGCAATATATTTTGTAATCAATTTATATTTGTAGTATATATGTATAATAAACCATTTTTTAAACAATATTAATTGTTTACTTTATATTGACGCTCACAGTATAAAGGGTAACGTAATCTTTATTGTTACCCGAACTAATGGATTGTTAGTACTCCACTTTGTAGACATGATATGTTCGTCCATATATTCTTATTAGATGTCAAACTTGACTACTCCGAATGTTTGCACTTCCAGCGTTCAGTATCGAATAATATCTTGAGCGTATTTTATGTGTAACGCCTGTACAACTTAGTCATTACTAAAGGGTTCATTTCATTCAAGGGCTTTTGCGAAATTTCTGATATATCTATCCACCTTGAATATTCTTAGTATTTTATAGTTCAACAATTCACATTAATTTACAAACCTGTACAAAATGACATAGTATTGTTTCCGGTTTCATATTTTTGAAGAAGACAGAGACTACTGTTTGACTTTGTTTGTGATTCTGTAAATGTAAATCTATATTCGCCAAACACATAACACTAAAGCCACAAAATTTTAAATTTTTTAGATTGATTTTCATACAAATTAGTTTCACTCACTATTCTTTCTACATCGTTAACCTGTCCAGCTACAAATATTTTGAAAATGGAAGCTTAACTTTCAAAAATAGTGAAAAAAATACTGATAGATATAGCGAAGAACTGCCTTTAGTTACCAGTAAACACTTATGCAAAAACCCTAGACGAGGAATCAAGAACAAATATCAGTACAATCGTAAGCAATTTGACATTTTTTTGAATGCATTGCTTTACTACATTTATTCACCATTTTTGGAAAGCACTTTATTGGGATATTTTTTTATATAAATATATTAACGCATTTAAAGATTGATAAAATAGCAGCATTTTATTATAGTTTTAATATGACAATTTTACAACTCCTTTAATGAATACACAGTTTCATGTATCTGTTTTCTTAGTAAACAATTTGCTAATAAATTATTTTAGTTAATGCCTGTACTTACAATGTGTGATCTAAACAAGTATTATCTACGTTGTGCTTGTAAAAATGTGGATTCATCATAAGCAAAGCTTTTTAAATATGTACTTCCACTAGCCGCTGGTCTACCTAAATAAAAAAGTCAAACTTAAATTAAAACGATCTAAAATTACCAGTAATTAATGCATCAACAAAACAAGATATACAAACAAGATGAAACGTAATTTGAGGTTAAAAATATTTTAGTAAATTTAAGGAAAAAAAGAATACCTAAGTAATAAAAATGTAGTTTAAATATTATTTATTTGCTATAGGGTATTAGAAAATCGTCTTAGCTGGACCATTTTCTTAAATGTATATACTTGTTTTCTTAATTATTCAAAGGCAGTCTGTGGCTATAAAAATTGTGTGCAAAATTTCAAAAAATCCCCAACGTACAGTAGTGCTGGGGAGAAATGGACAACATTTTAAACTATTTCGAAATTACGAAAAAATTAGAGTTCTTAAACACATTGTTGTATAATATTTGTGTATTTAAGTAATTTAAAAAAAAAAAATTTTAACTGATGTATGTATTTCTGAAATACTCCACTGTTGCGTGTGACACAATTTACTTGAGACAACCGAACCAATACATATTTATGTAAATCTGAAATACATGCATGCAATGCTTGTTGATGTATTTATTTGATTTAAGTGTTAACAATAAATTATATCAACTTATCAATTCATTCATACTAAACAAATTATTTTTAGTTCTTCAAAAATTTTTTTTTTTTTTTGAATTTGTTTAAAATGGCAAAAAAATTAATTTGAAAACACGCTTTATTTTTTTTATGTTAAATCAGGTCTGCTGAGATTCATTCTAAAAAAAGCTAAATTATTTTGAAATGTTTATCATTTCCAGAAATTGTTTTATTTTATAATTCTCGTAATTTTATCACAATTCTATAAATGTATATGTATACAAACCGTGTATGATTTCGGAGTTATTTGCCCTACTGTGTAATTTATTTAGTTATTATTTGTGTATTGAATTGTAAACTGATTTAAGCAGCTCAAGAATGTGAGGACCTATCGCCGGAAGTTTTGGCCAAAGTGATGGAAAATGCCATAAAAAGGGCTCAAATGACAATCAACTGTGACGGCGGCCATTTAAAAAAAAATTAAAAGACCAAACAAAAATAATCCCAAAGAAGAATCAAAGTTTTTCATTTTTTTTTAATTACAGCCAAAAAAACAACGGAAGTTTACTTTTGCGCCACCTTGTACAATTTTAATGAAAGTTCCAGACAACCTCGATATTTTTTGCTATTTTCTTCTAATATATAACTTATAATGATAATAGTAACTGTTATGCTTAGTTTTCACTATGTCATTTTTGTTGTCAAATTGTTGAAATTGTTGGCAATTGTATGAAGACGGGTTGTCATATGGCGTCATCTATGTTTGCAATGATGATTGCACAATGATTGGACAATTTGACAACAAAAATTACATAGTGAAAACATAGTGAAAACGCGGCCTTAGCAATTACCCCCTTTCATTTAAATCCAAAAGCAAACAGTTGTTATTAAACTCTTTTATTTAACTCACAACAGCGAAAATCAAAGTTGTTCTTTGAAACACTACATATGTATTAAAATATTGAACATAATAAAGAGAAAATATTAATTTTTAATTTTTTTTTTTTTAATAATCTGCTTAATTTCATAGAAGGATGGTTCACCATTGCCCGAAGAACGTGCCACAGTTAAGGATGGTACTTTGACCATAACAAATCTCATTGAAACGGATCGTGGCATGTACGAATGTGTGGCAACTAATGAAGCTGCCACCATAACAGCGGAAACCGAATTAATAATTGAGAATATATCGCCAAGGCCACCATATAATTTAACAGCAAATAGTACAGAAACAACCATAACCATACGCTGGCAACCAGGTAAGTGTCAAAGGAACACGTACATGAATATATGTATGTATTTATTTCTTCTACTACAATGTATGGTGCACATCCTTTTGTATATATGTTATACATTGTGTGTTTATATTCATGTATAAAATTTGTATTCATAATTAAATTTCTGCTATTGTATTTAGTTGGACTTAATGTTTCTATTTAATTTTTGTGTAATTATTAGAAATTCTTCTTGCAGCATAATAGTGTCTTGCTTGCTTGTAATTTAAAGTTTACCGAAATATTTTACAATTTATGTTTGTTTCATAATTAAGTTATTAATTGCTATGGGCTAAATATTGACTAACTAGTAATTTGCTAGCATTTACCATTAATTAAGTAATACAATATTATAACAAAACTTTTATTGTACTTAATAAATATTGTACTATATTTAAAATTACTTAGTATTTTTAACAAAAAAAAATAAACTTTTCAATTATGTTTATAAAATAACATTTAATAGGTACAATTACAAATAATTTTGTAAGTTTTATAATTAGTTGTAAAGTATTTTTTTATTTTCAATTATTTATTAATGAATTTATAATAAAAAAATAGACTACGAGAATAAACAATTTAGTCTTCAACTTTCAAGTTACATTTGTATAGTTTGTTTTAATGCTGCAAACGAAAAGCTGTTGTCAGAGTAAAGCATTTTTCACACAAAATCCTGCCAACCTATTTGAACGCTATTGCTACATACAGCTGTGTGCAACTAATTAAGGACAGTAGTATTCAATATTTAAATCGTTATGTTAAAGCTAATATATATGTAAAAAAAAGCATAGCTTTACACTTTTAATTTTTTTCTTTCTTGTGCTTTTTATAATTTGTAAAATAATTTGATAGTGTCCTAAATTAAGGACAGTGATCAATTTTTTAACATTTTTAAATTCAGGTATTTTTTAAAAAATAGATTAAATTAATTATAATTACACAGAGTATTTTTCAGTTAATAAAAAGTTCTTAATACTTGCTTAACATGTGTAAAAGCAAATCCTGTTTTGTAGTACTCGAAAGATCATTTTACAAATGCATCAGGACGGAAAAACACTTATCGGGAAATCGCAAAACAGCCTTGAATGTTTTAAAAACAATGGGTTTTAAGCAAAAACAATGGTTTTTCAGAAAGCATTTGACTACAGAAAAGGTGGCCCGTTAAAAAAAGAAACTGTATTACGGTAGTTCATGAAGATGATTGTGCGCGAGTAAAAAAAATCACATAAATCAGCAAAAGAGATTCAAATTGCAGTATTTAACCCAAATGAGGCAAAATTGAAGGATTTCTGAAGGAAGGTCACCAAAAAATGCGACTCGAATTCGCAAAGAAGTACCTTCAATGGACGGATGTAGAATGAAAAAAGTATTATCATCTCTCCTGATAGAAAAAATATGTTCGCTTTCCAAAGTTGAAAGAATTTGATCCAAAGTACACCCGCGTCATTTTGAAACATGGAGGAGGTTCTATAATGCTATGTTGTCATATGATAAATTAAAAATTTTGATTATAGATTGTTTTCTCGGGCAATAATATAAAATTGGTTCTATTTTAAGCGTCTTATTTAAAATTAAAAAAAAGTGTAAATGAATCTAAAATTCAGATGAAAATGCGTTTAGTGAAATGCGTCATGCAATATAAAATAAAGCCAACATCACATATTATTAAAAGAAAAGCTTAAAAAGCCTCCATTGGGCGGATGTGGAATGGAAAAGAGTATTATTTTCGGACGAAACAAAAATTAATAGGGTCTATCCAGGTGATCCAAGGTACATCGACGCCACTTTGAAACATGAAGGAGGTTCTATAATGCTATGGGGTGTTATGTTGTCATGTGATGTTGGGCCGCTGCACAAAATTGAGGGAAATATGGATAAGTAGCAGTATGCAAGAATTCTATGTGACACAATGATGCCATGTACTGATGAGAAAATGCCATTAACATGGATATTTTGATCTGAAGAATACGACTTATCATGTCAGGCATTGGTTTTTTAATAATTCGGTTACTGTTATTGACTGGCTGGTGAAGAACTTATGGCACGTTGTGTCCTTAATTAGTTGCAGGTAGCTGAAAATTTCAAATATTTATGCTACCAGATTTTATGTGAACAATGTTTTAAATATCCAATATACATCGATCAAACCCCATAAACATTTGAACTTATTTTTCAATAACTTGTGTTTTTTAAAACTTTTTCAAAGAAAAATTATATCAATTTGAAAGTAAAAGCTCTTAATATAGAAATTTATTTGGTACTAAGTTGATAATTAAATTAAAAAAATGTAAAATTAATTCGATAAACATTTTCGACGAAAAAGAAATTCTAAACTTGGTGCGTTTTGCTCCATTTTGGAACGTTTTGAAATTTCAAAGTTGGCAACGCTGGTTGGTATCAAAAGAAACCTACTTTTAAATATTTGTCACAAAACTTTTCGCCACAGCTGTGCAGAAAGAGAAACATAAATGTTAATCTCTTATTATTAAAGCTCTTATAAATTTATAATGAGTTTAAAAAAAATGTAAGAATGCTTTATTCGGGTGTACCGAATCGTATCTACCCATCATACTTTAGTTAAAGTTTAAAAAAATGTTTGATATACAAAATTTTTGCTATATAAAATTAGCTTTCAAATTTTAAAACATTCTTTAAATTTTCCAATTTTTTTCATTTGATATCCCTATTATCTATCGACATGACTAAGTCCCAATTTTTTTACCAAGCAATTCTTTAAGCTAAGCTAATTATCTTTGGGACTTCGTGGTGTGGGGAAGATAAGACAAGAACACACTTGATTGTACTAGCAATTCCTGTTACTCTCTTATTCGTATTACATGTGTGTATACAAATGTGTATATCGTTGGTCTCATGTAGAAAGGCCCTAACTCGCTATTTTTTCGAAATTAGTTTTTTTTGCGATTCCAATGCATTTAACGCAAATACACCTCCTCACAAAAATTTATTGCAATAGTGTAAAAAATAACGCTTTTATAAGCAGTTGTACAAAAAAAGTTACATGTTGAATATTACAGTTTCTATTATGTTTTTGCCTTCTCCTGTAAAGATTCAAATATGCGAGTTAGGGCCTTTCTACATGAGACCATCGATATACTCTCAAATAAAACTACGAGCAATTTAAGCAATAAGAATTGTGCTGTGTGTACTCCGAAGAAATTTCAAGGAAAAAATTGCGTCAATGTTTTCACTAAAAATTGTTTCGTGTAAATTGCTACTTAGTAATCGAGATATACAGCCATGTCACAGAGCTTAATTCCGTTCGGAAGTGAAATTAGTTCCGTATTTTGCTTCTATAGAAAAAATAAAATTAAAATTTTTTTTCGGAATGAAATCACTATTAATTTGCTATGTGGAATTGTAATTTTAAGCATTTCTAGGTTTCATTCCGTAAAAATGCTTCGTTTTACTGTTTCTATAAAAGCAATTTACGAAATTAATTCCACTTCCGAACGGAATTGAATTCTGTGACATGGCTGATAGTCACATATGATGAAGAGTATAAAAGCAAATTCAATGAAAAACAAATAAGTTTAGAACTTATTTGATTTGATAAACATTTAAATATTTAAAATTTTAATAAATTTTATTCTGAATTGAGAATTTCATAAATAGGTACTTTTATATGAGATCATATGTTAAACCTTACTAACATACTTCAAATGCAAATGGGGAAAAGTATGATGGTCTGTGCGCATACTTTGTCAACTTTCAATATACTTTATAGAGGTTATTTATAGAGCAGGCCACGTTAGGTTTTATTTTCTTAAATTTCGTTAAAGTTTTCACTTTTCCATTTAAAAAGGAATGTAGTTTTTATATTCGAAATAATAATTTACATTCAATCATTTATCTTGCAAGCATAATACCATTTCGTTTAATTAAATTTGTTTATTATTTATTAGTATTTTTTTTATTATTTCGTTAAACTCTCATATATGCATTAACGAAAACTTCGTTTTGCATATATATAAAGTATTTGTTATGATTAAAATAGAACAGCTACCATACACAAATAAAATATTTATATAGCATTTTAATTATAATAAAGAAATAATTTAAATTCTTTGCACAAACTCGTAGCCATCACTATTACAATATATGTATATACATACATACGAATATACACTAACCCGTGGATAGCAGTTTTTCATTCTCGTTTCAAATTTTAAACGCACATATTTGTAAACATTAGTATATGTATGTATGTGTAATTCTTTATTTTAAAATTGTATAAACATAAATTTATACTTACATCCATATATGTGTATGTATCTACATATTACCTTCATATGTATATAGTAGTTGATATTTAATGTACAAAGTTTTTTTTTAGTTAATACTCTCTTCCCATTTTTGTGCATTCTTTTCATTTTATTCTGTCATACAGGATACTTGCGGCCCAATCTCGAATATACTGTTTGGTATCGTCTAACGGATGCACCAGAATGGCGCACAATGCGTATCATACAAAAGAACGTTATGGAAGCAACAATTCAGCATCTGCAGCCGGGACGCGAATATGAATTTATGGTACTGAGCCAAGATAAATATGGCGATGGCATGTTCAGCAAACAATTTCGATTTTCAACGCAACGTAAGTTTAATTCAATATACGAATTTTTATGTTACGTTTTTAACCTTTTATTGCATTGTGTGTGTGAATTAAAAACAAAAGTAAAAATATACATACACCATACACCATACATCATGTTTAATATCAAAAACTATTTAGAGAGGCAAAATTAAATATTTCATTTAAGCTACCTAAGGTAACAATGATTTGGTATTGACCCTATTGAAAATTACTGTTCGATATACTAATGTATGTTTTTCTTACCATACACCAGCTTCTGATAAAACACCATGTTGTAGACCTTTCGAACGGGTGAAATTCACACTTGTTTGTAACGACTTCAGGAAAATATTGACTATTGCACTCTATTGGGTCGACTACGGAACAAATGGGATATAATCCCTTCGATTCGAGATATTCATTGAAGGATCGAAATCGGATGACACAGATTGACTGTCGAATCAGTGCAGTGAACTTCATACTGAAGCCTCAGATATGAGTAGGGCCGTGAATTGTCTCAGATTTGAACCAGTATATCGTACAGATATTTGGATTTATGTCGACATCCAGACATCTTATGTAATACTAAAATGCTGAATAAGGTGACTTGAGAAACATTTTACAGATGTATTCTCTATATGCTGATTTATTGGTCAAGGCAGGAGGATACTTCTCAAATAAGGAGACTGATTAATTGGTTGGAATTTCACTTACAAAATCGCGCAAACCAGATTATCGTTTAGGATCACAAAAGCGACGTCCCTTGTGGTCCAAAAATAGTCAATTTCCGGTCCTGATAATCCAAATAAAAGTGTGCCAAAAGTTTTTATGCACGAGCTGGTGGATCTATCGGCAATGGTTATCTGAAGATTAAATGCCTTCACACATGCAACATAATGTTTGGTTGCAAATAATTGACTTAGAACTGATCATCTCAGCTATGGGAAATTATTTTCTTTCCTGGCTTTTTCTTTCCAAATATAATAACTAGAGTCATGAGTCAAATTCATTGTTTTCTGCCTGTTTAAACTAATCCATAAAAATGATAAATGGTTTTTCAATAAGAACTTATATCTTAAAGTTTTAACAAATCGTTTTTTTTTTTTTTTTTTTTGAAAAAATCAATAAACTAAATCATAGCACTTGGGCTTCTTAAATTCTAAGTGTAATTGCTCGGAAGTCTTTGCAAAATTAATGCATTGCTGTATGATGAACTATGTGGTTTAGAGCTGTGATTGGACTGTGTTTATTTTAGAATACTCGGCTGGAAATATGAATCACGGCTTTAAAATAATCTTTGTCTATTATAGATGATATGGTTATTACTGGCACGTGGTTTCAACAGAACGTTGCCATACAGTCATGCAAACAATGAATTTATTAGAAACATAATATCCTCATCGTGTAATTGAACAAAATTTAGCTGTTAATTGGAGAAATCATGCGATTTTACACCACTGGATTATTTTTGTGTTGCTATGTTTAACAAGAGTATTGGTACATATATAAAGCCAATCGAATCGATTACAGCCTTAAAATGTGATGTGATGTGATGTTATTAAAGAAATAGACCCTCCGAAATATGATTGACATTTTTAATAAAAGAATAGACATCGATATGCGTGGTCGTGATGGACATCTGTCGAAAGACGTTTTTAAATTATAATTGTCGCACTCTTTCCAAAACAATAAATATTTAAATGATTTTCATCACACTCTTTGTTTTATGTCGTTTTGAAGAACAAAGTTCTTATTGAAAACCTGTAACTAGGGGTATATTAATTTGAAGAGGCTACTGACAACACTCCTGACATTCATTAAACATTCCAAACGCGTAGGGTATGTTGATATGTTTGCGAAAAATTAAATCTTTTTTAACTCTATTCAAATAAAGTAGTTTTTCTTGTTGTCCTTATTTTTATATAAAATATTTTCTTACATAAACTTATAAAATATTTATTGTTTCATTTTCCCTGTCTGTATTTGTTTATGTATGTAAAACAAATCCAAAACATTTTTACACAAGTACTTTCCATATTCCGCTTAAATTAAAGTTTTTAATATTTTCTTTTATTATTTTCTTTTTTGAATACTGTTGCAGCTGCATCGAAAGTAACAGCAGTTGAAGATAATATTGGCGTCGTGGAGTCTACCAGAGTGGAATACACACAACATCATGAAACTAGTAGCAGCGACAGCAACAACAACAATAACAATCCTTTGCCAAGTACGGGTAGCTTAAGTGCACCCTGGAATTTAAGTGCCATTAATAATCAACAAGGTTGGCTACTACACTGGGAGCATCCACAGCAGGGATTGGACATGTTACGTTTATATACGGTGCGCTGGTGGAAGGAACCGGAACATCATCTGGTTGGCACAGTCGAAACATTTGACAATTTCTATCAATTGCGACACCTCAAAGAGGATTCCACGTTCAAAGTACGTGTATTGGCCATTTCCGCCGATGGCGACCAAGTGCCAAGTGGTGAATTAATAATTGAAGTGCCATCACAGCGTAAAATGCGTGCTCTACTAATTGGCAGCTCAATAGGTGTCGCCTTCCTTTTGTGTGCATTGGTGGCATTTTTGTATGTGAAACGCAGCTGTTTGCTGCATTTATTTACCGGCGATGTTGGCAGTGCTGGCAAAGATGTTGGCATTAATGATGGCTCCATTGAGGATGGCTGTGACAGCAGTGAACACACACATGATACAGAAAAGATAAATAATACCTGAGTGTACGAGATAACGTGGCGGTTTAACAATTAATACGAAAAAATAAATTAATTACGAATTTTCATATTGATATATTGAATTAAGTTTTTACAGTTGCGTGCTGGCTGCTGCTGCTGCTGCTGCCTATTGTTCTGTTTGTCCTTTGTCCGTGTTGTTTCCAACTTTGCTGCTCTCCTGTTTCCCTGAACCGTTCGTTATGATGTTTTTTTGTGTATTTCTGTTTATTATCGTCATCGTAAATATGTAGTTGTATTTTTGGGCCATTTCAATCTTTATTATTCTTCCTTATAAGCCAATGATGATGATGATGATGACAATAATGATGTTAGGTTTGCCATTTGATTTAAGCTAGTAGTTGTTTTATTTTCCTTCTTTTTTTTTGTTTTCCTTTTTGTATTTAAACGTATTTATTAATTCTTTAAATTCGACTGCAGTATTGGTATCTTGGTTTGAATCTGCAATAAAAATAATAATAGTGTGTAGTAATGGTTTTCTTTTAAATTACGATATTATAATTCGAAATTTATTATTATTAAATAAATCAAATAAAAAAATATTAAAATAATCACTGAGTTTTCTTTTAGTTAATAAAATGGTGGTAAATATAAACGTGATACGAATACAGTTCATTAAGTAGTATATTATAATAAAATATGATTCATCCATTTATTTCTGTGAATTCATATGCATTGAAATAAGTAGAAAAAAATCGATTTTTGTTGAGAAATTTTTTTTTTTCTTTCAGAATTGACCTTTGCTAATTTTTTTTGTAGCGTTTAACGATTTACTTTAACATATAATAAATTAGATACCAAAAAGCCCATGGCCAATTATGGACTAATTTTCACAAAAGCCAATAATATGACTTTTACATACTTATAACTGATCTGTATAAAATTTCATATATGGGTGTTTATGTATGTTAATGAGTTTTTCGGAATTAGTCCCCATAATAGATGATGCTGTGATTTATTCTGAACCGTTCATCATAACATTATGTCCGACGATTTTTATGTTTAAGTATGCGAATGATTTCTGAAAAAATTTTACTTGATAGTAATGTTTGTAAGATATTTATGCGCTTTTAAATAATTTTCGGAAGTGGAGTTTATATGGGGGCTATGGTCAAATATGGGCCCATCATCTTGAAGTTTGGCACGACGATTTATATGTATATATGAATTATTTATGTTGAACTTCAACATGACATTCATCTTTATAAGAGAATTGTACATATTCAAGTGATTTTCGGAAGTAGACTTTGTATGAAGCTATGTCAAAATATGCACCAATGCAAACAAAATATCGTTTTGAGATTTCTCGTTGCATGAAACATATTTTTGCTGAATTTTGTATGGAAACTGCTTTTTTATAAACATTTATGTAACATAAATACTATGAGAAATCGTGTACCGCTTATTACCATTTTCTATAGAACTTGCTCCTCTATAACACAATTAAAATCTGCAAAATTTCATAATATTATCTGCATTATATTTAGTTGAAGAAAATTACAAAAAACTGTGGTGTATAACTCGGATCCTACTGGGCCGATTTTGCCCATTTTCAATACCGAACATTTCAGTGGAACAAAAGAATATTTGGTAAAAATTTCATAGCGCTATGTCTATATTTCGTAGCTCTAACGTGGGAATGACAAACCTATTATACCCCCATCTTTTTGGTGGTGGGTATAAAAGCGCCAAGAATATGCGACCAGATATGAAAGCGTAATATTTCATCGTGACAACGCTCGGTTAGAAACTAATTGGAAAGAGCAGATAGCTCTCTCTGGAAGACTCTTCATTTTAGAACAGGGTATACGAAATTGGCTTGAATCGTTAATAGTCTCAAAAGAGACTGGTTTTGCACTAAATCGACTTGGTTCGATTTATCTATCTATTATGAGCAGCTGAAATCTGTCCAGACCATCACAGGGAACCTGTACCAAGTACATCTGATTTGTTTGATTAAGAATATGCTGCCAGACATAAAAACGTAATATTCCATCATGACAACGGTTTGTCACATGCAGCAATACCTGTGAAATACTATTTATTTCCCTCACCAGATCTTGCCTCAACCGTTTATTATTTATATCCATTGATGTAGACTTTCTCTGGGATAAGCTACATTTTCTACCTGGCCTCAATAAATGAGCAATTCTTTTGAAGTTTCCCGAAAGATGGGTGTTTAGCTAAAAAACTCTTGAAACTGGCTGGGTAATTGGAAGAGACCCGAAACAAAATTATTTATATTTCATAAATATGAAAAGAAAAGGAGTGAAAGAAAGGACAATAGCATTTTCGATTATTTATTTTGCTAAAGGATTTTTTACGAGTAGAGGAAAAAGAAGTACATAGAAGGTTGATTTGTATCTAGCCAGAAATAAGTATTTACAATCTGTTTAAAACTTTGTAGTAGCTTTCAACATTTATATATGTACATTGATCAATATTGGAATTGTAAGGAGATTTGCTAAGTGTTGTTTTGGCGTAAACAATGGGAAAAGGTCAGTTGCATAAATATTTCAAAATAAAATCAAAAAAATAAAAAGTCCGTCTTTTCATACACCCAATATTCAACTTATTTGTTATAAAATTTATACGAATACCTATAAAAAAAAAGTATCGCAAAGTGCTATTTCGTAAGATTTATTTAAACAAGTTTTAGAAAGCATTGGCCTTGAGACGCACAAAATGCAACATGTTTTTATAACACAAGGTTGGCATGGCCAGTCAGCTAGACAGACGGAGGGATGGTCATCTTTAAATCGATTCAGGTGATTGTTGTGATAATATTTGGACTTTTTTACAAACAGTAGCACAAGCCTCTACCTCATTATGGTATGAAAATGATTAGCTTAATAGGAGCAGAAAAAACTGCTTCGAAAATTCTAATCAGAAATCTTTTGTACTGTATAAATAGAAAGTAAAAGTATTAAATAAAATTATTTAAATAGTGTGTGAATTGGCTAAGTATGTACAGAATACAGAAGTACCTAGGGTTGTTGAATATAATAAGCAACGATTTTATGATAGGAATGTTACCAACATAAAAAACAATAAAATATTAAAAAGCTTTTTATATCATGTTTTTAAATTACTCTTTCCTAATTTGTGTAAACCTGCCAACTATTTCTTATATACATACATCCCAGATTAAATGTTAATTTCACAGTATTCGAAAGTTCTTCTAAATCTGCACATAGCATTAATTTTTTCAAAATACATACAAGATTTTTATAATATTTAGGAGCTTCTGTGGAAAATCGGAAAATTTAATTTTCATGGGAAAATTTAAAGGTAAATTTCTAAGAAAAATTAAGAAAATTTTATTTTTCAATTAAAGCCTGATTCAATACCTTTCCAACGAGCTATCACTAGTTGCGATCGCTTTAGTAGTTTTTTTTAAAACAACTTTCAATGAGGTCCCTTATGAAGAATTCTTCAATTTTGTCACAGACAGTGGTGTACACCACCACTAAACCAGTCACTATAAAAAAAAAAAAAAATATGTAGGTACATTATTTTTTGCTGGGCAATCGATTGAGACTAATTATTTTAAAATCGGAGAGGGTCGTCCAAAAATTTGCCAATTTTGATCGTTTTCATATGGAATTGCTCAATATCAAAAAAAATTCGACCTAAAATACCAAAAATCTAATAATTTTGTAAAGATTAATTACATCGTCTGATACGTGAATTATGTTAAAGTTAAATTATAAACTTTATGTATTACGTTATTGTATTATTGTATTAAAAATTAAAAAAAAAATGTATTGTCCTATATAAACAATAATCACAGATTTTGACTTTCACGGCTGTATTCGATTAGAAAGGCTCTGTATATTTAAAATAGCCACATAAAAATAATCAAGTGGTATTAAATCGCACAACCAATTAACAACTGCATTTCATTAAATTATGCTATCGGGAAAATTGGTTTAAAAGCATTTCCAACCATATTTTCGAAAAAAAATAATGGACCAGACATACCTCAATACTAAATAACGCACCATGATATGACACGTTCAGTAATCAATGGCTATTTAAAATTTAAAGATCTCAGAAGGATATTTCTATTGACTGAAAATGTCACGAATTATACAAAATGTAGCTTTTACAGATCCACCATTTTCACAATGAATTATTGATAAAAATTAATTCCATTGGATCAGTTGTCAATAAAGAAAATAAAGTATTTAACCTGAAAATTTCCTTGGAGATTACTAATGAATTTTCGAGTCTATATGCATACAGTGGCTCTCATTGAACCTTTTCTTTACTTTCACTTCGGAAAATCAAATCTTGTAACGTTAATTTAACCGCCTTCTACTCAATGTAAATGGATAAAACTTTGCTGGCATGCACCAGAATAAAATCTAGGGAGGAGGGGCAAATTTTTTTTTTTTTGATAAAATGATTTTTTAACTGCATTCTACTCCATGCAAATGGATAAAATTTTGCAGGCAGTTATACTCCCGATGTCAATACACAAACAAAATTCTTTTTTGACTGCCTTTTACTCAATGCAAATAAAAAGCCGTTACAAGATTTGATTTTCCGAAGTGAAGCTTACAGTTTTCTTAGTGTTTTTAGGACTCCTCATTAGGTTTGCTACTCACAAAACGCCTACTTTGGTCTGTGAAAGAACCTGTAAATTTTTAAAGTGCTCATAGTTATAGTGCACAAGTGTTCATTGAAAGTAAATTTTTAAAATGTCAGCCACTGTATACAAAATTTAAATATTCTTTATCTTCTTAAAAAAAAAAAAACATTTTATATATAGAAACCATTACGCTGTGATCCTTGGTTTTATTATTGTCCTTCGCAATGCAATTTTAGTTAGAAATCAGACAAAAGAAAGAAAGTTGTTAATAGATACATACATACATATATCCGTTTTTGGCCAGCAAAAACTTCAAAGGGGCGTAATACTAAGTGACATCACTACCACACTAACAAACACCCAAAACTACTTCTCTAAAACATGCAAATGGAGCCAGTTTTAAAAACAAAAGCGTTGCCAGATGTTCTGCAAAAATACTTAGTTAACAAATTGGAAACAATTTTTTGTGTAACAACAATTACTCAACAATTAAGTTTGGACAGGGACACATAATAAAACAACAATTAAACATTTTCCTATTTTTTGTGGTTTTATTTTATTTTGTTCTAAATAATTCATTTATAATTTGTGACATAAAACATTGTGGAGACATCAGTCTAAATTGATTCACTTATAGTTTAAATGAAATTGAAAACAAATGTGTGTTTAATCTGTAATCTATAATCTTTATAAATAAACTAAAATGTATTTAGGCATATACATACATATCCACACACACTTTTTGATACATTTTTACACAAATACACCCTCAAAATTCTTACATGGCTACATTGTGTCACTTTTAGATGTTTAGTTTATTTTGTCTGTTTCTGTTTTGTATGTTCATTTGATGAGACCAACAAAAATGTTTGCAACAGCGAGGGTGGTATGATAAGACAGGATGTTGGAATATATTTAGTTGAAATAGAAATGTTAGTAAAAGCAGTGTTGATATTTCATCAAGATCATGATGTAAATAAAGATGTTTACTATGCGAAGTCATTGTTTAAAATACATCCAAGCTTCAAGTCCCTAAATCTGGTCGAAAACCGTCTATATATTGAAAATCCATTAAACGAACCAAAATTCAATCTAGTTAACTGATATATAAATTTAGAACACTATACAGTGGGTGAACTTTAAGAGAAAATGGAAATAAATTTGTAGATTCTAATTGGTTTGTCTGATTGCAATAATATTTCGCGTGTCTAGAGAGGAAGTATTGTCGATATGTGTGAGAAAATGAAAACGATCCCAATTCTTCGTTTCCGATCCGATTTTAAAGTTTATTTTTTTATTTCTATTTATTTATTATATCTTCATTAAAAACAAACTAACAATAAGTATTTATTATTTCAAATATCTCTTATATCTTATTATAATTTCGAATTTTGAGGTATATACCGAGGTATTTAACTTCTGATTGTTGTGTTATTGCTTGATTATTGTTATAAAAAGCAGAGCATAATTCTCTACGCTATATAAAGGTACACACATAACATTTTTGCTCGTTAACTTTTATCCTTAATTGTTCTAACCACATTTCTAATTCACGTATATGATTTTGTAGATAGCGAGACGCTTCTCAAAGGTTTTCATGAATGCTTAGAATAGCAGTATCATTCGCAAATGATGATGTGTGAGTACAATTATTTGTTGGCATATATATAAAATATACGAACGGTTTCAGGATACTTCCCCGGGGTTGCATTGAAAATACATCAATAATTGCTAAAGAGCAATTTGGTTTTAAAAAACAACACAGCACAATACATCAATATAATCGCATTACAAACATAATAAATGCTAACAAGCAACGTAAAAAATCTACTGGTATGATTATTTTGGACATAGATGGCTCAATGGTCTTATATATAAACTCCTACAGTCTAAGATACCTAAATATTTATGCAAACTTATTACGGATTTTATTTCGTATAGAACATTTGTAGTAGCTTTTAATAAAACATTATCATCCCCTAACTCTATTACAGCAGGTTTAACACAATCCTCAATATTATCTCCTATACTGTACTCAATATATACTTCCAATTTTGCGCCACCTTCCTGTTGAATACTATGCAGATCATATCGCTCTTATAACGTCTACCTAACTTACTAAGGCACAACCTAATAAAATGGAAAAAGAATTTGATGCTTGCAAAAAATATCTTTACAAATTGATAATAAAAACAAACTCTAATACAACATAGGCAATTATATTCCCCTATAACAACTCTTCCAAACGATTACCAAATCGTCAGTAGTCAATTTTCTTATTTTCTTTTATTTTTTCTTTCAAGCATGTTGATTTGCATAAAAAAATAAGAAATTTGAATTAACGTGTGTAAATGGAATCGCAAGTTCAAATGAGAATTGAACAAAAAACTGGTCTGCTAAAACTGAAGAATGTGAAACAAGACTTACATATTTTATTAATTCAGGTTAAATTACAATTAGTTTATTAAGTTTTAAATGACATTTTGAGTATACAATCCAATTCATCCATCATATACAGGTACATACTTATTTTCAAAGATTTCCGTATTTTTGTTATTTAAATTTAAATTTTGTTATTAAAATTATAATCGTTCGACGTTTTGTTAAAATAATAGAAGTTTTTGCAGAATTTCCCCGTTGAAATTCAGAAATTGTTTCCTCTAAAAATTTAAGTTAATGGAATTCAGCATTTAAAACTGCTTTTTATGTTTACAGATTAATAAGTCATTTCTGACTCAGTAATATTTGGAATTATTGTACTTCAACTTAACAGTTGTCAATAATTAAGAAAGAATTACTATTACTTAGTTTTGTTTTTTAAATATGTCATGTTCTGCTTAATATTTATGATATTAAAAGAGAAAAATAGTTATTGGTGATTAATTTTGTAACGAAGACATTAATAAAACAAACAAACAAACGATAGAATCGTCAAAATTACGATAAATCGTCAAATCTGGCAGCAATGCCTATCATATATTCTTAATGGTTTATTAAAATATAACAATTTTATGAAAACAAAAAAATTGCGAAAATTATTAGACACAATTTATTATATTCGCATACGTACATATAAGGTAGAAAGATCAGATCTAGTGACTGTTTTCAGGTTAAATTTAATGATAAACATTTAATTAAAAGAAACTATTGAGTAATTATTCAGAACTGTCAAAAATCTCATCAAATTCTCATCATCCACACAACCCTCGATATTTTGTAATCATACACGTAATTCTTGATTTATTTAAGTATACAAACTAAATATTTATTTCTACTTTGTAAAATGAAGCTTAAATTCATATTGAATTGAAAATAAATAAAACCAAAAACATAGATACGATTACTAAACTAAATACAACACAAAAATAACACATCTATTGGTTGAAAAGAACAAAACAAAAGAATTAAAAAAATATCAATTGAAAACATTTGCCATGTGTATTTTTGATTAAGTGTAACTGTGTAATTCCGTCTAGTCGTAAGAGTAATAAGGTTTCATATTGAATGAGCTGTTTTGCCCCTTTGTTTCAGTTGTTTTGGGTCACTTGCACTCAGATTGTACTTGTTTTGCACTTAAATATGCTTAATTGCAATGTACTAAATGTTTGTATATCATGTGTATTGTGTATTGTGGTTGTATTGTTTTCATGTTGTTACTGGTAATTTTGTTGTTTTATTTTAGCAAGTCATATTAAAATGCAGATCAAATCAATAAAAGTTCAATTAATGTAACCCGTTTACGGAACCGCCGAGAAGACTAATAAAATGGATTGAATTCTAATTGAGGTTTGGGATTGATTTGTGCAATGTCCAATGATTACAAAATAAATTTAATGTACTTTATGTATGTATGTTGTTTAAAAAAGTCGACGAGGTTATGTGAGTGTAAATGCACTTATGATATATTGAGAAATTGGTGTTGTTTTATAACCATAACTATACTCGTCTCAACATTAATGCTTATTTACACGCTGCAGTATGTATGTATGTATGTATGTACACCTAATTCTGTTTTTACACGGTAATTAGTTCCAGGAAACTCCGTGTAAAAAAAAACCATGTAAAAAAAGACATTGATCATATGCAAAATATGTGATTGGTTCCTTATCTCTAAAACCTATTGAAATTAGTGAAAAACAAGAATTTTTTAAGAACAACTATTATAATATTAAATCACATATACAATGTGTTTTTACACAAGGATAGTTAGTAAAGAAAATAGATATACACACTAGCTAAAAAATGTATGACAAGTTCACTTGATTGTATGCACTAAAAGAATTGCCTTTGTGCTATTTACAATTGCTCTAACCAGTAAATTTGCTTGTATCCACAAAAAGGGAATTCGCCTAAATTTGTGATATGAATATATTTTGCAAAAATAAAATTTAACAAAAAAATTAAGCCTAAAAGATTTTGGATCGTGCTAAATGGAATAAAATCGTGTAAAAAATGTAATATTTGTTTATTTTCAAACCGTGTTAAATCAAAACCGTGCAAAAGAGACCGTGTAAAAACAGAATTATGTGTATATACTTTCAATGTATGTATGCTTTTGTTGCATTTACATATTTACATATAAATACATACAACTGTGAAAGCTAAAATGACTGTATTTTCTTTTGTATTGTTCAAACTGTTTAATAAAATGCACCAAAATTAGATATACATACATATGTACTTCAATTGATGGTTCCAATTAGCGTGTTCTAGTTCTGCTACTCTTTATAACCAATTCAGGAGATGATGATTTTACACAAAAAAACATTAATGCCAACCACAAACTACCTACAGAACGAGTAATGACTTTACACAAGCGATCTAGAACTTGTTGTGGAACTAATACATTTATTTCTGAAATATCAAAAATATCCCACTGTGCGTAATCTTCATTTATCATCTATGAAAATTTAAATGAGTAGTTTATTGACGTTTAAAATAAAAAATAAATAATTAAATAACAACAAGAAACCAAAAATATGGTTGAATAATAAATAATTATAAATAAAAGCATTAAAATTTACAATAGTCATACACACACACGTATCAATGTGCGTTTATATATACTCAAAAAAACAACTCTTAGTCAGTCATGAGTGACTAAATTTAGTAAATTTGCTATACAAAAAATATTCACGGTTCAAACGGCACTTAATTGCATTACAATTGTTTAGATAATGTAACAGTTTAGAGGAAAACAAAACTCAAATTTTTAAATATTTCTAAGTTCATAATCTATTAACTGATTAAATAAAAATACATGTATATGTATATATATATAGATATAATTTGTTTTCATACTGTTGTAGTTCTAAATTGATTTTGAAAAATATAATGATTTAAATAAAAAAAAAACACATTAAAATATAATAAAATATTATAACAAATACCCATTAATACTTTTAATAGTAATTATAATAATCATTAATAGATTTTATTGTATTGACAATTGACAAAATAGTTTCAAAAAATTAACAAAATGCCCTAAACGAGAAGACCGTGATTTGATATAAATTATAGTTTTTATACTAACCACCAAATAGATAGTGTTTAACGTTTGTAACACATCGAAATATTAGTCGTCCGTCTATTGAAGGCACGATAAAACATCAAAATAAAACGTAGAACACAATAAAAAATTTTCTAAACATTCCTTATTTCACCGATATATTTAGTATTGACAAGATCCGAATGGAAAACCAAAATTTCAGACAACCTCGATATTTGTCAGATAATATTTGCTAGTTTCTTCTATTATATCATGAAATTTTGCACACTTTATTTTTATTATAGAGGAACAAGTTCTATTAAAAATGGTAAGAATCGGTCTACGATTTCTTATAGCCTACATATAAATGTCTACCCGGCATATGGCTCTATGGTACATGAACGCCTTTATTTCAGCAAAGTTTAGTTTTACAAAACAGCATTTTGTTTGAATCGATCCATATTTGACCATAGCCATCACATAAACTTCACTTCCGAAAATAACTTATATGCTGATAAATCTCTTATAAAAATCACTACCAGGTTGAAATATGACAAAAGTAATCCACATAAATCATACATAAATCA
This sequence comes from Bellardia pandia, assembly GCA_916048285.2. Lineage (NCBI taxonomy): Eukaryota > Metazoa > Arthropoda > Insecta > Diptera > Calliphoridae > Bellardia > Bellardia pandia. The sequence continues at coordinate 30,842,372 of OU696530.1, forward strand.
GCACACCGAATTTTATGATGATGGTTCCTATCTGACCCCCACTTCCGAAAATTTTTTGACTGCACATAAATCTATTATAAACATCATTATCAAATTGAAATTCGACAGAAATAATACACATATTAATTTGTATAATAGTAACTAACTTTATGGTGATCGGCCCATAATCGGTCATAGATATAGATAGAAAGTGATTCTGAATCGATCGGTATACTTTAAGGTGGGTGTTGGACCAATATTACAGCGTTACAAACATCAGCACAAATCCAATATACCCTCCCCACTATGGTGGTGTAGGATATAAAAAAAGGATAGCAAATTACCTAGGACAACTCAAAAGCAATATAATTTCTTTAAAATAAACAACAGGGAATTTGCAACCCCAAGTATTTAACTTTTAAACAGTAAAGAGAATTTTTCATTTTAAATAAACTAAGAGTACATTCCAAATACAATTTGAGAAGCTGGGGAGAGCTATTATAAAAGAACTGTAGAGATAAAATAATATTTTGAAAACAAATAAAAGAAAATACGAAAATAAAGGCAAGAGCAAAAGCAAAAGCAAAAACAAATAATAACATAATGGAAAATACTCAATCGCACAAAGTGTTATAAACATTGCTTGTTGTGTATACGCTAAGTGCATATGTACTTAAATGTTGAGATACAATTGATGTTGGTAAAAGATACATACAGTATGATGGGAATTTTCGAGGTTTAGCAAACAAAGACAGAATATTAATGCACTCGATGATGACGATAGTGACAACAACAATTGCAAATGCTTAAAAATGACTCATTTAAAATTATTTGCAATAACAAACAAAAATACATATGAAATAAATGAAGCATAAAGGAACTAAAGTTAGAAGAATGTTAAATTGTAATTCAATAAAATTATAATTTTTACGTAGCTATAGTTAATTAACCCTTTAAGAGGAAAAATATATGTACATAAAATTGACTATTTTAAAATAAGCTAAAAAATAATGTTTTGTCTATAATATATTTTAAATACACTGGCGCAATTCACAATCTTGTACAAAAAAACATTACTGTTTAGTAAAGATTCATTACATTTTTGTAGGAATACAACTTAAAATATGTTAATTTTTTTGTTTTTCAGTTTTCAGCCATTCAGCAATTGACAATCGGACTTAAGGACTTAAGACCCAAAGTCTTTTTGGTAAAATTTATTGATTCTTATATGGTAGGAGTTTCTGACTTTTCCGTATTCAGCTAAATATTTATTGTTAGAGGGTGAAGGAAGAAACTACATCTCGTGAAAACAATATAGGCTTTGTGCTTCGTTTATTTCTATAAGTAGAATTCTTAAATGAAACCGCCAATTTATAGAAAATTTTAAAAAGAAATATAAAGTACTTCCAAAAATAATAAAAATCCAAACTTGCAGAATATGAATCATAAATAAAGTATCATATAGAATTCATAGGTTTATGTATGGTATAACAAACCGGGCATACGGTCTCCACAAATTTGAATATACACTTTAGTTCTATTACCATGACTCATGTACTCATTTGTTTTTCGTCCATCAAATTTGGAATCCCCAAACCAGCCGCTCCAAATACGGTACCTGTGACATGTAATTTGTTAAAACACTTTCTGAGTCGATTTAACGATGTCCGTCTGGCTGGCTGTCCATGTAAAGCTTGTGCGCAGATTACAGGTCGCAATTTTGAAGATATTTCAATAAAATTTGGTACATAATATTTTTTCGACTCAAGGATGGATGGCATTGAAACTGGTGGAAATCAGTCCATTATTTCACCTTACAAATGTCCTCCCGAAATTGGGGTTTACCGATCATAAATGTTTGGATTATGTAAGTATTCATCCAAAATTAGTGGTAAATGAAGCCAAATCACTTCTACAAATTTTGTGTAGATTGGTCTATAATTACCCCTCCCGAAAATCACTTTAAAGGGCATAACTCTCTCAAAAATTGTGGTATCCAATTAATATTGAACGCAAATATATTTCATATGTATGCAAATAATACGGTACAATTTTAAAGGTCGGTCCATAATTAGGCGAAACTCCCATATAAGGCCCTCTCCGTAACTCACTTTAAGCTCCATAAATATTTTAAAAGTACTTATATCGAGATAAAGTTTAACACATTGGATAATCGGTCCACAATAGGTTATATATCCCATATAACGCCCATTTCTGAAAAACTTTTTATACAAATACTGGGTGTAGGGTATTATATGGTCGGGCTTGACCGACTATACTTTTTATACTTGTTTTTCAGTTCGTTCACTTGCGATTCCCTGAAATAAGCTACTTGCAAAGAAAGATTCCGGTATGCATTAGTCAATGTAGTTTGGTTTTAACTATGATAATGAAAGTTTCTCCGGTTACACGAATAAAAATTAACGTGGCAGCATAAAGAGCAACTCCCTTTGCCATTACATATGTATGTATGGCAAAATGGATTTTACATGGTTTGTTATGCGTATAGTAATTCTGATCAGTGCCAAAGTCTCTATAAATTTTCAGTTTTATTGAAAAGCATTCTAATAATTTAATTATTTTTTGAACTTCTAAAAATTATTTGTTTATACCTTTCTCTCTCATGGGGTTAACGTTCTTTGTTTTATGGCGATTATTTAATTTCGTTTTATTTGCGACTCTACGTATAGAACAAAGTAAGTTTTTTTATATATACAAATCTACTCACCGATTTAAAAACATGTTTTGATATTTCTACCGCAACATGTAGATAGCAACATTTTTTCTAGGCAACATTACTTTGTTTGGTTTTTGTTATTTATAGAAAACACACAACAAATTAACAAAAACAAAAGAAAAAACTGCACATTTCAGAGATGTTTGCTAGCTACATTTTTGATTGCGCACAGCTGACCCTTTGTTGTGTTTTCATAATGTTTCCTTACTCTGTGTGTCTGCACCCCCTACCCAAAGTCCAACAGCTAAAGAAGAATGTTGCTACAGCAGTTGCTGTTGTATTTTGTGTACTCGTTTATTTATCCAACTATTTATATATAGTAGAGTATACATCCATCCATCTGTGTATCTACCAAAAGCAAATAAATACAAACACTGGCTTTGCACCCAACTGTTTGGTGAATGCTCATTCAGTTCTTATTTGAAAGCGTAGCGTTCAAGTTGTTTGTTGTGTATTGTTGTTTGAGTTTTTGTTTTGTATTTTATATATACATACATACACATAAATAAATGAATAAATAGTATATTCGAATAATTTTTGTGATTAGTGTGTTCTTAGTATTGTTTTTGTATCTAACAGATACAAAAAACAAAGGAGAAACAAGAAATTCGACTTGTACTCTGCTGTGTATCTGCGCGTGTATGTACGAGTGTGTGTCCGTGTCTTTTTCATTTAAACAAAAGCATAAAAATATTGCAAAACATAACGAGTGTTTTTTTTTTTTTGTTTTTATTTCTATAATACATAATTATAATATTATTGTTTAATCTTAGAATACTCAGCAAAAAAAGATTTTTTTACTATAAAAAAAAGGAAGCAAAATTGTTAAACAAAGTTTGAATATTTACATCTACATGCAGAATTAAATCTTTGTGTATCTGCCTACGGTTTAGAAAGGTAAAATATGAAAAATAAAAGTATGAAGAATATAAATTAAAAGAAAAAAATAATGTTTTAAGCAAAAGTTATATACCTACATACATACATATTTAGAGAAAAAAGTAATTTCAACATAAATATCATTCACAAGTGTAATAAAATTAAATAATTCATCAACATTGCCAGTGTCTATACCCAAATATAAACAAATTTATCTTAAAACAATATAACAACAACAAAAGCGTCCCCTATTGAAATAATAAACATTGAGTATCTACATATAGTTTTTTACAAAATCTCAAAGCTAAAATTCTCTACCATAACAACAACAATTACATATAAACCATTTTTCTTTATTTGATTTAATAAAAAACAACATGTAAATAATTAAAATTGATTTGAATATTTATATATTTTCTGGGAAATAGTTTTATTCCAGAAAAAGGTAACACAAAATAAGGTCAAGATTCTTATACATCAGTTTTTCTTTTTGATATTTAAAAAAACATATAGATTTTTTATTAAATATTTAATCTACAGTGAAAAACTACTACATGATGGTGTTAAGATTTCTCTTAAACGCACCAAAGAATTACTCTTAAGGATTCTGCGCCCGTTATAAATTCGTATTAAATGGTACAATTTCTTACATGATATTCTCGTATAGTGATTTTCAACTTAAGTTTTCATCAATGAGTTCAATGGCAGTTTTTGTGGTACTTTTTTTGTTCGTTTTTTCAGTTTTCCCTTGCTTTTGGTGCGGTACATTACATTTGCAAGAGGTTTTAAGGTGAAAATTGTGTAGGTGTCATGACCGGTAAAACCAATTAATTTCTTTTTTTTACCACAACGAGTTTTAAGTATTTTTGTGTATTTTTTTTTTATATTCTCATTTAAATTAGTTTAAAGTTTTGCCAAGAAAAGAAGTTATGAAAAGTTTTGTACAAAAAATGGAATAGAAAGTTAATTAATTTGTGAAGCATCTACTTAAATGTTCAAGGTCGTTTTGAAGTTATTTTCTAACAAAGGTGTTTTGTTTTATTACAGTTTTTTTTTCTTTTGTAATACATTTTTCATAATTTAAAGATGCTGAAAATAAATTACGAAAATGGTGGTTGAAAAAATTAAATAAACAAAATATTTACATCTAGAAGGCTCATTCTTGAGAAATGTAATATATTTAAAAATTTCAGTTACAAAATAAAACATAAATTTTGCAAATATACCTAGAGTAAGTATTTCAGCACGATGCTAATGTTTGTTCAAATTGAAATTCAAGCCAATAGTGTCTTCAATATAAATTTATTTGCACTAGTATCACTTCTGATACAGAACATGCTTATCATCAGACAAATTATAAATACCTCAATTTACACAGTCACTCTTCTCAATTTTGTAAGTTATATAAAATGTAAAACTGCTTGACCTACATGTATGTGAAACGATCAAAAAATATTATTTAACAACAAAAAAGTCAACACAAGTGAGAGAGGGGCACGTTTATACCGGGGCACCTTTGAACTATGTTGATAAAATCGCAGTTTAGCATTTTTTCCGACCCTTAACCGAGTTTTTCACATGGCAAACTTGTTTTCTAGCATCGTTAACAACTTTTGCTAGTTTTTTCAGTCGTCGACCGAATATAGTTGGGTGAACAAATTTTTGTAGTGCCATTGTAATTTTTTTTTATTTTTTTTGTAAGAGTGTAAGAAGTATTCAGTGATCGTTTTATTTCGTGAAAGAAATTTATTGCAGTCCAAAAATCATTTCAAACAAAATTAAGTGAAGTTATTTGATATTTATGTAAAAAAATATTTATTTTAAATTTCCGTGAAATGGCAGCCAGTTCAGGTTAGAACAAAGAAAAATGAGGCACCTTTGAACATGTTAATTTATCAACCGAAGTACCAAACATTGCTGATCATGATGCTTTAAAGGAAAATGTAATGTCACCTGAAATCGCAAGGCCTTTTCCGTCTTAATAATATAAAAGTTATTTTTGATCGGAATTTTTTTATTTTTTTACTGTTAATGTTTATGTTTTTCTTAATAAATAAATCGAATTTATTATATATATAAAAAATATAACTGTTTATGTTATTTTTGGACATAAGCGCTACAAGAAAAAATTACTGTTCAAAACTGCCCCAGCCTAGTTCAAAGCTGCACATTTGAACACAATGACTTCATCCATTAAAAAAATAAAAAAAAATATAAATCGAACTAAAAATAAGTTACTTGTAGACTTAAGCTAAAGTTTTTTTCCATACATATTATTTAAATTATGTAAAAAGTCAATAATTCAAAAATATAAATTTTTATATGGCTTGAAAGCAAACAGTGTTCTAAAGTGCCTCCCTCTCCCCTACTGCAGATATCCCAGTTACAGATGATGTGATAATGGCAACATATGCAGATGACACAACAATAGTTGCATCAAGTCAATCTTCAATAGAAGCTTCACTATTTGCCCAGAATTAAACAAATCTTATTGAAAAATGGCTCACTAAGTGGAATATAAAATTAAACTCCGATAAATCCAAACACTTAATATTCACCTTAAGGAGAGGAGACAAATACCAAGAGATAATGCTATTAAATATCTAAGAATGATGTTAGATAGAAGATTGACTTGGAAGCAACATACATGTATAAAGCGTAAACAAACTCATTTAAATTTAACAACTCGTAAATTATACTGACTACTTGGACCAAAATCGGAAATAAATTTAAACAAGAAACTGAGAATCTATAAAGCTATCCTTAACCAGTCAGGACATACGGAATTACGTTATGGCGCGCAGCAAGTAAATCGAATACTGATATCTTAGAAAGGTTTTTTTTTGTCAATTTCTCGAACACTAAATTTACTCTTTATATAAAATGAAATGTGATTTTTTTTCAAAATTACTAGGGTACGAACCATGCAGCGTTTTATGGCAAATTGTTAAAAATAGCATAATAAGAATAAATGATAATTATATTTTTTTTGTATTCTTATTTGTTTATCATAAAATGTAATTATAGTTATGAAAAACTAAACTAAAATATTAATACACAATTTTTTCTTAAGTTAATGAACTGGTCTCCCAAATTTCGGATAAAAAGAGATCATTAACAAAACTCTTAAATATGTTTACACGTTTTAAAAAACCGTTTGTTACTTTACAACAAATAGCAAACATCAAGTGTAATTATAGTAATGCAACACAATGTATATACGAAAACCTATAAAATTTAACAGTGTTTAAATTAGTATTAATTTATTGTGTATATACATAAAACTTAACTTTCTTTCGTTTATTGTAGTGATTTGCTTTTTAGCATAGCTACCATTATTATGTCATATAATTTTATCGGTGGCAATATATTTGTACGAGTGCGAAAAACTGAAAATAAAAATAGAATAAAATTTTGCACAAATTCCTAAAGTATTGGCATTGATGGATTCAATGTTTTCAATAAAAAATAAAAGTTTTATTTATTCATGCCCATATTTCGCATTCGTAGTTTTGTACATAGACAATATGTATATCAAGCTAATAGCAATTCAAACTAAGTATAGGGTGGTCTATTTAGACCTTTTTTAATTTGATTTCTTTCACAAAAATTGTTCTTTCGGTTAATAATAAATATTATGACATTCCATTTTATTTTAACTATTTTATTTGATTTCAGATAATACCACAGTACAAAATTTTAACACGATCTAAAGACATCTGTGAATCAAATACTTAATTATCATTTAATGATAAATTGATTTTAGATTTACCTTAAATCTTAAGATTTTTGTTATTTATATTTATATTAAAGTTTGTTAATATTAAATGCTGTTGATTCTTTGTAACCATTTTCGTGTTAATGACCGTAAGTTTTTATCCACAAACCAACTAGCAGGTCTTTTAACTGACAAATACGCGCATGACATGTGCAGAGTTCAATTAACAAACAGCCTCTGCATAACTATTTCCTTGTTAATTTTTTTTTGATTGCACATTCTGTTTATTTTTATTATACATGTATAAGTTCATGTACTCATCTTATGTTTTGTAACCCGCTTTTTTTGCTATTTGTCATTTTGTTGTCATATTCATAAAACGAATTAGAGATTTTGTTGGTAATTCAGAGAAACCCAATAAATACCACATTATTTGCAGCTTTATTACTAACATGGATAATTCTAAGTTCAATTATTAAAGTAGCGATTCAGCTAGTACAAAGTGGACAATGGAAATCATTAAAACTGAGGGATCTTTGCGAACTCTCAATGGTAAACAAAAGAAGAGGTTTTAAACTGCAGTATCTTTTTAATATTTCGAAATCTACTCTTACTCTTGGACACTATTGGACTCTATTGGACACTATTGAATACTATTGGCCACTATTGGTTAATATTGGACACTACTACATACTATTAGACACTATTGAATACTATTGGACACTAATGGACACTAATGGAAACTATTGGATACTACTAGACACTATTGGACACTATTGAATACTATTGGACACTATTGGTTAATATTGGACACTACTGAACACTATTGGTTACTATTGGACAATATTGGACACTGACTGGTAGCTGATCCAAAGTAGTCAACCTATTACAATAAACACACTAATTACAATGTTTCACTTTCCATACTAGCTTCCGAGCTGTTAGCTTGATAAACTCGTGATTTAGTTATTTCAGCTTTTGGACCCAGTAATCAGTCTTAGCTAAATCAATTTAATCTTGGCATCTTATTTTAATTTGATATAAAATGTTATATTAAAACAATTTTAACTTTAAACTTATTTTGACATTAACACACAATTTTATTAAGTACTCAGAAATGATGAAATCGGCTAAAAACCAGTTTTATGTACATACTTATATGGTAATAATTTTTTTTTATTTAACAAGCAACACCCGATTATTATGATAAACACATCTATTTTATAATTTCTAAATACTCAATACCAAATTATATTGAAATTTTATACAACAAAGTAAGAAACAAGAAATTCATTGAGAAATCAATTCTTATCAAACCAACAAAAAACATTGAAAAAAGCAAAATTCATTTCCTAAAGCTAAAAAGTATGAAAGAGAACAAATCAGGCGGAAAATGTAATTTCCTGTACCAAAAAATAAAATTACAAATAGAAAACAGAGAAAAGAGCAATAAAAGACAATTTAAATTACAAAGAAAAAGAGAACAGAAAAGAGCAACTACGAATTGTTAAGAGTATTTTAAGAGTTTACAAGGATACAACAATTTTAAGAAATCACATACCTACTGATATTGAAATTATGGTAGGACCTACTTTTTTAAGTATAAACATGTTTTCTTGAACAAAACATGGATGATTGCCAGAACTCTCTAACGTGCTCAACTTTTAGGCTCTTTATATAGGCCTATTGCTGTTTGCTTTTTGCTAAACAAAAAAATTGTATACAATTTTGCAACCAAATTTCTATTGTTTCCATTAAACTTGTGTTTTTACTCTGTTTTGTGTTTGATTGCAAAAGCAATTAATAATTGGTATTTTGAAAAGTAAAGTGTTTATCTCTTGTTTTGTTTTGTTATCTTTAACACGTATAATGTGTTTGTTTCATACATTTTTTGCCAACGTTTAAAATTCCTAGACTTTGTGACGTCTTCGCTTGTGTCTAGCGTTTGATTATCAGTCGAGTTTACAAAAATGCGCTAAAAATTACAAATTATATACAATTGAAATAAATATTATCTATGTACATTTACACGAGTATAAAATTATATGTATGAATCTGTATGTTTATCTATCTATCTGTCTGGCTTTTCGACTATTTATTATTTTTTGTATTTGTCGTTCTAATCAGTCTGCAAATACTTTTGTTTGTTGATTTTGTTGCAAAACTATAGTTGTGATGCTTAATGACAACAAACTGAATAAGTTTTATAGGCTTTTCAAAATATAATTTTATTTTAAGCTTAATTATTTGCCACTTGAAATGTTAAAAAATGTTAATATAATTTTTTATTGTAGTATGGGTTTGACTGGCTGGCCAACTCATGCATTTTACTGTAGTTTTATAAATTTCATTAGAATTTGTGGCGCTTTATAATCACATTTTTAATTTTAATTTGAATTGCCCACATCTTCCTGTTGGTTTTTAATATGACTCATGGGAGCTATTTATTTTACACAGTTTCTTTTAGAGTTTAAATTAAAATTTTAAGCATACTTTTTAAATGAAGTTTTATGGCAAAATAAAAATTTCAACAAATGAAAAACTAAGTCTCTGTCCAATTTGGAACTGGATATATTAATTGATAGAAGGTCCATTTTTATTTTTTAAATATATACATATGTGGGCAATTTTACGTCAAGTGACCCAATTTTTAAAATCGGTGTTTTTCGATTTGGATGAAATTTGCATTAAGGTTAGTACTATTGGATAGTATGCCAGACCCAAATTTTCAGCTCTATCACTCCAGAACTGCAGGAGTTAGAGGGGGTCAAAGGTGGACATTTTCGTCATACAGGGTTTTTTAAAATGAGTGTAACTTTTCACCTATTGGTCCTAGAAAAAATTGTCCAAAGGACTTTAGATAGCTATTTCATCAATCATTGGAAAATTTATTTTTTAATTTTTTTTTAAATCATTTTTTTTATAATTTTTTTTCAATTTGGGCCCTTTTTTTCCTCAAAAGAAAGCTTATACAATTTTCTTTAATGCCTTTAAAATCGCCTAATGGGATGCGAGTGGAATATCTATCAAAAAAATAATTTTTTAACTCAAGAATAGGATTTTTCAATATTTGACACATGTATCATTTTCATTTTCCTCCATTTTTTTTATTTTTTTTTTTCAAAATGGAGTTTTTTTTTATTTTTCCTCAAAAGAAACTTTAGACCATTTCCTTTAAGAGATTTGTGGTCACTGAATGTTGCTGTTGCAGACTTTATTAGTGAGGAGTTAAACCAAATATGAACAATTTTTAAAAAGTGTTTATAAAACCATTTGGCTTGCAATAAATGTCTGTGAAAAAATTACAAAAATTTAATTATTTCACTGTCAATTCTGTTACCAATATATACCCAAATATCGTAACTGATTCTAAAATTATCACAAATGGCCCTGTTCAAATGTTATTTACTTTTATATAAAAAAACAAAATATATTTTTGAATCTCCTAAAATATTGTTAAAGTTAATAAAAATGTTTGCCGATAAGGCAACGATATATGTTTTCCTACAACAGCAGCTCACCAGCAGATTCTATTATGCGTATTTGAAATCACTCACATTTGGCAAATATCTACTCAAAAAAGCGTAACCACTTGTTTTAGGAAGTTTGTTTGACGTTGTTTACTCTTACAAGAGTTTTGCAAGGTCAAACAGCATCAAATAAATTAAAACTAAATAATTGTTGTGATTTTCCTAAATAAGAAAAGTTTTTTTTAAATAAACAAGTTTAGTGGTTACGTCTTTTTCGGCAAAGTGTGACCGAACCTGTAGTTACAAGTTAGTCAATATTCAGTTAATTTAGATGCAATAGAACGTCCCCATATTCTGCACTATATGCCTGTTTGGGAACTAAACTGCCCACTGTGATATACTAAGGTCAGAACTGTGGAAACAGCTCTACGTAAATGTACTCTATTAAAGAGTCGTTATCGCATAAGGAATATTCTCTTGTTGTTTTCTTGAGTATACAACGCGCTTTGTTATGTCAGATCCAGTGCTATTCTTTCTGCTAAGGAATTCGAAACTGTCGATTCGTGGCACTGTGCAGGGTGGAATATTATCTCCTGAATATGGAACTGGTACTCTTTACAAGCAGATTTGAAACTGATGACTAAAAACCGCTCAACTTATTTTAGTCTGTCTGAAGATCACGAGTATAGCACAGTATTTTGAAATCATATTGAACAGAAGATGATCCCGAAACATAAATATCAGGAACAAAAACATGAACAATGAACATAGGCAATTGTCAACTAATGAGGTGGTGGGACGAAGGCTATTAATTGAATATTTAAACAATTTTGTGAGACAAGCATGTAAAAAGTTCGTTTAGCAATATTTCAGCCTAATCGCGAAAAATAATCAAGATCAAATTTGAAATTAATGTAAAAATACCTAATTTTTTACAAAAGTTCAACATTTTTGTCAGACTTCTGTAAAAACGATTGTCCAACAGGAACAATTTTATATTATGCAGTTCAGGAAGACCAAGTGAAAACTACAGAGTGATTGTCCAACAAGAACTATTAACCTATCATATAGACCGATTTTAGAATATCTGGGATTATTACAAAGTCGATATGGACCGTATATGATGCTGGCAGATCAAATGTACTTACTTAACATATAAGTTTAATAGTTTGAATAATTACAGGATACAGCATAATGGAAACGCAAAGTATGAAACTGTGTCTAACTCATTTTGTCATTGTCTGGCCTTGGCCAATAAAAGGGTACTGCCGAGTTTTAATCTTAAATACATACAACAAGTATTTACCTGTTCACTTCTTGTGACTTGGGTGCCCAAGGAAGTGCGAAACTTTAATGATTATCAAAGCAATTCGCTGAAACTATGTCCGCCAAATTTTGGTTTATTTATTTTTAAAATATTGTTCAAGAATTAAAACACGTTATTCTCTAGTCTAATGCTCTATGTTTACTAAAGTATCCGAATATGTACTTAAAAAGTAAATGCCTTCAACTTGTAATGGCTTATTGTATAAAGAGAGAAAACCAAAAAATTTTTATATTTTACATGAATTAACGACAGTTAAACAATTCTAAATCTGAATACTTTCATAAAATCAAAATCATGCAATTATTCATCTTAAAATGTCAAACATTTTATCACATATATTCAGTATAAAGTCTAATACTGTTAAAACTTACAAACAGAATAACAAACATTAACTTGACAACTTGAAGAAGTGTTAAAAGTGAACATCTAATTACTAACATGACATATTTACCTATACTTAAAAACAGATCTCATATAAAACAATGTTTTAATAAGAATAATAATAAAGCTAAACATTTGACCTTTTGCTAGTAGGAGCATCATATTTCTAAAGTTGAAAACAAATTCTTATTACTAAATTGAAATGGCTTGCAAACAATTTACTGCTGACGTTTAAAATGTTGACCAACAAAATTTGAAAAATAATGATTTTGTAATGAATTTAAAAATCATTTCTATAACATTTCATTTCTATAAACAAAACTAAAAGAAAATTGGTAGTTTTTTGCATTACGGAATAAAAGAGAATTGTCATTCATTTTAGCTTTCATAATACTTTTACAAATGTATTAGTAAACACATATAGTATAGCTAGGTGTATGAATGTGTGTGCAATTGTCTACATAGTATGTGTGTAAATGAAAATATAAACTTTTCATTTCTTTTATTTTTTTATTTTATTGCTGTTTAATTGCTTTGAGGCATGAACAAAAGTGTGTTTACGGTCATATATTCACACACACATACATTTGGTCTTTAGAAACAAACAGCTGCCACAAAGTACATACCAACAACAAAAGAATAAATATGATATACAAGAAATTTTCAACATATAAACTTGTATTCTTGAATGCAGCCTGTTGTTGTTAATTCATAGAAAATAACAAGTACGAGTACATGTGCACTCGTACTATTTAAAACAACAATATTTGTTTTAGTTCTTTTATACGCTTTTTATGCCCATCACGAGAAAGTGGGCTGCATTGTGATTTTGTCATTTTGTTGGTAACACATCAAGTAAACTGAACTGAAATGATTAACATTACAGACAGGTTTATAGTAGAACATGAGCTTTATTTAATTTAAAATACAATCATTTTGTCGCAGGTCATTCCAAGAATACATCCTGGCTGTCATATCTACTATTAATACGAAATTCACTAAAACTGTCATACATTTCTTCAAATAAAATGTAATTTTATGCGACAGAATGATAAAAAATATAAATTTTCTTACAAACTTTTAAACTCCTCATAACATATATTTCAATGTAGTGCATATTTAATTCGATGCAGTTAAAAATATCAACCTATGACCTTCTTATTCATTTCAATATTATTTCTTGGCTGAAATGCTAATTGCTTGGCTTCGTTTTACAATTCAATTTGTTTAACGCATAATTTTCTAATTGTTGAGCACCACTATTCCCTAAATAGGCATTTAGTTAATAATTTGTAATAGTTAATGAGTGTAATATTTATTGGTTTATATTTCATTATTTAATTTCAAAATTATTTCATTAGTTATAAGCAGATTTAATAGAAGTTTTTGTTACCTAATAATAAGTGGAAATTCTAATATAATCACTTTTAAAAACATTTGAACTTAAGGTACAGTCACATTTGGCATATATTTAATTTTAATTAATTTGATGCTGTTTGATTTTGCAAAACTCTAAAATAGCTAGTTTTATGTAAATAGTGAACTGTCATTAAAAATGTTAAAACCGATAAATAAATTCGAATGTTGATAGTTCAATAGGTTCAGCCTTTTAGCAAGATACGCTGCAATCAACTCTAAGTCCGTACAAACGTTTAAAAAAATCACTATTTTGGCACTTTATTTTATTATTTTTTATTTATTTTTAAATATTATTTTTTAAAAATAAATGATAAAATAAATAAAAAATAATAAAATAATAATTTTTAAAAAATAATATTTAAAAATAAATAAAATAAATAAAAAATAAAAAAAATAAAATAAAAATAAAAAATAATAAAATAAAGTGCCAAAATGGTGATTTTTTTTAAATGTTTGCACGGGACAAAAGTCAACAGTTGGGGGGTAGTAGAGGTATGGTTCCTTCGGCAAAGTTTCTTATTTTGATCCCTAGAATACGATTTTCACTGAGCCATGGGCGATTATTAAATCGACCCGCCCTAATGAACAACTTAAGTTGTATTTAAATGGACGTAGTCAGTGACTTAAGTTTAAATATGATCTATAAAAACGAATTTGGTATTTAAACAGAACTTAAGTTGAAAAACCATTTGATTTTTAAGTTAAAACATGGCCATAACTACTTATTATGTATACTTATCTATTTAGCTGTCTTTTTATTTTAAGTTTATTCAGATTTATTTTTTTCTAAAAAAATATTAACATTATATTTATTACTCATAAAAGTTTTACTATTCCTTTTTAAAACTTAATTACTATTTAGTTTTTTTCTGTGCAATGTTTTTAAGCAACTTTAAAGAATATTTGAATAATTCCTTCAAACACACGTAAATATTTCAAATAACATTTCTAACCTTATAAATTATATACAAAGCAGACAAATAATAAATGCATACTGGTTTGCTTTTTAAAACATTATTTAGCAAATACTAAATAAAAACAATAGCTACTACTTGTATTCATTAGAATTCTTAACAAATCTATATAATTTAATGCTACTATTTGGTTATTTGTGTGATTGTATTTCTATTTATATCGCAATTAAATGCTGGAGAGTCGAAATGGTTACAACATTTACTTAGAAATTGAAAAAAATTGAATATGACTTAGCGAATTAAATAAAATAACTGGAAAATAAAATGATTAGTAAATAATTTATTTTAAGTTCAAGTGCACCTAAATTTAGTTGGTAACAATTTATAGAAATAGTTGTGACTCATATAAACAAAGCTTTAAGTATTTAGTATTAGTTACAATTTATTTTAAAATTTATTATAGAATAAAGAGACTGCAAGAAAAAATAGTTAGTTTTAGATTTTAATCTATGACAATGATGGCTTGATACGTTGTATTATAAAATCATGCCAAAAAGTAATCTTTTTTTGGTTTTATTTTTCAAAATTATTTTAAAATATAATAAAATCATCATTTTAACATCTAACACCACCATTAATCTAAAACGATTTGTACTTATTATTATTAAAATTATATAAATTTTCGATGCGAAGTATTCTACTTATGAACTTGTTCAACGTTCATTGTTTTCACACTTCCGCAATTTACCTGTGCAAAGGTGACAATTTTGACGTTTTAAAAAGCCGAAATTAATTTCCTAGGGCAGTTCTCAGAAAAAGAAAGGTACTTGGTTCCAGGAAACCCCGTGAAAAAATACCTTGATCGTATAAAAAATAGGTGATTGATTCCTTTTCTCTAAAACCTATTGAAATTAATGAAAAGCAAGGATTTTTTAAGAACAAATATTCAGGTTTATAATATTAAACCATTAAATTAAATCATATACAATGTGTTTTTACCAAGCTAGTTATTAAAGAAAAAAGGCATGCACTCTAAGCTAAAAAGTAATGTAAAAAATGTACGACAAATTGTTTTAAAACTTCCCAGTGGAAATCACAAATGGAATTTCAGCTTAAAACAATTAGATCTCAAGAAGTACCTCCTTAGTATTCCTCAACTTTTGTCAATCCTTCTTTAATTTCACACAATCTGTGTCAAAATATCAATTAGTTTTTATGTTTAATGCACTGAAATGTAAAACTAAATTTATTCATTAATAATAATAAGATTTCGCAAAATTGAAATACCAATATCTAGCTAGTCTTTTCATAGAAACACAGACATCGACATTGAAAATCAGTTAAAGCAAATGTCATTAATTCGTACACTTAACAATTCATGACAGGAAACGGAAGTCAGCATGTAATATGACTTTTTTTTTTTTGTAGCATTTTGTTTGTTTTTGTTACATTCTTTGCAACATACTGGCAAACATGTGAACATTGATGTAATAGTATGTAGTGTATGAAAAAATTGATAAAATTTAATTACAAATATTGTTATGTTTGCAAAAGTGTTTAGAAAATGCTGTAAGCAAAGGTTAAACTACAAAGTAAGTAAAATCAGAGAGAGAAAAAAATTTTAAATGAAAATCAATTTGAAATACCCTAAGTACTTGTTGTTGCTTGAAACTAGTTTTATTTGATTTATGCGTGACACAACTGTCAGAATTCTCTTTATCTTCAAGCTGATTTAAAATACTGTAAAACAGTTTAGTAGAGAAAGAGAATCTTAATTCAGAGTGGCTCAGTAGTACTATTTAGTATTAAATACAGACATAATTTGGCAATATTTTATATAAAATTTTTACTAAATTTCTTTACTAATAAATATTTTAAATTAATATTCCCTACCAATAATACATCAGTATCTCTTTCAACCATGAACAAACACACTTCAATTAACAGCATTTCATGAAACCCCTATAAATAATAATGAAATTATTCTATTTTCTAGTAGCATACAGAAAAACAAGTTTGTTAAATATCAATATTAATGGAATATTTAATGCTAAAATATTGTGTTTCAAAATTGCGAAACCAAAAAAAAAAAAAAACACACTTTATATTTTATATTTAAGGGCAAATAGCAAACTTGAAATAAACTACCGCCTTTTTTAACTGTTGTTGACTTTGTGTTCTTTAGTTGTTGTAGCTGTTAGCTAATAGCTGATAAAAATTTATAGATACAAAAGAAATTGATATTTATTAGTTGTTATAGGTCATGGTCTTTATCTCGACAAAAATATAAAGTAGTTAAAGTGTTTATTTTTCATGTTGACTACTTGTGTTTTGACTTTTCCCTCTCCTAACATTATGAGTCCACCATAGTGGGGAGGTTATATTGGATTTGTGCATATGTTTGTAACGCCCAGAAATATTGGTCCAACACCCAATTTAAAGTATACCGATCGACTCAGAATCACTTTATGAGTCGATTTAACGATGTCCGTCCGTCCGTCTGGCTGGCTGGCTGTCCATGTAAAGCTTGTGCGCAGAGTACAGGTCGCAATTTTGAAGATATTTTGATAAAATTTGCTAAGTGATGTCTTTTTTGACCCAAGGATGGATGGTATTAAAACTGGTGGAAATCGGTCCATTATTTCACCTGGCCCCCATACAAAAGTAATTGCGATTTACCGATCATCAATGTTTGAATTATGCAATGAACCAAACAAATTTCCTCACAAATGAGTGTTAAATGAAGCCGAATCACATCTACAAATTTCGTGCAGATCGGTCCATAATTAGTCGTAGCTCCCATGTAAGGCCCACTTCCTAAAATCACTTTAACGATCATAAATTTCTTAAGAATGTTGGTAATCAAATAAAATTCGAAACAAATAATATACAGAAATGATGACACCTAATTTTATAATGGTCGGTCCGTAATTAGTCAAAACTCCTATATAAGACCCTTCCCATAATAAACTTTAACCTCCATAAATATTTTAAAAGTATTTATATCGAGATAAAGTTTAACATACATATATAATATTTATATTCACAGAAATCATGCTACTAAATTTTTAAATGATCGGTCCATAATAGGTCATATCTCCCATATAGCGCACATTTCTGAAAAAGTGTTTTATACATATACTGTTATATACATATGTAGGGTATTATATGGTCGGGCTTGACCGACTATACTTTCTTACTTGTTATTTTTGACAATTTCTCGAAAACTTAAGCTAGAAAGAAAATATTGACAATAAAAAATATTGATGTTGTCTGAAATTTTAGTCTATAACTATGATCGTACTGGATCGATTTTGCTAATTTTTAATAATACGAGTACATTTCTATGTTTCGGAAAAATTTCACTAAGCCTTTTTTTTCGTAGCTATATCATGCCCTCAACACATGAATATGGCTTGGTTGTCTAAGAATTTTATAAGGATCCTGAATATATATACTCTTTTGGTTCTACGACCATTATATCGATGTATTACAAACGAAATTAAATACTTAATATGCCGATCTTTCCGCTTCACCACCAAGGACACTAATTAGCTTATTTACAAGACTAAATTTTAGCTATGGCTCTGCATTTCAGCTCTATTATTAATAAGTTTTATGCAGTGGTAACCTGTATTCATAAGTTTATAAGTAACTTCTACATGATATTTGTTCAAATATATAGTTGCAAAAGTAAATGCTTCTAATTATAGAAAATATTTAAATAATAATAAAATGGATATGAAAATTTTGGAATAATCAGGATAATTAAAAATGTCTACTATTTGTATCCATATTATTAGCATAACATTCTACTACTTATTTAACTACGAAAGAAAGCAACAATACAAATTTTAATTTTTACAATCACATATTTCACAATCTACTAGCTCATTTATAATAAAAGTTTCTTTTGTCATATTTTAAGGAGTTCTAACTTTAAATACAAGTTACAATCTAGTTTATTATGTATTTGCACATACCATAAAATTCATGCAGCAGATCACGCAAATGTGAAAATCTACAGTGTGGCTAAAATTAAAATAACAAAGAAATATTTGAAAAAAATTTCAGGCTTTGTGTGTCAATTTCAAAATGTTAATACTTTCATGTAGTTATTGGAAATATGTCTATCAAAATAAAAACATAAACGTCTAATCCCTCAAAATTACACTTGCTTTATCATTTGTCATAAATATGTCAATCACATATTCTTATGCTTTATTCGCCAGCGTAATGGGAAAGAGTTCAATGTGTGTCCTAATTATATTCTATTCACGCCTCTTGATCACATATTTTGTTTTACATACACACAGCAAAAATATTGTTTTGCATGTTTAACACAAAAATTTCAACATTCTTACAAGTTTTTAACAAGTTTTTTTAGCGGTAACTATAATATGGTTAAATTACATTTCAGATGATTACTACAATCATATATATGCGATTGTAGTAACTATGTATATATTTGTGGCAATCATGTTTATGATGAAGCCATTTATCATAATTTTTTGCTCTTTTATTATGATAGACAACGACATAATATGGTATAATCTTTCTTCATAAAACTGGTTACTATAAACATTACATAATCGCCATAATCATATATATGATCATATGAATCATACCTTAACCATATTATGGTTGCCGAAATCATATAAATAATTACACTGACCATAATATTTTAGAAAAATTTTTAAAAATATTGAAATAGTTGTGGTAAACATGAACAACTATATTTTTTCTCGGCGTGTATGTATACATAGGCTCATAATATGTATGTCAGGAAATTGTTTTCATCATACTTAAGACTGCGGTGGTGTTTTTCAAAATTACACAATTCTGATTAATATCACACTGTGCAACATTTTGTAGTATGTACAGTATAATAATCATACTTAAATATATGGCATGTAATTTATATTTAGGGCTTGCCAGTTACAACAAAAACACTCACATAATCAGGACGACATAAAAATACATAAACCTAAACAAGCAGTCATATACATATACAAATACAGGCAGTATACTACGATACAGGCCTTTTTTTAATTAAGGCCATAAATTTGGACTTTTGAAGAATTCACACAGTTCTACTGTCTTTCAAGAAGTATGAAAATCCTAGAACGAAAATTGAATTTGAGATAAAACAAAGTTTATAAAGCGAATATTTAACTTTTATATTTCTATCATGATATGTAGAGAGGCCCTCTGCCAGGCCTTCTTTGCCTATTTCTTTCTTGCTGTAAATAAACTACCACTCATGTAAATAGTTATATACACCTTTTGATTATTTGGCAAAATGAGAAAAATTTTACGTTTTACTGCAGGAAATGTTAAGTGTAGAATTTGTGTAAGACTGCTACTTGAAGGGGTTTTTATTTCTTTTTTTATTTTTGCAAGTATTTTATTTTCCTTTTGGCTTACTTATTCACTGTTGTTTTTAATAATGGAAAAACGAATATTTTAAGAAGAACAGATATGAAAGAATTTGCAATAATAATTTGTTAAAATATATGCAATAAATAGTAAGTGGAACGTACATATATATATATATGTAGATGATATAACAATATCTAGGGAAAAATTGTTTTTAATCTACTAAAAGTAAGTATTTATGAACAAAATTTGCTGCGCTATATAAAATATGTTCTTATCAGAGTTGGTGCTTTAGAAATTAAATTAATATCATAAACAATAAGAATATTTAAGCAATGTTTATATACAGAACAGTTAACAATATTTACCTTAAGATATATAAACCCCTTTGAAATATGACTACAAAGTGTAGAATTAAATTTTTTAATATAGTTTCCTTAAAATATAACATCCTGTTTTTTCACAAATTAATCCCGTTTTATTTACGTCATTTAGGTACAAATAAAGTTATTTTTACTTTCTTTCTTTTTGGTACTTATAACCAGGGCTGCCAGATGAATTTTGGAAAAAATCGTTATAAAAAAGAAAAAAATCATCATTTCGAATTTTAAAAAACGTCAAAAAAAATCGGAAAAATAAAAAGTCACTATTTCTAATAGTATTTTGAAATTTTTATTTAAACGAAAACCTAAAAATTCAAGTTTATAAAGTCTCTTGTACACTAAATATCAAAATCCATAAATTTTAACAAAAACTATAAAAATATAAAAAAAACATTTTTGTATGAATAATTTTGTAAAGAAACAAAACTGTTAGTCACTGTTGCCGCACGCGGCCGCATGCCGTTTACATTGGCCTTCCGCTATTATCCGTTTTGACGCATGCCATCATAATTTATGCATTTATGAGTCTGGGAGAAAAAACTGCACTGATATAAAGGGCTCGTGGCGCTAACGAAGACTTAAGACACGGTCACACTTGGCAAATATTTGCCGAAAAAGACGTAACCACTAAATAAAATATATTTGAACTCGTTTATTTATTTAAAAAAACTTTGTTTAATTAGGATAAAACACAACAAATATTTAGTTTTATTATATTTGATGATGTTTGATCTTGCAAAAATCTTGTAAAAGTTAACAACGTCTAATAAATTTGTGTTAAAATAAGTGGTTACGCTTTTTTGAGTAAATATTTACCAAGTGTGACCGTACCTTAAGTATTATAGCCTATCAAAAGATTCTATAACATTTGCATAATACGCATCCATAAGTCATGGGTTCCAAAGTTCTAAACCAACTACAATGAAAATAATTCTTATGAATCTCGCTAAGGCATTTTTCGTACTGAAACTATGTATCAACAACAGAATCATTGTAGAGACCAAAAATCTTGTTCATAACTTTTTCTTCAACTTTTCTAAAATGCACTTCAATATTTAGATGTGTTACTAAAATGTATAATTTTTATTGCATTTAAAGGAATAGAAAATGTTAAAATTCATTTAAAGTTTTACATTGTTAACGTTAAGTAAAGTGTGAGTGCAGAATTTCATGCTTTTATTTCAACTTTAATAATGGGTTACATAAGTAAAGAACTAGTAGTTATATAAACTTTTTTATTTTATTTTACATTTATGAATTACTGCAATAAAATTTATGTTGTTCTTTCTATAGTTTCGGTACAAAAATTTGCAAAAATTTTATAAAACAGCTGTACGTTGCAGAGAAATAATATGAATTTTTACGGACAAGACTGTTACTAGAAAAGTATACAGTGACTCACAGCTTAGTTTTTAAAGCTCCACAAAGAGAAAACTAACAGGAATTTAAAAAAGGAATTGAAATAATTTAATAGAATCAATGTTATAGTCTAACAAACAAAAAACATTTATTATACCTCATGAATGAAAATCGGGTCCATAACAACAGCAAAATGGAACTATGTAAAATTGTCAATGAGCATGATGTGCGACGCATTTTCAGAGAATTAAGGTCAAATTCACAACTGGCCTCCTAAGTTGAAGCTGACCTATCGTGTCTTGCGCCAACATGATTTTAAAGAAAGCATTTATAAACCCGAAAAACATACGGTACAGGCTAAATTTCGCCAAAGAGCATATTTGCAATGAATCTGCATCTTTAAACTCGGACATCTTCGCCAATGCATCTAATTTTAACATATTCGGTTTAGATGTCATGCCATATGTTTGGCGAAAACCAAATACAAAACTCAGCAAAGAAAACCTAAAAGACACCGAGATGCATAATAGTGGCAGTGTCATGGTTTGGGCCTGTATGTCAGCTGCTGGTACTGGGAATTTAACATTTATTGAAACAACCATGGACAAGTTTAAGTACCTTCAGATTCTGAAAGACAACTTGGTGCAAAGCGCAGATTAGATTTTCGATTTTACCAGAATGAAATTATGTTTTAAAAAGATACAAGCAAACATCTCCAACCATAAAATGTTATTTAAAGTAGACAGCAAATTACAAAGCAAATACAATGTTCAATCAACAAAACATCAGTAAGTACCGCAAGAGGAATTCGTGTGGATGTTAGTTCTTAGACCTATAGGGCAATATTGCAGTGAAAAACTGAATGGTGTTGCTGTAAAATATATTATTTGCAACAATTTTTTAACAAAATCCCAGAACTGCCTTTTTATGGTTGGTGAAGCATGTGTAAAAATGGATCTTAAACCGCTGGATCAATATTTTATTGCAGCGATACAGTGATGCCGAATTTGGTAAAAAAAAGACAATGGTTTGGCAAGTTATTATAATTGTTGCCTCAAGATCTCCCCTTTGTCAAATCTTCAACTACGACTTTGTTTATTATTCCTTTTATGTGCATTCTTTAACAAAGTTTTGTTGCGATTTGACTGCCTTATTGTTATACAAAAGCTGTAATGGATTGGTATCGAAAAAATTATGTCGGCAGAATGGAGAAATTGTTGTCGGCATCGTTCAATTGCATAATATTTGGCTTAAATTAGAGTAGAACTGTAGTTCTTGTCATTACATTTTTTTAAACGATTTGGAATTAATGTGCAGCGCCGTTTGATCAAAATATTGAGCAACAGTTAATGAGACTCATCAAAATTAAAACATGGATGTTTATAAATTAAATAAAATTAATTCTAGTTTTATCTTTAATACAAATAAATGCGTAGCAATTTATGTATATATTTTTTACACAAATATTAAAATATGTATGCTACTAAATTTTATGCGAACAATAAATTAATATATTTTAACCCAATTTGAAAATCGAAAGCAAATGAAAATATGATATTATTTTGTTGTCTTCTGTTACTGTGCTTCATATAATAAATTCGACAATTTATTTCATTTAATTAATTATTTTCACTGAAAGCTATTTGAGAAGGTTTTTTTAAACAAACATTTGTTACTAATTTTATTTTGCAGCAAATTTATTTTTGCTAACTTTTTAACATTTTGTTGGAAATGACTAATTGCAATTTATATAATTTCCAAAAAAAAAAACAAACGTAAAAAACAATTGTAACAGACAATTTATGAATATACTTATACATACATATTTAAATTTAAAACGATTGTGAGAATACCAGCAGTATGAATGAATTTAACTTTAAATAAATAAATTAGGCTTTCCGAAAACATAATTAAATTAACATAATACAAGACATACAGTCAAATGGCAACATATGGGGGAAAGCATAGAACAGACTACAGATTAAAATATGTTGCAGAAATAATATATAGGACATAATTATTTTGTATTTTTAGCTTCATGTTTTTTACAATAATAATTTTTCACCTACTATATATTTAAAAACGAAACACAATTAAAGATATTTAAATTTAAAATAAACACACAAATTGTAAATAAACATAAGATATATTTTGTTATTATATGCAATGATTTACATTTTAAGTATTGATAACCAAAACATAAAAATACTTCTTGAAACTCCAACAGTTCTATGGAATACCCCATATACACTGCACAGTGTTTATAGCATATTAAAACCCTTAATTTGGTTGTGTTTTGTGGCCCAATTTTGTGTATAGTATTTTATTTTTGCAACGCCATATAGTTTTTTTTTTGGGTCATTACGTTGTGTTGCTGTAGAAGCAGTTTTTTATAGTTCCACATTGTATAATAATTCTAGTCCATCTTTATATACATATATGCATGTACATTTATGTGTATCCATTTAGATCGAGATTAAAAGTAGTACATATACACTTGTATATATAGTAAATATTACTTATTATATACACATTTACTTTTGTATATATACATTTATATTGTGCATACTTTACACAAGTAACTTTACGAGATACTACTACTATGTATTTAAATGTTTTTACCCTACCCAACATCATAGTGGGTACGGATTTGTGCCTGATGTTTTTAACGCTCTAAAATATTTATCTAACAGCCACATTAAAGTATACCGATCGGCAAAGAATCACTTTCCGAGTCGATTAAAGGATGAACGTCCGTCCTAATGTCTAGCTGGCTGGCTGGGTGGCTGTCCATGTAAATCTTGTGCACAAAGTACAGGTCACAATTTCAAAGATATTTCGAAAAAATATGGTAAATAATAGTTTTTCAGCCAAGTATGGTTAAGATTTAAATTGGTTGCCAGCGGTTCATTCTTTCATCTAGTCCCCATACAAATGACCTCCCGAAATACGGTTTGTTGATCATAAATGTTTGATTTCTGTACGTATCCAAACAGATTTCACCACAAATAAGTTACACATGAAGCCAAATCACACCAAGAAATTTTGTACAGATCAGTCCATAATTGAACATATCTCACATATAAACCCCACTTCCGAAAATCACTTTAAGAAGCATAACTTGCCTAAAAATTTTGGTATCCAAAAAATATTCAACACATATATGATGATCGGTTCTAAATAAAATTCAACACAAATAAGTCTCATATATATATGGAAATCATGACACCTAATTTTATAACTATCGGTTCATAATTAATCATACCTCCCATATAAGACCCTCTTCTGAAAATCACTTTAAATGCATAAATCATTTGTAAGTGTCGACATCAAGGTAAAATTTAATGCAAACAGTTTGTAAACGCACAGAAATCACGCTACTATGTGCGCTCCCATGTCTGGAAAACTATTTTTATTTTTCGCATACCAGGTGTGGGGTATGATATGGTCGGGCTTGACTATACTTTCTTATTTGTTTTCTTTTTTTTTTGTTTTTTTTTTTTTGTTTTAAGTTACTCTTAGCCTTTTTAAGTTTTTTTTTTTTTTGCTGACCATTGCAGTAACATAATTTTATGCAGTTCTCTTAAGGTATACTGTCATAATCAGAATATACATTAGAGTGCTCCAAAATTTTATGTAATCGTATGAAAAAAAGATGGAAAGAAGGTGAAAAAATCATGCTGCATCGCATCAGAGGTTTGGATATTTAAACATTTGTTTAGTATCTAAATTAATTTAAATTAATTAATTTGTTTATGTATCTAAATTAACTAATTTATAAAATTAAACATAATTATTAAAAGAAGAGTCATTACATCGGCTATTGGGGACAAATTCACCATGAGTTGTTAACTGTTGCTAAATTGATTGTTCATGTGAAAAAGACAGGGAAAACTTATTCATAGTAATGGATAGGAAATTGTGTCTATTTTTAAAAATATAGAGAATTTTACACAAATAAGAAATTCATAAAAGACTTTTTTGAAAAACAAGACAAACATTATTTATTTTGTGTATTTTACGAAAAAATTTAAACTTAATAAAAAAGTTTATTTATTTTGCATTTATATAAATATTTTTGTGCAAAATACTAAAGCGAAAATGAAAATTTAAATTTGCATTAAAGAACGACAGAATTCTTAAAATAAATTTGAGAAATCTCAAATCTAAAACAAATCAAGGGAGGGAACATTTTGCGCCACATATATTGGTTATTAATTATTTAGTTCGTTTATTTGACCTTTTTTCAATATTTAATAATTTCTTTTTACAAGCAATAAGGTCACTTCAATTTTTTTTTACACAAAAAATTTTAATTTTTATACTTCAATTATCATTTTATTATAATTCAAAACTTGTATTATACCTGAAGTAGCTATCCATTATGATAGCGAAATATTGGAAATAAATATATATAAATAAATTAAATATTTTTATATAAAATTCAAGTGAACTTATTGCTTGTAAAAAGAAATTATTAAATATATCGGTTATTATTTTTGGATATCGTTTATGCGAACATTTGCCCTAAAGATAAATTTTACATATAAAAGGACTCTGGTCTCCTTAGTAACAAAGTTTTTTAATTTTTTCCCTTATAACATATTTCCTTTAAAGTTTGCTTTTTAAAATATATAAATACGTTATAAATCTGTTTAGAAATTTTTTAAATATTGTAAAAAGAAAGAACTACCTTGTTTAGCCAATTCATGGGCAAAAATCAGATTTTTAGCATGTTCTAACTTGAAATGCATATAAATTTTGAATTTGATATGATTTTTAAACAATTATTTTCACCATGAGTTGTTAACAAGGTTATTAACCCACAAAAAATATATGGAAAAAATCGGGAAATATTTGGATTCGCTATTTGCAAAAAACCAGAGTAGGGTGGCTACAAAAGTTCAAAATTTAATTTTCATATGTGAATATCTTGTAAACTATAAGAAATAATATGTAGCTATGACGATATAATTGGGTTCGCTTTCAATTTCTCACATACCCGAGGTGCTCCAATTTTGGCAACTCTGGTAGGTTTATCAGTAGTGGAATTCTGTAACTTTTAACAATAGCAAGAATTGTTTTCTTGTCGACTCATTTTGTCGTTTGCAGTAACGATTATGCGATTCTGTAACTTAATGTTAAAAATATTGTTACAATTTGTTACCTCTGTTAAAATAAACAAAAAGAGCTAAAAGGAATAAAAAAAAAATTAACAACTCAGCTGATTGCAAACAATAACAAGTGTTGCTAAATAAGTTCGAGAATAGCAAAATCGCTTAATCAGTTGTTTAGTTTTTTAACAATGACAAGTGTTGTTAAAATAAGTTACAGAATTCCACTACAGGTCTAAATTCAAAACTTTAACTGGACAACCCTTCCACTCTGGGTATATGAAAGCTTATTGTAATCGGACGTACCGTTTAGAAATTACAGATTTATTTCCTTTTTTTTTAAATTTTCCCACTGTGCAACGTTTTAAAGTGGAACTTGGACCCACTAAAAATGTATTCCATTTAGATCTATAAAAATTATAAGTTTCATATCATTAAAGGTATTTCGTGCTACAGCCACTTGGTTGTCCTTGTTATCTTCTCCAATAGTGGGAAAGTCTCCCTCTTCGTCAGCTTGCCCTATGTGGTTCTCATTCAATGGCTGTTCGTATTTTAGATCGTATGTATGTGGGCTTACACAGCCAAAATTACCTCCATCTGTACAATATTGGATTTCAAAACTGGGTATAGCAGGCTAAATTAATCTCTGTTTGCGATGTCCGCACTGTTGTCAATTATTATGCCGAGATAATAGAGGCTGTCAACATGGGTTTAGTTTTCTTAACACTAACATACCAAGAACGATATAAAATAATGTTGGTGACAGTTCCGTCATTTCTATATTCAACGTTGACATATCTCTCTCTGGATTTGTTCTTATGGAGTACTTTGCATGTCGTCTTTATAACAGACTCTTGATAAGCGATATAAATTTTGGTTGGCTTTTTCAAGTGCCTTCCAGATGATGTAATTTTTCATAATTTATAAAAAATATAACCACCAATAAAGTGAGGATAATTGCTTAGTTTTTCTATACAAAAGTTTTGCTGATAATTATATAAGAGTGAATGTATTCTTTTAAGCTCTGTTACAAACTATGTACTATATGTGAATTATTTGTACAATGTTTGTACTTAAAAAATGTTGAAAAAAATTGTGGTTGTTTTTTAATATCATGCTCACTTGGTAACAAAAATGTGTCCAGAGTTTCTTAGTTTATGTGAACTATTACATTTGTGTTATTATTGTTTTATTTTGTTGATAAACGATCTAGGATATTTCCTATAAGTATTGTTTCTCTTACGTAGTCTACTTTGTTTTGTCAGTTCACTGAATTGTTTTATTTTTCTGTCTTCATTTGTTTTTTTTTTTAAGCAATAATAAATTCATGTAAAATTGTTGCAAATGCAGAAATATAATATTTCGACATGACTGCTGAAAGTGTAAAAAGAATTCAGGACAACAGTTGGTGCAGCATTTTTTCGGTGTTTCCAATGGAATTTGTAAGATACTTGTATGGGGACTGTAGTGGTGTGCAAATGACAAATGACATAATTTAAACAAATTTTTAAATAGGGATTAATAACATATATGTATAAACTCCCTCAGTGATATAAAAAATAAACAAAATTTTCAATGGCAAATGGTGCCAAGAACCCACTAAAATTAAAGTGGACACGTTATTTTAGGTATCTGTCGTAGAAGATGAACTAAAGTATAAAAGAATCTCACTCTCAAGTAACACCATTAGATGTCCCTAAAAACAAAATGTGTATTTAATACAGGATAGATAATATAAATGCAGACTTAATGAAAGCCAAAAACAGCAGCAGCAATACAGACAATGCAATAAATCTTAACCCTACACTACATGACTTTTTATATTTGATCGAAAAAAAAAAATGTTTTTTAAGCGGAAATTACCGTCTGATTACAGGAAATTTAGCAGATATTATGCAATTTGTATCACCAGTGATACACTATGCAGTAGGGAAATGTATAACATAATAATAAATAATAATTTTCCAATAATAAAATTGTGTTTCACCAGTGATACAATATGAAGTGTAGGGTTAAAATTACTTAAAAACTGAACTTTATAATGATGAAAACTATAGTATAGCTTCTAAATTTTTCATTTACTGATTGCAAGATTTTATTTAAACATCTTTGCTATTTTTATATTCTCTTTTATTTTCATAGACACACAATATAAAATTTTTGAAATAAAAATAAAAGAAATCTCTATTTAATCAAGATATTTTTAAAATAATAAACATTTATTATTTCATTGTACTAATGTGTTTTTATTTATTTTAACTTTGCAGTTGCTGTACCATACACATCCACCATCCTTTCCATCAATTCATGCTCATACAACAATTTGAGTAGTACTTGAAGAGATACAATAAAACAATAGCAATAACAACAACAACGTCATCAACAGCATTAACAACAAACAAAATAAACGTCACAAGTATTTATAAATCTCAAAGGAGAATGAATAACAGTCGGGCCATAAAAAGAATGACATAAAAGTAAAGAAAAAAAAGTAAGTTAAGTTGGAAAACAAAAAATAAAGCGGAAAACTGAAAAAAAAACTACAAAAGAAAGTGAAAAAAATCAAAAGAAAATTAACAACAATAAACAAATTAATGTTGCTATAATAAAAATAAATAAATTTAGAAAAAAAAAACAAAAATAGAACATGACTGATAATGGAAAAAATAGTTATGAAATAGAAACTGAATACTGCTGACATAGAACAAAAGTGTCAGACAGCCAGATAACTAGATGGATAAATAGCTGAACAAAATAAAATAAAAATAGAAAGTTATATTTATCAGCAGACACTAATCAGCATAATAATAAATCATTAGTATAGACAACAGACATTGTTAAAGCAACTAAAAAGGCCAGAAATCAGTTTAAAAGTAAAGAAAATATCACTAAACCAAACTTAATAATGTTGTAAATTAACAATAACAACATATTTAACATTAAAACTTATATTGTGTTCTTAAATTAACAAAAATAAGATAATAACAAATTACTGTAGCAAATATTAATATGGATGACTCCATGAACATGTCCCTGGTGCCAAGGGAAGAATGCATGAATGCCATTATAAAGCCAGTAAATATGATTGATAATTCTACCGCAGTTAGTTTTCAAAAAAATCCAATTATTACCACAACATCATCAACGCCAACAAATGTCAATTCAAATACTCAACATTTAACAAACACTTCACACTTACAACAACAACAACAGCAACAACAGCTGCCACAGCAACAACAACAACATAATCAGTTGCCTTTGCAACCAGTCAACTTTGTGGGGAATAATTTAAAGAACGGCACCTTAAGTTATGGGTAAGTTTCTAAAGTTTAAGTAACCAAAAATAATGTGTTGCATAATTATGTGATGTTTTGTTCATATTTGTATATTATAAATATGTTTCAAGTAGTTGGAGTGGTTAAGTTAATTAATAATATTTAAGGTTTTTACATTCAAATGTATTATGCCCCTAGTATCTTGTTTTCACCATCCAGAAATGCTGCTTCGTCATGTGTATTTAAGAGAAATTGTTAAAATAAAAGTGGATTTTTTTCACTTGAATATATTAAAAAAATTAATCCCCTGGCGAACGATGTCGAACGATAACGTTCGCTTAGATAAGACTTAAGACACAAACTTGCTTGTGGAATAAACAACCTTGATTGAGTAAAAAAAATAGATACGATAAAAAGTTTGTGTCTTAAGTCTTATCTAAGCGAACGTTATCGTTCGACATCGTTGGCCAGGGGGGTAAATCTTTATTGTAAAGGGTGTTTTTGAGATGGAGTTTATTTGGCAAAGTATTAATATTAAAAATTTATAGAATTTATTGCACTTTTCAGGTAATAGATTTAATTGTTTCCAAGCAATAATTTAATCAGTTTAAATAACACAACTTTGATCATGTTGTAATATTTTTAAAGATAACGTTTAAACAGTTTTATTCCAAACATTGTAACATAGCTTTGTATAGTTTATATAAATTTAATATTCTTTTGACCCAACTATGTATGTCTAAAACTGCAAATAAATTAAGTTAAAATTGTTTTGGTAATTCAAGAGTTTTCTAAAGACTTTTACAAATTTATAAATATGTTATTACGTTCAACTTTTCAAGACTGTTTAAATATTGGAAATCGTTTAAAAATTGACTGTGTTACGAACAAATATTAAAGTCAACATTCCACCACATTTACCAAAAATATTTTTAGGAACAATGCTTACAATTACACTTCTCATCGGTATAATTTATGTACAATAATTAAATATGTTTGTTTGTTGTTGTCTTTGAATTTCTTTCATGCCTGTAGTATTATTGCTGGAATATTTTCTTGCATGCACGTTTTAAAATTCATGTATTACGAAGACGGAAAAACTTTAATTTTTGAAAAGTTTCATGTTCTGAATATTGCATGTCTAGTGTAATCTTAATATTAACTAGTCCAAATGACAGAAGTTATAGGCACGAAATTTATGCCCAGATTAACCATCCTTCCAGGCATGAGGGATAACTACGGCTACTTTTTGTATATACTAAATAGTAAATGATAAAAGTAGAATCTAGTACACAATCTATTGGAATACTGTAGGCCCAATCGTCTTGTAGGTAGACAACAAGTGCTGGTGGCTTCGGCGTTCATGTTGTACTTTGCATTTTATGCGTTAAGGGTGAATTTTACAATTTTGAATGCTTTGCAGTTGGAATCACCTACGACACTTCCAGTTAGTACAGAGACCAATTTAGAAATTAGTCGCAACAGTAAAAGGGTTTTCAACAAGAACTCTGTTTTTCAAAACAAAATAAAACAAAAGATGAACATCTTTAAAATTGTGATTGTATTAAAATTGTGGTTTGACAATTATACATCAAAAATTATATAATTATAATAACGATTATTTTATCATAATTTTTAATCGCGTTTCGGCAGAATCTTTAGGCTATATATAGAATCTGTATTCAACCATAAAAAATAATCCAGTTAAATCACATGATCTTTTAATTAAGTTAACGGTAAATTTAGTTTGCTATAAATTCATTGTTGAAAACTCATGTCACAGTGTACCATAGATCATACATCATTCATAATGGATTTTCAGCAGCCCAAATCAGACAACTGTAAAGATTTTACTAAAAAAAAACCAGCTGATCTACGCTGATTTTTGATCGAAATTGAATTCTTTGTAACAATTGTCAAAGCTTGAAATACTGATAAGAAAATAATGTAATGTGGTGTTTCTCTAACAAATAAATTTTTTTTGTTGTAAAATTCAATTAAATTAATTCGCATACATTCTTCCTATAGTTTATGGATTTTTTTTATGGTAAAATCATTAATGAAATTATACGATAGAAAACACTCCTTTAAAGTCATGATTATTAAGTAATTGCCACGACTGTATTTTGATGTTTGATCATACGCGCTCACGCCGATCAACAAAAAAAAAACTTGTACAGCTAAACACAGCTTTTTTCTAGAATAAGTTTTGTTTGGTTTTCACTTACCAACACTGAAAATAGCGGATTTTACCCAAGCTAGGTTGTGGCGTGATTTTTGAAGTTCTTTTCTATTTCAACCTGCATCGAGACTAGATCACTTTCATCTACCAGTTTTTAAGGACAAATCTAGTGATAAAAGATTATTTGAAACAGTGGTAAAATTTCATCCAGAGTCTTCTAAGGCCTATTATTTCTGGCAAGATATAATTCTTTTGCTTTCAATTGCGATACTCAAAGAAGTATCAATACACCAAACTAAGCTTGGATAACGAGATATCATCCATTCTCCAACTACTACTAAAATTTCCAATCATCAAAGTTGACACTTTTAATTTGCCACTACAGTGTCTTCTTTTTATTACTTTTATTGATACTGCTTTCCAATTCGCTGTTTACCTACATACGTTATTGTTGAAGTAATAACATTGTAAAACCGTTGGCAGCAAAAGAAAAGAAATAAAAGCATAAACATCCAAAGAAGAATTGTTACAACAACTGCAGTATAAAAAACGTGTTGATCGAGAGAAACCAATAATAAAGTGTTTTATTAAATTACTTTATCAGTGATTGATATTTGGAGGAAAAATATCACGGTTCTTTATAAATTCAACCCAAAAATCTGTACACGTCATCATTGAGTGCCATAAGAG
The DNA here is from genome assembly GCA_916048285.2 of Bellardia pandia. NCBI lineage: Eukaryota > Metazoa > Arthropoda > Insecta > Diptera > Calliphoridae > Bellardia > Bellardia pandia. The sequence goes on from OU696530.1 coordinate 30,875,578, forward strand.
TCTGTGACTTTCATCCAGGAAACACCTGCTGAAACATCCATATCATCTCCTGAATTACTGGTTATATTTGGTAAAGTCTTTATTCAATATTTTATTACCCACCTACCAAAAAGTTGTTACATTTGCCAAATTTTGTAAAATTTCCTTTAAAAGTAACGTTGATAAGCTAAAATCATAAGTATCAAAAAATCATAAAAAAAAAAAAACATATTTTATTCGAAAAATAATGCTTGGTAGGCTTAAAATATTGAATAGGGAATATGATAAATGCAATTTTTATATAAAATTCTAATTTAAAACTAATTAAAATATTATATTCTTTATATAGTCATAAGCACCTAAATTTAAGTGAACACCCTTAATATACTTGCAAAGCCAAAAGATACAATTTAATTCTAAAACTCTAACAGCAAAACTCTAAAGCAGCAGATGATGAGGCCTCAACATTCCGCAGCGGCAGAACTTTTAATTTTGGTGAGTCAATTCTTTTAAAAATTTTGTTTTTTTCTTTTATCTTTTTGCTTCAAATATATTAAAAATGTGTTCTTAAGAGTAATTATTGAAGAGAAGAACCTAGTTGTAATATTAACCGAGTTTATACTCTTATTTTATTTTCTATATGATTACAAAGAACAAGAATAAGAACAATTTCGTTTAATAATTTGCATTTCAAGGGATTATTAGCTCTTAATAATTAATTATATTTGATTTTTTTTGTAATTACAACAACACAACTCAACCTTTGGTTTATTTTTTTGTTCCTTTTTACTTATTTCTTTTACTTATTATTTTGCTTCAATGAAATTCATAAAGAGAGAGTATCACTGATATTTACTCAATATCATTTAAAAATAGAAAACAAAAACTGTATTTTATATAAATTTGGAAGTACATTGTTCTTTTTCTTTAGTAATATATATACCCTATAGTAGATTAAGTCAGCTTAATGAACTTTTTATCGGTTATATAAATTTTGTAAAATTTCTTATGTTAATATATAACACGTATTTTTTTTTCTAAATAATCATGTAGGCACTATAGTATAAATAAAATGTGTGAATTTATCAGAATGAATTTTTAACTTGCTTATTCCTTACATAATGTGATCTGATAGGTAAAAACAATGTTAAGTTAGGGATCTTAGTGTAATTTTTATACGTCCTAAGATCATTGGCAGGGCGGGTTTAGAGACGTAATCCCTGTTACCATCTTGGGGATTCAACATTAAAACTTTTATGGTTGATCCAGTAGTTTCTGTAATTATAGTTGATTGAATAGGGGGTTAAAAACACCAATAACTTTAAAGAAAAATCAACTACCAGACCTGTATTGTAGTATTTACGTTTGATTTAGGGAGTCTACAATAATTATTTATGTTCGAACATTTGTTTCTGGAGAGAAATAGGAGTAGACAAGAACCTCCCCACCCGGCTGATCGCTAGCATCATCAATGGCTCCCGCTCGTCACTCTCTATTTATATTAACGTTTTCTTACCTCAAGAAACAAGGGTACTACTTAGGAGTATAGTTTCGACTTTACCTTTAGCAGCATCTTAAACAAAAATTTGTTATGTTTGTTCATTACATAAATTGGCGCCCAACGTGGGGCAAGAAAACTGGAGGTTATTGCATTATAACAACAACTGATAGTTTTCCTGCTCTAATTCATATTAATTGTTATTAGATTTCATAATTCATAAATTGTTAAAGAATCTCATTTATTTTCTAATGTGTTTTTGAATAAATGTTAGTTTCCTTCTGGAATTTTCGTCTGTTGATTATTTAGTCGATTGCACGACCGAGGACAAACGCAATATTTCTTTCATAAGCTATATTGGATGTAAATGTGAGTTTTTTTTCAGTTTATGTTTGTTTTCCAAAGAGTAATTATTTCATAGACTGTAATTGTTAAATATTTCCTGGTTTGGCTTGGATTTTTACAATATAATTGCACAATTGCGATTTATTGTCCAGTCATATTCAGTAGTCAAAATTAAAAGAGAAGTTAGAATAACGCCATCGGTGTATATAGAATCTGCGATATAATTGCTATTTGGAGAATTCCATAGACAAAACTTTGTTATCCTTGATCAACCATTTCATGTTTTTATCTATTTGTATCACATTTATATGTAAGGATTTTCTTGTTTAATTTTTTTAATATATTTATTTAAAAACCTGTTCTATAAAGAACATAAAAAAATTTATAGTTTTTACTTAATTATTTTAAGGTTTATTTTTTTTGCTTCAATTTTTTTTGATATTTTCTTAACCTTTTTTAATTTTTTTTGATTTTTTTTTGATTTTTTTTTTTCACGTCATTGAGTAAATCTAAATCATAATTTTTTTAATATTTGTAAATAATAGTAGTTATAACTTGTTTGCCAAATAACTTTGTATTGATTAGCCTATTAAATACTTGAATTTAAGACGACAAATTTTTAGAAGTTTTTAAATTTTAATAGAAGATTTGCGCTTCAAAGATCTTTTGTACATTTAAGAAAATCAATAACATTTTCTCGCTTATTGAAAGGTGATTTGTTTTACGTTTTTTTTTTTTATTGTTTGAGATTTGAAGAAATTATATAAATATTAGTATGGAGCATTCACCTCAAGCTGTAGGTCTTCCCCCAGCTGTGCGGGCAAGTAATGATAATCAGAAGTGTAAAATTTGTAAAGAGGAATTGTCTGAAGAGCAAGACTGTATGATTATTGCTCAATGCAATCATGTTTTCCATACCCACTGTATAGAATCACATCTTTCCAATTCATCAGAATGCCCCGACTGTAAAAGACCATGTGCCTTATCTGATTTGAAAAAGATTAATATTCAAAGTAAAATTCCGTCATTTGACAGAGCAAAATTAGCCCGTAGTAAACCTCGAGGTGCGATGGCAAAACACCCAAACACTAGAAGCCATGTTAAAAACTTGTTTACTGATTCTTCTCAAAATACGTCAATGGATATCATTATGAACCCAGAAAAGGAATCCGAAACTTCTGTCTGTAATCAATCTCCAACAAATTTTAGTCAAAGTAACGCTAAAAATATGTGTGGTGGCAGACCGCAAAATGTTCAGCAGTTTATTGATTATTCACAAATCAATCAAATGATTGAGAATAGTATATCTCGTCTCTTGAATAATTTAAATTTAAGACCCGATAACTCGCATAATGCCAGTCCTTCAACTCAGATTCAACAAAACCCCATTCAATTTGAAGCATCATCACAACCACACCCAACTAGTCAAACATATAATAGGTACTCTAGACCTTGTACTCATCAGCCATCTAATTCAATGAATTCTCAAAGTAATATTAATAGTTCCGTTGAAGAAAATTTTTTTGTCAGATCAGATAGAATTACAAACGTTATTCAGAACTGGAATATTAAATTCGATGGGTCTCAGCAAGGAATCAGCGTAGATGAATTCTTATATCGAGTGAGAGTTTTAACTCGAGAACATTTTAATAATAATTTTTCGTTAGTTTGTAAAAATTTACATGTACTTTTAAGTGGTCGTGCTAAGGAATGGTATTGGAGATATCACAAGCAAGTGGAAAATCTTAGCTGGAATGACTTTTGTGAGGCTCTAAAATATCAATATAAAGATTTCAAATCTAGTTTTGATATCTACGAAGAGTTGCGCAATAGAAAAATGAAATGTCATGAATCCTTTGAAATGTTTTATGATTCCATCTCGACTATTTTAGACCGTCTCGAAAGACCCATTCCTGAATCAGAACTGGTAGAAATCATATCCCGAAACCTTCGTCCGGAAATCCGGCAGGAACTACTTTACGTTCCAATTTACTCGATAGCCCACCTACGAAAATTAGTGCAGATGAGGGAAAACCTCTTAAATGACGACAATTTTCGCAAAAATATTCCTCCTAAAAACGTGCCTTGTACGGGATTACGAAGGCAAGTAGCGGAATTAGATTATTCAGATGAAAAGGCTACTGTAGATTTACCTATACCTCCAGAAAGTTCAATAGAGGCATTACAACATTCTGTTAAATGTTGGAATTGCGATCAAATAGGCCATTATTGGGATGATTGCTTGGAAGGAAGAAAAGTATTTTGCTATGGATGTGGCGAAAAAAATATTTATAAACCACAATGTACAAAATGCGCATCCAAAAGACTTATGTCAAAAAACTTTCAAAATCCCAATATAATACAAAAAACTCCCTAGCACTTACTTTTAACTCCTTTAAGACTAGTACTGCTCAGGAAAACCATGATTTGACCTATAAAGATTCTGATTTGAAATGTTTGAAACCTGATAATAATTCTTTGAGAATTAATTTTACGCAATTGACCCCGGATTTGAATTCTATAAACTCTGATAGGACACGTGTGAACCCTGATAATAGTATTTCAAGTGGCAAAATTACTCTGTTAGACCGAGAAAATATAACCATAACTTCTAAGGAAAAACGGTTGCCCAAATTACACCCTATTATGCCATTTCATAAAAAATGGGAAAATTATTTAAAGAAAAGAAATGAAATTTTTAACGTATCTATACTAACTAAAACCATTTCGGAGAAATCAAAACGTTCGACTCGTCGCATACGTGCATATTATAAAAACAAAAAAATTACTTCTAAATTTGTCTTATCCTCTATTGTGAGTAATAATAACGATAACCGTTATTATGCATCTATTCGATTTTTATCTTTTAATGAGTTAGGCTTGTTAGATACGGGAGCCAATGTTTCGTGCATAGGTTCAGATTTGGCTAAGTATGACTTCTCAAATCTAAAAGAATTTTGTAGACTGAACTCGTATGTAAAGACGGCTGACGGGAAAATGCAAAAAGTTCTAGGCTATATACATGTAGATATTTCTTTTAAAGATCAGACTCGAAAACTTAGAATATTAATAGTACCATCTATTAGACAAAAATTAATTCTTGGCCTAGATTTTTGGAAAGCATTTAACCTAGCTCCCGACGTTTTTGGTGAAGTTCTGTTGGCACCTGTTAGTGAAACTCCCGTTCAAATATTATCTGAACTGACCACTTTTAGTAATCTTTCTAAAAATATAACGGATTTGTCTAGCCCGTTATTAGATGCAAAAGTTTCTACGGAATATCCTTTAAGCTCTAGACAACGTAGGCAATTGGAAACCGTAGTGGAATTATTTCCAAATTTTGACAAACAGGGATTAGGTAGAACAGATCTTATTAAACATGATATTATTGTTGATAGTCCGGCCCCCGTCAAACAAAGATTCTACCCCGTTTCTCCGGCGGTAGAAAAACTCATGTTTAAAGAGATAGACAGAATGCTTGAGTTAGGAGTTATTGAGCCTTCAAATTCGTCGTGGAGTTCACCCATGCGCCTAGTATTGAAACCGAATAAAGTACGATTATGCCTTGATGCAAGAAAATTGAACCAGGTCACAAAGAAGGATGCCTATCCATTGCCCAACATAGAAGGTATTTTTTCTAGATTGCCAAAGGCAAATTTGATATCAAAACTAGACCTAAAGGACGCATATTGGCAAGTTGCTCTTTCGGAGAAAGCAAAACCTTTAACAGCATTAGTAGTCCCCGGCCGTCCTCTTTATCAATTTGTTGTCATGCCCTTTGGCCTCTGCAACGCTCCTTCCACCATGTGTAGGTTAATGGATCAATTAATTCCACCAGATCTACGCAACTGTGTATTTAGTTATTTGGATGACTTAATTATCGTATCCGAAGACTTCCAAACGCATTTATCTGTTTTGGTAAGAATTGCAGAACAGTTTAAAAAAGCCAATTTGACCATTAATGTGTCAAAGTCAAAATTCTGCGTAACTGAAGTAAATTATTTAGGGTATATTATTGGTAATGGTGGCATTAAAACGGACGAGGAAAAAGTTATTGCAATACGTAATTGGCCAAAACCTAAAAATATCAAGCAAGTACGAGGGTTTCTTGGGTTAACAGGTTGGTACCGCCGATTCATTGAAAATTTTTCAACGGTTGTATATCCTATAACCGAAGTTTTGTCCACCAAACGTAAGTTTAATTGGACACAGGAAGCTCAAGTAGCATTTGAAAAAATTAAAAACCTTCTTACTTCAGCCCCTGTTCTCGTAAATCCGGACTTCAACAGAAAATTTTACTTACACTGCGACGCAAGCGATTTCGGCATCGGCGCTGTATTAGTACAGTTTGACCAAGATAATAATGAACGGCCGATTGCATTTATGTCCAAAAAATTAACTACTGCTCAACGCAACTACAGCGTTACTGAACGTGAATGCTTAGCCGCGATTGAAGCTATCAAAAAGTTTCGCTGTTATCTTGAGCTGCAAGATTTCGAAATTATTACCGATCACGCCTCGTTAGTATGGTTAATGAAACAACCTGATTTATCTGGACGTCTTGCTAGATGGGTTTTTAAACTTCAGAGTTACAAGTTTACAATAAGTCACAGGAAGGGAAAAGAAAACATAGTACCTGATGCCCTTTCTAGAATACCCTTTGAGGAAATTGCCAGTATTACTTTGTCTGAGCCTGAAATCGATCTGAGTTCTATCCATTTTAATGATACTGATTATGTAGAATTAAGAAACCAAATTGAGCAAAATAACTCTAAATATCCGGATATCAAAATTATAGACCAATTTGTCTATATTCGTACCAATCACTACGATGGTGATGAAGTCCGAGAAAACGAATGTTGGAAGCTATGGGTTCCGCTTAAATTACGTGAGTCCGTTATTCACAGATTTCACGATATCCCTATTACTGCTCACGGTGGTACAGCAAAAACTTTGGAACTTATACGTCGACATTTCTTTTGGCCAGGAATGGTACGAGACGTGCGTGAGTATATTCGATTATGTGCAATATGTAAGACCACAAAAGCACCAAATTTTATAACAAAACCGGAAATGGGTAAACCTGTAATAACATCAAGACCATTTCAGCGTCTGTATGTGGACATTCTGGGACCTTATCCCCGAAGTAAGCAAGGCCATATTGGGTTACTTATTGTATTGGATCACATGACTAAGTTTCACTGGCTGTTTCCTTTAAAAAAATTTACCTCCTTAGCCATACAAAATTTTTTACTTAACCATATTTTTCACATTTTTGGTGTGCCCGAAAGTTTAGTGAGTGACAATGGATCTCAATTTCGGGCTAATGACTTTAACGCTTTTCTTACAGCCTTAGGAATTACTCATACATACACAGCTGTGTATTCCCCTCAATCAAATTCATCCGAGAGGGTAAATCGCTCAATTTTAGCGGGTATAAGAATGTACTTAAAACAGGACCAAAGCCTGTGGGATCAGAATTTAAGCTCGATAAGTTGTTCTTTACGAAACTCATTACATCAATCCATTCAATGCTCTCCCTATAAAGCAGTTTTTGGGTTTGAGATGATCACCCACGGTAGTTCCTATGCCTTATTAAAGAAATTACAAGTGATTGATGAACCAGATATCAAACTTGATAATAAGGACAATCAATATCTGATACGCAAAGCTATCAAAAACCACATTGCTAAAGCATATGAAACAAATAGTAAACAATATAACTTGCGAACTAGACCCATCACGTATAAAATTGGTCAAATTGTCTATCGCCGGAATTTTGCTCAAAGCAGTTTTGAAAAAAAATTTAATGCGAAACTAGCTCCACTTTTTTTAAAATCTGTTGTTAAGGAAAAAGTAGGTAACAATTATTACATATTGCAAGACCAAAGTGGGAGACTGTTAGGTACTTATCATGCGAAAGATCTTCGTCCATAGATTGAATTATTTCCCCATAATACTGTAGCATAATATGCCAGTATTACGTGGTTTGTAATGTGGTGTTTCTCTAACAAATAAATTTTTTTTGTTGTAAAATTCAATTAAATTAATTCGCATACATTCTTCCTATAGTTTATGGATTTTTTTTATGGTAAAATCATTAATGAAATTATACGATAGAAAACACTCCTTTAAAGTCATGATTATTAAGTAATTGCCACGACTGTATTTTGATGTTTGATCATACGCGCTCACGCCGATCAACAAAAAAAAAACTTGTACAGCTAAACACAGCTTTTTTCTAGAATAAGTTTTGTTTGGTTTTCACTTACCAACACTGAAAATAGCGGATTTTACCCAAGCTAGGTTGTGGCGTGATTTTTGAAGTTCTTTTCTATTTCAACCTGCATCGAGACTAGATCACTTTCATCTACCAGTTTTTAAGGACAAATCTAGTGATAAAAGATTATTTGAAACAGTGGTAAAATTTCATCCAGAGTCTTCTAAGGCCTATTATTTCTGGCAAGATATAATTCTTTTGCTTTCAATTGCGATACTCAAAGAAGTATCAATACACCAAACTAAGCTTGGATAACGAGATATCATCCATTCTCCAACTACTACTAAAATTTCCAATCATCAAAGTTGACACTTTTAATTTGCCACTACAGTGTCTTCTTTTTATTACTTTTATTGATACTGCTTTCCAATTCGCTGTTTACCTACATACGTTATTGTTGAAGTAATAACATTGTAAAACCGTTGGCAGCAAAAGAAAAGAAATAAAAGCATAAACATCCAAAGAAGAATTGTTACAACAACTGCAGTATAAAAAACGTGTTGATCGAGAGAAACCAATAATAAAGTGTTTTATTAAATTACTTTATCAGTGATTGATATTTGGAGGAAAAATATCACGGTTCTTTATAAATTCAACCCAAAAATCTGTACACGTCATCATTGAGTGCCATAAGAGTCTGTGACTTTCATCCAGGAAACACCTGCTGAAACATCCATATCATCTCCTGAATTACTGGTTATATTTGGTAAAGTCTTTATTCAATATTTTATTACCCACCTACCAAAAAGTTGTTACATTTGCCAAATTTTGTAAAATTTCCTTTAAAAGTAACGTTGATAAGCTAAAATCATAAGTATCAAAAAATCATAAAAAAAAAAAAAACATATTTTATTCGAAAAATAATGCTTGGTAGGCTTAAAATATTGAATAGGGAATATGATAAATGCAATTTTTATATAAAATTCTAATTTAAAACTAATTAAAATATTATATTCTTTATATAGTCATAAGCACCTAAATTTAAGTGAACACCCTTAATATACTTGCAAAGCCAAAAGATACAATTTAATTCTAAAACTCTAACAGCAAAACTCTAAAGCAGCAGATGATGAGGCCTCAACATTCCGCAGCGGCAGAACTTTTAATTTTGGTGAGTCAATTCTTTTAAAAATTTTGTTTTTTTCTTTTATCTTTTTGCTTCAAATATATTAAAAATGTGTTCTTAAGAGTAATTATTGAAGAGAAGAACCTAGTTGTAATATTAACCGAGTTTATACTCTTATTTTATTTTGATTACAAAGAACAAAGAACAAGAATAAGAACAATTTCGTTTAATAATTTGCATTTCAAGGGATTATTAGCTCTTAATAATTAATTATATTTGATTTTTTTTGTAATTACAACAACACAACTCAACCTTTGGTTTATTTTTTTGTTCCTTTTTACTTATTTCTTTTACTTATTATTTTGCTTCAATGAAATTCATAAAGAGAGAGTATCACTGATATTTACTCAATATCATTTAAAAATAGAAAACAAAAACTGTATTTTATATAAATTTGGAAGTACATTGTTCTTTTTCTTTAGTAATATATATACCCTATAGTAGATTAAGTCAGCTTAATGAACTTTTTATCGGTTATATAAATTTTGTAAAATTTCTTATGTTAATATATAACACGTATTTTTTTTTCTAAATAATCATGTAGGCACTATAGTATAAATAAAATGTGTGAATTTATCAGAATGAATTTTTAACTTGCTTATTCCTTACATAATGTGATCTGATAGGTAAAAACAATGTTAAGTTAGGGATCTTAGTGTAATTTTTATACGTCCTAAGATCATTGGCAGGGCGGGTTTAGAGACGTAATCCCTGTTACCATCTTGGGGATTCAACATTAAAACTTTTATGGTTGATCCAGTAGTTTCTGTAATTATAGTTGATTGAATAGGGGGTTAAAAACACCAATAACTTTAAAGAAAAATCAACTACCAGACCTGTATTGTAGTATTTACGTTTGATTTAGGGAGTCTACAATAATTATTTATGTTCGAACATTTGTTTCTGGAGAGAAATAGGAGTAGACAAGAACCTCCCCACCCGGCTGATCGCTAGCATCATCAATGGCTCCCGCTCGTCACTCTCTATTTATATTAACGTTTTCTTACCTCAAGAAACAAGGGTACTACTTAGGAGTATAGTTTCGATTTTACCTTTAGCAGCATCTTAAACAAAAATTTGTTATGTTTGTTCATTACAATAAATAAAATGGAAAAAGTTCTTGTTGTCTGAATGTGCTGCCGTTAGACACTAAAGTTCTTGTTAAACAACTCTCAAACTCTATTGACGCATGAGATTATTGTTTTAATTGGAGTTTAATGGACTTGTCTTCAGCAACCATATCAAATTTATATCAATACTCGTTCTTTCAGAAAAACTAAATTTTTAATAAAAAAAAACTAAATGACTTTTCAGTGGATCGCACTGTTCTTTACAGTAAAAATTCAGTATATACATAAATATACTGTTCATATTTGGATACGAAACTGCCATATTGGAGTGATTACTATAAAGTGTCAAACGTATATTATCATCATGCCGCGAACTGAGTTGCAACATGTGGCTGAAATCCAAATTATTCATTACTCATAACTGTTTATCGTATTGTATGTAGTGCATTTTTTGTTTTCAATGCTCCAAAAAAAAACCTAACCGGAAAAAATTGTTGTCATTTAAAAGAAAAAATGTTATTGTCTGACGAACAAAAATAATTTATTGCAGAAATGTACATTTTTAAATATTTTATCAAAAAAATTTTCATGGCAAATATATAACTGCCCACATTTAATAAAACCGCCATCACAGTCACCAGACCTTAATGTTATCGGAAATTAATGGTTAATTTTTAAAATCAACATAAGCAAACACAAAATTTCTAACAAACCCGATTTAAAAAAAACGCTACTGATGCAGCGGTCGCATATTTCGCCAAGTATTAGCAAAAAACTAGTCGCATCTATGCCAAGTCACATTAAATCTATTGTAAATAATAAAGTCTATCACACCTAATACTAAATCGTGTTGTGAAATCTTTTGATTCCGTTTTGAAGAATGAAAAAAAACGTGTAATTGCCAGTTTTAATTTCAAGTTTCCGAAATCCATACGTACCTGCATAAAATAAGCTGTGACAAGAAAAATCGAGCATTTTTTTTAGTTTTTTGGAGTAAATTATTTTCGTTTGTTAGACTGTAAAATTTTTCTTTTAAGTGACACCAATTTCTTCTAATTAGTTTTCTTTTAATGGAGCTTTGAAAAAAAAAAATTAAAATGCCCTGCATAAAATGACCTGCGAGCTCATTGATAAAAGTCAGAATTCTAATTGTTAATTCTGACTTTTTATTAAACTGAAATTAATTTAGCATATTCAGTTATTATTTTTGTATTCAAAATAAAATTTTAAGACTTCTTTTACCTGATTATCTCTGTTTTTGTCCATCATATCAATAGACATGTCAAAAAGTTATGGCTGATGCTTGTAGTGATGCCAAAATGACACCTAAAGTTGAAACATCCTGTCAGTTCACAGTTTTTTGGTCAACACACATTTAAACATTAAATTGGCGCCGAAAAATATGGATGCTTTCAAGAAAGTACAAAGAGCAGAACTTTTAAATATATAAATTAAATTGCTGTTATTGATCTACAAAAAAAGTAGACGCAGCAAGAAAAGCAAAAACAAATTTGTAATAATACAAGTTTTATAAATAATAATAAAGAATACACACACAGTGTAAACGTATGTAAATTTCTTTCTAACTCACAACACGTTAAAAAGAAATATGATAATTCTTGTACTCTATTTCTCAAAAACGGTGAGTTAAATAGATGATATTTACAGAGTGATAGTGGACAATGAAGATTGCTGAGGACGCCCTTGGCCGGGTAGAAAATGCATTCCAATGTGCCAATTGTTCCAGTACTTTACAATAGTATTCTTGATTATTTGAACTATTAGCCTGAATACAAACGTTTCTCTTAAAATTAAATATGTTTTACTCAATATTAAAAATATTTTCTTAGTATTATTTTAAATTTTCTCAACTTGATATTTGTTTTAAATAAACATTTTTTTGTACGCTTTTTCCAAAGCTATTTAAATAGTCACCAAGCAGAATTGTTCTTCTAAAAAAGCAAGCTAGATTTTGATTTTTTATTTATTTAATTTTAGGGCCCTCCTAATGTTCCTTTATAAAAAGTCAAGTGATACATTGCATTGAAAATGTAATGTGAAAAATATATATTAAAGAAAAAAATAACATAAATTCCTTTTTCCGCTGGTTTGCGTATTATTTGAATTGTAACAGCACACACTTACCATCGCACATAAATACCATATACTTGAGTACACATGTGGCTTAGTAATTTAAGTATTTCCATATACATACATACGCATATACAAAAAGATATTTATTATCTACTAAGAATGTTAAATTAACATGAAACATTATAAAAATAAAAGCAAGATAGAATATTTTCATGCTCTTAAGATACAAATATATAAAACCCTACAATAAAAAAGAAAGAAATTGTTGGTAACAATTGTAATAAAACTTAAACCAGAAAGTGATACAATTGCCATAGACAATTTTACATATTATTTAATTCGTTATAGACTATGTACTTTAAAAAATTCTAGCATGGTGGAAACCATTACTTCTCACGCATACAAAAGTATCAATTTGTATTCTTTTCCTTGACGTTTCCATGTTTTATCATTGTCTCCAGAAAAACATGCAATATGTTAATATATATATTCTCAAGGTTAAAATTATGAAGAACATTTTTGTTAAAACTCTAAGAAATAGAGCTTAAAATTATATTAGTATATCACTCCTTCCTTACTACACTAATAAATTATAATGAAAATAAATAGGTGCGAGTAAATGATATTATGTTTCATTGTCATCATTAAATAAAACCCATAAATAACATTTAAATACATTAAAATGCAATAAATAGCTAGTGTAAATATTTCTTTAAATTCTGTATTTTATAGGGATATTTAGAGTGAGAAATATTTAATATTAAGAAAATGTCTGTTTTTAATGTCTATATTAAAATGATAATGTGAAATTTTCGTTTGTTTTTCTTTCAGAATTTATTGCAAATAGATACATTTTGCTGAAATGTTATGTTAATGAGAAGTGTTTCATAAGCAGTGTTGCCAAAACTTCATGACTAAAAATGGTCAAATCTTTGTATGGAAATGGCTAAAACATGGCTAAACATTATTGAATCAAAAAGCCTGTCTGTCGAAATTATATTTTCCTTTTAGTTTTTATATAACAAAACAAAGATACAAGCTGTTAAATAGTTTATAAATAACTATTCAAGTTAAGAAATCAATACCGACATTAGAGTTGCTGTCGTCGTTTTTATCATGAGCTTCATTTGTACCTATGAGTCTTAGAAAATCACTAGGTACTTCATAACCAAAACGATATTTATCATGTCTTTTTAATCCAAACCTAGAAAAAATAAAGTTTAATTATATGTCCGTAATTGTATTTAGTATGTTTTTACCTGATTGATAAAATGGAACAAATGCAGCTTGTTTCTGATAGTGGTTTTCACGATATTTATTTGACTGAAAACCCTCTCTACTTCTGCATTTGACCATGGCAAAGAAAGAATGCGTATAGCGAATTCTGAAATTTCTCTAAATTTAATATTTCCACCGGTATTTTTATACTCGGAAACTTCCTCCCAAAAAGAATTGGTATTGTTTATATTGCTTCATTTAATATATCTAATGTTGTAGTATTGTACCAGTATAATTTCCGCCTATTCATTACAAATATTAAACAAATTTAAAATTGGTAAAATATCTTCTTTTGAAGTTTTTAAAGTATTTTGTAGGGAAAAGTGCTCAATGTTTTACACTACTTTTATGTTATCTGGCAACCTGAAATTTATACATTATGTTTATTTAACTTTTTATATCAAAAAGTGTTTTAATCAAACTGACAACAAACTGAACACACTCTCTCCGTATCTGCCGTTCTATTTTCTTTTTAAGAAATCCTGTATTTTTTAGTTTTCTAACAAACATTTCGAATTCGTGACCTAAGCTTTTTGAGTACACAATTGCCTCTTCAAAATCAGAATATAAATTATCAATATTTTCTTCATCAACAACTCTTCTTTTCAAAAAATTTATAAGTAATGAAACTTCTTTTAACAAGCTTGTCGTGTCGTTTTCATGGTCTTGGAATATTTTATTTACGGTCTCTACTTTTTGCAAAATTGGTCTTAGAAAGATGAGATGTAAACGAATAGTTTCATCTTTATACATTTCACTTGAAATTTTTGCTTTATGACATTTTTCATTACTATAAGCTGTTTCAAAATGAATTTTGAGTTCATTCCATAGATCTAGAGAAAATAGCTAAAAAAATAGCTAAGAGCTAAACTAATTGAAAATGGCTAAATTTAGCCACAAAAGAGCTAAATTGGCAACACTGTTCATAAGTTCTAAATAGGTAGCAATATTATTTAAGTGAATTGACAATGACCGAAAACTTCAAAACTATACCAATTATTGTAACCGTAACTTGACGATTATCTTTGGTATAAATTCTATAGTTTCGAGCTTCAAGTAATCCTGTTTCACTAGTATTAAGGCCAGTTACACGTGGCAAATACAATCTACCTATATTATCAATTTCTGTGGATGTAACGTCATTTTCATTGAATAAAGATAAAGAAATATTTAATATATTTGTCAGGCATTTAAATGGATAGCATTGAAATGGATTGAAGACACTTTTTGGTATATCATAATGTCTACCGACGGTCATATTTTTGAGGTTTAATATTTGAATTTGACTTATGATCCAAAATTCATTTGCAGAACTGACCTTGTAAAATATAGGTATACCCCAAATAATGATTTTATAACTCAACAAACTCTCAAATCCAACTTCCACCACAGTTTATGCAAAATAATTGGCCACATGGTCTCAACAATTTGCAATGATTTACGATTACTTATTATGACACTTTAACAATTAAAATTAAATTGTTATTAATACATATTTTATATTTTCCTTGATTAAATATGTACAACCTTCTGAAAAGGTTCCTTCAGTATTTACATTCACAAATGAATCGAAGAAGAATAAAAACTGAGAAGGAAACCCCACAAAGACCACACCATTTAAGTCGACCGCATTCAAGGTCATCAGTTTACTATACGTTTGCGTTTTGTATACACAATTACATTTTTTATACGTAATAAATACTTATACATTAACACACACACATACAGCTGTAATATTGCTTTTGCATATATGTGTATACAATGTTCAGTGGGTGTATCCTTTTGTTTCCAGTTTAGGCGGAAATATTTTAAAATCCAAATAGTAATAATACTACTTTTTATATGTTCAAGCAGTTTTACTGTATCTTGTTTGCCAGCCATGAATGGGTATTTTAGAAAAAGATTACATGTTGTTGCTGAAAGCGTTGTAGTGACGACAACAAAACTGTTGATTACATTCATGTTTAAAATGTATGAAGCAGTAGCACAAAAGACAAATATTTGTGTAATTAGAAGCCTTAGCAAAAATCTAGGATTTCTATTGGTCCGCAGCCTTTAAGCTTTAAAAAATATGGAGGATTTCAAGTTATTTAGCCTTTAATCCTAAAAATAATTAATATTATTGGTTTAGCACTAAAAAAAAAAAACTAAATAGAAAAAAAAAACACTTTAAAGTGTGTAACAACAAATATACGAGTATTTTAAATTTAAATAAATTTTTTTTTGTTCTACACATACATACCTACATTTATATTTTTTTCTTTTTAGTTCTCCTAAGCTTACAGAACTTTTGTAATTTTGTCTCTTTTTTATATTGTATATATGAATGCATAAATGATTTTTTTTTTATTTATCATCTGGTTAATCCCTGACACCATGTTGAAATATATTAAAACTTAATATTTGATAAATAACTTTCTTTCGTTCTTAATTGCAGGAAGTTATATACTCTATTTCTTTAGTCCCTTAGCAAGTTTCTTGTGTACCTATCAAGTGTTTAGTAGTTTTTTATATTTTGTGTGCATAGTTTCTTTGCTGTCATTGAAAGTGTCACAATCATGTTAAATATTTTGACAGTTCCATGTTGAAATGTATTAAATTGTAATACATACTTTATGTAATTGTGTACGTATTTTTTGGCACTCTTAAATATGTTGAATAAAGAAAGTAGTGACATGTAATTGGCAGTAAAAGTTACTATAACTTCAGGTAAATAGAGAACAATGCCAGTAAACCCCAGAGAAAATATTAGCCAGAATAGTGATTTTTAATAATAAAAAGTAATAAGTTATACTATATTGTCATTTAAAAGTAAATTGTTGTCATAGGAATAAGTTACCAGACGCAAGTTCATATAAATATCTAAAAAAGAAAATTTATTTGAATTTAGTAATTTCAAACAGCTTATTTTGTTACATATATTAGCGGAATGAAATGTATTTTCGGAGCTAGCGACAACCACGTCATCATCATACTTTCAGCGTCGATACTAAACTCACTATAAACTTCGTCTATTTAACTATGAAGAAATTATTAACAAAACTTCTTTCTTCAGATTTCTACGTGTACTTTATTGATTTAGCTTTTAGAAAGTTTTTTAGCTTTTTGAGTGTTGTTTTCTCATCATTATTATTTGATTTTCTTTAGTCAATTGTCAACAATTGTTTTGATTTTTGTGTGTTTTGTTTTCTTCTATAAGTAGAAAAAAAACAAGAACGTAAAATTCACAACGCTGTTTTGAGATATTGGTACAGTAGAAATAAACTGCATAAAACAAGCTGTGACGTGAAGAATCGATAATTTTTTTGTTTATTTAGTTTAAATACACCTAAGTCTGCTTTTTACACGGTTTTGATTTAATACGGATTGAAAATAAATAAATTTTAAATATTTTTATTCCATTTAGCATGATTCCAAATCTTTTAGGCTTAATTTGTTTTGGTTAAATTTAATTTTTGCGAAATATGTTCATATTAATTAAGGCGAATTCCTTTTTTGTGGATACAAGCAAATTTTCCGGTTAGAGCAATTTTAAATAGCACAAATTTAGATGAAATTCCTTTTAGTGCATACTATCAACTGAACTTGGCAAGTTGTCATACATTTTTATATGTATGTATATGTGACCCGGCCTATGAAAAGGTGGCTTATAACTCAAAAAAAAATTTCCATTTTTTTTTGGTTTCGTTAGTTTTTGAGACGCTCTTTCACGTGGTGAAAACTAGAAAGTCCTAACATGCTTAGAAGTGTACTAAAAATGTAGAGAAAGAAGAGCACAAATGAAAGAAAAACAGAATTTTATTGAAAATCTTGTCTTTAACAGCTGTGTCTCCCAATTTCTTTTTTGAGTCATAAGCCACCTTTTCATAGGCCGGGTCACATATTACTTTTAATCTTAGAGTGTATATTTTTCTGTTCTTTAATAATTATGATTGTGTAAAAACATATACATACATGCATATGTATGTGTTTAAATATTATAAACCTGAATAGTTGTTCTTAAAAAATCCTTGTTTTTCACTAATTTTAATAGGTTTTAGAGATGAGGAACCAATCACCTATTTTGCATACGAAAAATGTCTTTTCTTAAACGTTTCTTTTACACGCAATTTCCTGGTACCAATTACGATGTAAAAACAGAATTAGATGTAGATTTTCGCAATAAATTATTTTTGTTAGATAGACAATAACATTTTTTTTTTCTTTTAAATGACATCAGTTTATTTGTTTAATTCCTCTAAGTATTTTTTATGGAGCTTTGAAAACAAAAACAATCCACTGCATAAAATAAGCTGCCACTGCACTTGCATTAAAAATAATATGACAAAATATGACTAAACATATTTTCGATATATGCATCATTGTTCACAGCAAACCAATAGGGAAAATAATTAAATTTGCAATAAATTCATTGCTTCGTTGCAACCTTAAGTCGGTGATAATTATTTGCTGCCGAAACATATGGCCCAATTACGCATCATGTGATATATGCCCCGATAGACATGGTGACTATCAGTCAGATGGCTGTGGGTTCGATTCCTGCCAAAGACTCTGGGTGATTTCTGCAGATAAGCCAAAAGTGTATATTAAAAAAAATGCAATGAAGCGTTTAGCGAACAAAAGGCTTATCAATAATTGCTTTTGAATTTTCAGCAGCATGAAAATTATCAACCAAATTCTTAATAGCGGTTTTAGAAGGACGTTATAATTGAATAAAAGTATCACGAATTTTACACATTGTACAATTGCTTTTACATTTTTATGGTAAATTCTGCCTAAAACTGAACAGAGTAAATTATTACGATGTTAATTCTAAGAAGCCAAAAAAGAGATTTTTATTTTATAAAAAATTTTAATAATGTAAAAGACTGTTTGGCCTAAAAGATAGTATAAGTATATACACCATAATATGTCCGAAATGTCAATAGTTTGATCTATAATCTTTGATATCAGATTTCATTTAAACTTTTCCCCTGAACTGTGGCAAAATATGCTAAAACAGATGTGTGTGTATTACAAACATCAGCAGGGTATACATATTTCGATAATTAACTACTTCCCTTTATGTTTCTTTTAGTTTCTTTCAAATTGCCAGGCACTTAATCTAGCTTGTGTATAAAAGCTATTTAAAACTCATTTTTAATCAATTACAAAACATTTTGTATTTAATGACTTGCGTTTTACTCTTTGGTCACATTCTATAAATTTTTAATTAATATTTTACTTAAATCATCTCAAAAACAGAAAACTATAATAGTTAAGAGCATTATGAAAACATTATGGGAATTTATTATTTTATATATGATTTCTCAAAGTTTTATATCATTGATAGAGAGTGTCACTTAAACTAAAATCGATGTACTTAAAATTATTACTAAATGTTTAAGCCACAAAGTAGACTATGTGTATTTGAAAGTTATAAAGTAGGCTAGATAAATGTTTGTATTAGGTAGATGTTTAGAAAACGACAGCTAATGTAATGAAAAGTACATTTGGCTACATAGTCAGATTGTATGTATGCTTATATAGACTAACTAGATAATTTGTAAAATAGTTATATAGAAAACTTTTCTGTTATTTTAGCAAAATAAATAGTACAAATTAACTGCTTTTTTGTGCTTGTTTTTAGTGGTAATTTTGCTTTAAAATTTATTCCAATCATAAAGTATGTGTAGGAATTCATCAAGACTGTTTTCAGTGATTTCAAATAATCTTAGAGAAAACATGATATTGATACATATAAATTTCTATATATATCAATATTTGGGCATTTCCAATATTAGTAGTTAAATTACTAAATATATAAATACTATGCGTATTCGTAATAATATTTAATAAATATTATTCAGGTCTATTCGGGAAGTCACTTTCACCATAAATACGCGTTTCATTCACTTTTTGTTCTTCTAAAATACGTTAGCGATGTGAGTACCAGAAAACAAAAGATGTGCAAACAGAAAGCATATGTTTTTGTTCACTGCATTCTAAAATACTTGTTCACCACACATCTACATAATTTTCGTTCGACTATTGATTTAGCGCGTAAAAATAAAATACCTACTTAACTGAAAAATAAATAACAAGCGTATGCTTCAAATATAAGTAAATATATGTATGTACATGTATAAAAAACATACAATGAAAGTTAATTCGGTTTCTTTGTCCAGGTCTAAAAAACAAGCATCACCGCAACAGTTCAGAGCCATGGTCATCAATAGCCATGGTTACGCCTGGTATCGACGATTTTCGAAAGAAGTACATTCGGGCTTCTTCTTTTGTCTGCTCATCCATTTTGATACTTATCTATTTATGCCATAATTTCTCTTCAATTGCAACTAATACTTCAGACAGAAGTTTTGAAAAAGTTGACTGGGAAATATTAAGATGCCAATCCTTGCCAACTCTATGTTGGTAATTTCCATCAGCGAAGAAACGAAGGGCTGCTGCCAGCTGTCAACAGGCCTTAAGCATCCAAGTCGTGATTGCTGTTAGATTTCGTCTTCCAATTCAGATAAAATATATTTAAATGTCTCTTTGTTGATTCTAAAATTTTTTCCTAATACTTCTTTTGGTATTAGAAGAGGTGATTTTAAATTTTTAATAAACATACCTACCTGGCATCATTCATTTTAAATATATCCGGCGTGTTATTTCTTAAATTTTTATTTACTCCTCTAAGATATTCAGATTCTGCATTAATTAAAAATGCAATCGAATACATCTCAATTTTTATTTTTAAATTATATATTTTTGTTTTTAAATTTTTCTGTGTATTAATTACACAGCTGTTTTCAATGTTTATGTTTTTCATAAGAGATTACAAAAAATCGATTACTGCAAACGATAATTCTTCACTCGTATTTTAGAATATGTCGAAGATGAAATGTCGAAAGTAAACGTTCGACGACGAAGAAGTGAAGCGCGTATTCCCGAATAGACATGATTAACTCACATTAATCATACGCATGGTTAAAAGATTTGAAAATCTTCAAAGCTAAGATTAAAATTAAAAAGCGTTAAATATTTATTTTAAACCAGTGATATTGAAAAATAAAAATGAAGATGTATTGGTGAGAGATTTTGCCCAGCAAACATAATGTCAAACGCTAAAATAAAAAAAAGACAGAGTTTTTTTAAATGAATGCAATTTAAATTAAAAAAAAAAAGCAAAATATCAGAGACCGTAAATAACAGCTATCAATATCAAAAATTAATTTTAAACCCGTTATTTTGAGACTTTAATTTTCGTGTTCAATTGTAATTGAATCGCGTGTGTTTACTATGCTTCGTCCAACAAGAAGCAACAACAATGCTTAATCAATATAATCCTTAATCATAATCAATTTTTAAATTTATTACAGGTCTATAAAACCAATTTTGAATGGAAATTTTGTTTTATAAACCTATTATAAAAATAAAAATTGATTATGATTAAGGCCTATTATCTACAAAAAATTAAGAATAACCATTCGCATGTGTTCTCATCGCTTACTCAACGACGACTGGATGAAAGTTTTTAAAAGAGCATAACAGATGTGTGTTTATTTTCTAAACATTTGTTCTATGGGCTGAACATCACTGTTTCAAACAAAATTGGAACTACATAAACATCCATGCGTATTAGCAATAATATCTAAACAGTTGTAATAACTCATATTAATCATACGCATGAGTACATGATTTGGTAATTTTCAAAACTAACATTGAAATGTAAGCTTTAACTAATAACAATACTTTAGTTTTTAAAGAATTATTAAAATTTATATTTAGAAAACTTGCAAGTCTAACGCTTTTGGCGGGATTATCACGTTTTTTTAAGCTCATCCCGCCTAGACCCGCTTTTTAAACCAAAATCCCGCTTTTTGCTGTTTCAGTTTTTGCTAATTTTAAAGGAAATATGAAAATTAAAAACTATGATAACAATTGAATTCTCAAAAAATTAGACGAAATTCACAAAATGTTTTTTTTACAAATGGCATTTTTTTAAAGTCCACATTCTTCTTTCGGGGCATATATTTAGGTTTTCAAAACAGTTTGTCGTTTTATATAGCCAGTTTTGCCATTTTAAAACATATGGCCTAAACTATATTTTTTGACTGGGAAAATATATTGGTTCCGAACTGTGTCTGTGTATAATTTTGCTGCTTAATTAATAAAGTCAATCTGAGGATATTTTAAACCAGACCAATATATTTGAAATTTTAATTTTCAAATGAATTTAATTTGAAAATTATAAAAGCACACGCTTCAAGCCCACAAGCGTGGCCCAACTTCAAACCATAAACTCTAATGTTTGGCTACACTCATGTAAAATTTTGTCCATTTTAAAAATTTAATTTGAAAAATTCTTTTATTTCTGTATCAGAGTGATTTAAACTATGTATTAGTTTGCTTAAATCTTTAATAAGGTTTTAATTTTTAAAAGAATTCCAGTCGAAATCCAAATTTTGCGTTAATCTGAACAATTTGTTTTTAATCGCCGGTAATCTCACCGATTCTGAAGCTAGTTCTAGAACTGATGATTTTACAATAACAAAAACGTTCAAATTTAATAAGAAATATGCGATTAATTTAAAACAACCATTTTTCTATGTCATAATTGCAAAATCCTGCGTTTTCATAATATTTACTTCCAAATCCTGCTTTTTCATCCTAAAAACCCCGCTTTTTGATAAAAAAAAAAAACTGTCTGGTCACGTTATGCAAGTATCATATCATAGCCCACAAAATTTTGTTCAGTTTAATAACTTTTCTACTATTTTTAAACATTTCCAACTTAAACTTTAAGGCTTCCGTCATAAAGAAACTGTTTGTGTAAAAAAATCAATAGTTCACGTTTGTAGCAACATTGTTTAAATTTGTATACAATTTGTATATTTATGGTGCATTTGTTATATGGTAAGACATCGCGTGACATTTTTTTTCCTATTATTTTGTTTTGTTTCGTAAGAATTTTTTATTGTTATTAAGAAACTAAAACAAAAACTAAACAAACTTTAAGTACGTGCATATTAGACTGGTACCGTTTTTCTGAAGTCAAATTAATAATGTTTATCTAAAAATAATTTGTGAGATGTATGCAAGTATGAAAGAAGCAACACATTTATTGAGATAAGTTGACATTGCAATGTCCATCTAACGGTCGTGTGCCTATGGGTTGGGTTTTTAAACGAGAAGTATGTTTTTTTAATTCTAGTAATGCAACACAATATATGATTACCAAAACCAAATATCTGTTCTTCATTTTAAACTTCTATGTCTTTATTTTATAAAAATTTTCAATTAAATTTTGCCAAATTGAAGACTCTATTTTATTAATAATATCACGGATTTTGAGTTTTAAGCATGTAATCGCTTTCATTGGCTTTACCATGACCCATGAAATTATGAGGTCGAGTTTTTTGCTATAAATTCATTGTTTCAGTGTCTAAGTGTCATGTAATAAAATCTGTACTGTTCGTAGTTGCAATTTGGGCAGCTAAGATGCCTGGTCAAATATTCAAAAAGTTATTCCAGGTTGGCTTCTAACTTTGTATTTTATGTATCCATACAATGTTAATCGAACCCCTCTTCTCTTGTATTACCTTCTGTTACCACATTAAGTAAAATTATTAACATAAATATACAGGTGTTCTTGCATAAAACATAACTATAATTAATAGCGTTATCATTTACAACAGTAGTTAAATTCATCGAATAATAGTAATTTTTAAGAAAAGTAATAAAAAAAAAAAAAAAGCCGTGTTTATTTGGCATTAAATTATCGTTAAGTTGATATACTACAAACCGTAGAAAAGTAAGCCAACGCATATGATCGCATCGAAACGCATGTTAACGCATGCTGGCT
The DNA here is from genome assembly GCA_916048285.2 of Bellardia pandia. Lineage (NCBI taxonomy): Eukaryota > Metazoa > Arthropoda > Insecta > Diptera > Calliphoridae > Bellardia > Bellardia pandia. Next base: position 30,899,095 of record OU696530.1, read on the forward strand.
TCAACTCGATTATTCGGTAATCATTGTGTTTTCCAGGAATTTTTCGAAGTTTTTTCTTTGTCACACATAGCTTCTTTAACTTAAAGAATACCGTTGAGGAATTCTTTTACATCTAGCATTGCCCGAGGAAAGTAGTGGCTTCAACGCACCAAAAAAAAGTATAGTATTACTTAACCACCAATAACTGTTCATAAAGCAGTTATAAGTTCGTGACATTTGTGTCAATTAAATTATCAAGAAAAGAAAAAAACTAAATTCTAAACATACTGCAGGTAATATGCGAAAATATTATAGTTTTAAACATTTATCAATCCATACGTCTTTCCTCACAGCCATATTTTCCAACTTTGGCTCACACTCATCCCAGCAGGAGCTCATAAATATATTTTAAAAATCTACGCCTAATTTTGTCAGCTTCGAGTAAATACTTATTTACAATAAATTTCTTTAAATTTTCTAAATACACCATATTTCAAATAAATTTCAAGGTAAGACAGTGTAATGACCAATAAGTTAAATATCTTTCGTTTTACGAGCCTTTATATATATTTTTTTTATAGATTGTCATTCTGTCTATCAAACTTCACAAATTTTAATATAAAAAGTGGTGGACTCATTTAATGAGCCACCACTGTGCTTTTCTCACGAGATCATATTACATTCTGGAAAAAAAACACAAAAAAAAAGCTGTGATCTTGATTACTAAACTGGAAGAAAAAGAGGAGATAGAAGAACATAAAAAAAATCAGAAAACACATTGCCAATTTTTTTTTACCACTTCAACATTGATAACCATACCTAAAGCGGACAGTTTGTGAGCTAAACGGCTAAATTATAAATCTAGAATAGAAAAAAACTAAAAGTACAGTCTGAAGACATTTCTCGAAGATCCCAATACCACAAAAAGAAAATATTTCTATATACTACCATCTCATCGAAGTCCAGCGGACATAACCTTCTCCGGCTGTACTGGTCACAATTCCTACGGTTTGCCAGAGTCGTGAACACACGAGCCACCAACATAAGTTATGTCACCTAAGTTATATAGTCTGGGTAAACTAATTCAATTTTTCTAAAATACCGACAGGGCAAACTTAATTCGTAATTAAAAATTTAATATTAAAAAACGTAAAAATTTTATTAGTGTCCGAAAAATAATAACCAAAGTTACATAAAGAATTCGTCCAGACAATATTGAAGTGCCAATATGACATTTGCTTAAGATTTGAGTTAAACTAAACTTACACTATTAAACTATAAAACAATTCTAATTAATATCTAAAGAACTAATATCACAGAAAAAAAAATGTTTGTGTCTTAAAACTAGTATTGCAATCAGTCTACATTGCCCTGTCAAAAGAAAATGTATTTTAAAACTATTGAAATTTAAACAAATTCGATTATTCTACTATATATTAAACAAATTCTAATCAAGTTAAATTTTATTTAGATTTTATAAGCCAGCGTTAATTTATAAGAGAACAGCTATAATTGCAAAACCTATCTACCTTTTGTTTTACACCTTTTAATCAGCAACCTACAGCAGTTTGAAAAGGCCTCTTCATCCAGCAGTTGCCGAAATGTTTATAGAATTGGTGAGTGATTATCGTTTTTATATAACCTCTATTGTTTTGCAATTTTAACTGATTTTTATATGCATAATTATCATTAAGTACCTTGAAAAACTACCTATAATTTGTTGAGAATTTATAACTTTAATGTAAAAAATTTTATTACACAAAAAGTTCATAACCTGCTTATTGAGGGATGTTTGTTTGCTAAAAAAAATATTTTTTTCTTCTTGATCTTCTGTTTTTTGTTAAAATTTTTTTCTGGTATCTGAACAACGACACCCGAAAAAAAAAATTAACAAGAACAAGAAAAAAAGAATATACTTGTTCTATTTTTAGAATTTACTATGCTCATTCATAATTTATTCTACTGAGAGAGCAAATGGATTGAACTTGTTCTATTTTTAGAATTTACTATGCTCATTCATAATTTATTCTACTGAGAGAGCAAATGCATTGATCAACAAAAAAAAAGCTTTTGTTATTACAGCTTCTGTACTTTGTAAGTAGCTTTCGTTTAAAGTTATAAATTCAATACAACTCGTTACAAAAAGTTAAGGCAGTAGGGAATACACATTATATATTTAAGAATTGTTAATATCATTTATGTAAAGTTGTATAATGATGTTTAAAAATAATGAATATAATAGGTGAATATAGAATTAGAATTTTTTTATTTTACATGAATTATCAGTGTTACATATTCTTTGAATAAATAACGAATTTATTATAATGGAACTTTAAAATTTCTTAATTCTTACATAATGTGATTGGTTTTGAATAAGTTGCGTTAGGGATCTTAGACTTTATATCAGGCGCCCTAAGATCACAGGTAGGGTGGGTAAAGAAGCGTCGAACCCCCCAAAGACAGCTAGGGGAGTTATTCTATACAGTTGTATGATCATGAATTGACCCATTTCTGTTGTTATGTTGGTTAAAAAGGGGTATCCTTCAACATCAATTATTAAATCAACATCCTAGTCCATTTCACAATTACATTTTTTTAGGGAGTCTAAAATAATATTTATGTGTTGACTGCCCATCGGTAAGAGAGATTGACAAGACAAGAACCACCCCACCCGGCTGATTGCTAGCTTTTTAAATGGCTCCCGTTAGTCTTGACAATCTCTGAAAGCTAAAAGAAAATCGCCGATGCAATCTCTGAATTTTGTTCTCATTCTTTAGAGAAAATAGTCTGGTTCATTACATAAATTGGCGCCCAACGTGGGGCAAGAAAAACTGAGTTGCGTAAAACATTTAGATTTTTTTGCTCTAAAAAAAAAAACCTCATTTACATTTTTTTTATCATTAAATCATAATTTCTAAATAAGCATATATTTTAAAAGGTATTTGGCAAATATAATTTAAAATTCTTCTGGATTTTCGATTAGTTGCGTGATAGATTCGACTAAGTCGACCGAAGATATATTTAAAGTATCTTTTGCTAAATAACTTGAGATATGTATGTTGCTTTATAAGTTATGTAAGTTTTTAGAAGTTATTGCACTTTATAGATTGTTTAACTTAGTTATTGATATCCTAATTTTGATTCGGATTACAAAATATCTGCAGTCAGTGGGTTTTTGTCCAGTCAAAATTTAGGTAATTTGAATAGAAAAAAATAAAAGAAAAAAAAAACCTATAACTGTTGGTAAAACCTTCTTTAAATGCAATAAACTTTTAAGAATTCAATAGCCCAATTAGAATACTTCTAGGTCAATTCATTTATTACCACATTTGAAGGCTTATTCAAACCATATCACATTAATATGTAAGATAGATAAACCTATTTGATTTATTTTTAAACAATTGCTAAACTGTTATTTGTTAATTTGCTTTTGTAAATAAGTAAATTAATTCTTTTTAAACTTCTTTTTACGAATATTCGCATAATTATATACTGAGAAAAAAAAAACAAAATAATTCATACTTTATTTTGTTGCATACTGTGTATTATATCTTTTGAATAGTTTATGTTATAAGAAATTGTAATGGAACGCTCACCTACAGGAGCTCAGGCTGCTGCTTCACAAGTTGCTCTTCCAGAGGCATCTGTTTCACAGCCCTCGGCCACACAGTTATCAAAAAATAATCCAAATTGTAAAATTTGTAAGGATACAATGTCCGAAGGACAAGAATTGCTGATAATTTCTGAATGCAATCATGTTTTCCACAGCACTTGTGTTGAGAACTATTTGTCTCAGTCATCAGAATGTCCAATATGCATGAGGCCATGTTCACTTTCCGAATTGAAGAAAATTTACAGTTTTAACAAGAATCAACCAACAGAAAAACCAAAGACTACTCGTGGTAAACCCCGTGGAGCACTTGCTCAACATTATAATACGCGTAGCTATAGTCGAAATTTGTTTACAGATTCAAATAGAAATAATTTCAATGATGTTAGTATCAATCCTGATAATGAAAACCCTTCAACTCCGATTTGTATACAAAATTCTCCAAATTTATTACCCAATGCACAACAAAATACTCCAGTTAGAAATTTTTCAAATAACGTTCAACCTACTATTGATTATCCACATCTCGGTTACATGATTGAAAGTACGGTATCTCGATTATTAAGTAATCTTAATCTGTTACCAAATACTTCCAAAAATACCACTGTACCAACCCAATTGTTGCAATCACCGCCACAAATAGTACCTCCTATTCAAAGGCAAAATAATCGACCTTATGTTCAAACACATGGTAATATACCAGTTTCTCAAATACCATCTAATCCTCACAATATGTCCAATTCTCGGGGAAACTGTAGTAGTTCATTTGATGAACAATTTACTTTAAGATCTGACAAAATAACGTCAATTATACAAAATTGGCATATCAAGTTTGATGGGTCTACTCAAGGCATAAGTGTTGATGAATTCCTTTATAGAGTTAGGGTACTAACTCGCGAACATTTTAATAATGATTTTTCGGTCATATGTAAAAATTTACATATTTTGCTGAGTGGACGTGCTCGAGAATGGTACTGGAGATACCATAAGCAGGCCGAAACTATAAGTTGGAATGAATTTTGCGAAGCTTTAAAATATCAATATAAGGACTTTAAATCCAGCTTTGATATTCATGAGGAACTTAGGAACAGAAAAATGAAGGCTAATGAGATATTTGAAGCCTTTTATGAATCCATTTCTGCCATTTTAGATCGCCTAGAAAAGCCCATCCCAGAAACTGATTTAGTCGAAATTCTCACTCGTAATCTTCGTCCTGAAATTAGACATGAATTACTGTATGTACCCATTTATTCATTGGCTCATTTACGAAAACTCGTTCAAATGAGAGAAAATCTGGTAGGCGATGAGTATTATCGTAGAAACATGTCTTTGAAAACTGCTCAATACCCTGCAGGACGTCGTCAGATTGCTGATATTTCATACTCAGAAGAAAAACCAGTTCAAGATTTTAATAGAGAACAAGAATTGTCCATAAATGCTATACAACAACCTCCTAAGTGCTGGAACTGTGATCAGTTAGGCCACTTTTGGGAAGATTGTTTGGAGAAGCGGAATGTGTTTTGTTACGGGTGTGGTGAGAAAAATACCTATAAACCCCAGTGTACAAAATGTTCAGAAAAAAGAATATCTTCAAAAAACTTTCAGTCCCAAACTCTCCCTCGAAATCGACCTTAGAAAAATCATCTTCTACTTCTGATTTTTCTTTTTTATCACCCTTTTCAAACCCCCCAACTCGAATCTTAAAAAATGATAACAATTCTTCTGTTAGTAACATTGATCAAAAACCAAAGTTATATCCAATATTACCTTTCCACAAAAAATGGGAAAATTACCTAACTAAACGTAATGCTATTTTTAATGTATCTACAATATCTTATAATGTTTCTAAGAAACAAAAACGCTCAACTATTAGGTTAAGAAATTATTATAAAAACCGTAAATTTACATCTAAGTTTATTTTGTCTTCAATCATGACTAATCCTTCTGATAAAAGATTTTATGCATCAGTAAAATTTCTGACTTTTAAAGAGCTCGGGTTATTAGATACTGGTGCTAATGTGTCCTGCATAGGATCAGATCTGGCTTGTGTTGATTTTTCTAAATTTAATGAATTTTTCGAAATTAACTCATATGTTAAGACAGCTGATGGGCAACCTCAAAAAGTTATTGGTTATCTCGATGTTGATATTTTCTTTAAAGGCCAAAGCAATAGATTAAAAATCTTGATAGTACCTTCAATTAGCCAACGATTAATTTTGGGTTTGGATTTTTGGCAATCATTTAATTTGGCTCCTGAAGTTTTCGGAGATATTGTACTTGCATCTAATAATGATCCTGTTGATAAAAATTCCATCGAATTTTCTACTTTCAATATTAAGTCTGAAATTTTAACTAGTATTCATGAAGAATCTAGACAATATAATTCTTGTGGCGAATATCCCTTAAATTCACATCAACGTCAACAGCTATCTGCAGTTATTGAACTATTTCCTAATTTTGAGAAAGAAGGATTAGGGCGAACAAACCTAATAAGACACACAATTGAAGTGGGCTCGAGTACACCCGTAAAGCAGCGGTTCTATCCTGTATCTCCCGCGGTGGAGAAATTAATGTTCCAAGAAATTGACAGGATGCTTGCTTTAGGGGTCATAGAACCATCAAATTCACCTTGGAGCTCGCCCATGAGGTTGGTCGTAAAACCAAATAAAATACGCTTGTGTCTTGATGCCAGGAAGGTTAATCACGTAACGAAAAAAGATGCCTATCCACTACCAAGTATTGAGGGGATATTTTCCAGGCTGCCAAAGGCAAACATAATATCAAAACTCGATCTGAAGGATGCGTATTGGCAAATTGCTTTATCAGAAGAGTCTAAGCTATTAACTGCGTTTACGGTCCCAGGCCGTCCCCTATATCATTTTGTTGTTATGCCGTTTGGCCTATGCAATGCCCCATCCACTATGTGTCGATTGATGGATCAGCTAATACCCTCAGACTTACGACATTGCGTCTTCGGTTATTTAGACGACTTAATAATAGTTTCCGAAGATTTCCCAACCCATTTATCAATATTAGTCCGCATAGCAGATGCTTTTAGGAAAGCTAATCTTACCCTGAACATTACAAAATCAAAATTTTGTGTAACAGAAGTGAATTATCTGGGATATATCATTGGTAATGGTGGTATAAAAACAGACCCAGAAAAGGTTATCTCTATTCAAAACTGGCCCGTGCCTAAAAATATAAAGCAAGTCCGTGGTTTTCTCGGATTAGCCGGCTGGTACCGCCGCTTTATTGAGAATTTTTCTACGGTTGTACATCCCATAACTGAGGTTTTGTCTACGAAGAGAAAATTTTGTTGGACCACAGAGGCACAAAGTTCATTTGACAGAATAAAGGGACTTTTAACATCTGCCCCTGTTTTAGCAAATGCCAATTTTGAGAAAAAGTTCTATGTTCACTGTGATGCCAGCGATGTGGGCATCGGAGCTGTGTTGGTTCAAATTGATGTAGATGGAAATGAACGCCCGATAGCATTCATGTCGCGAAAATTAAATAGTGCTCAACGCAATTATAGCGTTACTGAGCGTGAGTGCTTGTCGGGAGTTGAAGCTATAAAAAAATTCAGGTGTTATCTTGAATTACAGGACTTTGAAGTCATTACTGACCACGCGTCGTTAGTGTGGTTGATGAAACAACCCGATTTATCAGGCCGCCTTGCCCGTTGGGTCTTTAAATTACAGGGTTTCAAATTCACCATATCCCATAGGAAGGGAAAAGAGCACATTGTTCCCGACGCTCTTTCTAGAATACCGTTTGAAGAAGTGTGTAGCATAGAATTTTCGTTCCCGGAAATAGATCTAAATTCCGCTCACTTTGCTGACAAGGATTATGTCGAGTTAAAAGCTAAAGTGAACCAAAATATTGAAAAATATCCGGACATAAAAATCATCGATAATTTTGTGTACATTCGTACAGAGCACTACAACGGGGATATTGAAAAAGAAAATAACTGCTGGAAGCTCTGGGTACCTTATAATTTGCGAAAATCTGTCATCCAAAGGGCCCATGATAGCCCTACAGCTGCACATGGGGGTATGGTTAAAACCATCGAACTTATTAGACGTCATTTCTTTTGGCCCGGGTTAGTACGAGATGCACGTGACTATATTCGTTCATGTGAGACATGTAACACTAGTAAAGCACCTAATTTTATCACTAAACCAGAGATGGGTAACCCTGTTAGAACATCCAGGCCCTTTCAAAAAATGTATGTGGACATTTTAGGTCCATATCCTCGTAGCAAACAGGGTCACATAGGTTTATTAATTGTGTTAGACCATATGACAAAATTTCATTGGCTTTTTCCGCTAAAGAAATTTACATCCCGAGTTATACAGGATTATTTATTAAAGGACGTATTTCACATTTTCGGCGTACCAGAGATTTTGTTAAGCGATAACGGATCTCAATTCAAAGCAAATGAGTTTAACGCATTTCTCACGTCGTTAGGTGTCAGTCACACATACACAGCCATATATTCTCCGCAATCGAATGCGTCGGAGCGCGTAAATCGCTCTATTTTGGCAGGAATTCGATCATATCTTAAGCAGGATCAAACTTTGTGGGATCAAAATATTAGTGCCATTAGTTGCGCGTTACGAAACGGATTTCACCAGTCCATTCAATGCTCCCCATATCGAGCTGTGTTTGGGTTAGAAATGATTACACACGGTAGTTCATATTCATTACTCAAAAATCTACAGGTGTTGGATGAACCCAGTATGAGAATTAATAGAGAAGACGAACTTTATTTAATTCGTAAAAGCCTAAAGAAACACATTGCAAAAGCATACGAAACTAATCGAAATCAGTATAATTTGCGTGCAAGACCCATTTCATATCTAATAGGCCAAGAAGTTTATAGACGAAATTTTGCTCAAAGCAATTTCGAAAGGAAATTTAATGCAAAGTTGGCCCCTCTGTTTTTGAAAGCCATTATTAAGGAGAAAGTAGGAAATAATTATTATATTTTACAGGATACTGATGGTCGAATATTAGGCACATATCATGCCAAGGATCTAAGACCCTATTATACTAAATTTCCCCCTAATACTGTTGCTCAATAAGCCAGTATTATGTGGTTTGTACTGTTCGTAGTTGCAATTTGGGCAGCTAAGATGCCTGGTCAAATATTCAAAAAGTTATTCCAGGTTGGCTTCTAACTTTGTATTTTATGTATCCATACAATGTTAATCGAACCCCTCTTCTCTTGTATTACCTTCTGTTACCACATTAAGTAAAATTATTAACATAAATATACAGGTGTTCTTGCATAAAACATAACTATAATTAATAGCGTTATCATTTACAACAGTAGTTAAATTCATCGAATAATAGTAATTTTTAAGAAAAGTAATAAAAAAAAAAAAAAAGCCGTGTTTATTTGGCATTAAATTATCGTTAAGTTGATATACTACAAACCGTAGAAAAGTAAGCCAACGCATATGATCGCATCGAAACGCATGTTAACGCATGCTGGCTTCAACTCGATTATTCGGTAATCATTGTGTTTTCCAGGAATTTTTCGAAGTTTTTTCTTTGTCACACATAGCTTCTTTAACTTAAAGAATACCGTTGAGGAATTCTTTTACATCTAGCATTGCCCGAGGAAAGTAGTGGCTTCAACGCACCAAAAAAAAGTATAGTATTACTTAACCACCAATAACTGTTCATAAAGCAGTTATAAGTTCGTGACATTTGTGTCAATTAAATTATCAAGAAAAGAAAAAAACTAAATTCTAAACATACTGCAGGTAATATGCGAAAATATTATAGTTTTAAACATTTATCAATCCATACGTCTTTCCTCACAGCCATATTTTCCAACTTTGGCTCACACTCATCCCAGCAGGAGCTCATAAATATATTTTAAAAATCTACGCCTAATTTTGTCAGCTTCGAGTAAATACTTATTTACAATAAATTTCTTTAAATTTTCTAAATACACCATATTTCAAATAAATTTCAAGGTAAGACAGTGTAATGACCAATAAGTTAAATATCTTTCGTTTTACGAGCCTTTATATATATTTTTTTTATAGATTGTCATTCTGTCTATCAAACTTCACAAATTTTAATATAAAAAGTGGTGGACTCATTTAATGAGCCACCACTGTGCTTTTCTCACGAGATCATATTACATTCTGGAAAAAAAACACAAAAAAAAAGCTGTGATCTTGATTACTAAACTGGAAGAAAAAGAGGAGATAGAAGAACATAAAAAAAATCAGAAAACACATTGCCAATTTTTTTTTACCACTTCAACATTGATAACCATACCTAAAGCGGACAGTTTGTGAGCTAAACGGCTAAATTATAAATCTAGAATAGAAAAAAACTAAAAGTACAGTCTGAAGACATTTCTCGAAGATCCCAATACCACAAAAAGAAAATATTTCTATATACTACCATCTCATCGAAGTCCAGCGGACATAACCTTCTCCGGCTGTACTGGTCACAATTCCTACGGTTTGCCAGAGTCGTGAACACACGAGCCACCAACATAAGTTATGTCACCTAAGTTATATAGTCTGGGTAAACTAATTCAATTTTTCTAAAATACCGACAGGGCAAACTTAATTCGTAATTAAAAATTTAATATTAAAAAACGTAAAAATTTTATTAGTGTCCGAAAAATAATAACCAAAGTTACATAAAGAATTCGTCCAGACAATATTGAAGTGCCAATATGACATTTGCTTAAGATTTGAGTTAAACTAAACTTACACTATTAAACTATAAAACAATTCTAATTAATATCTAAAGAACTAATATCACAGAAAAAAAAATGTTTGTGTCTTAAAACTAGTATTGCAATCAGTCTACATTGCCCTGTCAAAAGAAAATGTATTTTAAAACTATTGAAATTTAAACAAATTCGATTATTCTACTATATATTAAACAAATTCTAATCAAGTTAAATTTTATTTAGATTTTATAAGCCAGCGTTAATTTATAAGAGAACAGCTATAATTGCAAAACCTATCTACCTTTTGTTTTACACCTTTTAATCAGCAACCTACAGCAGTTTGAAAAGGCCTCTTCATCCAGCAGTTGCCGAAATGTTTATAGAATTGGTGAGTGATTATCGTTTTTATATAACCTCTATTGTTTTGCAATTTTAACTGATTTTTATATGCATAATTATCATTAAGTACCTTGAAAAACTACCTATAATTTGTTGAGAATTTATAACTTTAATGTAAAAAATTTTATTACACAAAAAGTTCATAACCTGCTTATTGAGGGATGTTTGTTTGCTAAAAAAAATATTTTTTTCTTCTTGATCTTCTGTTTTTTGTTAAAATTTTTTTCTGGTATCTGAACAACGACACCCGAAAAAAAAAATTAACAAGAACAAGAAAAAAAGAATATACTTGTTCTATTTTTAGAATTTACTATGCTCATTCATAATTTATTCTACTGAGAGAGCAAATGGATTGAACTTGTTCTATTTTTAGAATTTACTATGCTCATTCATAATTTATTCTACTGAGAGAGCAAATGCATTGATCAACAAAAAAAAAGCTTTTGTTATTACAGCTTCTGTACTTTGTAAGTAGCTTTCGTTTAAAGTTATAAATTCAATACAACTCGTTACAAAAAGTTAAGGCAGTAGGGAATACACATTATATATTTAAGAATTGTTAATATCATTTATGTAAAGTTGTATAATGATGTTTAAAAATAATGAATATAATAGGTGAATATAGAATTAGAATTTTTTTATTTTACATGAATTATCAGTGTTACATATTCTTTGAATAAATAACGAATTTATTATAATGGAACTTTAAAATTTCTTAATTCTTACATAATGTGATTGGTTTTGAATAAGTTGCGTTAGGGATCTTAGACTTTATATCAGGCGCCCTAAGATCACAGGTAGGGTGGGTAAAGAAGCGTCGAACCCCCCAAAGACAGCTAGGGGAGTTATTCTATACAGTTGTATGATCATGAATTGACCCATTTCTGTTGTTATGTTGGTTAAAAAGGGGTATCCTTCAACATCAATTATTAAATCAACATCCTAGTCCATTTCATAATTACATTTTTTTTAGGGAGTCTAAAATAATATTTATGTGTTGACTGCCCATCGGTAAGAGAGATTGACAAGACAAGAACCACCCCACCCGGCTGATTGCTAGCTTTTTAAATGGCTCCCGTTAGTCTTGACAATCTCTGAAAGCTAAAAGAAAATCGCCGATGCAATCTCTGAATTTTGTTCTCATTCTTTAGAGAAAATAGTCTGGTTCATTACAAATCCTGTTAACACCACTTGTCAGTAATCTATATCATCAATTAAAATCAGTTAAAATCTGTCGATAACGAGATTTTCAAAAACAAAAAAAAAATGCCCAATCACGCATATAGACCACGCAGTAGAGTGACAGGTTCAACATGCAAAGCTTTTCCCACAATTGCTCTTGGAATTTCAGAAGCCCAAATTTGGTAATTGTGCTTACTGACCTAACCAGACACATAAAATTTGGCTTTAAAAAAACATATTTTGTTCCAGAAAAACACTTAATGCAACTTTTAAAAACTTTAGCTTTTTATAAACAAGCTTTTTCGAGAATTATAAACAATTTTGTTTTTCTATTTTGATTTGTATTGCTCTCCACAGCAGCTGATTAAATTTACTGACAGAATAACAGTGGATATGTTTAAAAACCAAATCACTGAAAAAAACGAAAGTGTTTCTACCAGTTAAAAAAAAAAAAAAGTTTTTATAGTTTCTAGTGTGGTCTGATTTTATTTTCTTGCTTTACTCTGCATTTGCACGCTCAAGTTTTACTTTCAAGTTTTTTACACATACTGCTTGTCAAAATTCTAAAAAATTGAAAGCTGTGACATTATGCTCTAGGCAAATTTAAAGTAATTTATTTTCAAAATGTCGTCAAGAAAACACATGTTTAACATTTCTAATTAGCTTAAATTGGTGCTTTTTAATTTGGTTGATTATTATATTATTTATAAAAAAGGAACAATACAACAAAAAATTTTGATGCCAAAATGTTTATAAAAAAACCATAAAATTTGTTTATAAAAACAGCTGTTTTCTTAACTGTTATTTGAAACATACAATTAGAGTGTATTAAAATGTATTAGTGTATTAAAATTTGAAATTCTAAAATACTAAAAATACATGGTTTTTTATATGCATAGAAAATTTAATTTATTTGGTGGGCAGCACCCTAATATACATTTCTGACTATGTAAATATATTTAAACGCAGGCAATTTTTTATATTTGTTTGTAAATAAAGCGTTTCATTTGAAGGCTTTTTGCTGAAAATCGATCTAAAAATATGTCAATATAAACGTTAAATTATCCGTATATAGCAAAAATACGACATTTAATTTAAATCTAATAAGAAGCTGATAGAACATTTGCAATTGGCTCTTTAGTATAAAAAAAATTTTATTTTAATTTATTGAACATTTTTTTATTCATTATACTATCTCATTGTCTGAAACCTAATTTTTTATTTAAATATGATATTTATAAACTTTACACATCATCATAGATTTTTATGATTCATATTCATACAGATTTCTAGAAGCGCATTTTTTATGAATTTACTCATCAAATCAACTTCTTATCATGGAGTTAGTTTTGAAAGCATATTTGTGGTAATATTTTTAATTGTAATTAAAAAGTTATTTAATTCCTCATTTATCATTTCGAAATTAAAATAAATTTAGTTATTTTCTCATTAAATTAAATGTACCTGAATTTCAACATAATTTTATAAAGTTCGCAGTACATTGTTTTATAGTTTTTCTATTGTTTTATAGTATAATGTTTTATAGTTTTGAATGTTAAAACTTCAAAAATAATACATTTTAGATAAAAATAAGACATACAGTAATTTTCACAAATATATAAAGATAAAAACAATAAAAGTTCTTTAAGTGTTTTTTTTTTTAACTTGTTCCAAGTATTATTATTTCAAATCTTTATAAAGTAAACAGTTTTTGCTTAAGGCTTTTGTATACGACTTCTGAGAGTGACAATTTAATAAAAACTTACTGATCAATGAACTAGTTATAATAGAAACGTTCAAATGATGGATAATGTATATTTCGAAAATTTTCGTCTGCCTTATTAACTTTATTGACAATCTTATTAATAACACATTATCTCTTAAATACTGCTACTTGCACATATGTATGTGTAAGAGAAATTCAAATATCACAAATATGATTGTGAACATTCGGGGTATACTTGATATTTTACCACCGTGATTATGAGTAATTACATATCACTTATACGCAATCCCAAGACATGCAAAACCAGCAATTAATTTATTAACATTTGTGTTGTTTTAAATTTTTTCTCAAATATTATTGAAACTTATTATTTTTCATACTTAGTGTAAAAAAATTAATAAACGAAAAAGTTATTAAACTTTTACACCCCTTGGTTTCTTTTGGCCCGTCTAAAGTAAGCAACCTTTACTAACATCACTTACATATATAAATTTTATTTGCCTATTTCAATGTTATTAAAATCAGTACCACTCTCTTTAACACCTCATCGACCATTACTTCAGGTTAGATTATAGGTTTACACTGGTTCAATTAGTAAACGTTTTATATGGAAACCAAAGTAATTTGTTTGTAATAACTTTCAATATCACTCTCTTTTAAGCTAACAAAAAGGTACAAATTTATAGTGTAAATAATATATAATTATCCATAATTTCCAAACTCAAACACTAAAAAAAATGTTTTTTTTTTTACTAAATATTGATATTTTTTATATTTGTTCGTTTTATTCGATTATTTTTCATAAAATTAATCGAAAATGGTAATTTTGAAAATCCTCGAATAATTATTCGTAAGAAATTTTTCGATTATTCGAACGAATATTATTCGAATGGATACCCTAATAACGACTTTTGACTTCATATAAGAAAACACGAAAGGTGTGATATATCAAGTTCTAGCAGGCCAATTGATAGATGAGAACCAACAAATTAGCTGCTCACCAAAACTATGTTCCAATTAAGCCATTATTTATTTCACACATGTGTGAGTAATATTCGTAATATAGCTAAAAAATTAGGTGACTTTTTGCAGTGTAAGGCTTTCCATGATGAATTATTGAACAATATTGCAAAGATATAAATGGATCACACTTCATATGGGTGGTGATTGTTCTTACTATTTAAATTTTTTTGAAAATGTTTATAGAGAAAATTAATTTTAGTTTCTCTATTTAACTTTTCTTAAATTTATTAATAAATCAGTATCAATATATGGTTCCAAAGTATTGAAACTCATTTGTGGTTACATTTATGCGACCAGATTCTATATGAACAATTTTTAGGTTCCATAAACAGCAAAGCAAAAAAGGGCATCTAACAAAATCAAGCAAATTCTGTTCTACTTACAAAAGCCTTTATATGACTACTTCTAAATTTTGCTGGGTTTATACATATGTATGTAAATGTATTTAGCATGTTACACATTTCATATGCAAGAAAATTTATATAATATTGAAACGAGTTACAACAAAAAAATAAAAAAACACCCACTTTCAATTAATGTGCATTAAAAATAGAACAACCAACAGTGACAATAAAGTGTATTGTCACCCATGCAGAAATTCCTGACTGTCTTCCACCGCCGTTTAGTTTTTTTTATAACATGCACAAAACATTCGTTCTTTTTTCTGTTTTTTCAGTTTTGTGTTTTCTGTTACAAGTTTTTATATGAAACAAAATAAAATTAATAACAGCTAAAAACGAGCATATAAATACAAATGACTCCGACATGTCTACTTAAAATGCAAAAAAAAAGAGAAAAATATGAAAAAAATCATAGCAGTAAAAGTGTGGTGACCTAAAACATTTCGAATATACAATAAAACAACTACAACAAAACGAAAACACGAAAATGCAGTTAAAAACATGCCAAGAAAACAGTTTCAACAGAAACTCAAATACAAACAAAAAACGGAATTGCAAACCATTAACAAAAAAGAACAGCGAAAAATATATGGACTCTTGAATGAAAAGCACAAATTCACAAGCAAATATATTTTTGAACAGAGAATGCACATGGTAGTTCTTCTTTTTGCAACCTAATAGGAGGGCGGGCTGAAAATTAATTTAATTTGTTTTTATTGAAATACTTAATTAAGTAATTTTTAAAAAATTAAAAAAAATTCTTAAGTCAAATCTTAAAAGTGGGGAAGAGTTTGAATGTTTTTTCTATAAAGTCAATTTTTGTTAAAAATTTTAGTTATTTAAAATAATTTTCTTAAATTACAAACAAATGTTCTTTTATTGAAAGAAAATTTTATTGTTTAAGTTCAAAGTTGAAACAAGCATTTTTTGAAAGCAAACCTTGTTGAGACTATCTTACAGTAGGCAGATTTATCCTCTTAAAATAAATTTGTGCCAAATATAAATAATATGTTTGGTTGAGATTTATCTTTAGCTCAAAGTCTATTAGCAGATGTTAATTGTCTCAAATAAAATTGTTTAAAAACATAGATTTCAAACAAATTTTAGTTTACCCTCGCACTGGTAGTGCGCAATGCGCACTTACATATCCAGATATATATTATACAAATCCACCCATACAGCAATAGTCGCGAAAAATGCACACAAATACTTAGAAAACACTTTTTATATAAAAACTTTAACATTTTAACAGCACTCAGCTGAGAAGTGTTGAAAAAGGAGGCATAGAGAAGCAAAAAAATAATAGACGAACACATGCAAACTGTTAAAAACAGGCCTACTGCATATTACAGAACAAAAGATTAAAAAAATAGAGCTAAAATGAAAGAAGCCATTAAATATTGGATCAAAAAAAAAAAAACATAACCTGCAAAAAAATTCTCAATCGAGTGATATCTAAACTGCAGAATAGGAAAAGGGTAAAATATATTTAAATACATGTTTAAAAATGAACAAATCACATAGTGCACAGTGGTAACTACATAAAAAATATATTCTGTACAAAATATAATAAATTTTAATTGCTGAAAATTTTCTTAAGTTGCGTATTTTTAGCAAAGATCTTGTAAACCAGAAATATTTAAGCAAGCTACATTTGTTCAATAACATTCATAAAACGGACTAAAACGATATATGTACATCATCACAAAAAATTTTATTTGTTGGCTTTTATTATATAAAGTAAAAATTTGGCTAATTAAATTTTCCAAAAATTTTCTTTACTGGAAATTGCTGACAACTGTTTGCTGTCTAAATGTTTCAGCCACTGTGTGACATGAAGAAAAAAATATTTTTAAATTATTATATCCTACACCATCATAGTGGGACCGGTATATTAAATTTGTTTGTAACACCCAAAAATATTACTCTTCACTAACCTTAAAGTTTGAATCGGAAAGTGATGCTGATTCTAAATCTGAGTTCATCCGACCTCTAGCTGGCTGTCCATGTAAACCTTGTGCGCAGAGTATAGCTCGCAATTTTATTGATATTTCAAAAAAATTAAGTATTTAAAGTTTGCTCGGCCCTAGGACGATTGCGATTGAAATTAACTACAAATGTCCTCTTGAAATAGTACTTTATCGGTCATAAATGTTTGATTTATATACGTATCCAAACAAATTTCACCACGAATGAAATATATAAAAACTAGTCACACCTGCAATAGCTTCATAGCTGTCCATAGCTTCCATATAATATGCCGGTTTTAAAAATAACTTTAACGCTCATAAATCTCTTAAAAATGTAGGTATCCTAATAAAATTCAGTACAAATAAGTCTCATAAATACAAATGTTATTTCACCAATTCTTACTAAATCGGTCATAATGGCGCTATATGGGAGATATTACATATTATAGACCGATCATCCCAAACATTTAGTGCCATGACTTCTACAAAATTAATGCATTTATATATGAAACTTATTTGTGTTGAATTTTATTTGGATACCAAAATTTTTAAGAGATTTTTGGTCTTTAAAGTGATTTTCGGAAATGGGTCTTATATAGAAGCTACTACTAATTATGGATCGATCATCATAAAATGGTATCATATTATTTGTATATCCATATATTATATATATTATTTGGATACTAACATTTCTAAAAGTGATTTTTAGAAGAGGGCCTTACATGGGATCTACGACTAATTATGGACCGATCTTCACAAAATTTGTCGATGTAATTTGGCTTCATTTACCACTCATTTGTGGCAAAATTTCTGTGGATACTTGCATAATTCATGTCGGGCTTGACTATACATATTTATTTTATGTTTAAGAGCAACTGAACAGCTCAGCAAGAATTTAATCAGTCTTACAATTAGTTCTAAAATATATTCCAATAGATAGTGCTCATTCTAGTTTTCATTGAGACCACCGATTTTCAACTTGAGAATAAGATTTAATGAATTTTTACAGATACATTAGACTTATGTATACTATGTTTCCACGGTACATACTTCGCTCTCTATTAATGCTTCACACCCCAAACATAAGCGAAACAACTTGCTTCACCATACAAAGTTTTAACAGCGAATCAAGTAGATTCATATTGAATCTGCTTGCGAAGCACGAAAAATTCCACTCTTTTCTAATTTTTATCACAAGTTTATCTGCACTAGCTGTCAAAATTTAACATTATTGTAAACAAAGCAAATTATCAATTAAATACAAGTGAAAGGAAAATTCATAAAAAAAAATTGTGAAAAATGTTACAAGAAGGATGTCCTCTAAATGCAGATTTATGGAGGATTCAAGAATGAGCTTCTTAAAAATAAATAACTTGGCTCATTTAACTATATTCCACTCACTTTTTTGTCCATTAAAAAAATTATTTTCCACAAATTGAAAATTAATAATTAAATAAAATCGTCGTAGAAACACAGTATTAGTTCTTTAATGAATGGTTTTTTGAAAGTGTTATCTTATTAACTAGTTATTTTCAAATTTTTCCACTGAGTTGTTTTGCATCTAGTAAATTGTAAATATAAATATTCTAGAAACAATTTATCACTTCTTACAAGTAACTGGTTTTAGAAAACTCTAAAGATCTGCAATCTGCAATGGCTGTGAACTATTTTAGAACTATTTATTTTAGAAAAAGTTTAAAAAATGTCCTGCGAATTAAAGCTATTTCTTAAATTTCAATAGAATTTGTCATTATACCATACATCACGATAATCGGTACGAATATTCTGACGTTTCTCTTCTCGTCTTTAAAGCATATCATTTACAGTATATAGCTACTCTAATCACAATTATTCAATGTTGTGTATTATGTATGACACGTGCAAATTACTCTCTATCCAAATGTCAGTCTGAAAACTTAAACATTAAATCGGAATACAGTACATGACCTGGCGTTTCTTTAACATAGTATATGTTTCCGGCCAGTACCAAGGAATTAAATTATAAAAAATTAAATGCTAATAATAATTATTATAAAGTTCGTGTTTCAAAGTATAATAAAAAGTTTCCACTAATAAATATATTACAGAAGTTATTTATAATTTTTTTTTTTTTTTTTTTTTGATAATTCTTACAATTTCGGTAACTTTCCTTGGCGTTTAATTGATAATTTAAATAAATTATAAAATTAATTCCAATTTTTTATTAGAACTACAGACATTGATTATCTATGAGATTAAAGTTTTAAACATTAATAAAAAAAAACAACATTAACAAACACGCAATACAACTCATGCTTTCACCAAAAAATTTAATTAAAACATGAGTGTATTTGCCATACAAAACATAGACTTAGAATTAATAAAGAGCCTGAATAAAGTTATAGTTTTTGTTGGGTCTCAGATATACATATATTGTAAACAGCAAACTAATATTAATAATTATTAAATAAACACCATATTACACAACGCAAACTATCTATATTCCTAAATTTAATATTGTACTAATTCCCAAGGCAAATTTCTTGTATTTAAACTTAAAAGTTTCTTTAACTTTAAACTTTCTAACAAGCAACATTGTTTTAATTTATTCAATCACGGAATGTTAATTTTTGGAATTTTACCAGTAATAACATATGAATAACATTAACAAGAAAATTAGAAGCGTGCAGCTTAAAGCGATAACAAAGGTAATGCAAAAAGTAAAAGAAATTATAATTGTTGATGAAATTTCTTGTTTCAAGTTTAATATTTTCCAGTTATTATAGAATTTTTAAATAAATATAAAAAGTACATTAAACTAATGTTTTAGTGGAATTTAAGTGATTTGAAAAAATACATTAATATTAATAAACTAAGCAGAAATATTACATTTGCATTATTTAACTCTTTCATATCTAAACTAAAATACAATATTTCTGCAGTTTTAATCATTTTAATCTATCAAGTTATGTTTCTGTTAACATTTTAAAATATATCAATTGTCCATTTTCTAAATCTTTCCATTGCTACAAACAAACCCTCTTAATTGACCTGCCTATTGCTTACCAAACCAATAACTTTTTGAGAGGTGTTGTTTATTTTTAGGGGCGAGGAATTTCGTCAACTTATTCTCAAAGATCAGCAACATATTCAACTGGATGGTTAATAGAGTCTTCATTGATATAAATTTAAATTTTCATAATTTACAGTAGTCTTTAGATGCATTATCTTTTTTGCAATATTTGAACCCGAAAATCTTAGTTTTTCAAGGAATTTTTGCTTGATTTTCTTTAATTTTTTTTATTTTTCACTACTCAGCAATCTTACAGAACTCTGAAAAGAATTAACAATGATTATTGGAGTATCATAAAGTATTCTCCTGTTATATAGTGAAAAGTAAACTGGTTTTTGTAACTAAAGGTGGATTCACCCATTCGTTCTTAACAAAAAATTTGTTCGAACAATATTTTTTTTATATGAAGTTTGACGTCTCTCTTTTTGAGAGAGAGAAAATATTTTTTACGAACTTGAATTGGTTTAATTTTATATTTTTTTCCGGACAAAAGTGAATTGAGTTGCCAATAGGTTTCATTTTTTCATACAAATAACAATGCCTTATGTATTTCCATGACCATCAGCAAAATCAAGGTTCTTTTTTCATTCATTTCGAATTTATATCTGTGATTTTGAATACACAATACTTTAAAATAATCTAATATTTGTATTTTGACACTTAAAACCCAAAGCAAAATAAATCAATGGCCGCACTTGTAAAACTAATAGATTTTGTTTACATATGGCAGCTTTGATTTTTCAGAAAAATCGTTCGAAATAGGTGAATCGTGCTGCAAAAAACTCTCAGTAAAAAAATTGTTCTCTGGAAAAAAATGTTGTTAAGAACAAATGGGTGAATCCACCTTAATAAACACGCGTTCTTTTATAATAAAGTTTGAACAAAATTCAACAATTGTTTTATTATGGATGATGGAACATATAAAAAACAGCAAACAGTTACTGGGAACAAAATTAAAAAACTAGGCGATGCCGACCCAAAGCATAAATTTACAAAAATTAATAAATTTGTTTCAAAATCAATTGTTTGGCAAGCAATTTGCACTTGTGTTTTCAGCAGCACCCATTTTGCTACCTCCTCAAATATGACTACGTATCTTCATACACTGTGTTGTAAAACTATAATTACACTTGATGTTTGCTATTTGTTTTAATGTTACAAACAGTTTTTTAAAACGTATAAACTTTTTTAATAGAGAAATAGCCCATTAATATTGCTTTAGTGTTTCATAACTATAATTACATTTTATGATAACAAAACAAGTATACTAGAAAACAAAAGTATATCTCTAATTTATTCTTATTAAGCAATTTTCAACAATTTGCTATAAAATACTGCATGGTTCTTCTTTTGTTCGGAACCAATTGGGTGAATACAACGCACAAAATTTAGAAATAGAAAGAAATTTTTTTTAAGTATTTATAGTTATGCAATTCAGTGTATAAAAAAATGCATACAAAAATGTTTGCTGCCACTTAATAGTCATTCTCAGTCAATCTCCAGTAAAGTTTTGACCCGATATAGCTACAATAAATTGGTATTGAAGCAATCAGGTTGTCCACAGATTCGTTCAATTGAATTTAAAATGTGTGAGCAAATTATTAAACTTCTTTTTCACATTAAATTCAAACTAGAGAAAACCCGAATAATCTAGCAAGTAAACAATTGAAAACAAATACACGTAAGCTTAGTTAAAAAAAAAAGAATTTCCAGGAGAACCAACAGTTTATCCTTCAATGAATGAATTAATATTTTAAAGTAATTTTCGAACAAAACTAAATCTTTTATAACAATTGACAAAGCTTTTACTAATGATATGTTAACATGTAAAATGGCACATTGTATTTTAGTATTGACTGATATTATCACATTTGTGAATTCTCTAATTAATTTCCATTTGAACAACAGGCACCACTGTATATAATATCATAGATACATTTTCCTCATTCCCTCCATTTCGTTCGGTTCTATCTATACCTTTCCCAATAAAAAACAAACAAAAAATAACAAAACTTTGCTACACCATTATTATAACGATTATAACACATACATTTACACATACATACGTGCATAAATATCTGTATGTGTATATCCACACAAATACACA
This sequence comes from Bellardia pandia, assembly GCA_916048285.2. NCBI lineage: Eukaryota > Metazoa > Arthropoda > Insecta > Diptera > Calliphoridae > Bellardia > Bellardia pandia. The sequence continues at coordinate 30,921,256 of OU696530.1, forward strand.
CATATAAATGATGTTGACGTAGAAATACTAGTAGTTGTATAGTAGAAAGGAATAAACGAATAAATGGCATTTTTAGTCTTCGTTCATACGGGCTACTAAAAGCACATAGATTCCACAAACAAAAAAACCAACAATCACCAAACAACAACAAATAATAAAGAATACAAAACAAACAAAATTCTGTTATAATTTTTCCATATACTCTCAGCTGTTATTATTCTTACTATTCGGTTGTAGTTCAAAAAAATTAAAGCAAAGAAATACACCGGTCGATATATTTATTCAGTTCACTTTTTTTCGTTTCTTATTAATTTGCTTTCATATTACACGGCTCCGGCATTAAGCAAACAAACCAAAAAATGTAAAATGTTAATAAAACATTTATGCAAAAAGTGAAAATAACCATAAAACTAATAATAAAAGTGTAAATTTTAATTAAACTTAGTGAACTAACGAAAATTGTATATTGTGAAATAATAACTTAAAATTCAACAAAACAAACTTATATAATTGAAAATTCTTTATGCAAACGTGTGCTTGTGTTTATAAAAAGTATTGTAGGTTTAAAATTATTATTTTTATTATAAAAAACAACTTGTGTATATTTGTGTACTTAAATATTAACAAGTATTATACATACAATATGACAAAAAGTGTAATAATAATAATAGCAAACACAACGCAACACCAGAACATTTCTAGCAATTTTACCAATCTAAATAATTAAGCAATACCACACAGTTGGACTATTTTCCGGTTTCCATTTTAACCATCCACACGAAATAAAACCAACACAAGTGCAGCGCTAAGTGTAGTGGTGTTGTATGAATAAAGAACCTGCAGAAAAAACCGCAATCAATGCAATTTATTTATGTGTGTTGTCGAGAGTGTGCTTCAAAGTTTTATAGGACTGTTATTAAGCTTAGTACAAAACAAATTATTCAATGGACTTTTTGACAATTCGTTTGCATTTTACATTACCCAGCCTATATGCTGCTTAATATTAATGAAGTTTGTGCTTTAATAATGAAAACTTATGAAATTTCGTAGTATTTAATTATTGTGATAAAAATCAATAATAGTCATACGCCTAGTGTGTCTTTTCTTATTATACACAATCCGGTTGCGTATAATTCTTGTGTGTTTAATAATTTAATATCAATCATACGACGTGTAAATAGTATATTTGGGTGCTTATTGTATTCCATTGCACATTGTTTTTAAAGTCAATACATTTACTTGTATGTATGTATGTATGTATCTAGTATAGTGATATATACTTAGGTTGGGGCAAAAGTTGATTCAAATTTAACAAAGTAAATTTATTAATTAAAAAGTAATCAGGTATTCAGTGTTCTAATAGTAATGAAATTCTATAGCACAGAAATGCCATACATTTGTTAGTATTTTTAATGATCTGTCATGCTAACAATTGACAAAAATTATGAAAACATCTTTCAAAAAATAGTATGTACCACAGATAAGACCAGATACGTCACGGCCAGTGGTGCTATTAAAATGTGTCAAAGTGGCATTTAACCCGATCGTAAAATGTTCTGCTATCCTTATCATTCGATGGGGTTAATTGAAGTAATGCTAATATACCACTTTTGCAAACTTCAGTTTTGACGAATCTGTAAATGTATGTGGTATGTACTAAGATAAGTAGACTTTTGTCAGGAATATTATTATTAGCGTTAACAAATATTAATCGTGTCTACTATTCACTTGCTACTTTTATAGAATTAAAATCAAAATTATCAAAAAATTAAATTATTTTTTTTAGGAAAAAAAAATGCCAAATGTATTGTAATGTTTTGAATCTTAGAGTTAATGAAAGAAGGGCATTTACCTTGATGGAATAGATTTTATGTAGTTTATTCTATGTTTATTCAAATCATTGAACCTACATTTAATGTAATGTCAGGGTAAATCATCTAGAATTCGAGGTACTGATTGTGAACTAGCATTTTGGGTAAATATAAATTAAGCTGCCAATTCTTCGTTGACTATTTTTAAAAGCTGCAAGCAAGCAAAATGAAACAATGCAAGTGTCAACGAAGTTGTCTTTCATCTTATGTAAAAAATATACTGGGCACTAATAATATACTATTGCAAAAATGTTAGATTGATTAATTATCCACTTCCGCTTGTTGCTTTTATCCTAAAATTATATTTTATACATAATTCTGATAATTTTTATAATTTAATACTTTCGTAAAAGTTTTAGCTGTATTTATTATTCACATTTAGTAATATGTTTTTCAATTCTATTTGGTATAAAATTCTAATGTTTTTTTAAAAATGTCCATGATATTAAGTTTATGACAAAATGTCGTATGATTTATAGCTAAACATTCGAGGTTATATACCCCTCTATGCAGAAATAGAGCAAATGTGGTTTAATAAACATCAAATATAGTATGTGTTTCGGCGTTTTCTCTGTGGTATCTGGCAAAGACATTAGAGGCTTTCAATTTTTGCTTAAAATGTCACGAATTCGACATTTATTGCATTTATCGGTCAGTATAGAAAATTGAAATCTTGCAAGAGCTAAAATAGATGAGGAAAATTGGATAAAGTCATGAGTAAAAATTGCCGTAAATAAAATATCAAACGCTTTTCCTTGTGATAAATTTTAAATAAAGCAACATATCGCAACTAGTGACAACTTTAAACTGAACTAGATTAATTATAATTTTATATTATTTTCAAAAAAGTTCTTTGCCTTCCAACAGGGTCATATTGGAATAATATTATCCCCTGGCCCACGATGTCGAACGATAACGTTCGCTTATATAAGACTTACTTTTTATCGTATCTACTTTTTACTCAATCAAGTTTGTTTATTCCACAATCAAGTTTGTGTCTTAAGTCTTATTTAAGCGAACGTTATCTTTCGACATCCTGGGCCGGGGTTTTAATGTTTCGACATTTTACTTGTTGACGCTTTGACATTTAATTGAATTTAATTAATGTAAAAACCTCTTTTTTTTTGTAAATTCCTGATATTTTTGGTCAATATTCTTGTCGCCTGGACAACGCTATTAAGAATTTGACCATATTTGGGCTTCTGAAAATCCAACAGCAATTGTTCTGTAGGGTAAATGTGTACCTGTATGGTTCATTATGTGGCCTGGTGGAGTGGTTATGAATTTTCTTTTTCAAAACTCATATCACGATATCTAGGGATATTAACAACTAAATTTTGGTTTATTATTAATGTTATGGTTATAACTAACATGTGGTTTCAACAGGCAGTGGTAAAAGTTTTAAATTGATTATACATTCCTTCAATAATTTATGTATCTTTGGTACAAAATTGTGATTTGTGTTGTGAATAGACCAATAAAATGACAATAAGACTCAAAGATAACGTGAGATGTAGGTACATTGTCGACTTTTCCGGATGTATGGTAAAGGGGTACTGGTATTGATTTTTTACCAACCTAGGTAGAGGGAAATACTTGAGATTAAGGTGAAATTTGTTGAAATATCGCTCTGAATAAAAAGCGGAAAATATATAACGCAGGCGCAGGCTCTCGAGAGCAGGCTCTGGGATTATGGAATCTTTACTATATCCCAATAAATATATTATGACAAGGAATCCTTTACATATACTCGTATAGTTATTATGTATGCCGTTTTCGTAGATGTGAAGATCTCTTCTAACATCTATAGGAGAAAGTTCAACTCCATTATGTGAAAGCTTGGCAGGTTGCTCAGATGACATTCGGGAATAAGTGGCTTACGTAAGATTATCATTTTCTGATAAAAATGGCGTTTCAAGGGCATCTACAGGCTGACCGTAATGGTCTTGAGGGTCTTGAATCACTATTCAACAGCTTTTTTATTTTTCTCTACTAGGTATTACTCAGTGGCCACTGGCCACTAATGAATTTAGATTCATAAAACTCAAAACTTTTTTTTAAATCAGGTAAAGAAAGTGACAGTAATACTCTATGTTTCCTATTTCTTAATCATAAGTAAATTATAAATTCATTAAGGTGTTACCGTGATACTACCTTTTGATGCATTCAAACTCCAGAATTTAGCAATATATAGAAAAAAATGTATATCGTCTCCTTAATCAAACAATAGTGCATAATTTTTTTGTCATTTCGAGATAATCGACTTTAAAATATTTGTTTTATTAGACATCTGGTAAGACATTAATATTTAAGAAAATAATCGATGTTTTTAAGTTGAGGTCATTTAAAAATTTGATGGAATAATCAGGCTACCAGCAGATGATATTTCATTAATTTTCAATTTGGTTTAATTGCAAATAAATTGGACTCAATGTAACACCATGTCATTTAGATTATTTTATTTTGTGTAGTATACAGTTTTTCATTTGAATCTTTTTGTCGGACGAATGTTGTGTATATCAATCATTTTTCGATTTTAGTTATAAAATAATAAAAATAGTGATTAATAAAAATAGTGTATGCTTTTTATATACTACTTTTCTTTCAAATTATATTCAGGGAAACAACTAACGAAAACACCGAAACCTTCAGTTATATAATTATTAATGAAAAGTTTCAAACACAAAATTATTTCAATTGATCTTTTGGCCCAATTTGTGGAAGTAGAATTTAACCAAATTTTGACCACATATAGAATTAGTTATGTATATTCTTATTATGCAATAAAAAAATAATGATGTACATGTGTCTACACTATTATGTTATTGAGGGAACGATATTTTCTTTATTCCTATGGTGTCTGTGGTTCTTTTAAATCAAGGGAAATATAAAATTTAGGATACATTCAAGGATTTCATAAGCAGGTGTCGTATTTTTTCTATAACTAATTCTAACCCAGCTTTAAGCTTGTAATAACGTATATTCCTGGTTGTTGTAGATATCAAGTACTTATTCTTTCTCTTTGTGTTACCTTTTTTAACATAAAAAGTTCCCAATATAAATTTGGGCTTAGAGTGAAGAATAAATATCCGGTCATACAGCTTTCAATATAAAGCAATTTAAAACTTTTTTTATAATTTATGTTCAAGACAGTTAATCAGGCATGTGATGGAAATCGAAATCGAAACCGTATCAGTTTTGGAAATACATTTTAATGCATTTATAATCTAATTTTTAAAATTATTGTTTTAAGATTCTCTTTAGTAGCCCAATATCTTTATGTTTGCTGTGATAAAAGTTTTTCAATACAGAAATATTACGAAAAAATTGACTTCGTTTTCGATTTCCATCACATGCCTGAATATTTCTTAGCATTTTATTTTTCTTTATTTCACTAGAAAATACTTTTGCTCCCCATTAATTGTACTCAAACATTACCCAAAGTCTTTCATATACAAAAAAACATATGTTTTATTTTACTTATTTACTAAATCAATACATTTCTTCATCGTTTCTTTGCTGACAAAAGAAAACGAACACAGCTACATTACACAGAAACTAAAGAAAAAATACGGTAATTGTTCGCTATTATTATTACTGCTGTAGTAACCTTTAATTAACCTCCTTTTTTGTATGGCATGATGTATAAGAAATGAATTTATTTATTGTTTATACTTATTTGTACCTAACCATAAACTACAAATTACTAGTAACTTTACAACATGTACGAATAAGCTGCATTAAGACACAAGTACCAGGGAAAACTAAATGGTAATTGGTATTCTACAATTTCTATTTCTTTAGTTTAGTATTTTGTTAGTTCTGAAATATTTATAGATGTATGTATAGGTACTGGTAGTGTATGCTTGTTAGCTCGTTATACACTTTAGTCTAGTTTATTTATATACATATCGCATCCTAAATACAAAAGGGTCACAACTCAAAATTTTCCAAAACTGACCTTTTTCCATAATTTAATTCAGAGTACACATCTCTAACTACTGCAAAAAATTGTTTAACACCACTATCTTCTTAAACTGCAAAAATAAAGTTACATATGTCTATTTTTATGTTAAGTGCTTGTGCACGATGAAATTATTTTGTCTCTCCTGGAAATTTTAATATTTTGAGTTGTGACCCTTTTGTATTTAGGGTGCGATATATTGTATAATAGTTAATTGTTTGCTGAACATGGTTGTGTATAGGGACAAAATAAGTTTAGATTTTCTTGAGGTAGAAGTGGGAGTTTCAAAAACGGACAGAAATATATTTGTATATATAAGCAACATTAATATTGTTTTAAAAGACTTTAAACTTAAAATATTAATAGGAAGATATTAGCTTAAACAACGAGTAGAAATATTTCATTATTTTGTATTATTTTTAATGAAAGTAATAATTGTTTTTCATAATAGCTTACCGATGAAAAATCTAGGTTTAACTTATCTTCAGTGATGCTTATAAAAAGTGATTTTTTAAGAGCTTACGGATTTGATTTCACAAAACATTTGAAATTTAGAGAAATGTATGAAATCTTTATTTGAGTCGAAGAACGATCTATATATAGAAATCAATATGTAAAGATAATTTCATGTAAATGTTGACCGCGGCTAAGCTTCAAATGTATTAACCATTTGGATCCAATTATGGCATATTCTCTCCAGCATACCGGCCGGTATCTCACGAATAAATTCTTCAATATAAGTCTCCAGTGCATCAACCGTTGCGGGTTTATCCCTACAGATGTGAGCCATAACACCACAAAAAATAATCTCTGCGCACAAGCTTTACATGGACAGCCAGCCAGCCAGACGGACGGACGGCCGGACATCGTTAAATCGACTCAGAAAATTATTCTTAGTCGATCGGTATACTTTAAGGTGGTTGTTGGATCAATATTTCTGGGCGTTACAAACGTCATCACAAATCCAATATACCCTTCCCACTATGGTGGTGCAGGGTATAAAAACAAATCACTGAAAAGAAGTATTGCAAAAAGGTTTTTTATAAAAATATACTGTAGAGTGTATGGATTTTATGTTAACAATACTTTGTTTCTACAAATGAATTTACATTCCTTTAAAAGATATAATTACAAAAAAGTTTATATTAATTTACGAAAGAAATCCCCTTTTCTGGTTTATTTTTCCGAATATAAAGTTATCGATCAATCATATTTGTATATTTTCAAAACTTTCCATTTGTGGAAATATTTACGGTGAATAAATACAATTATTGACGGCTACTTTTTTGTTTGTTTGCAAAATAATACATCCTCGAACATGTTTGAAAAAAGAAACTTTGAAATAAGAAATGCAAAAAAAAAATACAAGAACAAAGAATTTCGCAGCACAACAGCTAAAAAAAGTTCAGGGTCACACGAAGGATGGCATAATACTCGTACATATTTACTTATAATGTCATGTTTAGCTAACAAATTTGTTAGTATTAAACATTTTCATAGGATTACAACCGAGGATGATCAATATAATAAAATAACTAAAAATACTAGACCGAAAAATAGATAAATAACAGCAAACTGACAAAAGACTTATAACAAAATGAAAATGTTAAAAATTATTTAGAAACATTAAGACTTAAGCTATTAATAATATTTTATAAATTAGCTAAAACATGTAGAAAGTAACAAATATAAAAAAGTTTTGTACAAATAACATAGAAAATGGAATTTTTCCAAAATTAAGTACATTTGTATATGTAGATGTTTGTATATATGTATTTTTGTTAAAGGTTCTTTCTTTGTAATATTTTCTTTTTGAATTAATTATGATTTGAGGTTAAAAGACACGCACATTGAAGGCGTTAGTTAAACTTGTAGAAAGAGTCACTGCTAAATTGTTATTATTATTTAATTTTGTGCCAATCGATATTGTAACAGAATTCATATCATTTCTTTCTTTTGTTAAATATAAATTTTTAATTTTTTTTTTCTGTCATCTATTTTTCCATTTCTTTCAATGACGACATTTTATCAATGACGATGTTCGTATGGTATCAAATATATATGTATGTGCATTTTTATACATATATATTGAAATGTGTGTAGTCTAAGGATATTACTGTTATATATATATATATATATATAGTATTCTAATTGAGTGTATTGGTTTGGCTTTTTATGAATGATACAATGCCATTATCAAACCTTTTACGACAACTGTAGTTCAAACAACAATATTCTTGAAGACTAAAATGTTCTTTGAAATATATGTATGTTATTAGTTGGACCATTGACTTTGCATGTATATAAGCCTTACCATGACAAGGCTGTTGCAATTACAAAACGTTTCCTGTAATATATTTAAAGTGTTGTTGTTATACAATGTCTAGTCTTCTGAGAAAAAAATATTCTAAGTATTGTTTTGACGAACGATTTGCAAATTTATTTTACATTTTTTTTTTATTAAAATTATATCTTTATTAAGCTTGAGGTCAAACATTGTTTATTTATTTATTGTATTTTCAAATATTTCACTACAAAATATGTGTGGCATCTATAGGTGAACAAATTTAACAAATTAACAATATTTTTTAACATCAATAAAAATATTATTCAATATATGTACATAGCTATAACAATAATTGTCAGAATTTAAATATTACACAAACAACAAATAATAACAAATAATTTAATTTTCTATTCTGTTTTTTATAAATTAAGTGTCTATAGTTTTGAGCTTAATAAAAATATAATTTTAATAAAAACAAAAAGGTCGAACAATTAATTTAATAATATTTTTTATAAATGAAAAATAACTATTTTTCGTAATTTGTGGAATATAGTGATATTTGATACCTTGTTATGGAAAATAAAAAAGAAATAAAACAAATAACAGTTTATATTCGGCTATGCCAGCACCAAATACCAGCAGTGTGTTATTCCACAAAGTATTATGAGTTGTCACAAGGCAAAAGATAATCAAGTTTTATACTTATTTATCTCTTTCTTTTAGAACCGCTCTTTGTTTATATTTTTGCAGCATATAACATACATCGATTTAACACACAATAAATTAAGTACCAAAAGGTCTTACAAAACTGATTTTAGATTTTTGGTTAGTCTTGGAAGTGGACCTTGTATGTGAGATATGGTCAAATATAAACCGATCATCATAAAAATCTGCACGATGATATATGTATGTAGATTGTTAGTGTCAAATTTCACATTTATGTGCGTTTAGTGATTTTTGGAAGTGAACTTTACAATTATCTGTGTCAAAATATGGGCCGATTCGAAAAAAATAACGTTTTAAGATTTCTCGTTACTTGGAACTTATTTTTGCTGAATTTTGTATGGATATTGTTTTTGTATGGGGGCTATGAGAAATTGTGGACCGATTCTTACTATTTTAAACAGGACTTGTCCTTTCAAAATAAAACTAAAGTGTAGAAAATATCATGTTATTATCTGCATTATATTTAAAGAAAATATCAAAAAATATCTGAAAAATAGCGAGATTGTCTGCAGCTTTGATCTATAACCCGATTCCTACTGGACCAATGAAACAAAGAATTTTTGAGAAAAATTGATCTAAGTCTTTTTTCGAAGCAATATCGTGCCTTCAACAGACCGACGGACCTGGCAAGATCGCCTAAGTATATTATAAGGAACCATTGGTCCTACGATCAATATTTCGATGTGTTACAAACGAAATGACAAACTTAATATACCCCCATCTTTTTGGAGTTCGGTATAAAAATAAAAAAAAAACATAATAACATTGTTCACATAACATTTGGCCACACTACAGAAACTTAATTAAAAACCCTAGTGAGAACACTTACGTTTCTTTTTACAGTGATTTGTTTTTAAATATAACAACTGCCTCATTATGGATAATAAAACATGTGTAAAATAGACCTTAAACAGTTACAATTCTACAATTGCAACGAAGGGTTGTCGATCCAAAATATAAATATACAAATTAGATAAATTTTAATAACAGGCAAAGGGTGAAGTTATAATGAGTCCCAATATTCGTATAAAATAATGCCTGAAGCAACGTTTGATGTTGTGGTTTGACACGTCTTAGATTATGTCTTTGGAACGATTGCGGCTTCATCACCTCTCTTCAGTAAAGTTTTGACCAGATTTAGCATTCTGTTATTATTGATTCAATAGCTGCAATATAATTGTATCGAGGAAATCTGCTCGACATAATCGAAAAATATATGAACTCCTTAAATTGTCCCCTGAAAAATATTTTAAGAACTAGTTAAAGCGAAATGGTACTGCAGATATTGACAAACAAACATGTATGCGATTTGCAGGAAGTATGCAGCACACGTCGATCAAAATGTTGCGCAACAGCTTACAACATTCAGCAAAACACAAAAAAAAAACGTATCTTGAAAATACGAAAATTAATTTAAGTTTCTTCTTTTGGCTTTTCTTAAATAGATATAAATTAGTATTTTTAATGATAGCAAAGTAATAAATCGCTGGTTTTATACAAAATACTAAAATAATTATGCTACTACAGGGTGGCGCAAAAGAAAAATGTGATAAATTTTGCGAATGGCCCCTAATGTCAGTTCTGTTTTGACATTTGTGTAGTAAACACATGCGAAATACACGTTAATAAACAATGTGACGCTACACTGCTCCAGAACGCAAAATATTGCTGACTATTTATTTGACCAATAATCGGTCGGTGACTTTGGCAAAAACATCGGAAGTTTATTTTGCGCCACCTTGTAGATGTTATGTGAACAATACTACAACTATTAAAGCAATATACATATATGTAGAATAACTTCTAATTTGTCTGTATGATTCCAGCTATGAAAACCGGAACCAATAAATTAAACTAAACAGTTTAAATTAACCCTTTAAGTTAAACCTCAATTAACAAAAATATATATTTCAGTTTAACATTATAGCAAACACGCCCCACTGTGTTAATTTAACTTAATTGAACAAATTTACAATCATTTCACATTTCTGCGCTGTGTTGCTGTTCCCTATCAAACTTTATCATTCGTCATTCAAAATAATAATTCTCAGTAGAACGAGAAATGTTACACCCTGTCCAAAAGTCTAATTTTCTAATATGTACAAAGTGTCAATGTAATAATTATTTTAAATTAGTAGCGAAAAAAATTTTATGAGAAATATATATGTATGTATGTAAATAAATAATGCATGAAAAATTTGATACAACATTAATTTCAGAACATGACAGATGCTAAAACCATGGAAAATATGAGAACATTTTAAAACAACTAAATACTCATTTGTATAGAAAATATATAGTATATGTTATATTTGCATACGCAATAAAAAACAAGTAAGAAAGTATAGTCGGTAAAGCCCGACCATATAATACCCTACACCCAATATATGTATAAAACAGTTTTTCAGAAATAGGGGTTATATGGGAGATATAACCTATTGTGGACCGATCATCCAAAAATTTAGTGTGAAATAAATATTATATGTGTTAAACCATACATCCTTGGGCCGAAAAAATATCACGTACCAATTTTTATCGAAATGTCTTTAAAATTGCGACCGGTACTCTGCGCACAATGGACAGCCAGCCAGCCAGACGGACGCACGGACGGACATTGTTAAATCGACTTAGAAAGTGATTCTGAGCCGATCGATGTACTTTAAGGTGGGTGTTGGACCAATATTTCTGGGCGTTACAAACATCAGCAAAAATCCAATATACCCTCCCCCCTATGGTGGTGTAGGGTATAATAAACAACAAAAAACACTTTATAATTATTATTCTTTTGAGTAGACTTCTGGACTTTGAACTTTTTTGATTTGCAAGTATATTTTGTGTGAGAAAATAAATATGTAAATAATATAAAACAGAATAGCAAGTAGTTTTTATTATGACGCATTTGGTTTGCTAGTCTCGATAAGTCGGCTCAAGTAGCAATAAAAAAAAACATCAATGAAGTGATGACCGGCACTTCATGCAAATGCTGCGATTGTAAGTGATGCCAACTTTTATTTTAAGCGGGAATGTATTTCATATAAATTGTTTATTGTTTTTCTATATATATTTTATTAACTACTGATGGCTACGTGTTTTATTTTATACATTTATTTCAGCATACTTTGCTTTTTTAGCAGAATTTCATACAATAGGTCAGTTTATATATTTTTGTGTATTGTTCGGTTATGCCTTATACAAAATTTCGATGGAAAAAACAATGCTGACATCAACTAACATAGATTTAAAATTTAAGGCCGATTAAGTCATTTGCGGTATACCCAGTGAAAATCACCTTATTTTGGCTACTGTAATTATAATAATATGGTTGTAGTAATTCATATCATTGTAGGATTATACAATCATATATTTCTCTCGAATTTACTAATTCATCATGTACATACTTGCCACAAACATATACAATGTTATAACAATCATATACAATATTTATTAATTTATTTAGTCTATGATTATAAGAAAAAAAAACATAAAAAATTTAACATTTCTAATATAACATAAAATATTGAATTGATTGCAGCCGGCATGTTAATGATAAATATAACATATTATGGTTGCCGCAATCATAATATTACAATAGCCCTAATATTGCTGAATAACGTGTTATAATTTAAAAAAATTGCATTATCACCATTCTTCATCATACCAAAACCAATTTTTAATTTAGAGTGTTACATGTCTTATTTGGGAATTTTAATATCTTTGTAACCGTACCAAAATGTACAAACAGCTGTTATTTTACGATATATGTATAAGTTTCGTTTTCAATGAAATATGTTACTTTCAAAGTGTTAACTTAATCATAGATTTCTTCAGTAGAGGATCTTTCCGGTGCACAAATATGTCGTCTTGATTATTTAAAAGATATTTAAAACGTTAGCTGTACCATGTGGCAGTGTCTCATCAAAACTTTTATCATAACAAATTTCTTTTATAGTTTTGCCCCATAGTGCAAAATCTCGAAATAAACAAAAAACAAAAGTATTTATCCGTATTCATACCATAAAAACAATATGAGTAACAACAACAAAAGCAAAAACATCAACAACAAACTCACGCTACAATAATAGCTGCCAGATTTGACGATTAATCGTCATTTGGACGATTTTTGTTTCAAAAACAGCAAAGTGACGATTTGACGATTTTTTCATTGAGACTGACGATTTCCTGAATTATTAAAATATTCTATCATTTGTTTGTTTTATTAATGTTTTTGTTACCAAATTCTCTCTTGTTTTGAGATAACAACTATTGTTCTCATTTAATATCATAAATATTAAGAAGAACATGATATATTTCAAAAACAAAACTAAGTAATAGTGTGTTTTCTTAATTATTGACAATTCTTTGAAAATAAGTACCTGTATATGATGGATGAATTGGATTCTTTACTCAAACTAAATTGTTTTGACATTGTTATTTAACCTGAATTTATAAAATATGCTAAGTTCAGATATTTATTTATAAAATACTGTAAGTCTTGTTTCACACTCTTCAGTTTTAGCTGACCAGTTTTTGTTCAATTCTCTTTGAAACTTGGCATTTCATTTACAAATGTTAATTCAATTTTCGTAGTTTTTAATGCAAACCAACATGCATGAAAAAAAAGGAAATAAGAATATTGACTAGTACCCTCAAGTTTGTACCCCTTTTGTTCTCTTTTCCCTTCTCATCAAAAATACTTGTGTTGACTTCTTCTTGATTTCTTATTTAAAAAGTTAAAATTTATGTATTTTAATATGTATTGTGCAAGAGACTATATAAACTTAAATTTTTATGTTTTCAAAATACTATTAGAAATAGTGACTTTTTATTTTTCCGATTTTTTTTGACGATTTTTAAAATTCGAAATGACGTTTTTTTATCGGGATTTTTACGATTTTTCCCAAAATTCATCTGGCAGCCCTGGCTACAACAAATAATAAATGACTCTGACGACTGCCTGAACAGAATGACTGATACCCACCCAACAACCAATATCGAGTCTGTTTAATGCCAACATTTTAAGTTCATTCACTTGGTGGTAGTTCTTCTTTTATTTGTTTTTGTTATTATGATGTTGTTGCTGCTGTTGATATTTGTTGTAGTTGTTTGTATTATTTGGTTTATAGGTTTATATTACGTTAAAGTACATGTGCACTTAACTTGGTTCGTTGTGCAGTTTGCTGAATTTTAAGTGCACATGTACTCACAATCAATTGAAAGAAGTGAGAGAGAGAATCAGAAATACAAATACAAAAATACACAAATATAGAAAACGGAAAAATATGGAAAATTGTACAAAAACAAAGAGAATAAACTATATACATACATACGTACTCGTTCAAGCGAAATAGTCGGCAGCAGCTATAGCAACAAATATATGTATATATGTATGTGTATGTACGTGCTAGTTAACATTCTCTTTTGCTTAGAAAAGCGTCATGATTTTTGTTTAGTCTTGCAAATACACGAAACAAATATATATCACAACGACAAAAAATATGTTTATGTACTCATAATAAAACTAACAGAAATAGCATTAGCAACTGATTGTGTTTGTTTTTCGTTTCGCATAACGTAAGCAGGAACAATACTTTTCTTTTATCGATATTTGTGTGTGTATTTTAAAATGTTTAAGGACACACGTAGGAAATCATCAGTGTTGCCAGTTTAGCATTTAGAGGATAGATTTAGCCTATAGATTTAGTGCAAAGACAATTTTTCTGAAATGGGCGCCATGGACTTGCATGAATATTGTTAAATTTTGTCTCAATATGAACACTTTTATAAGGGGTCTTATATGGGAGATTCGACTAATTATGGGCCGACCGTTATGGAATTAGGTGTCATGCTTTCTGCATATATATAAAATTTATTTATTTCTTGTTTTAATTGGATACCATAATTTTTAAGAGACTTATGGTCGTTAAAATGATTTTTGGAAATGGGATTTGTGAAAAGAAATCGAATTAAAGTTAAAATGGTAAATACAGTTTTAATTTGCGATGTTCTTTAAAAATTCCGAATTATCTAAATTTTAATTATGGAAAAGTGATTGAATACTGTTAAAAAACAAACTATTTTCGACATCTTCAATATAACAATATTTATGAAGAAATCAGAAAAAGTATAATGTTTTTCTATTTCGTAAACATCGCGTTATTAGATTTATCTTAAATTTTAAGTCACTGGGTTATAGATATTAAATAATAAAATAAGACAAAATCGATGAAAATATAACCTTGAATTTATCTATTTCACATTCATAGAAATGTACATAAAAATGTATGGTATATACATATTTTCTATTTAAAGTACCTTTTAATTTTAATACTTCATGTTACTTTTTCTTTAATTCAAAAAAAAAAAAAAAATTGTGTTTGCTTTTCTAAAAGTGATTTAACTTTTTCTTTTAAAGCTTATTTAGCTTCTTTTTTGCCAGCTCCTGGCAACACTGCAAATCATATGGTTGTTTTTGCTTGTTTATTTATTTGTTCCTTCGTGTCAACCTAGGAACAGCTGTTTTTAAATCAATTGGATGATGATATCAACAAATTTTTTTATTGGAAAAAGATGAAAAAATGAGTACGTGAGCTGTTTGCATGTTTCAAATGGCGATAGATACTGACGTTTGATGACGTTCTTGTTGGTGTTAAAATTTTATTACATTTTCGAAAGTGGGAAATGAGTTTACTTTTTATATCCACACATTATTTGCATATGTATACATATGAATAAAGAACAAGTTTATGTTAAATTTATTTACCATCCGCATAAAGTATAGCTTACTTGGCTACCTCCTTCGCCTCCTCCAGTCTCCTGTAGTTTGAATAAAAAGGCGGATCTGACTACTTTTTATCACACACTTAGATACATGTTATTTAGAAAATCTCAAAAAGAAATTGTTGGTCTTCCAAATTTCATCATTTTGGTTCAAAAATCTCATTCTAATCACAAAAATGTCAATGTTCGAAAATTCGTAGCGGGTAATTGTATAAATTAGCAATGGCATCTGCGTATCAACAAAAGCCTTTATATCTATTACTACGCCGCAAAAAGTGACAACAACTTAAAATACTCAATCGGTTATTGATCTCTCAAGTGAACTGCAATCAATGTTAATTGATTGATAAACTCACATAAAGAAATTGCACTTAACTTAAGTACCTACGATGGTTAAATAAAACAGCAACTTGTTAAAACGTTTTAGCAACATGCTGCCAACTAAAATGTTTAGCAACATCTGCTGCAAAAAGTAGGTCATCAACATTTATTGAGAGCAGCAACGGAAGCTAAATAAATTTGTTGAACATATTTATATAGTCTACACTGACTGAGCCAACAATTATTTAATAACAACAAAATTTAAGTATCTTACAAACAAATGTGTTACTTAATATAAAAAGAACAAACAAAAAACAAGAAATAATTTTATATTCTTTGGGCGTTTTTAAAAATAAAGGTTTTGTTTAGAAACATACCAAAATAAAATAAAAACTCACGTGCTGTGTTTATTATATGTACCAGAGATGGATAACTTAGTAATGTTAAACTTTTTTTGGCTTGGAAAAACTCCGCAATATGACCTATGTCGTGGTCATTTATTTCTGAATTATAAAGCAAATGTCGGTAGAATTACGGACAAAAATTTATTCATGTTCTTTAGGGAAAACGTTGTTTATGTACATTTTCGTAGTTATTTTTTTGTAATTTTTTTAAAATGTTGGGCTTTTTGTATGAAAATTGCATAATTGTGTCGAACCATTAATTTGACAATCTCGTTCGAACAAGAATAAAACATCGACAAGATTTGTTCTCACGAAACAATTTCAAGCACGAACAAGAAAATGTTGTTGGAGTAAATAAATTGATAGCTTGCCAAGACGTGGACTAAGGGCATACAACTGATTTAATTACGTACACTTTTGAATACTGAATTATCCATTTCTGGTCTATACCAAACATATACACTCATCGACAAGTTGTCGCTGATGAAGTTCGCATGTACTTAGCACATGTTGACATTAACAACGTATTTGAATTAGTGTTTTGTTCATTTCTTATTTACACACTTAAGACATTTAACAATGACCGTGAAATATAAAAAAAAAACTTGTTATCTTTTACACTTCCACCATTACTGGATGTTTATGAGTTTGTCGTTTTGTATGTTACATTTGGAAATATGTATAATTTAGGATTTCGGTAAATATTGCTGATATATGACTATCTATCTATGTGATGATGTCTATGTCCAAAACACTGAACCAACATTAAATGTCATTCTTTAAAATATTTAGCGTTATCTTAACAAGTTTGATATTAAAAATGTGCTAATAACCAAAAAATTTTAATTTGTAAATGAGAATATATGCAAGTATGGTGTTTTTTCATACCCTCGTTTGTCATTCCGTGTTAAACTTTTTTAATATTCATTTGAGACCCAACAAAGTATATAGTATATATTCTTGCTCCTTATGAAATTCTAAGTCGATTGAGCCATGTCTGTCTGTGTAAAACACTCTCACGTCCAAACTATACATATTAACTAAACGAAATTTCCAGAAAAATATTTCCCAGGTCAACCATATTTGAGACAACCTCCATAAAAATTCGATATTTTTTGTCCATTTTATTGCGTTTTTTTTTAAATATATTGCAGATAATACCATGCAATTGTGTATACGTTATCTTTATTATAAAAGAAGAAAACTTGAGGAAAACAGTAAGAATCGGTCCATGATTCCTAATAGCCCCTATACAAAAATCTTTTCCAAATATTGCTCAATTATACATAAATGGCTATAAAATTGGAATATCAATACAAAGTTCCAAAAATAAGTTTGATGCAAAAAGAAATCGCAAAACGAAATTATTTTTATTTCGGTTTGACGTATAAAACTGGTATAAATAATGATAAAAGGTTAAAATTCGACACAAATAATCTTTAAAATCAGAGATGGCATATTGCACTATATTTTTAATGCACTAAAAATCAAATAATAACCATTTAGTGGTAGTGAAATGTTAATAGCACTACCACTAAGTAAATATTGGTAGTGAAATTGTTAGTGCACTAAAAATATAGTGCATTATGTCCATCTCTGTTTAAAATATAAATAAATTCTTGTACTAAATTTTATAGTGGTCGGCCCATAATTGGTCACAATGGGAGCTATAAGGAACACATGCGAAAAAAACATTTATCTTTATATATGTCTTATAAATATCGGTACCGTCAAAACTAATCCTCTTATCAGAAAATGCTATAAATTTTGCGAGGCCCCTAATGTCAGTTCTGTCAGCAATATTCCGCGTTCTGGAGCAGTGTAGCGTAACATTGTTTATTAACGTGTATTTCGCATGTGTTTACTACACAAATGTGTCAAAACAGAACTGACATTAGGGGCCTCGCAAAATTTATAGCATTTTCTGATAGGAGGATTACTCTTGTGCCATCTTGTACTAGTCCTATAACCAGTGTAGTTTCTGTATTTCTTATTACGTTTAGGTGGAGAGTATTAAAGATTCGGCATAGCCGAATATAGAACTCTAACTTGTATTTTTTTATTATTGAATTTTTTACATCTTCTCTGAAGAAAACAATAAACTGTACAATGCTTGTGTGTGAACGAACATCAATATTAAAACCAGTTTAAATCTTTCATCATAAAACTGATCACTACAAACATTACATAATTGCTATAATCATATATACTATTGCTATAATCATTTTAATAGTAACTTAACCATATTAGGGTTGCAGAAATCATATAAATAATTACAATGACCATAAACTTTTAAAAACTTTTTTAATAATGTTAAAATAGCTGTGGTAAACATGCACAACCATATTTTATCTCTGCGTGCACTGCTGTAAGGTATAATATATTCGTACTTGTCAAACTATACTTACTTATCTGTGTTCTTATGGCTTCCATTCTATGGAACTTAATATATTACAATGTTCATTTTAATTGATTTATATTTTTATTTAGATTATTTTCTTCAAATCGCAAGTCATAAAATGTAAACAAATATATCCAGCAGTTTTGCATTGACTGTAAAACAAAGGGTGATGCGTATATGCTCTTTGTAATTTTTAAAATTATTTAACACACACACATGACCCCAATTGGGTTAAATGTAATTAACTAGAATTAGAATTTCATAAGAACCCAAAATCATATAACCGTAGCATCATAATATACATATGTATATACAAAATATATATATATAGGTATACATATATAAAGTATATATACATATGTACATAAAATTAAGATTAATTGAAGTGCTTTTCAAATTCGTTATAGCTAAATGTTTTCAATAATACTAGTATTGCATACAATTTCACATCTATGTATTTGATAGATTAAAAGTATTTATTTATGTATATTCCCCCAGAAGAGAGAATATTTATTTGTTTAATAAAAACGCATGTCAGTCACATTTGTTAGTATTTTCTTATAAGAGCACTAACAAATCATGAAAGCGCATGTCTTCTTTAAATAAATTTTATATTACATTGTTATTGTTCTCTATATTCATATGTATGTACATACTTCTGTATACAAAATAATTTTTTACATTACATTGTTATTGTTTTCTTAATTACTGTCACTTTTTTCTTGTTTTATTATTTTTATTTGCAAAGCAGACTCTTGTGTATTTTAATTAAATTATTTTTCTTAAATTAATAATAATTTTAAAATGCTACAAATGGACAGACACATAATAAATAATAAATGTTTATACACACAAGATATGATATAATATTTTAGGAATTTTTTTTTGAGTTTATTCTTATTTGTGTAAATATACTTGGTTAGTCAATTAATTTGTTACACATATGTACATATGTATGTCTATAAATTAGGAAATTTTAAATGGAATGTAATTTAAGAGGCATAAATAATTAGAGGAAAATATAACTAAATGCTTTAAAGTTTGATGATTCAAAACACATATAAATTACTTTTTAATAATTAATAATATTATTAGGTGGTTGACACAATTAATTGCCTTACACTGAGATTGTATTAGACTTGTCTACATATGTATATCATAAATTAAGTTGTAATTTATAGCCTCTACTATAATATGTATGTATATTTATTGAATAAGAAGTCTAGTCTATTTTAATTTCAATGAGTTAGTATTAAATTTGTGTTTTCTTAGATGTTGTTTGTAAATTCAATTTAGTAATCTCTAAATTTAAATAATTATTTAATTTAAACGAATGAGTTTATTTGAAATAAACGAACCTGTAGCGCACGTGACATGCTTTTGTTATAAAGACGTATTTATTTAATTGAGATACAATTTAGATATCATGTATAATTATACCTATATATTAAGTGTTAACAGATATAAAACTGTTGAACTTTGTTCGATTGTTACAAAACAGTAAAAGTGCCAGTTTGGCAGTTTCGATGTAATTTTTCCTCTAAAATTCGGAAAAAACATAATCAATGCCAGGACAAGAAAAAAACGGGATGTTAGGGCCCTTTATTGGAATTGAAATATATGTACTGAGAGCCTTATGCAAAGAAAAACTTAACACAGGCTGGTAAACCAAGTGAAGCAAAATTCCTTAAAATATCATGCAAAAACAACTTTTAGCTTAACACAAGTCATATAAAGGGATGATAACATCAAATAATTTAAAGCGCCTACTTTAAAGTGCCGTTAAAATATTTCATTGTTATTCTTTATACATACACCAATTCCTCGCTTTGCGTCCTTACATTTTGCGTTTAATTAGTACAAATTTTCACTGTGCGTCGTTAGATATTCGCGGTTAATATTTTTTTTGAAATTTTTGCAAAATCTGCAACATCATTAGAAGTGGAGTCATTGCTTTCTATTTGGATTGAAAATCAAGTTGCGCAGAGAATTCCATTAAGTAAAATGATATTTCAGACAAAAGCAAAAAGCTTATGTGATGTCATAAAAAATAAAGCATTATCCAACGTTAATGTAGTGGTATTAATAAAACAATTGCTACAAGAAAATTTGTTTTACGTTGAAAAAAAGCTGTTCAGCAAACTAATGTTTTGCGAAAGAAAGCCGACGACTTAGTATTTTCGTAAACCTAGAACCTATCTTCGCTCTTTACATGGTTTACTATAGAAAATCTGAATTCACTTTGCGTCGTGTTTTTTTTTTTGGAACGTAACCCCGACGCAAAGTGAGGTATTGGTATACTACGAAACGCAGAGCATAAATGCAACTTATTATTGAGTGTTTAATATCCTACTCACTATAATATCGCTAAAGACAATTTTCAAACATTGAAATCGAAAAGCTGTTCTGTAAATTATTTTAATTTGTATCATTATTTCTCCATTGAGATAACTTAACAGTTGCTCTCTGTCAGTATTGAAATTCTGATATCAAATATTGGTATCTGAAGACCTTACTTGAATTAATAAAATGTAAGAAAGACGGATTTTCTATAAGGTTGAGGTTTAATTAAATTAAATTTTAATAAGTGCTTAATTAAGTGCTGTTGAACTCTGTTCGATGGTTACAAAACAAGAGAAGTGCCTGATTGGTAGTTTCTATGTTTTTACAAAATTTAGGAAAAAAAATAGAACAAATGTCAGCTAGGATAACAAAATGTGCTTAATATAATATAACTTTTATGTTAGTTGTTGGAATATATTTTATCTTTATACATATTTTCCAGATATTAACGAGTGTTTCGTCATTATATCCTTCAAATTGTAAAGTCTATAAAGTTATTTTTGGGAGCTATTGCTCAATTTCCATCATTTTTTTTCATTGTCAAACCCGACAGTTGATTTCTTCGAAATTTTACATGCTCGTCAAATACTGATATCTTGAAATCTTACTTTAATTTCTGAAATGGTTTTGTATTTTTGAAGCTGACGCTAAGCATAATGTAAATAATCTTCAAAGATATCCCAGGATCCCTGATATTCTTTATATGTTTTGAAGAATTTTTATTCCCGCCCAACATACTAAGACATTTTTATAGTAGCTTGATTGAATAAACGGTTTCCAGTTAATTTATTATATCAGTTATTTGACGTTTTTTATATATTTTATATATTTATTATCTGATGTCCTCCGGATACTGTAGTTTTTGCCTCAATTTTAGTCTGGTAGCAGTGAATGTAGCTTCCCATTTCATCGAAATTTTGATCGAAAATATTTAAAGAATTTTCTCAATAGCTTTTGTTGAAGAAGTTTATACTCTGTGTGCTCTTTCTATCTTCAATATGGTCTCTCCAGGACTATACCTTTTCGACTAATACTCTATTGACATATCTACATAACAATATATAGCTTGAATTGTGGCCTACGAACCTTCATTATAAAATTCTTTAATTATGGGTATTGAAGTATTGTTTTTTAAGCCAATACTAAACATAAACACTCAGTTATTAAACGGTTTATAATGGTTATCAACACTTAATTTCAAGTATATTAGAAAATTTTAAGAAATTCTTGAGACACCATTTATAAGACTTCTAAGTATTGAATTGTTCTCGAGCGAATTGTGATTTTATACAAAAACACTGTCTATTTAAAGCAGCTTGTTTAAATTTTAATAAATGCATATATATTTATTCAACAACAATTGCACAAATAAATAAGTCAATTATTATTTAAACAATATGTGAAAACTGAAATCTCTTAATTGTTTCAAGCTGTCTTTGCCAATTGCCAAAACAATAACCTTGATTTAATTTTGGCATTTGGTCATACAGTTGTTGGTCAGTAGAGTATTGTATTTAGTATAAAAATTTTAAATAGAAATATGCTGCATACTATGTGCAATTAGTTAGTAAAACAAATACACCTAATACAAATGCTTCCACGAACAAAAAGCTAATATTTGCATTTATAATAAAATCTCTAATGAAATGCTTTTGTGCTAATAATGTCAATGACCTTCTATGACATAAAAAATAAAACCTAGTCTAGTCTATATTAAATTGTAATCATTTAGATCTTTTAATGAAAGTATAATTTACAGGACGCTAAACTACTACATAGTAATGTATGGCACCAATAATATACATAATTTCATACCTAGTTTTAATAGAGAGAGAGAGAGAAAGAAGTTAGATAATCTATAAATTATGAATTGAAATTTTAATTATTTTTTTTCCTTCAGCTAATAGTAATAAAAGAATTGTATGCAAAATTGAAGCATGTTTCTATTAAAGTAAAAGGAAGTTGCATATCCAACTTTTTGGGTAAAATATTTCATTTTATCATTTGAGTATTTAACTCAAGTTTTCATAAAAATTTTAACAACTGTTTAAGATATTGTTGTTTATATTAAAAGCAAACAAATTTTCATTTCTTATTTGGTTAATATTTTCCAACTTAATTTCGTTTTAATTTCCTATCAATTTGTAGCGAAAAATTGAACATTACATTTTGGAAAATTTTGATGATAAACGGCAATTTCTTTCTTTTTTCTTATGGTGGTTGAATTATGGCAAATACAAAAAATAACATTTACATTTACATATACACAAACCTATTGACCCAAATGTAAATATTTGAAGATGTTTGTATGTACCTTAGCTGGTAATTGGTTGATATTTGCAAATACACTTCTAACAACCCTTAACATTGAACACAATAAATAAATGTAAGACGCAATTTTTAGAAAATATATACTTTTTAAACATTATTAAAATGTATTGTTATCAGTAATATAATTTAAAGATAGAATAAAACATAATAAATATAACATAATAATACTAAAGATATTAGTCCTGCTTAACCCTACACTGCATGATTTTTTATATTTGATCGAAAAAAATGTTTTTTAATTACCGTCTGGTTACAGGGAAAATATTTAAAAAAAATTAAAACAATAATTTAGTAGATACCACCAGTGATACACTATGCAGTAGGGAAATTAACATAATAATAAATAATAATATTCCAATAATAAAATTGTGTATCATCAGTGATACAATAGGGTTAAAGAATATAAAAAATTTAACGAACAAATTCTTATAAATACTCATTACTGATAGACTAACATTGTTCGCCATTACATCTCATTTAATAAAATCATATTAAATAAAAAATATACATAAAAACATGATGTTTAAAGATACAACTAAAGTTCACAGCTCATTGAATTATGATATTCTTTGTGTTCAAATTAGCTTAATCGAATCGATACCCGAAAATTGTGATTTTTTTTTATTATAAAACTTGTTTTCTTTATGTGTACACAAGTTCAAAACTTAAAGGAACTGTCTGTCAGCCATAAAAATTAATAAACACTTTTAAATAGGTGTAAAAAATATGGTTTAAATTAAACAATTATAGTTCTTTAACAATTGTTTGTGTTTTTTTTTAACATTAAAAAATACCGACAACAATAATTATAAACTAATAATAAAGCAAAGCTTAATGAAGTGTGAACTTTATCACACATCAATTAATTTAAAATCTGCAAATATTTCATAGGAAATAGTACATCGACATTAGAGTGCTTTAAGATTGTATAGACGAAAAAAAATTCAAGCTACTGACCGTTCGCACCCCTATAATTGTTCTATGGATTGTAGAAAGAGGTTTTGAAAAATATTAGGATGATAGGGTAACGTTAACTGGCGCCGCATCGGCTCTGAATTGTGATGGTGCATTTGCAAACATTTTTTAAATTTTTGAGCGTTTAAGGGATTTAGATTTTCGCGCTGTTATTGTAAATTTTGTACCATTCTCAAGTTTCATAATGCAAAAATTTATAACATTTCGCTACATTTCCTTTAGAAACCCCAAATATAGGTTTGATTTTATTTAAGAATAACTGTTCTTAATATACAATTTGTGTATAATATATATGGTGAATTTCACGTCAAGTGACCCAATATTAAAAATCGATTAATTTTATTAAATTATTTATTATTATTATTCTTATTTAGTATTATAAATAATAAATATAAAAAAAATTAAAATAGTGCATATGGTACAAATTGAAACACTTTCTTCTTTGAGTTGGAAATTTTTTTTATAGATACCCCACTTGCATCCCATTAGGTGACCACAAAGTTTTTAAAGGAAATGGTCTAAAGTTTCTTTTGGGGAAAAATAAAAAAAAAAAACTACATTTTGAAAAAAAAAAATTGAAAAATGGGGGAAAATGAAAATGATACATGTGCCAAATATTAAAAAATCCTATTCTTGAGTTAAAAAATAATTTTTTTGATAGATATCCCACTCGCATCCCATTAAACGATTATAAAAGCCTTAAAGTAAATTGTATAAGCTTTCTTTTGAGAAAAAAAGGGAACAAATCTAAAAAAATTAAATAAAAATAATTAAAAAAAAAATATTTTTGAAATAATTGAAGAAATGCTACCTAAAGTCCTTTGGACAATTTTTGCTAGGACCAATAGGTGAAAAGTTACACTCATTTTAAAAAAACCCTGTATGACCAAAATTAACCAAAATGTCCAACTTTGACGCTCTCTAACTCCGGCACTGCTGGACTGATAGAGCTGAAAATGTATGTTTGGCCTACTATCCAATAGTACTACCCTTGATGCAAATTTCATCCAAATCGGAAGACATCGATTTTTAAAATTGGGTCACTTGACGTGAAATTCACCATATACATATACTTACTTATGTTAAGAGGTATGTTCAATGGATGTTAGTTTACATATGTAGACTTGGTTGGTAATCTATACAGAGATGTAAAAGTGCAATTATAAATATACCACAATACCCCCTACCTAATTTGTTTTAATGCACTTAAAACATATATAGTATAAAAATAAACAGTGATTATTTTTTTCTTCTAGGTCTTAAGTTATACTTAACCATATTGGAACTACTTGGTAAATCAGTACTCTGTTCCTTTTCAATGGTATCAGTCTCGTTATCAACGACAAGTCTTTGGACAGGATCAAGAAGTCTATTAGAAATAGACTGTACATATGATTTTTTACATAAAATAATTTGATTTGCGTGTAGTTTCCAGACTTTGTTATTATTAGTATGAACAATATAATTTTGTTTACCAAGTTACTTTAAAAGTTTTGCTTTACCTTTCTAGCAACAGAATAGTCTTTTATCATTACAATATCATTTACATCAAAACGAAAGTTCTTTTTTTCTTTATAATTTGTTTTTTGAATATTTTGCTTTTGTTTTACAAAGTCTTCGATTTCGTTAAAATTTTTATTTATTACAGATGTAATCTGGTTCTTAATTTATGTTTATTGAACTCCAGCGGTAGCATGTACTGCATTTCTATAATCTAACAGAAATCTACACAACATGTTGCCGAAACATAAGTTACGTTTTAAGGCCGTTTTTTATAATTTTAGCTGTGTTCTCGGCTTGCCCATTTGCCGCGGGATTTCCCACAGGTGTCGTGATAAGTTCAGTACCATTATTTTTAGAAAATTTAACCTTTTAAAATTTAACCATTGACCTTTAAGATTTAAGGGTTAATGTTATCCGTTTTTAGTAAAACTTTTCGAAAGTATTTAACAGTATCTGAACTATATTATTCTGAATGGGTTTTATTTAAAATTCATAATAGCAAAATATGTCAAAAAAAAATTGTTTTTCCCGAAAGCAGCCAATTTAAAATCGTGGGTAGAGAAGAAAATCTATGGATGGTATTGACATAGTTTCTAAATTGTGTTAACTAAATTTTTGAAAAATTATCTAAGCGAACGTTATCGTTCGACATCGTGGGCCAGGGGGTTAATTTAAGTCCCAAAACGTATTCATAAGAAGACGTTCATAAAAAAATAATACATAAAATTTTTAATTTTTTATTTTTTGTAAAACAGTTTTTTTATACATATTTTTTGTAATTTAACAATCTTAACCTTAAGTTAAATCTTTTATTTGTACTTTTGACAATGAATTAATTTGCCAGCTTGCCTTAATAATGTCTTATGGCGCTGAGGCCGAAATTGAAATGTATTTAAAATATTTTGTACAAATAAAAT
The DNA here is from genome assembly GCA_916048285.2 of Bellardia pandia. Classification (NCBI taxonomy): domain Eukaryota; kingdom Metazoa; phylum Arthropoda; class Insecta; order Diptera; family Calliphoridae; genus Bellardia; species Bellardia pandia. Next base: position 30,948,076 of record OU696530.1, read on the forward strand.
TTTTTCTGTAGAAAAAAAAAAAAACATCACTCTGTATGAATTCACTTTAGCGTTCGCTTCTGTGTTTTATGAATACGATTTTAAATGTAACTTCGGTAAAAAAAACAAATTAGAAAGCCCGAGAAGTCAATATATTCTAGTTTTCTTCGTAATTTTCCCCGAAAAATCTATATGTTATACGAGACTTGGCAATCCTGCAGTTAAAATTACTTTGACAGTTATCCAAAAATTATTTATGGGATTCCGTTAATAATAAAGAATTTTGTATAAAAATTAATAAAATATGGCGTAAAAAATAATAAGTTTTATAAAAACCGTGTGTGAAGTGTATTTTAAAGCCGTAAGTGCAAAATAAAATTTATTAAAAAGTTAAAGTAAATTGTAAACATGAAGTGCACAGTAGGCAAATGTATGCAAAATTCAAGTGACAAATGACTGGTTTGATGTTATGAATTCAAGGGTGCCACTTCAAGATACAAGGAAATGATTACACGCATACGGTTTTTAACTAAAAATACAAAAAGATGATGTCAGATATACGTGTTATTGAAAGGAATACACTTCTGCCACTTCAGAAAGGTATTCAATGTAATTTAGACTTGGCATTATTCAATCAAACAATGCTTTAATATCAGGATGTTCTTGAAATTTTTTTGGAATAATTAGATCTAAGTGAAGCCTTCACAACCATCCCGATCGTCAAGAATTTAAATATAGACATCGATCGAATAATCTGGGGTATAACGAAAAAGAGATGGAGAACCTAAATTGTGATGGTCTAGAGAATTTGGCGGGTTACATATGTCATAAGTTAAAATATAAAGACCCTAGAAGACCCATCATACTCATGGGTTAATCACTTAAGTGAAATTGGCATAAGTAAGCCATCAAATTCACTATTGCATACCTTAAAGTCTTTTGAAGAAGTTTTTATGAAACTAAATTGGGGCAAATTACTTGCTACATGGAAATACCTGCAACAATATTTAGAGGAAGCAAAGAACATAAAAGAAAGTAATGAAGTGAAAAAACGCTTTTTTAGATATAGGATGTACTTTAGAAAAATATTACTTAATGCGGAAATTAATAAAAATATAAATAGCCAAAAAAGAAAATTTAATAAAATAACAAACAAAAAGTCAGCAAAAAAACAAACTTAAAAAAATTGTTTTTAATAAAAATTTAAATTTTATATATACTTTCAATATTTGATAATTTTAATAATGTTATAAATAACAACAAAATAAAAACAATTTTCTCATAAACATTTTCAAGGGAAAAAATAAAAGAATGTCCCACTGTCATGTTGACTTAACTTTTAAATATCAAATAACGTTATTTGATTAATATGCGCAGAGGAATCAATTTTTGAATTCGGGATGGCGTAATAGAATTAGCCGAACGTCTACGTCCCCGTACTGTACCGTACCGTTCTGTAAGCACGTTTGTGTGCTTATAGCACATTTAAAACGTGTCGTACGTCAAACAAAAATTTTTTCCAGTTTATTTGCTCTATTAGTCTACATATAATATATAAACAGTCAGCTGTTTGAAATTAAGATGGTCATTGTAAAGTTTCTTTTCGTACGTGCTTGCTTAAAAAAGTACCAAAATGGCTTTAATAGGAGTAAAAGTGTGTGTGTGTGTGTGCATCTACATACATAATCTAGCACTTTGATAGTTATTTATTTTATCAATTTTATATAGGTATTTTACTTTAATTTAATTCAATATTTATTCAATTTTCAATATTTATAATACATATGTAGTTATGGTTTGTATGCATTTATTTTGTTATATTTATTTTGTATATTTTTTATTATAAACACATGAGTATAAAAATATTCATATATGCGATGTGTATTATATTAAATCGTGTTGCTAAATTTCCACAAACATTATTGTATCAAAAAATAGGGCGAATTTACCCCATTACAATTTAACATACAAGAAGAACGCTAGGAAGCTCTATTTTATACACGTTGAGACGTGCCGTCAACATATTATTAATATTCGGTAAGCATTTGTATTGATTTCAAACAACAAAACGGTATCAGCTGTTTCGCTACAGTACACTACGGAACGTGGACGTTCGGCTAATTCTACATTTGAACAGAAGTTGATGAATACAACAAAACAGCAATAAAATATAAATGTAATATAAAGATTTTAATGAAGCTAAAAGTAATAAAAAATCAAATTAAAGTGACGTTAAAAAGGTTCTGATACTACAACATGTATAAAGATGACAAACAAGAAAGCTGCAATAATTCGTTTCCATTATATTCTACATATTTCTTGTCAACATCTTAAAAACGTAGCATTTTAGAAAACATTCATAAAATCACAATCATTGCTAGTTGACTGCAGCAATTGAAGAGACAAGGTTTAAATTAAAAAAAAAACTTTGCTACCAAAATAATAATAACAATTATAATTTAAAACAAAAACCGTGATATAAAGTGAATATTTTTTAAATATATATAACACAATTTAATAAATAATTAACTTAAAATGTCGAGTAAAACGTAAGCAAAAAGCTAGCTAAACGGAATTAAAAAAACCCTACTTACAATAATAAAAATAGTATAATGTCGTCTTCAACCTCAACATCAACAGTGCAAAAAGATTCATCGTTGGACTCTCAGGAGTCCAGCAATCAAGATAAAACTCAATTATCTTTAACTCGTTGTAATAGTGTAGATAGTAAAGCACATTTAGTTTTGAATGTTTGTAAAACTGCCCAAGCAAGATACAACACAATACCTGCCTCAAAAGTTAATACGGCTGGCAATAGCGAAATCAGCAGCAGATATAACAATAAACCCACTACCCCCCCTACACCCAAAACAACGCCAACAACACCCTGCCCCACTGTACATACAAACACAAAAAGAAATTGTAGCATTAATAGCAATAGCAATAATCATCATACAAATCTTCGTATTCATATAGATTCAGAGGGTGGTATATTAAATACAGCATTTATCGATAATACATCAACATGTCCAATACATCGCCATAAGACTTACTACAAGGGACAGCAGCGTACGAGCGATGTATCGAGTAGTACGTTAACGGGCGCAACGCCTGACATATACACTAGCCAATGTAACGATGTACAATTAAGACGTCATTCTGCATATGCGAAGGTCTTTGGAGATACGGTTAATGATAATAAATGTAATTTAAATCAACATCATCATACACAGCAGCGACCGGTATCCTTTGTCCAAACGATTGTTACCAATAATGGTCATGTAACTTCGGTGCAGCAACATCAGCATCAGCAGTTACATATTCAGCAGACAGCACATATCAAGGAAACTGATAATGAAAAAACACCACATACACGTACTTGGTTAAAGACAAAGAAGTAAGTTTTGACTTTGTTTTTGGCGGTCATAATCGTTTTTTCTTTTTTTTTTCTTTTTGTCGTGGACAATTCAATTTCCATGAACAAACAATAAAAAATTGTAATAAACTTGCTTTGTTTAACATATTTCAAGCTAAAGTTTGAGTGAATACAGCAAAATTTTAATATTTTAATGCTTTGTTACACAACAAAAATGTCTAGTCTGTTTTAAAATAAGGTCTACCCCTCAAACAGTTTAATATTTGGTGAGTGATTATCGAAATCCTACCGACTTGTTTTCTTGTTTTTACTTGATTTTATGTTTTTTTTAACAATTTATATATAAATACTAGCTAAACCTGGTGTGCTTTGCTACCCCCCCCCCCCCTCGTCAATAAATAAAATAAAACGTATTTATATATTTACAAACATTTATTTATTTAATTTTAATGTATTTATTGCAATGCTTTAGGCGAGACCATGCCCCTTTGTCCACTTACATGGTCAAGAATTTATTATTTCGTAAGAATATCCTATTGTGAAAATTTAATGACGATCGGTCTAGTAGTTAAAACTATATTACGATTTTTAATTTTCCTAAAAAGGGGCGTGGTCCCACCCACTTTTCTCCTGGTATTCCTAATTATGCCAATACCATATGTTCCACATATCAATGACGTATGTAGGTCAAAAAATGCCCAAAATATGGCGATTTAAATTTGTGGGTTATATAGGCGGTGCCACCCCCGTTTGTACAATCAAAACTTCATATAGCCTATTATTCCTTCCAGAGTCACAGTAACATGCTGTAAAAATTTCAGGCAGATTGGTCCAAGGGTTTGGCCTCCTATTAAGCACTAACATACAGACACACATTCATTTATATATATATATATATATAGATTAAAAGCAATATAATTTAAGGTGAAATGGGGCGAAAAATGGGGATTTGGTAATAAAAAAATGTATGTAGTTAAAAAGTATATAAAACTTTAGGTAAATACATATTACAAAAAAAAGTATTTTGTATAGCAAACATTGTTAGTGGTATAAGTAAGTATCTGAATTAAAAAAAGGGGGCGATGAAGTAGGCGTGGTTCATAGTTATATGACGACGTTAACAGTATTAAGAGCAATATACTACCAAATAAAAAAAATACGTTGGAATGCACAAATTTGTATAGAGAACAAAAAGTATAAAACTTTCAAAAATTTGGCGTGAAAGGGGCGTGGCTTAAGAAATCTTTATTTTTACCTCGCCTGGAGTATATAATGTGTATACAATTTGAAGTAAATCTGTTAAAAACTATATGGGAGCAATTACATAATTTTTAAAAAGTGGGCGTAAAAATGGGCGTGGTCAAAAAAAAGTACCCTATTATTCCTTCCAGAGTCACAGTAACATGTTGTGAAAATTTCATTAAAATCGGCTCAGCCGTTTTGGAGTCTATACGTTACATACATACATACATACATACATACATTGAATTTTATATATATAGATATTTTTTTAATATTTTAGTTCTACTCGTAGGGTGGAAATTCTTAGAAAAATTTTCTAACAATCATTTTTTTTGTAGATTATTCTTATATGAATTTATTATTGATACGAGTATATGCCTTTAAGGTTAGATAAGGTTAGTTTGGAGTTACAGCAACACTCGAATGGTCTATGTCTCGTTAGAATACCATAAACACCCTAAATCTGTCTAAATCTGCTGGTCCGTCTTCCCAGATAACCAGCCTGTTGACTGAATGAATGAGTGATAGTATTTAGTTTCATTCTAATTTTATAGGCATACCTATATATGCCTTAATCTCAAATGCTGTGAAATCAAATTCTGGAAAATCAGCGGCTACTACAGCAATAAGATGACACATATGCATCTTGCACAAACTGTTTTTTTTTTAACGGCACACGACCTTAAGGCCAGGATGTTTTTTTATATTTATATAATTAACAAACACAAACAGCGAATCTTTTTGGCTTATCTGCAGCAAATACCCAGAGTCTTTGGCGGGAGCGAACCCGCCTAGTCTATCGAGGCACACAGAAATTAGGTAACAATATCCCATTCGTTTCATTGCAGTTGGGTTTTTTTATTCTCTTGTTCATATCCATGATATAATAACCCCCAGATAAAACCATTATTTTCAATTTATTGGTATAATTTTTATTGTAGCATTTAGTGGATCTTGAACATCATTAATGGCGGATCTATCTCGTTAATCTAGGCACAGATTTTGATCTTTAGGGCTTAATTAATTATAATAGTATTTATATTTATAATATTTATCTTTAACATAACCCAGAAAAAAAATAAATCACACAATTGGGAAGACCAAAGAAAACAAAAGCTAAATATTGTGAAATTATGAGATAGGGAAATTTAATTTGTAATAAATTCAATGATTCGTCAGACAACTCAAGAATAATAAAATAAAGATTACGCCAACGCACGTAAAATTTTAAAATGTTATGCGCATGTTGGAACTAAGACGTCACACGTTCTGTGTGTCTATTGGCTAATTTTTTTCTCACTTGTTTTTTACTGTTGTTTTGCTTGCATTTGCTCACTGCACACTTCATGTTTATATTTTTGTTTTTCTTTTTTAAAGAGCTTTTATTTACACTTTTTTACACGACAACGAACGTTTGTAATTAATTAAATATAATTTATCACCAAATGCAATGCCAAATTTATTATTTTATCAAAACCCGATGTAATAGTTTTTAGAACTCTCAGAGTGATTTCAATTGCAAGGTTGCCAACTATCACATTAAACATACCTTTTTCACAAGAAATTTTAATTCTAACAAATGAAACATTCTTGGTAACCATTAGAATGGAACTTCTACGTCACATAACGGGAAATCATGCGCATGGCGTAATCTTTATTTTACCATTCTTGAGACAACTTAACACTAAAAATCTCACATTCACTGGTGCCGGACAGTGGCAGGGAAGATGCTCAATCGTCTTCTCCTCTACGTTGTTATGACAACTTTCAAAGAAGTCGTAAAATAGAAGATTCAATCTCTGGCATAAAATCCGACTTAGTGGCACTGCCAAAATAATTTCCAGGACATAATCGTAGACGTATATTCCCTTCAGAGTCATACTACAACAAATCGATTAATTTTCACATCTTAGAGCAAAATCCCCCTCTTTGCAATAGTATTAGTGATGTAATTACAAGGAGCACATTGGTGCCCAGGTATTCAAAAGCATTTCAGAAACAAGTTCAATACAACCCTGATAGATTTCAATTAACCTGACCATTTATTCGAATATAAATCCCCTTCACCCGATGATGCTTCCACAAATCTGAAAAATACTACATTGTTTTTAAAGCTTAAGTACTTTCCACATAAAGGCTAAAAAATTACATCGAAGTTTTGATTGAAATTTCCACCTGAGATACTTTACATGACCATTTAATCCGAAAGATATCAGCAAATAATTCTAATCCATACCCGGATGAGTTTTTGTTAAATAGTAAAGTTTTTTCTAATTATCGCTTTGTAATGCATCAGACTCTCCAAGACACACCTGTTCCAATTATTCTGTTAGCCGCCATCAATGATGTCAAATGGAATTTTATGATGTGAAAAATTTAATTTTCGAAACTTTACTCCGGAACAACAATAAACAATGCTGTCTAAGTATGTTTCAAACTTCAATTGATTTTATGTTTTATCAATTCTAAACATACATAATACTTCTAGGAAGAAATGAATTATTCCAGATTAAGTATTTGGGAAGTAATATTAGTTCAGTTTATTAAACTTTGAATTCTCATACGAATCATTGAGATCAGCACGAAGTTCATCGCTTAAGATTTAAATGAATTTTAACACAATATTACGAAAACTTTGCGAAATTGCAATTATTTAACAAATGTCATTATAAAAATCTTTAAATAATTGTCTTTAAGCTATAAAATATTAAAAACAAAAACAAATTAATCACAGATGTTTTACAAAAAGAAGCAATAATAAACAAATTTAAATAAAAGTAATTTAGTCATAAAATGCATATATATTATAAACAATTTGAAATATAATTACTTTTTTAACATTATTTGCTAAGAATACTAATTAAAACTTTTTTTAAGTACAACTTTTAGCAGAATTACAAACACATACAATTTTTTTAAACATCTCCTCTTTGTTTAACCTTCAATTAATTTAAAACTTTTCTCTTCTCTCTTATTTCACTTACAGTTCTCAAAACAATTTATGCAATGGCGGCATATCCGGTAATCATATATTGGCACCCAAAATACCCAATAGCTGCAGCCCAAATGGACAGAAAAAAGGCACAGTATCATTATCTCATTTGCCACAACGACCTCCAGTCGATATTGAATTTACGGAAATTTCCTATTCAGTATCGGAGGGACGACGGCGCGGCTTTAAAACAATATTAAAGGGAGTATCGGGTAAATTTCGTAATGGTGAGCTAACAGCGATCATGGGACCGTCGGGAGCGGGCAAGAGTACACTTATGAATATTTTGGCGGGCTACAAGTAAGTAATGTTTATAAAAAGTTTATTACTGTATAACATACCAGTACTTTTAACATTTCCTTGCCAATTATTTGTTGGTGAAATTTGAAAGAGAAAAAAAAGACACTTATGTTGCAGTGTTGCCAGGAGCTTGAAAAAACAGAAGATAAATGTTCTTTAAAAAAAGCCAAGAAAAGTTAAATTCCTTCAAAGAAATGGCTAAAAGCAAACAAAATTCTGATTATTATTGTCTGATTTTTTCAAAATCAAAGTAATAAAACTAAAAAGTACTTCATTTCATTGTAAAACATCTAATGCTTGGTTTTCACTATGTCAGTTTTGTTGTCAAATTGTCTAAATTGTTATGAAATTACCAACAATTTGGACAATTTGACAACAAAACTGACATAGTGAAAACCAAGCATAACAGTGTTACTATTAACGACTGCTTATAGATAAATAAATATTTTGTTAGTCAATACGTATATATATTTTTATGTATATAATCTATAACTCATTGATTTAAAATTCAAAGCTAGTCTGATAATGCGATAGTTATGAAATATAGAAAAAATATATGGGGTGTTTTTTCTAGATGTATAGAACTTTAAGTTGGAAACACTTTTTTAGCTCGCTGCCATTTTGTCAGCTTTCTAGTGATTTATGTTTAAAGTCGCTAGTCTAACAACCGCTAAACAACATTCGCCGCGTTATTGCCGATATACGGCCACAAATGTTAGAAAACTTGGAAATTTGGACCTCCAAATTAGACTACGTCCGAGCCAGTCATATGCCAGCAATCATATTTAAATTATAATGCCAGAAGATTATATTTCGAATAAAGTAAATTTCATGTAAATTTAAAAAAATTCATCTTTGTTTCATTCCATTTCAAAGTTATATGTTTACATCAAAAAAACACAGAACCATGATTTTCAAAATAAATTTGTATAATAGCGTTGTTTAGACGTCAGTCTATTCGTGTTGAAATGCCAAACCAACTTAAACATTAAAAAATTGTTGCCAGCTTAAAGTTATATACATCTAAAAAAGAAACTCCTTATAATTTTTCTTATTTTCTAACAAATGTTGTTTTTTTAATGAATCTTTTAAAAGAATTTAAAGTTTTTTGTCATCAGATAAGCTTCAAATTAAACATTGGTTAAGCACTTTACGTCGGCATTACGTTCCAAAAAAAACACGACGCAGATTGAAACGACACAAAGTGAATTAAGATTATCTATAGCAAACCATGTAAAGATCGAAGATAGGTTCCTAGGTTTACGAAAATACTACGTCATCAGCTTTTTTTCACAAAAAATTGGTCCAATGGTTGCTGAACAGCTTTTGTTCAACGTAAAAATATTTCGTTGTAGCAAAAAAAAATGCTTTACTTTTGATGTTCCAAATAAGTTTTTGCTTTTGCCTAAAATACCATTTTACTTAATAGTATTATCTGCGCAACTTGATTTTAAATCCAAATAGAAAGAAAGGACTTTATTTCAATCATCAAAGCACTTCTTGTACGGGTCATCGTTGTAGCTTCTAATGATGTTGCAGATTTTGCAAAAATTAAAAAAAAATTAAAGACACGCAACCAAAACAACGCAAACTCGAAAATCTAATGACGCACAGTAAAAATTAGTACTAATTTAGCAAAAACGCAAACCGAAACGACGCAAAACCAGGTATAGGTGTATTGTTATTTTTTAAATGAATCTTTTAAACGAATTTAAAGTTTTTTGTTTCACTAATTTAATCATTTTTTAGTCGGGTTTGGCATCAGATAAGCTTCATTGGTTAGTTTAAAATGCTAAAGAATGAAATAACAAACAAATCTGATTTTTAAGAGTTAAAATATTTTTAAGTTTTTCAAACATCTATAATTATAAATAGATGTAACCATTTTTTTCATTCTCAAAAGATTTCTAACTAGGATTTGTCTAAATATCACGAGTGTCTAGGAAGTTTATGAGATCATCAGTAATATCGAAATCATGGCAACATAACTGTAGTATATTTAGAGAGCATGCAAGACATTTAATAATGTATTTAGCATTTTAAATTTAATTCGTTTTCTTTATTTTGTTTTAACCATTTAGATCAGACATGTGCAAACTGACACAAACGCATTTCAAATCAGTTTTACGAATTTTGCGACTGTGTTAAGTTGAACGGAGCAAGCAGAACAAAAGCAGAGAAAACAAAAGTAGTACACTGAGTAAAAAATTAAAATTAAAAAAATTAAACATTAAAACTAAATCTTAAAAAAAAAATCAAATATCAACATCTCCAATTGGGCATTATTTTTGCCATTTACAAACATAAAAATTTCTTTATATTCGTCCATGGCAATTAAAATTTTTTTTTTTAGTGTAGTGTTTTTTATTACAAATAATTTTGCTTGCAGAGCGATACGGTGTTTCTTTGTCAAATGCAGAATAGCAACTGACTTTGAATCGGTAAACAAGCAGCAAGCTTTCGGACATGTTGGTGTGAAAAAACGATCAAGCTACTATCGGTGTGAAAACACGATGACTCAAAAGAGTACTAGCTGCACATCTATGATTTAGATATATAGCACCAAATATCGTCCGCATTGTTAAAAGGTAGTACTAAAAATCTAAATGTAGCAACTCAGCAAATGGATTTTCTTGCTAAGTATTTCTACCTCCAACCAAATGTCAACTATTGTCCAATTATAATTCGAAAGGTCGTGTTTGTTTCATCAGCGGTCTAGCTAAATTTTTTCATTTTCAATATGAGAGAATACATATGGTTTTCCTATATTTAGTGAATTCTAAATGGATAATAAGTAAATTTTCCTAAATTTTCTGGTAAATTTTGCTGCAATTGCTTCTTTTCATTAAAAAATTTTACACTTCTGGCGTATTATTTTTTCAGAAATTTCACATATTATTACGTTTTTGATTTTATCTCTCATATATTGTTCAAATTTATATGAAAACTTTTATCGGCACATTAACAACTTTTCATGTAGGGATAATAATGAGTTAAAATGATAAAAATACTAAATGGTTCTGTTGGTTGGTCTTGAAATGGTTTACTATTTTAACAATCTAACAATGTCAGATTAATAAGAACACACATAATTGCACGTAAAATATTTTGAAACTTAAAAATAGTATTTAAAAGACTAAAAAAGCCAGAAGCAGAAATATAAATTTCGAGGCTTAAAGGATAATAAAAAGGTTAATTCTAGCCTCAAATGTGTTAAACTGGCAATGCTGCTTGTAAGTTTAAAGTTGTTAATCTTTAAATTATTTCTCTTATTCCAGCTGCGGTTGTTGCTGTCGAAATTTTTCTTTACTTAAATTTTCTTTGTATGATTTTTCTTTGAAATAATTTCTTTATGTTTTCTTTCATTTTTTACTTTTTCCTATGAATTTCTTATTTTTACATATTTTTTTCTGGATAACTTTAAATATTCTCGTGTAATAAACATGTGCTTGCATGTGAAAGAGTTCGTCAACATTTTCCTTCAAATGCCTTTCCCTTGCCAGTGATTTTCACTTGCAGAGATTTGGTGTTTGTCTTTGTACAGTGATGTGGAAGAAACATCTTGTAATATACTTTGTTTATTTTGAACATAAATTTAGTTAGAACGGAGTAATAACCAATGACAATAATTTCTTTGTGAGTGAACTCATGGCAATTTGTATAGAAATTATTAAAAATAAGGTTTAATGATCTTTCGAATTGATGTTGATTTTTACTGATTCATTCTTGTTCTCCAGTTTTTGCAAAAATGTAACGTTGATGATACTACATACAGAGAAAAAATATAGTTGTACATGTTTACCACAACAATATCAAAATTTTTACAAGTTTTTCAATAATGTTATGGTTACTGTAATTATTTATATGATCGCTGTAACAATAATAAGGTTCAGTTACGATTTAGATGATTACTACAATCATTGTTACGGTCCTTTGTTCCAACTTGGAACCATAGGAATCAATATATATATATATATATATACAATCATTTATATACTATATATTTGTTGCAATCATATTTATGCTGAATCCATTTATCATAATTTGTTGCTTTTGATTATGATAAAGAACAACATAATATGGTATAATCTAAAAAATAAAACTTATTACTATAAACAGTACATAATTGTTATAATCTTATATATATGATTGTTGTGAATGGTAACTTAACCATATCATAGTTGCAGAAATCATATAAATAATTACAGTATCCATAATATTAAAAAAAAAAATTTAAATGTTGAAATAGTTGTGGTAAACATGCACGACTATATTTTTTCTCTGCGTGCAGTAATTCGTCTAAAGTACCTAAAGCCTTATAGCGACTCTTAGTTTCATCTGAACGATAATGTCTGAATTATCTTATTGAGTTATTGTCCTATGAATATTTGATGTAGACGTAAAAGGAAATTTCGTTGGTTGAAATGGAGAGATGTATCTTGCAGTGTACATTGTACGGTTTGAGGTCTCATATTTTCCAACATACTTCTTGCATGCTGCAAATTCGCATAATGCAATGACATGAGAGCTAAATTATAAGTATATAAATAATTTTATATTAGAAAAATATATTGCATTTTTATATAGTTATTTAAAAAGAATTTAGTTTAATATAATGTAAACAGTGGCATCAGGCTTGTGCAAAAATAAACCAGCCGTGCCAAAAGTAAAATGCAAATTATTTAATTTTTCTTCATATAGTGGCGTTCATATTAATTGAAAGTTTCATAATGTATCATTACAAAAGATTAAGTTGTGAAGTTAAGTAGTGAAAAATTTACAGTGGGAAGACAAACGTCAACTTAAACTTTACAAATCATAATAGACTTACATAGAAATAGTAAATCCCTGCGTGAAATAGGTAAAATCATGGGAAGGCGCTACTGTACAACAAACAAAATATAAACAAGAATAACAAACACAATACCGTAGAAAATTTACCTGGTGCAAATTGACCTAACCGTCTTACAAAAACCGAAGTAAAAGCTATAGTAAGAGAAGTAAGAGCAAACCCAACATCTTTTTATCTTACAAAAAGAAAGATTATCATGGCATTTTAAAAAATAATGTGTCCCCTAATGTACAGAAATTAGAATTATTGCAAAACTAAGAATGCCAAAACATACCTTCAAAATTATAAAAGAGTGATTGCTCAAACATTGTCCAGAATTTTTAGATAATCCTCAATCCAATTGAGCACCTGTGCAGATATTCCTGCACAAAAAAAATAGGCAAGAAATATATCTTGCAAGAATTACCTAAAGACAGTAATACAGGATGATTGGAACAATATTTTGACTGATTTTTAAACAATATTAGGTGTTTACTTTATATTGACATGTCAACGGTAAACATTTTTAAAGTAATTTTATCAAGTCGAGAGATATTGATAGCTCAAGTTTATCAAAGAATATTCTTGAAGCAGTTTTCACAACATGACTTTATCAGACTTATAGCGTAGACAGACGACACAGTTAATTTGCATTAACAGTCTTAATTCAAATTACCTTGTGAATTATCCATTTGTAATGCGCATTAAGTTAGACGTAAATACACAAAATCAAACTGAATTTATACTGCATTTAGCTATTTCAATATGGCAATATCGTCGAAAATCAAAAATATTATCAAACTGTTTACTATTCTAAAATAAGAAGAAGACAATTGTAAAATAAAAATAATAAAAATAGATTTCCACAATTGCCTTTCTCTTATTTCAGAGTGTCCCACTGCGGTCCCCACATGTAGCAACACGTTCAGGTTGATGGTTGCTAGTGCATGAACAAGTTTTGCATTATGAAACAGTTTCAGCAAAAGTAATTTCAGCTTTTTTTCAAAGAAATACTGTTTTTTCAGCAAATGCCAAACAAATGTTTTCATAATTAAATAGTTGTTGACAAACAAACAGCTGTTACCTAAATGCAGTTTAAATGCAGAAACTGTCGTCTGTCACGATAAACTCTTAATTCACATTAGTGAGTTTTTAATGCGCATTAACTCTGTCGTCTGTCTACGGTATTATTTGTTCTAATAACATTTTAACAATTTATATGAAATAATTGATTTTTTTCTTACAACAAATGTTATTAAACGTAAAATAATTACTGCCGTATTCATAAAAAATTAAGTAGGTTTAGGTGTGCTTTTAGACAAAATTTTCATACAAAATTTTCTTAAAGTACATTTGAAGTCTTTTTAAAATGTCTGTAAGTATTTAATCCATTGACATAATAAATAAATAAATAAAAAAACATGACAGACTTTAATTTGTTTAGAATAAAGAATTGAATCTTTGTAACGATCTACATTCCATGGTTTGAAACACCACGCTTCTCAAAGTAGCGAACATGTTTATGCTTACAGTACTTATCAACGATTCCAATACAAACTGGATTACTGTTACAGTCGATTCAGAAAAATTTTGCCACATTTCATTATTTTGCTATAAGAACAAAATTTACATTCTTACAAAATTTATCACAATATTTGTTTTTTATATTACATAGTAAAGAGTGTAAATTTATACAATTCGTCCAGATATATAAAAAAATTAATTCAAAGTCATGAGTGACATGTTTAAACAATACTTTTTACACTCACTGTCTTTGTTTGTACTTTAGGTTTATGTACATAAATTTATATAAGAATTTATATATGTATATATTTACTTACATTTATAGTACATACATTCTTAAACCACATCCAACACTTGTCTGTCCGCATGTCTTTAGCATACGTTTTTGTTTATCTTGTCTTGAGATACCAAACAAAAAATCTCTGTTTGCTTTTTAAGCCAACAAAAAATTATACTCGTATTCATACTTATTTGCTTTAAAATGCTCATAACCGAAAGTTAAAAAATAAACAAAAGAACAAACACATACATATTTCTGATTAAATATTAAATCACTTTTTTATGTCGATGGTATTTTTTTTATGACAAGGAAAAAGATTTAGAAGTCTTACAATAGAATAGAATTTTCAATTCATTTGTACAAAAATGCTAAATGTGGTTACTTTGAATATATGTATGTATATATAAGTATTTTATGTTTGTTGGATATTCAAGATTGGCCTGATAAAATCAGGAACCTTAAGTCAGCTTATAGAACGTGTTTGTCTAACTTTAAAAGTGTTTTTGTGACTCTTAAATTAAATTAATGCAGGCATTAGCCAACAATTTAGCTTGCTGCAAATATAGGGTGTTTTCTTTAGATGCATAGAACTATAATTTGGCAACACATTTTTAACTGGTGGCCATTTTGTCGGCTGTCAAATGATTTATGTTTCAATTCGCTAGTCTACGCCGACAAGCCCGAAACGATTGACCTCTTGGAGTTCAACCTACAACTGCAAATGTTGAAAAAATTCATCAAAAATTAGACTTCCAGATTAGATTACGTCCAAGCCAGTTATATGCCAGAAGTCATATCTCAATGATAATGTCAAAAGATTATCTTTTGAATAAAGTAAATTTTACGTCAATTTAAAACAATCGTCTTTGTTTTATTCCATTTTAAAGTTCTATACATCTTAATAAAACACCCTATATATACACATAACAGTAATTAAAGACAAAACTTTTAGATTATAATTAAAATTTTAAAGCTTTTTAAAATTACATTTTAATAATTGTTTTATTTTGCTTTCCTATTTTTTTAGAACCTCTCAGTTAAGTGGCTCTGTTTTGATTAATGGCAAAGAACGTAACCTGCGGCGTTTTCGCAAACTCTCCTGCTACATTATGCAGGACGATGTGCTCATTGCAAATCTTTCGGTGCGTGAAGCCATGATGGTGTCCGCCAACCTTAAGTTGGGCAAGAACATGGATCTGGCTGCCAAAAAAGTTGTTGTGGACGAAATACTCGAAACAATTGGTCTGATTGAATCAAGCAATACAAAGACATGTAATCTCTCCGGAGGACAACGAAAACGGCTGTCAATTGCTTTGGAGTTGGTCAACAATCCACCCGTTATGTTTTTCGATGAGCCTACCTCGGGCTTAGACAGTTCGACGTGCTTCCAATTGATATCGCTATTAAAGTCCCTGGCCAGAGGGGGTCGTACCATAGTCTGCACTATTCATCAGCCTTCGGCTAGATTATTTGAGAAATTCGATCATTTGTATATGCTGGCCGAAGGTCAGTGTATGTACGAGGGTAGAGTTAAAGCATTAGTGCCATTCCTCTCATCTCTGGGTCACGATTGTCCTTCGTATCATAATCCCGCCGATTATGTATTGGAGGTGGCTAGCGGCGAGTATGGAGAGTGTGTGCCAAAACTGGTGGCAGCCGTTAAAAGTGGCATATGCAAGAAATACAGTCACAAAAACTATGGTCTAGAATTATCCAAAGATATTAACAATGATATTATCAAGGGCAATGGGAATGGCAACACCGCCAATGGTGGCAACTCAACAAATACCACCTCGGTGATCATGGAGGATGAAAAGCTGAAGATGGATGAGCCCACATCAGCTGCTGAATTAGAGCTTAATTCGAGCATTTTAAAACCACCGAAATTGGAATCACAGCACAGTCAACAATCCGATTGTTCTGTCATCAATTTACCACGCAACGACAATGGTGATGATAGTTGTAGTTATAGTTCTAAGGCCGCTCAAAGTACCAATGCCGTTGCTAATGTTGCTGGTGCGGGAGGCGGCACTGCTGGCGGAGGAGGAGGTGGTGGTGGTGTCGGCAACTCCAGCACCAATGGTGCTGGCTGTACTACATCTTTATTGGATTCACATGAATCGGTTATAACGCTGCCGAATAAATCCGGTTTTCCCACCAGTGGTTGGACACAATTTTGGATTTTGCTCAAACGTTCCTTTGTCACCATTATGCGCGATCGCATGTTAACACACATGCGTCTGGCTTCGCACATAATTGTGGGAGCCATTATTGGCATGATCTATTATGATGTGGGCAATGATGCTTCAAAGGTAATGAGTAATGCAGGTTGTATTTTCTTTACAACACTATTCACCATGTTTACGGCCATGATGCCAACAATATTGACTTGTAAGTTGGATTTTTCTGTAATGGCATTAAAGTGGTTCTTAAATTTAATCATGTTGTTTTGTTTTTGTGTTTTCTTAACAATTTTTAGTCCCTACGGAAATGTCGGTATTTGTGAGGGAGCATCTGAACTACTGGTATTCTCTAAAGGCGTTTTATTTTGCCAAAACTATGGCGGATTTACCATTTCAGGTAAGATTGCGGGAAACCAGATCATTATAAAAATATTTATTAATAACACAAATTTTCTTTATTATTTTACTAGATTATCTTCTCTAGTGTTTATGTCATCGTTGTCTATTATTTAACATCACAACCCATGGAACCACAGCGCCTAACAATGTTTGTGGTTATATGTGTATTAACATCATTGGTGGCCCAATCGCTGGGCCTGCTCATAGGTGCTGGTATGAACATAGAAGCTGGAGTATTTTTAGGGCCAGTGACCACAATACCAACCATATTATTTTCGGGATTCTTTGTTAATTTTGATACCATACCGGGATATTTACAATGGGTGACTTATGTGAGTTATGTACGATACGGTTTTGAAGGTATGTTAAAAATAAAAATTGCATTTATTTAAAATAATAATATTTATTAATAATTTTCTATTGGTGTTTTACGCTATTCTGTGTTTAGGTGCCATGGTTTCCATTTATGGCATGGATCGTGCTAAATTACAATGTAATGCTATTTATTGTCAGTTTCGTAGTCCTAAACGATTTTTAGAAGAAATGTCTATGGATCAAGCCGAATATTGGATTGATGCTGTAGCCTTAATTGGCATTTTTATAGCTCTAAGAATCATTGCATACTTTGTGTTGCGCTGGAAGTTACACATGATTCGTTAAAAAAAAATCGGATATGTACTTGATATATAAAAACAAAAAGAGAGAAGTACTCTGTACTCTGCTGTACTGTAGTTTTTTAGAGTTTAGGCGTAGGACTCTAGAGTGTTGGTTTTTTTATTAGAATTATATAGCAGAAAACAAAAACAGAAAAAACCTTTCTATTCTCAATATGGTGTGATATGTACGCAATGTGTTTAATTTTTATTTTATAATTTTTTTTTATACTTTATAAAACTATTTGATATAAATATATATGATTTATATTTTAGGTTTGTCGTTTTTTTTTCTATCTATCAATCTATCTAAATATATACAACATATTTAACTAAACAAACAATACAAACATACATATAATGGGCAAAAGCAATTATTTGATATTTTCATTAACATCATTATTGAAGTTTTAAATTTTTGTTTATGAAAATTATATAATTTTATATGAAAATTTTTGGAGTGGCATTATTTTGGTTTAGTTGGGTAGTTTACATTAAAATGTTGTGCAAAGTAAATGAGGTGTTCTTAGGTTTTTTATAGGAAGTAATTTATAATGAAGGCATCACTCAGTATGGTTTAAGAACATGAAACTTTTGTTAAAATTCAAGGACAATTTGCTTTTACAATTAAATTCATAACTTAAAAAAACTTAATTATTTAAGATAGCTTTCCCTTGGTGACATTTGTTATTACCAGTAGATAGTAAAAATAAAGCTTAATGTTACTCGTGCTCTATTAATATCATTAGTTTTTGGAAGGATCTTCCCTTGCAATTTGCTCGTGCTAAAAGCTATAGTTATTAAACTAAAATTAAAATAACGCTATTTAACTTAATTAAAAACCATAAATAACTTCTATGGATTAAAGCCATAAAGAGAAAAAATATATATGTTGGGTCCATTAAAAAACAACATTTATTTCCTTATTTTCCTAATTCTTTTCTTCTAAAGTGCTTCAAAAAGAAGCTCACATTTATACTGCAAAAGGTTAATAATACATCCCCAAAATATTGAATAGAAATTTCTACACAAATTGTTACGATTTCTACCATTTGTAGATAATTGAATATGAACAAAAATTAAATGGAATTTTGCACATTTGAAATTTGGTATTAGGTTTACATACAATACAAATTTAATAAATGCTTTTGGCTTTCTATTTTCCCTAAAAACTTCTACACTTTCCATTAATATAACATAATTCAGTTTTTCGAAATCTATTAAAAATAAGATCGGTTCTTGGGGATAAAAAAAACGACTTCATATAGGCGTTATTTTAGTCTAACTAACCTGACTAACTACCCAATCTGTAGTTTTATCACAAGGCATCAAAAATAAGCTCCACTTGAAATAGTATTTGTCACTTACATATACAAAACGAATAACAAATAGATTCTTTGAAATGTTTCACCTACAAATCATGTCAGTTCAGAACCAAAAATATTTGCTCAGCACTCATTAAGTCAATACAAATACAACATGAAGTCAACAACTATTGTAGTCTGCACTAAAACTACGAGGAGCCGAGTAATCACTATATCCCTTCCATAAAACGGAATAAACATATTTACAAACTGGAAGTTAATTTCCCACAAAATTATATAGAATTCCCACCATAAACTGATGATCAAAACACAGTAGATATTTATATTATCTTATGGCCGCAAAAAAATTACCTGACTTGGTTCACAATCACCCCTATCGTGAATAAAAATTCCACATGAAAGTTGTTCACTTTTCATATTTTTCCTATTTAAATTCAATGTTAAAAAAATAAAAGGTAACAAATTTCATGTGGAATTTTTTTTCACGATAGGGGTGAATATATTGTGAACACTGGTCGGCACCCATTACATATAGGCAACAAATTAACTTGACTAATACTTAATAAAGCGATCGTTTAAACAGTGGTCGGCACTCATAGACATCAGGAACTGAAATTTGAAGCTAAAAAATCGGAAAATGTAGCTCTTTATATGAGAAAAATAATACTAAATTGATGTAATATATCTTCTTTTTATTGGCGATTAAAGCTTAACTGACATAAATACACACAGCCATCAAACGTTGATCGTGGTGGATTATATATTAACCGATCTAGCAAAAATCCATTAATAATTGTCTTTTAGTACCAGCATACAAATGAATTAGGCAGTTATCTCAAGTAGAATGCTTGGAACCGTGTTATTAGTCGTTTGTTTACAGGCCTTTTAATGGACCCAACTGTATAGCCACTCTATAATACTGCCACCAAATCTTCTTACAAGCATTAAATGGAATAGCATCTATATGTCCTTCTTAAGATGGCCTTCTAGCAGTTCTATTAGCTATAGAGAAAACAGAGAAAAAATATATTTGTCAAAATTTACCACAATAATTTTAAAAATTTTACATATTTTCTTACAATATTATGGTCAATGTAATTATTTATATGATTGCCGCTGCCATGTCAATGATAGATTCACATATTTATAGCAATTAAATATATGATTGCAGTAATTCAGTATATGTTTGGCAATCATATTATGTTGTTTTCTGATTATGGTTATTGTAAGAAAATATCAATATATTAAGATCGTATATTATTCATTTCTATAGGGTGTTTTTTTTACAGGTTTGTTTTTCGATAAGAGATAAAACTGGCATTTTTTGGTCAAATCTGGCAACTCTAATGTCATTTATGTTCAGTTTGGTTTGCCATTTCATCATGAACAGGTTGACAAAATAACAACGCTTGCAAATCGTGCAAATTTATTTCGAAAATAACGGTTCAGTTCGCGAAGTTTACCGCAAGCTCCGTCCATTTTATGGTCGACATAATCGTCCATCAGAGCAATTAATTCGGTTAACCATGGATCGTTTTCGCACTACGTTTACTCTATGTGACAATACGCATCCGCAGAGACGTCGAACAGTGCGCACCGAAGAAACAATTGCCGCTGTAGAGCAAAGTGTTGAAGAGGACCCGAATTAATGGAGACCGGTATAGAGCCATGATAACCGACTATTTTGTTCCCGAATTGGATGGCATGAATGTGGATGAGTTGTGGTTCCAACAAGACGGCGCTACATGCCACCCAGCGCACGCCACAATCGATTTATTGAAGGAAACATTCGATGAGCGCATAATTTCGCGGAATGGACCTGTCAATTGGCCACGTGTGATTTGACACCATTGGATTATTTTCTTTTGGGATATGTGAAGTCGCTCGTCTACGCCAATAAACCAGAAACGTTAGAGGAATTGGAAGCCAACATTCGTGGCGTTATTGCCGACATACGGCCCCATATGCTCGAAAAAGTGGTTGAAAATTGGACCTGTTAAATTGGCTTTATTCGAGCCAGCCGCGGCGGCCACATGCCTGAAATCATATTTAAACATTAATGGCATAAAATTATCCTTCCAATAAAGCCAAATTGATGGTCATTAAAACGATTTTCTTGTGTTTTATTTCAATTCGAAGTTATATACCTCTCAAAAAAACACCCTATATTAATTAAAAATTTCTCAATAAATAGTTTCATGTTCCCTAACTTTAAAATACTGCAGTGCTCCTTCATATTAAAGCAATATTTATATAAATATTTAAAAATTCTGCTGACTTATGTCAAAGTAATGAATGTTCATACATATAAGAAAATGTAACTGTATTAATTCTTCCTTCCTCCCTGATATTTTTCAACTATTTAGTGAATTTTTTTTACACTTTATCAGCCCAATCATGAATAAAAAATCCGCGGGAGTTTTTTCTCTTTTTATTTTTTTTAATATTGAATTGGAATAGGAAAAATGGGAAAAGGGAAAAAACTCCTGCAGAATTTTTATTCATGATTGGGCTGTATGTTTTATGTCATTTAATAAATATATGAATGATTAAACGTATTTTTAGTTAAAATTTTTTTTATATATAATATAATTTTTTATACAAGACGATATTTTTCTGTGACATAATTTTTAAATACATATTCAATATTATTATAAATTATAAATTTAATAATATAAAAAGAGCAAAACAAAATAAAAATCCATTATTAACTTAAGTATTTATATTATAAGTTATTTAGCTTTTAAAACATAAAACATTTATTCTAAAATCATACAGAAAAGAAAAATACAAAAAAAAAAACAAACTTAATAAAAACAAATTCAATTAAAAAAATAAAAGAAAAACCAAAACAATTTGTACTGATTTTTATTAAACACAAACCAAAGGTAACAAAAAAGTTTTAAAACTATTTTAATTTCCAAATGCAGTATTCAAAAACCCCATAAAATAAATTATGACTGACTAAATAAATGGTTGAGCACAGGTTGACAGCTTGTAAGAGACAATTTGTTCAATCTAAATCTGATTGTGTTAAAGGAATAATAATTGTTAGTTATCAGTTACTATCAACTTGTGGCCACGGACGTACATAACATTTCGTTATGATATTTTAGTCAGTCTCTTTCATTTTTTGTCTTAATTATGCCAGAAAATCATTGGACAATTTTATAAACATAAAAAATACTCACATATAAATATTTATATAGACATTTGTAAGAGATTTACAATAACAGATTAGAAAATTCTACAAACTATTACATAAAATTCAAAGCTCAAACTTTTTAAAGCCTTAAAACTTAAGCAGTTTTTTAAAAACAACCCAACTGTTTAAATTGTAAATCTCTACATTAACAATAGACTTAGACAAACAAGTATTAGCATCATTATTAATATTAAAATCATACAATTTAAATCAAAAACACACACATAAAAATAGCAAAGTACAAAGTACTTATACCCAAAAGTAGTTTTAAATCCCTTAAACAAGTCTTCAAAGGCTTGATAGAATTATAACAGATTTTAAGTAAAGTTTATATTGCTGTTTAAGTTTTAATAGTTTAAACCTAGTTTAAGCATAACCTAAATCTTTAAAATGTTAAAGCAAATCTTCCCTTTAATAATAATTACTTCACAATATGTTCTTATTTTAACTGAAAAGTAAATTAAATAAAACTACACCGATTTTTAACTATTTATTTTACTTCTTTCTTGGTTTTTTTCCTATCAAATTTTTTGTATTAAATATTTATAATGTTATTGACCAAGTTAATACAGATATAATACAAATATAATAGTCTGATTTAAGAAAAATATAAAAAACAAAAATAAAATCACTTTATGTCATTTTTACACAGCTTGAGCTTGTGTAATTATTGTAGACAGTTTTTTACTCATCAAAATATCTTTTTATGTGTAAAATGTCCGTCCTTTAATTGAGAATTTTGTTCACAAAAAGTTAGTAATAGAGACTATTTAGAACATAAACATTTATTGATAATTATTTCACAAGATATTTATTTTTGTAATCATGTAAATCACAACGTCTTCATTCTAATAAATTTTTAAGCAAAAAGTTGGCTCAAATTTCCACATTAAAAAATAAGTAAAATTACTTTAATCAGCTATGCTTTTGAATCTTTTGATGAACATATGTAGTGTGAGCAAAAGTATTTAGCTGTATTTATCCAATTCCGAGGTGAATTTAATGTTAGAAATTCAAGTTATTCAAGTCATCTATTGGTATATTCCAACATGACTTATTTGTATACCCATCACCAAAAAGTTGGGCAGTAAGTTTGTCAGTCCATTTCTAACACATCGAATTAGAACCAAAAATATATATATTCTAGTACTTATATATACTAAAAACAATAAATTTTTACCAAACATTCTTTGTTTCACCGAAATGTTTGCTATTGAAAATGTGTAAAATTGGTTCTAGATTTCTGCATTACTCTACATTTCTGCAGATAATATCATGAAATTTAGCACACTTTATTTTTAATATAAAAGGTCAAGTTGTGTTGAAAAGGATACGCACCGGTCCACGATTTTCCATAGCTCCCACACAAATTTATTTCCGAAATTTGGAATAAATACATAAATTACAGTATCCTTACAAAATTCAGCAAAAATAAGTTTCAAGCTGAAAAAAAATCACTTAAATGCGCATAAATCTTTTAAAAACATAACTATCAAGTTAAAATTCGACCATTTATATTTAGTGTATAGTCGTACCCAATTTTATTACGATCGGTCCATATTTGACCATAGCACCAATATAAAGTAGTTTTCCGAAAATCTCTTAAATAAAATAACTATAAAGTTGAAATTCGCCACAAATAGCCCATATATATATAAAGCGTTCTATAAATTTTGAATACTTCATAGCTCCGATATGAGGACTACTTTCGAGAAACTCAACAACCAATGTAAATATCATGTAAATATCAATATCGAACCAAAATTTTACACAGATCAGTTGTATGTATGCAAACCAAATCAAAAATTTTCCGAGAATAAATGAAATACCCATAAAATTCTTAAAAATATCGTTATTGTTACTTGTTTAGGCTCGCTTTCAACTTCAAGACACATCTTTTCTATAACGTGCATACAGACTTTTGTATTTCATTCTATTATGTCTAAAATAAGTGCAGATTCGAATTTAATGTAAGAGTGGGAAATACTAATTTGAGTTATATTTGATATTGGGATTTAGGAAGTCAAGTGACTGACCGCTGTCTTAATAAATTAACTATCTAAATATCTGATACGACTTCTTATTCTTTACCATTAATGAATAACTTGATGTTGTTTGAAGAATTGTCAAAAATATTGCCATATACAGTTTTCTTTTTCATCTTTTAAAAAAAACACAGTTTTAAGTACTAAAAGTAAAACACCTTGGTATTTAGTACCTTATCTAAAGGTATTTTCTACATCTCGCACAAAAAAATAGGTTAGGTCAATAAATTTAGAAACTCATTCTAACACATTTTTGAAATTTAAATCCAACGTAAAGAAATATAAAATATTTTATTTACTAATTTTAATTTGGTACCAAATTTATCCGAAATAGTACCAAAACTAAGATTTTATAAAAAGTAAGAGTAAACTTTTTTATAGAAAAGCAACAGCACACAGTGGACAAAATCGAAATGTTTTGGAAATAAATCGGACATTTCTAAACGGCTGAGCCGATAAAAAAATACATGGACAAGAAATATTTGAGCTAAGGTTTAATAAGAAGACCCTACAAGCCCTCCAAGGGTGGAGCTGTGGTCCATTAAAAAACTTTGACATGTAATTTGTTTAAACAAGCGCATTTTTTTCATCTGATTACTAAGATTTTTATACTTTCTAAAAGACCTCAAACATTTCTAAAAAAATTTTGATTTTCAAGTTATACGCATTTGAAAATTGAAATTTAAAAATCTTGCCAAACCCTGGTTCGATTTTTTTAATAAAAAAAATATTTTCTTAGTTAAACAATAAAATTTTTCATTAGACACAGAATATTTCAAAGCAATATTTTTCCTAGGTCCAAAAATAAATGTTTTTTTAATTTAAAAGTTGAAAAAAATGTTGAGTACAAAAGAGCATTAACTCTTTTTTATTAAAAAAACTGTTTTTAATAATATATAGATTCAAGTCAATATCTCTTTTCGATTCAAAAGAATACTACTTAAAATCTTGAAAACTAATACAAATCTCAACATATTTGTACCAAATGTGACATTTTACTTAAGGCTTGTAGAAGAAAAAACATAAACATTATAGTAGTATATATATATATATATATATATATATTGTTTTTTATAATTATTGATTTTCTAAAAAATCCCAAAATTCATTCGTAACTATGTAATTTGGAAATCGTCTATTTTTACAGAAACGGAATAGTACTTGAAAATGTTTATTAATACGGCAAAAGATTAATTTAAGTGAATTATTTGATAAATAATAACAACTTACATCAGAGTCAAGAAATACTGTATTATAATTCCAACAAAATCTAGAAAATAATAATGATATGATAATTCCGTAAACATATAAAATTATTATTATGAGTATATTTAAACGTCATAATTTTATGTGTTTATATTTTAATTGTAAACTATAAAATAAAATGTCAGATATATTATACAAAATATCGATGGTCACATGTTTAAAACATTTATCTATTAAACTTAAGTTTAATAAGATAAAACGTATCTATGTCATCATTATTTCATGTTGATCAGCTGACAAAAAGTGAACATGAACATATGTATTATCGAAAATAAAATACACTTTAAATTCATAAGAAATCATTTCTAACTTCATAAACTTTAATATATTTTAATTTTAATTTATAAATAATATTTATTTAATAATAATATTATTTATATAAATTTGGTAATTATAATTAGCAATAAGGCTTTATATAGTTTATATTTGAAACATATTTGAGAAAACAATTCAAACCCATTACAATTAAATTGTTAATAAAAAAAAAGACAGAAAAGCAAAACATATATCCATAATTTGTTATTTAAAAAAAAAATTTTAAATTTTAATGAAATGAAACAACCCCATTAAATTAATTTTAAGTAATATTATCAGCATTATTAAGCGAAAAAAATACAATTATAATATAAAATAAAAAACAAATTTTCGATAATAAAATCATCATTAAGTAAATTAAATTGAGTTTTATTAAAAAAAAAGAAACTGGTTAAAAAGCAATTAAAGTAAAATTATTTTAAAGTAATAAGTATTAAGCTACGGTCACACTTGGCAAATATTTGCCGAAAAACACGTAACCACTAAATAAATTATATTTGAACTCGTTTATTTAGTAATAAAAAAAAAACTTTTTTAATTTATGCCAAAGCACAACAAGTATTCAGTTTTATTTTATTTGATTCTGTTTGAAACGTTAAACAAATTTGTGCTAAAAGAAGTGGTTAGGCTTTATTGAGTAAATATTTACCAAATGTGACCGTACCTCTACAACAGTGGTCCTCACTAGTATTGTTCAGAATACGAAGATTTTCTGCTATTTACATGTACACAACACGATCGCAAACAATACTCACAACAAGAGCGTAAAAATACTAATATTTCATTCAGTTGTTAGTCAACATTCAACAAAGCAGGTATATGCCGCATGTTTTTTCTTTTTCAGCTAATTTTTGTTGTTGTTTTCAGTACACTGAGAAGCAGCGATCACATAAATGTATACATTTTTGTAATTGAGGTTTATTTAAACATTACATGTTATTTCTTTTTGTGTAGTGTCACCCATACATATGTAATTACCAAATCCTCTCTTTTTGAGGACCACTGCTCTACAATGATAATTGACACCATTGCATGAGTAAAAATTAACAAATATTACTAGAGATTCAAATTACAAAAAATAGTGCATATTTTTAGGATGAGTAAATATATTCATCTTTTGGTTTACTGTGAACAGTGTTTTTTAAATATAGAAAACATTAATTATACTGGTATATTTGTGGTGGCTATATAAGATTCACTACAGCCGAATATAAATTATGAATTGTGTAGACAAAAACTTACTTTATTTTCATAAAAACATTTGTATTTTGTAAGAGCTTCTCTTGGGTAATATATTGTTTTCATATTTTTTCAATATGTTTCTGATCTGGCGAACATGCGACCCATTTAAGTACATTAATATTTTTCGAAGACAACAATCCCTTTGTTTGACGACTTGCATGTATAGGTGCATTTTGTTGTTGAAAAATAAATTGCTTTCTATTACCATTTTCTAAAAATGGCACTAATTTCTCATCTAGTAATTTTGTATAATCATTTTAGTGCTTTGAAACGCTAAATCACAAAAAGCCCCACAAACCATCAGAGCTGACGAAACCATCTGCACCATCAAGATTGAATTTTTTTTCTCCTCGGAAAGATTATAGACTTATTTCTTTCTAGTTAGTTTGTAAATTTCTTTTAGCGAATTCAAGCCTAGAAGTTTTGTGGTGAAGTAATGGCCTTGGCACAGAGAACAGCTTTTGGCGTGAAATAATCTAAAATTTGTTTAACAGTCTATTTATGATTGATTTAAACACATTTACCTCACATTCATTAATAATCAGACCAAGACTCTTTATTGTGTTGCTAGCACAGTTTATAATTCTGCGATTGTTCCGATCATTAAGGCATTATTTTGGGGTAGCAATATATTTTACTACAACATGTGATCGGTTTATTTTTTTGACTATTGCTTAAAAACTTTATATAATCTGAAATTTTATCTTTTTCAAAATTAGGTACGAACCATGCGGCATTTTATAGCAAATTGTTGAAAATTGCATAATAAAAATAAATTACAGTTATACTTTTGTTTGTCTAGTATTCTTCTTTGTTTATCATTATATGTAGTTATGAAATACTAACAAAATATTAAAGCACAATTTATCTCCGTAATTATTGAAGTGGCCGTCAAAATTTTGGATAAAAAGAGTTCATTAATAATAGTTGTAAAAAATGGTTTATGTTTTAAAAAAACTGTGACTTAACAAAAAATAGCAAACATTAAGTGTAATTATAGTAATGCAACACAGTGTATATAAGAGATGTAAAAGCCGGAATATAATATTAATTGTCCGGTAATATAACAACTGAAAATGTAATAGTTTTTTGTGCATATTGCAAGACCTTTCACACTTAATACTGAACACTGCTAATAATAAAAATAACAAGTTTGCAAAGGCCATATACTGAACAGATCTTAAATGTACAACATTTGTTTTCGTGGATTCAAAGCAAGGAAATTTCCATTAACACAGTTTTATGCACTCAAAAAGAACACGATGCCATGGAGCGACGAATTCAAAACAGATATAATAATGTCAAAACTATAACTGGAACGCAAAAGTTTTATTGCTTCATACCAAATATTTCTGATATGTCAATTAATGTAAAGCGGTACTCTTCGTCTGCCGACGTGCTAAATTTAAAGTTACTTTAATTTTATAATGATGCCAAGACAATTGAAATTTTTAATAAATATTGTAATTAAGTATAAGCAGCAAAATAAGAAAGATTTTTTCTTCATAAATGTATTTTTAACTGTAAAATAATTTTTAAAATATATTTTTAACAAGGTGGTCTCTTAAATGCTCTTCTCCTGTCCAAACAAGGAGTCGGGGCCCATTTTTTTATTGCTGATTCTTAAAGCAAAAACTATGAGGAATCCAAAAAAAAATTAGCCGGAAAATTTAGGAGCTTCTGTGGAAAATCGGAAAATTTAATTTTCATGGTGAAATTAAAAGGTAAATTTCTAAGAAAAATTAGGAAAATTTTATTTTTCAATTAAAGCCTGATTCAATACCTTTCCAACGAGCTATCACTCGTTGCGATCGCTTTAGTAGTTTTTTTTAAACAACTTTCAAGGAGGTCCCTTATGAAGAATTCTTCAATTTTGTCACAGACAGTGGTGTACACCACCACTAAACCAGTCAATATAAAAAAAAAAATATGTAGGTACATTATTTTTTGCTGGGCAATCGATTGAGACTATTTATTTTAAAATCGGAGAGGGGTCGTCCAAAAATTTGCCAATTTTGATCGTTTTCATATGGAATTGCTCTATAATAAAGGGCCATTTTTACTGGTAGGTTTAAAAATCATTCTTAAATATGTTACTTTAAATAGTATTCGAATGAGTTAAATAGTTTTAATAATTTATGGAGCGCGTCCTCCTTTTTACTTAAAAATCTTAATAAATTAACAATTACATTTGGGATGTTAATAATTAATTATTTGAACAAAACTTTTCTAAGTTATACATTCCTCATGTCGGGGAAGACTATTACTGCAGGTAAACATGCACATTTGATTCTTATATTCTCAATATATTTGCAAGTGTGTGACTTAACCTCGTAAAATGTACAGAAAATAAATAATATTTAAATAACTTTTCATGTATATAAACCCCACACACCATAATATACTTACACACAAAAGAAATAAGCCATGTCAAATAAATTTTACATATGCAAGCCCCGACAAAGCTTGTTTGTCAGTTTTTTTTCCAAATTGTCTTAATAGATTTATTCTTGGCTCTCTTGTAAATGCTAATTTCTTAGAAAATTGTTTTCTATAAGCTTTAGTGTAAAAAATTTTAAAAATTACAGAATTTAAGCCAATAAATATATACATATGTATAAATTTAAAACTGACCTTTGTTAAACTCTTTATTCCTAAAGGACATACATACATAAATGTATTGAAAAAAAAAACCATAAACAAAATATAATAAGTATATAACCGGCATTTTTAAAGAGCATGCGCTAAATTCGGTATGTGTTTGTCTACAAAATATTTGTAAATACTTTAATTTCTTTCCCCTTTATTGCATCGAGGAGAAAAACTCAACAATGATTTTGTTGTAAGCAATGCACTTGGAGAAAATCAGAGCATTAATTTGAATTTCAATTAATTAAGGCCTTTTTATATCAAAAATTATGAAATTGTATTTAAAATTACTTCATAACGTATACATAATATTAATATAAATATATACTATACATATAAGGTATTAAATATAAATCATACGCTTCGTATGGTTTTCAATCCTCAACATACATACTTAGTAATTTATTTAGACATTTTTGAGTTAATTTAGTTTAGTTTTAATATATTTCGTTAGTATAAATTTTAACAGATATTCACTAATTATTTAAAATATTTAAACAATTCAATTAGTTTTATTATACAGCGTAATTCATTTCGAGGTTCTATACTTTTCTAAAGAAAAAACATAGAAAATTCAAATTAAATGGGGAATGTTTATTATCATTTGAAATTTTTTGAAGATTATGTCTATTAAATGTTGGCTGTTGCTTCGTCGTAGATGGTCTATGCGTTTTCGACTGGCGAATGACACGCGTGATGTTTTCCTCCAAGGCCTGAATCGAAGCGGGTTGGTCCACATAAACTGTAGACTTTACATATCCCCACAGGAAAATGTCTAACGCGATGGTGACCAATCGACCGACTCAAAACGTGAAATTATGTGCTCACCAAAGTGGCGCCGTCTTGTTGAAACCAAATATCGCCGAGATCACGAGCTTCAATTGCAGCCATCAAATAGTCGGTTATCATGGCACGATAAGGGTCGCCATTGACGATTGCGTTCGTACCGGCATCATTTTTAAAGAAATATGGACGATGATTCCACGTCTTCACAGCATGCTGGACGTGGTCTATTCGGTCGAATATTATCCAATAATGAATGCTGAGTCTCAAAATGGGTGATGGTGTTGCGAATAGTACTTTCAGTAGGCCGATTATTTTGACCATGAGTTAAACCAAGTACATTCCTCACAGAATGTGAATTTTCGTTATAAAGTTAAACGATTTGTAAACCTTGTTCAGGCGTAAGTCTTTCCATAATGAAATGCCAAACAATACTACACAAAAATAACTCAGACGTGATCTGTCAAAAAAAGGCTATTGAAAAAAGTATCTCTACTTGAATCATCCATTATAAGACAGTAAAACATAAAAGTTTATTCATGTCATTGACGTATACGTAATATTATTAGGTGTAAGATTATTAAATATAAATCATACGAATAAGATGCGTAAATATAAAACGTTAAGTAATCCTGGGGGGGTTACTCTCTATTGCGATGCGAAAGCAAATGCGATGCGATAAGCATACAAATTGTACGTAGCAAATATTGTGTTCATAACTCAAGTTTTAGTATAGTTGTTGTAACAGTTCTTTTTAATATTTCCCATGACTTTTTTCCAATTAAAACTGCATAAATTAAATGTTAATAAGTTAATTTTAATATTAATATTAATTTAATATTTATTCACTGTTCTTTTCTTATTAAAAAGCTGTTTTATATTAATTGTAATAAACAAAATTTACATGGTTTTTAATATTTGTATCTACAAGTCCTAAAAGTGTTGACTGTTATATTCATTTTGTGCACTTATGAAATAATAAACAAAAGTTTTCTTACATATTCAACACTATTAAATGCTACATATGTACTTGTATTATAAGTATGATTTTCTTGATGCTCTTTGAATGTTCATTTACTGCCGCATTTAATATGTCAGCCACGACTTCTATACATACTACTGACTGTGAAATTATGAAAGAAATTTGTCAAAGCAGTGAATTATTTAGCAGTTTTTATCACAAACATCAGCAATTATTTCAAGTCAAAAAGGAGGATTAACTTTAAGAAAATGCAATAACTATTGCACATAACGGCAATTTTTAGTCCTGTTTTATATTTTTGAAGCAAACATTTACAAAATGAAATTTACAATAAGCGAGAAGTCCAATGTTTATTTTAGGAGATACGAAATCAAACAAAATTTGGTTTTCTGGGGAACTAACAATCATTTACCAACCCAACCAGCATATAAAGGTTTTCCTAATAGTGACGAATCGATGTTGAAAAGTCTAAAATATTAAAGTTATTGAAATGCTTGCCTTTATGTATAGTATATGTCATCGTTAAAATGTTCCATGCAGCTTCACATGGGGGCACGATCTCACGAGCTTAAATTTTTAATGCTTCTACCAAAACTATCCCGCCGAAGTAGAACGAAAGTGTGGATTATTTTGAATGCAATGTAGGTTGCAGCTTATTTACATTTATACTGATAGACGCTTAATAATAAAACCCCTCAAGAAAAGTCAAACGGCGTCAGTGCATAATGTCGATTAAATTCAAACATCATCAACTTTGATTTCGAAGAAGATGGCGTACGTGCATAATTCGTTTAACAATTTTTGTCTTTTAAAATATCCATTTAAAATTATAAAACATAAATATTGTCAGCAATGAACATTATTTTGATAAAATCATTTATCATTTGGAAGTACTGTGTTTAAATTACCATGGTGATTTGATAAAATACCAGACAAGAACTATCAACTGCATATTATAACAAGGTTATATACAGTGACTGGAGATCAGTAAAGACCAAGATGTTTTTACTGTCGCAATTAGTAAATTTGGCAAAGCAAAAAACTATTTTGGACTGGAGGATATGTAATGTGTTTAATAGATGGGTGTAATTGCTTACACAATATACGCGACAATAGTCACTATGAAAATCGCGTTCCTATTTGGGCAGCAGATGGCTTCCAACTTCGTACTTTGGTATTTGTTGTCACATCGAATCTATTTCAATAAGCTACAGATTCTGAAACTTCTTAAAGATAATGCATTGGAAGAATATATTAGCGCAATAAACAATCTTGTGCAAATGTAATACCATCTTTGCATTTGCAAAAAGGTTTAGCATATTTTTGCTCTTGCTGTGTATTTTGATAGTGCAGAGCAAAAACATACTAAAGCTTTTTGTAAATGCAATGATGCAATAACGTTTGCACAAAATTGTGAATTGCGCTTTTATCTTTAAGATATTTGAAACTAATAGAAGTGCGGTAAAAATAGCACAAATAAGCACCTATAATGAAAGTATCTATTTGACAGACATAATCTAGACAACTAACAAAATTTAAAAGGTCTATATCAAATACTCGTAGATGTATATTATCTTCAATAGATAATGCACAAAAACTTAAATTAGATAAATAAGTGTTTTTTGACCACCAAGACCTAAAGTGCTAATAGGTGGATTTTAAAAATGTTTTCTGTTATTTATTAATATAACGAAATTTAATAACATAAATTTTATGTAATTCTGACTGATTTTTTATCAATAAAAATAGTCTACACGAACACATGAAAAAACCAAAATATCTTTGTATTTAAGATTTAAAGTATTACGAAACAACAGGAATATATGAATATTATAATCAATGAAGTTACAATTACTACACAATATAGAACTTCGTCATTCTTAACTCGAATTTTTATATAAATTATTTCCTGGAAACATAATGACTCAAGAAAGACAGGGAACGTCAATTGAATGAAAATAGTTTTTATTAGATTTTGAAAATTTTCAAAACAAAAATTAAATTAATTTTTAAATTTAAAAATATTTCAAAAAGCAAAAAAAAATTGGTCAACTAATTTAATTACTGGCTGTTAAATTAGGCAGCAAGCAGTAACTGCAGGATCAAGTTCAAGTTCACCTCTTCATTAAAGACAAACGTTAGTGTAAAATTTACGACTTCAGAAATTTGGGACACATTAATATTCCCGTTAAAAAATTAGTTCCTACTACTACCCGTCGCAAATATGTCCAGTCTATTCTTATAATCTTACATGTTCAAATTAGTCTCAAGTATGATAGTTGCCCAATGATTTTAAATTTGTCGCAGTTTCCCATTATTTTTTCTATAATTTGCCTAGGAAAATTCTAATCTTAAAAGATCCCTACGTTATTATAAGAAACTTAACGTTTAGTTATACACGTATATTGCTTTTTAATTGCTGGATGGTTCTGGATTATTAATGTAGACTTTTCCTTTCAAATAACACCAAAGAAAACAGTCCGGGGCGGTGAACGCGGAGGCCAATTAAAATCACTTGTACGCGAAATAATTCTTTCACCAAAGGTGTTCCGTAAAAGAGCCATTGTGTTGCTTGCAGTGTGCATTGTGGCTCTATCTTGTTGGAACCATACTTGCGTATGGTTTTCTACGACTGGCCTTAAACAATTTTCTAACATTGTTCAAAATCTGACACCATTGACGGAAACGGCGACATTATCCTTTCCGATGCAACACCACAGCAAACCGTACACTTAGGTGGGTGTAATTCTCGCTGTTTAACTACTATCGGATTTTCCGTAGACCATATCTTAATTGGAAATGGATTTCGTGGCTCATAATTAAATTATGAATAAAATTATGATTTTCTTCTAGTTTTTGCCGGAAAAAAAAACTGCATAATCAAGTTGTTGCTGGTTTTATTTCTTGGACAAGCTAAATCTTGTATGGAAACATTCCTATTCTCTGCAACGACGCTCGTGAGAGGCCAAGTTGTGTCAAACGTCCCCTGGTTGATGATTCTCTATCTTCCCGAATACTAATCTTTACCATTTCAATATTGATATCCGTGTGCACCGTTCATCTTCTACCAGCACCAGTAAGGTTCCTTACTGCCCCTTATTTTCGAAAATTTGCCACCAGACGGTTTATTGTTGTCTTTGAGGGTCCAACCCGCACATTAAAATAACGACGATATGCACGCTGGGTCAAAACAATGCACCGTTTATTTGAAAAACAACAATTTGGGCACGTTGTTCAATTGAGTACTGCTCCATTTTAAATTACCCAAGTTCTTGTTACAAAATACTGAAAAGAAAAAAAAATATAATAAAAAAGTTATAACCAATTCAAACTTCGATAATTTTGGGCCAACCTGTATAAATATGAAATATATAAATTTGTACAAATAATTTTCTAAAGAAATGCTTACGACTAGTTGTCTATTAAGCATTTTAAGAATTGTTTTTCCATAACAAATTTTGTTTAGAGTTTACTTTACGTCTAGTTTTATTTATGAAAATTTTCAACTTGTTTTAGAAAACTTTACAACCACTTTCCCAAACGAAAGTGTCAATACAGATATTAAAGAAACATTGAACTATAAATATAAAACAATATTTAAGTTTGATTAAGTAGGTTTAGTTCTGTAATTTAATTATATTTTTTAAGTTTCTTAAATTATCTTAAGTGTTATAAAAAGTCTGTAATTACCATATATCAATACACTTAATAATTTACAAATGTTACAAACAAAATATAAATTTTAATTCTAGAAAGTGTAGGGTGAACACTATAGAGGAATTACAAACATAGAAAAAATTGTAAACACAAACTTTCAACAATAAAACAGCTTAAATGCAAACAAAAAAAAAAAGAAAACTCATCAACAACAACTAGTACGAAATGACGTACAAAGCAAAAACAGCAAAACTAAATGAAATAAAGCCAACATGTTTTCTTGGTTAAACATTTTGCAGTCTCACAGCTACAAGTTAGTTTTTATACGGTTTTTGCATAGATTAGTAAGACAACTGCAAACGACACAACGAAAGCAAACAATTTCCTAATAAAATATACAAAAAAAAATTGTAAAGTGCCTTAAAATACATTTGAAATATTCTGATATTAAACAGGAACACAATAAAATTTGGTCAATGTTTGGTTTAATTAGCGGCAGTAGACATATGTATATAAATAAATAAATGAATTTTAATTAACCTTGTACTAAATACAAATTAGCTGCATTTTGCTCTTCACTTAAATTTAAAATATAGTGTTTAATGCTAAATAATACTTTTGTTTACATTTCAATTCTGTGCTGATCAAAGTCACTAATTTATGAGCATATCATTTCATTTTAAACGCCGCCTACAGCACCCCTACACAAACGCCCTAAAATGCTAAAGGACTTTACAGATAATTACAAAGAAAACTTGTTGGATTACAACAACGATAAGTAAGTAAATCTAAATAAATTGCAGTCAATTTTCACATAAAATCACAGTATCTAATATCGTACAAGTTTTAGGAAAAAAAAACACAAAGTTTGTATAGCAATACGTAACATAATCTTAAAAACTTAAAGCCAATGTTAATTTTGTTGTTTTGTTTTTGTGCAATCTATAAAATTTTAATTTGCTTGGCTGAAAATTGAAAATTGTTACTGGTAATAAAACAAGTTTTTGTTATGTGAACACTGTAATGAAAATCTAATAAAGCCGGCTAACAGGTTTTTGCTGCTTTGCAATTATTCGCAATAAAAAGCTTTTTTCTTAAAAGCAGTTTTTAGCAGATTGGTAGTAGCAATAAAGTTGTAACCATGAAAAAAGAGATTATTTAATTAAGAAATTATTAGCATTTATTTTAACAGGAATTATTTAAAAGGAGGCAGTTAAAAACAAAACATACAAATTTGTATATATAAAAACTGGAATGTAAACTCTCCTAGAAAATAGTTAATGAAAAAAATACATAAAAAAAATATATTTTTTTTTGTACGAGCATGCAAATCTAGAAACATCTACACTTTCATTTTAACTGTTTTCTCGTTGTATCAAATCCTGCAACAATCGTTTTAGAGAATATTGAACTTATTTTCACTTTACCACTACTAATTACTTGTCTCGTTGATATCAACACTTTATTATATTTGAAAGATATTCTGTGTGCTAGTAGTCCCATAATAAACAGATTTCTACTTCTTTAATTTTTTGGTATTATTTCAGTCTGCTTTATTTTACTTCTTTAATACTTTGTACTATTTTTTCAATCAAAAATATTACATTTTCATTTCTATATTATTATTTTAAACCTGTCTAAGAAAATGTTGAATAAATAGTGTGCTAATTTGGTAATAATAGTTATTATTAGCTTTTTAAGTTATTGAGATCAGTGGAAGTTATATGGTGTTCAGACATGCAGTTTTAATAGAGTCAATTATTGGTTAATTAAAAAGTGTTCACACATGCTCAATATAGCTAATTTAATTAGCGTTTGACAGCAGCTGACAAAAAAATTTTTTATATTTTAATTGTGTAAATTCCAGTAATAATTTTACGAAAATGAAAAAAAATCGAAATTTTAAAAGATTTTGCTTCTATATAATAGAAACATTGATCTAATACAAAAAGTACATTCGAGTTTTAATTCAAAGTTTGTATTTATTAAAAAAAAAAAAATATTTATATTAAAAACTTACATTCAACTTGACCCGCCATTCTTTGTTTGCTACGTTGCAGGGATATTTAATTGCTTTAAATCATGTTTATTGAATATTCACAATTGCAAACAACTGAACAATATCTATGCAAACTTAGCTTTTTTTTGTTGTTCCTTGCACAACATGGAAGGTTCTCAATATTCTCTCTTTAACGTTAACGATCTACCCAGCATTCTCAAGCCTAAGTTAGCCGACTGTAACGGAATGTTGTGTAATGACGTCAAAATGTAAGAAAATTCATACACTACGGTGTTGCGTTACTTTACATCTCCATAACCATTTTCATTACTTTACACATAACAATATCCATCAGCTGTTTCTTACTGTTGCAGTTAGATTCCATTACAGTCGGCTAACTGAGCCTTCAGCAATTTGGAAATATTGTAACTCTAATGGCCGAATTCACAGTCTTTAGTTAGCTAATGACAAAGGCTTAACTAATGATTCTTTATTCGCAATGCTTAGTTTGCCATAAGAATAACAAGTATTAGTTAAAGAACAGTTAGTATATTAGTTTACCAATGGTTAACTAATGACTGAGAATTCGGCCATAAATGTTATACACAATCCGTTTGCAATCCAATACAATTGAACGCCGTCTAAGAAATTCTTGAATTATTACACATGTAATAATATTAAGGAAAAGTAAGAAAGTAAAGACAGTCAAGCCTTACCATATAATACCCTACATCCAGTATATGTGTAAAATCAGTTTTTCAGAAATAAGCGCTATATAGGAGCTATGGACCGATCATCGAAAAATTTTACCTCATGACTTCTGGGCAAATAAATATTTTTTGTGTTTGTGGGGGTAGAATATAAGCATTTACTATTTGTGCCGAATATTATTTGGATACCATATTGAAATAATTTGCGTTAATTTCTTAGCATTTTAAAGGTTAACATGTCAGTAGTAGAATCATTGACAATTGTTACTTTAAGTTCAATTTTGCTTAAAAATTCACCATTAAAATGGTGGATTGATAATGATCTTTATAAGGGATTTTATATGGTATTAAATATGGACTGCTGCAAACAAAGTATATTTATGTGATATCAAATATAGACTGATGCAAGCAAAGTATCGTTTTCTGACTGTTCTTAGCATGAAATTTTTTTTACTGAATTATGCACGAATACTGTTTTTCAATATATATTTATAATTATTTAACATACAGCAATATTACGGGAAGACATTTGTGTGGAGGCTATGAGAAATCGTGGACCGATTCTAACCATTATTAAGAGGACTTATCCTTTTGTAATAAAAATTACGTGTGCAAAGATTTTATTGTACTAAAACGTTTTTAGAAACTCTATCGCGCCTTTAACAGACGGACATGGCTAGATTGTCTTAGAATCGATGAATTACAAACAATATGACAAATAATATTCTTAATATACTCCCCATGTTTTTGGTGGTAGGTAAAAAATTAAAAACTTAATGACAAACTACACTTAACCAGTAATAAATTTAAAATCAACACGTTTTTTGATAAATAACCCAAAAAATAGCTTGACATTTAAACTGCAAAAATTGCATTTCTTAATTGCTATGTAATCATTAAATAAAT
Source organism: Bellardia pandia (assembly GCA_916048285.2). Lineage (NCBI taxonomy): Eukaryota > Metazoa > Arthropoda > Insecta > Diptera > Calliphoridae > Bellardia > Bellardia pandia. The sequence continues at coordinate 30,986,919 of OU696530.1, forward strand.
TAAAACAAAAACGCTTTGTTAAAAACCATTATTATTATTTAATTCTTTTGTTCAAAGTCACTAACAAGTGTTAAGCTTATAATAATCGAAAACATTTTAATTATATTGTAAAAAACAAAGAAATTCAAATTACACAAATATGTAAAATTACAGCGCTATTCCTACTTAATCCATTATTTTATATTTTTGTTATAATTAACAAAAAAAATATTTAGAAATGGAAAAAGTTATTATATGAAACTTAACATATCAAGTGAGTTTCAGTTTATAATTATTATGTTAATTTTAGCTTAGAAATTTAAATTAACCAGTCTCTAGTGTTTTCTTCTCTATGATGCAATTGAAATAAAAAAAAAACATTTGTAAAAACTAAATGAATACATCGTAATTACTTAAGTTGTTGCGGTTGTGGAAATATTTTTCTTATTATTTTATTTCTGTGTGTAATCAACAAATGTTTTTTTTTTTGCTTGTTATTCATATTTTATTTCATGTAAGCAATGTCTTCAAAAAATCGCGCATTTTCTCGATTTCAAGCCAGTGGTCGGCACTTGATATTAACAGAAACCAAATACAATTGAATATTTGTATGCGGAAAGCACTAATAACTACGAAATTTCTAAAAACGAGAACATAGACAGTAAAATTAGAATTGTCAAGTAGTTAACTTTCAACTATGCATCAAAATGTGTAATCATTTATATTTGTAGCATGCCCTCTTTATGCCCAATGCTATTTTAAAGATATCTTCTAACCTTGAGAAAGAATAATTACCATTTGAGTCACATTTTTTTCAAATTACTTTTATTTAAAAGTTTTTTTAAATTACCATGTAAAAATTATTGTGCAAACTTTAAATGCAACTGATTAATTAATTACGAATTATAAATTTCATTTCATATAAAATTAATTTTCTTAATAAAATCATAATTTCAAACCCTGACCCATCTGCATAAAAATATATCATGTTTAAATCAAGGTTTACACACTTGTTTTTCAAATAATATATTCTTATACAAGGTGGCGCAAAAGTAAACTTCCGATGTATTTTGGCTGTCACCGACCGATTATTGGTCAAATAAATAGTCAGCAGTATTCCAGGTTCTGGATCAGTGTAGCGTAACATTGTTTATTAACGTGTATTTCGCATGTGTTTTTTACACAAATGTCAAAACAGAATTGACATTAGGGGCCTTCCAAAATTTGATAGAAGGATTACTTTTGCGCCACCTTGTATAATTTCTAGCATTTCATTTCATTTTATTTGCTTGCTTACTTTCTCAACATATCAAGATACAAAGAAAATGTCATTACAAATAGTTTATTTAAGATGCGAGTACCATAAAACACAATACAAACTACTTGCAACATTTATATTTATTCATTTGATTGTTAAATGAAGCCAAGGAAAATACTTGAAGCTAGAGAGGGAGAGAGCGGGCGAAATAAAACAGAGAAAAAGAAAAACTAATTACATAAATTGGCAAAGTTTTCCGCTATCAAGTATTTGGTTTGGAACAACACAACCATATAATAAAAATATGCATATTCTAAAACACAACCAACAGTCAAGGAATTTATAGCAAAGTGTGTACACAAAAGAATATTATTGACATTTTTCTCTAATTCTACATTTTTTCAAAACGTTGTTTATGAAGAAAACAAATAAGGTAGAAGGAAAACTTTCATCATTGAAGTGCAAAAGAAATATCTACTTTATATATAAAAATAAAAACGCTATTTTTCTAATTTGATGGATAATAAAAAAGTTATAGCCGATTCAGAATGATCTCAGAATTAAGGGGGTGCATTAAGTTTGTCATTCTGTTTGTACACCATCGAAATATTGGTCGTAGAACCCATATATACCTTTATTTTGGGGCCTCATAAGCATATCCGTTGAAAGAATTTAGACTTAGAACAATGAAATTTTCCCAAATATTCTCTTATCTCATATCTGTATCGATACTATAAAGGAATGTGTTCTGCTGAAATTAGGTAACTTGTTCCCAAAACACGTAGGTTTTTTATGTAACACACTTTCATCAGTCAGGGCTCATCCATTCATGATCGACTGGATAGTGGATCGCACAACTCACTACAGGGAAAATTCGCTCTTTAACCGTACTGTCCGTATGTGAAATGAATAATAGCAGAAGTATTCCCTGCCACTTTCAATATAGGAAAATTCAAATCAAATGTTCACAAACACTACTCCCTCTATCCTCCCTCCCATAACCTATTTTCTTAGTTCTGGACCTGAGTGCTGGTCCAAACAAAAAAAAAACTATGAATTTTTACATACTTTAGTTTTATTATAGAATAACAAGTTCTGTTCATAATAGCAAGAATCTGTCCACGATATATACTCCCTCATACAAATGTCTTCCCGGAATAGGCTCTATGGTACATAAACACCTATAGAAAAACAGTATTATGTAATAAAAAATTTACCAAAAATAATTGCATGCTAAAGGAAACCATAAAACGATATTTTGTTTGCATCAGTCCATATTTTTATATATAATTTTATGGTGATCGGCCCATAATTGGCCATAGCTCCCATACAGGGAAAAAACATTAGGATACGTAAATAGCTTAGTTATTGTTATTGACAATACATTCACCATAAAACTCAAATACATAGATCATCACATAACATGTAATAGAATTAAGGATTCGAAAAATAAAATAACTCGTATAAACATTGTTATCTTCACCAAATATAACACAAATTTGTTTCAAGTATGCACAAATCACACCACTTTTATATTTGTGGTGAGTATATAAGATTCGTTAGAGCCGAATATAAAAATAAATTATAAAATCGTTCTTGTTTTGACTAAAAAGAAAATATTTAAATGGAAATATTGTTGATCATAAAATTACGTCGTCCATCTATATAAACAAAGTTATAACCATTAAAACTCTATGAAAAAATATCGTCCTTCTTTCAATTAAAATGATGATCACACAATAACGTCCTTTTTCTTGTTTAAATATTGGTATTTACAAAATAACGTCCTCTTTCCATTAATTTGAATTTTAATAAAATTCAGTCGATCCAAATTTTACTGAGCAAAAATTAATTTTTGGACGTAAAAGGTTTACAAAAACAAACTTTGTTTTACAACAGGGGATATTGTTGCCACATATGTCAGCAGTAGAATCTTTGTTACATTAATACATTGAATTCAATTTTAGTCAAAAATTTACTATATAAAAGATGATTCGTAAAAATTGCGATATTTACAGTCAACATACTTGTTGACCGAAAATACCTAATAGCTATCTTCTGAGACATTGGGCGATAATATTGTCGTATTTTTGCTCCTCAATATTAAAGAGCAATTGTTGTTACTGTACGTTAATCGGCTGTCCCGATAATGTGATTTAATACCAGTGGACTATATTCGCTTGGAGAATGTGATTAGAAATTTTGATTAAAAAAACGGACATGTGTATGCACGGTCGTGGTGGAGATCTGTCCGATATCATTATTAATTTACAATTGTAAAACCTTACTCTTTCCATTACAATAAAATTTTAAGTGATTATCATATAAATTGTTTGTTATGTTTTATTTTGAGAATAAAAACTGTTCAAATCATTGAATTTTCACAAAATCGTGAACGATTTTCATTCTATTTTCATTTTCCTTTGCTTAGCAAGTTTTATTGTGTAAAATGTTTAAATTCCTCCTTAAAAAGTTTTCAATTTTCTGCTTCAGTGGATTATTATACACGCATATTAACATGTGGCATCATTTTATAACTTAGCAACTTCATAAACAAACCTTGCAATAAATAACTAGAACAAAGTTCGAAATTGTTATAAAATGTTTAAAAAAGAATATATTGATTGAAAAAATGATTGACAAGTGTGTCTATACCCACACACCATTGAATTAAATTGTTTGCATTTAATTCATACTATTAAGATATAGCAAGAAACCATAAAAGAAAACAAGTCATAAAATGCCAGTAGTAGTGGTTTATAAATAATTAAAAAAAAATAGTCTTGAGCTGATTAGAAACTTGAAAAGGGTTTTTTTAAAGTGCATTTTAGAAGCGGATTAAAATATAAATTAATTTAGTTTATTTAAACTAATTGGCAGATGATTTGAATTGTTTTGTGGGCTGTTGCTGTGAAATGTGAAAAATTATAAATTATTATTTGGGCGATCAAAAATTTAAATTACGTAGTTAAAAACGTAAAATTAATCATTAAGTAAGAAAAACAACTTTTTAAATCGAATGTAAAACTAATATAAGGCAAGTTAAAGATCCAGAATATTAACACAATAAAAAATCTTAGATAGAATTTTGTTTTAAAAATAAATCAACTATACCAGTAGAATTTTCAGAGTTTGATCAAAAATAACTAACTAGTTTTTGTAACTGTAAAAATAATACAACACTACGACAATATATTGCAAAATAATATTTTTGCAAATTCTGTTCAAGGGAATTATTTTTCGTGTATGTTTAGCATCTAATGAATTCGAAAATCTCTTTAGCTTATTTTCGGAAAATATAAGTCTATAGCTATAAATTAATCATTAAGACAATAAAACTTTTACCATACATCTGGTTCTTAAATCTTGTTTAAATTTTTAACAAAAATCTTCAATGAATTATTCTAGAACTGTTCATAAGACTGTCTGTTTGCTTCACAAAAGTCATATACATATTTATAAGAAATTAACTTCGAAACCGTTCTAAATAATATAGCGCTTTTTTAGAATCAGTTTTGCACCTGCCTAATGGAACTCACAACAACCGTGTGAACTTAAAATTTTTGTTTAAAAACATTGTAAGAAAAAGCATTGACAATTTACCAGTATATTGCTAGCGCACTGCTAGATCTGACAACATTGTATGATCTGACAACCGTCTAGACAAAGCATAATTGAGTTTTCCTGGGATGTTAAAACGCTCCCTATGTGTTGTTATTGCAAATACTTTAAATTGTTTATATTTTGATAATATAATAAAATAAAATACGACATTTTAATGTGATCAACAATATTTCCTTTCAAAATTCATATTTTTTATGCAATAAAATTTTTTAGTAATTAATTTTTTTTCCTTCATTAATTAAGTTTTGAATAAATACATTAAATCATTCATAGTACGAGTTTAAATGAAATCAATAAAAAATCTTTTATTTGAAATGTAAGATATGAAATCCACCCATTAATCATATTTCCAAAAAATCGATTTTTTAAAGGAACTTTTCGAATCAATGAACCGTGTTTGCTAAAACTCATTTAAATAGAAAAAAACTTTTTCATTTAAATTATTTCCCTATTAAATGAGATTTTTAAGTATAATCCATAAATTGACAATACACCTAATCCAGTAAAACCACGTGTAAAAAACCCCGTGTCAAAAAAGACATTGATCGTATGCAAAATAGGTGATTGGTTCCTTATCTCTAAAACCTATTGAAATTAGTGAAAAACAAGGTTTTTTTAAGAACAACTACTCAGGTTTATAATATTAAATCACATACAAGTGTATACAGTGTGTTTTTATACAAGCATAGTTATTACAGACAAAAAAAGATATGACTCTAAGTTTAAAAGTAATGTAAAAAAAATGTATGACAAGTTCAATGATTGTATGCATTAAAAGGGAATTCCCCTAAATTTGTGTTATTTACAATTGCTATGACCAGTAAAATTTGCTTGTATCCAAGAAAGGCAGTTCCCCTGATTTTGTGACGTGAACATATGTATGTACTTCGCAAAAATTATATTTAACCAAAAAAATTTGAAACCAAAAAATGTTTTGTAGATTTTGAAGTCGTGTAAAAAAAATTTAAATTCTTTATTTTCAAACCGTGTTAAATCAAAACCGTGCAAAAATAGAATTAGGTGTACTTTAATAATAAGAGTCAAAATGAAACAAGTAAGAGTTTATTTTCGGTTATGCCGAATTTTATATACCCACCTAGCATACAGTGGTGGACAAGAAACTAAGGAAAGCAACTATTTCCTGTTGTTTTGTTTTATTAATTTGTTGTATTTCTTTCTTTCCAGAATACAACTGCCCAAAAAAACCCCTAGACAGTAATTTAGCACTACATATGTATGAAAATATTTTATCACAAACCCAAGAAAAAAATAACAAAATAAATTACGAACCCAGTATTTCTCTTTTCCTTCCAAATATCGCCAAAATGTTTGGGTCTGACGCTGTTATATGTATATCACTTCATAGCATTCCATAGGTTTTCAATTAGATTAAAATCAGTAGTAGGAATTGACCCAATTATGGGCTGACCCTCACAAAATCCAATAGTAAAATGTTACTTACATAGAACTGATCTGCGTCAAATTTCTGATAGATATCGAAAATTTATGTAGGTTAATGTGTTTTACGAAAGCGGTCCCTATATGACAGCTATGACCAATTATGATCAGATTACCATAACGATAATTTATGTATATATACACTGTCGGACGAAATAAAGTGCAATTTTGTAACCTTCTTCATTCCTTTTTCATATTTTTCTTTCATATGTATTATTTACTATTTATTCACATAAACATTGCAATTTTATGGTCGCTCATTTATATTTCGGATGTAAATTTATTGAAGTGCACAAGAAATCTCCGCGACATAATAAAGTGCGGTTTTCTGTTAACCTTAAAATAAGAGTTGTATTCCTGATTTTTTTTTTTTTTAATTTGTGGGTAAGTTTTTAAAAAATAATAATTTGCATTTTATTTAATTTATTATTACTTAGGCAAATATATACAAAATAAGGCTAGACCAAGACTTTATCGAAGTGAAGACTTTAACCGAAAAGAAAAAGAATTTGTTGGTAGTAGATCGTGAAAATGGGATGAAACAGAATGCTTTGAGTTCCCAGTATAAGATATCGGAATCTACAGTCAGAAAAATAATTGCTTTGTATAAAATAAGAAAGTCAAACAAAAGCCTAAAGAACTTATGTGGAAGAAAACGTAAGACCACGAAGCTAGACGATTATCATATTGCAATTCTAGCAAAAAGAAATTATTTTACCACAACCAGAAATATAAAGGAGGAACTAAAATTAAATATTACGACTCGAACTCTCCAAAGAAGACTTAACGAAAGCCGAAAGAGCTGCAAATAAAAAAACGGTAGATTTTGCAAAGAAGTACATAAATATTGGACTAAATAGTAACTGAAAATAATAAATACATGTTTTAATCAGAAAACAGCAAATATTTGAAACCGCACTTTATTTTGTCAGACATTGTATATATTTATGTGGATGGGTGCCTCGATAGACTAGGCGATAGTGTGCCGGACTATCAGTCAGAGGGTTGCGGGTTCGATTTCCACCAAAGACTCGGGTGTTTTCTGCAGATAAGTCAAAAAGCTTCGCAGTTTGTTTTTGTTAATTATATTAACAAAAGTGATTTTCAGAAGTGAACCTTATATGGAGCCTAAGATCAAATATAGACCGCTAGTCATAAAATTCGGTTCGCCGACATGTGTCGAATATCAACTCGAAAGTGTTTAAAAAAAATTCAGAACATGGTTTTCTTCCGAAGTGGACTTTATATGGAGGATATGGACTGATGAAAACAAAATATAATTTTATGATTTCCCTTAACATGAATCTTATTTTTGCTAAATTACGGAAGGACTTTTATAGGCTATGAGAAATCGTGAACCGATTCTTACCAATTTCACGAAAACTTGTCGTTAGTGTGCACAATCTCATGATATTATCTGTCTTATAATTGATTGAAATAGCAAAAAAAAAAAAAACCTAAAAAACATCAAAACTTTCCTTTATAACTTTGATCCTACTAGATCTACAAATTAATAAAAAAAATTGTCTTTCATGAATCAAAACGTTTTTAGTAACAGTTTAGAAATCAGTATATTCAGATAACCCGTGACTACTTTTGCACCCAATACGTTATATTGCTTTTCAATAGAACTTAATTGTATCTAAATTTGTTGTCATTATATAAATTCTAACTATTATATTTTCGGTATATTTAAAAAACTTAAATTGATTAAGAGATAACTGCCTTAAGATTTTTTAACTGCGCGAAGTCATAAAAATTTGATAAGCCGTAACTTTGTAGGGTGTTTAATAACTTATTAAATCCCGAAAATTCAATTTTTTAACTATATTTTGAATTAAATTTGTAAGATTATTCTATTTGCCAAAATTTGAAAAAATACATACATACATTATTTGCTATTGTTTTTATCACTAATGAGTAATAAATTGATAATAAGAAGTAAATAATATTTTTTTCAGTTCATTATGCGCTAAATAACATTTCATCATAGTATAGAATTTTCTAATTGGACTTTGACTCTTTTATTATAAATAAACTGTGTGAAATAGTAAAACAAAATGAAAAAAATTTGTAAAATTATTGTTGAAATTGACTTATCGCTAAAAGTAACATAATGTACAAAAATATAAGTATAAATAACAAAGTGGTCACTGATGTTATTGACGTTTCTTTAATAAATATTATGTTTGGGTAGATTTCGCCTTCTAATACTTATAGGAGTAATAAATAGAAAAAAACGTAGAATATAAACATGGGTCAATTGTAAATGAACTTAAAGTAATGACAAATGCTAAACAAATATGCAAGACTGAATTGTTGCTTTTTATTGTTGCATTGAAATATTATACAATTTTCTTTAACAAATTTATATAAATTAAATTATTCAATTCACAAGTGATGTTGTAGTGTCGTAGTAGTTGTACGTCATCTGTTTTAACAATAGTTGTACAAATGTTGTTAGAAATTTCTATATAAATATTTTGTCATAATGTAATTATAAAAGGTGAGTGCCATTAGCAACAAATAAGAAACAACAGGCATTTTGTTTGTGTAAAATAATGTACTACTATCAAAAACACTTTAGAAATTATTAATTTTGATATATGTAAATTGTAAACAAAGTCAGCTGCTGCACTCACCTACTGCACTCACCATAGTGTAATTATACAAGGTAAGTGCAGTAGCCCAGCTGAATGACTTTGTTTACAATTTACTTATGTCAAAAGAAATATTTTTTCAAGTATTTTTGACAGTAGTACATAATTTTACAGCAACAAAATGCCTGTTTATTCCGTTTTGTGTTGTATTTGTTGTCGAGTTACACTCACCTTGTATAGTTACACCATGTATTTTGTACAACACCTACGACATTTTTACATGTGTATGTTTTTCAAATGTTGTATGAAAATTTAAATTTAAAAAAAAGTTAAAATATGTAGCTCAACATAAAAAAATTAACCATACGGCAATTAAAAAAAAATGTTTAATAATGGAAATTCTACGATGTGTTTTAAATTTTGAAAATATTTGTATATCTTATTATAGTTTATTTGACCTTCTTTATACCCTCCACTACCAAAGGCGGTAAATGAGAGTATATTGCGTTTGTCATTTCATGTGAAACTTTGTTAATATTCATCTGAGACTCAACAAGGTACATATATGTATACTTTCTTGACCCTTATAAAATTGAGTTATGCCCGTCTATCTGTCCATCTCTGTAAAACACTCTCACGTCCAAACTACACAACCTCACTAAACGAAATTTTCAGAAAAACATTTCTTATTTTGCAGGTAACTTTGATCTTGAAAATCAGCATAATCGGTATAGTAAAACCAGAGTTATGAACCAAAATGTGAGGCAACCTATGTACATAAAAATTTGATATTTTTTATTAATTTTATTGCAATATTTTGAAATATATTTCAGATAATACCATGTAATTTTGTATACGTTATTTTTAGGATAAAAGAAGAAAGTGTGAGGAAAATAGTTAGAATCGGTCCATGATTTCTCATAGCCCCCATAGAAAAATCTTCGCGAAATATTGCTCAATTATACATAAATGCCTATCAAATTGAAATATCAATACAAAATTCATTAAAAATAAGTTTTATGCTAAAAGAAATCGCAAAAAAAAAATTTTTTTAGTTCGATCCATATTTGACCATAGACATCATATAAAGTCCATATCCAAAATTCACTTAAATAAGTATAAAACTGCTAGAAATAATGTTAAAAGCTTTAAATTTGATATAAATAATCACTATTCCAAAATATTTAACATAATGGTGTTGGTCTTAAAATTGGCTTTCAAACAATATATAAAATACTAATAAAATGTTCACCAAGACTGAATAGAAAACACAGAATAAGGATATTCTAGTCCTATAACCAGTGTAGTTTTTGTATTTCTTATTACGTTTAGGTGGAGCGTATAAAAGAGTCGGCACAACCGAATACTGCATTCTAACTTGTTATTATTATCAATATTTTAATAATTATTCAAGTTTAAAAAATTTAAATTTTTATTTTCAATATTTCGCTACGCCTTTGTGTAGCTTCTTCAGAAAAAATTTTAATTAAATAAATTTTAAATTATTCATCATAATTAATAATTAAGCTTGAAAAATTACTAAAATATTAAAAATATTTTAATTTTATGTTTTGTATATTTGTTTTTAAAATATTTTTTTTTGTCATTTTGAAGGTTTGACAACATAAACATATGACTTTGCTCAGAATTGTGTTCACAGTCAGATATAATGTATCATCAACATTATACAACATACAACATCACTTGTGAATTAAACAAATGTTTAAGTTTTATTAAGTTTAGGTTTTAATTTTCTCACATTAATTATAGTTAGGATTACTTTTCAATAAACCCTCGTTGCCTTTATTAATTAACCTTAATGCAATCTACATACATAAATGTACATAAGTATATTGTAGTTTATCACGACAAGTGATTAATTAGATTGGTAACCAAGTTAAGTTTTTTTTATTATTATTCTTTCTACTTATTAACTTTTTAATTTCTTTGCCATTTTTATAATTGTAGGTAGATATTTATAAAAGCGGTATAAATTAATTGATGGTCTGATGTTTGAAAGAAATAGTGTAATTTTATTTAAGTGTACGGATATAAGAACTATGGCACACGTTTTCTAACATTTTATCAAAGTCATAAAAGTACATACAAACATTTTTATTAGTTATAATAAAGTACCTACATATATTTCACATTATTCAAATGGTAATGCCTTGAGGAATTTTATATAACCAGCCAATTGCGTTTTTTTTAAACAACAAAATGTATTAAAACATGATCAAACTGTTACATATAAAATCGTTTAATCAGTAAAAATATTAAATCGCATATAATAGATATCTAGATAACACAGTATATTTTTTAAATTTATAGTAAAACAATAAAATCATTTAAAATTTTAACATAAAATATACAATAACTTTAAAATTTATTCGTTAAATGAATTCAACGTTTGTAATTTTTTTGTTGTAACTATAAAGATAATACTGTTTTTTGTTTGGTTAATGGCAAGCCCTTTAATCTATAAAAAAAAGCTAAATAAACTAGTATTTTTTAAACCTTTGGCTAACTGAAAAATCTTCAAGTTGGTTACAGATTCATTGTCAAGGTTAAATTGTTTGTGGGGAAGTTTTAAAAGGCACCAAGACATAGCCAGTCAATTACTAGGTTTCAATAAAACAGCATTTTTTAAATGATGTTCTGTGTTACAACAAAACATCAAGCCCAGTCAGTCATTTTAATACAATATACCTAATCTCTTTTCAAGCTAAAACAAAAAAATATTAAACTGGTTTTTTATTAATTATATCCAGTACCCTACTGCACATTGTGTTGTCTGGTGTTTCAAGTTTGCTTTAAGTATGTATAAACTGTTACACACCCACAAACAAGTTAAAACTTTTAAATTTCTTTAATACATTTGCATTGTATTGACAATTACGTTTATTACATTTATGGCCGAATTCCCAGTCATTAGTTAATCTGTGGTAAACTAAAATACTAACTATTGTTTAACTATTATTTGTTATTCTTATAGCAAAGTAAGCATTGCGAATAAAGAATCATTAGTTAAGCCTTTGTCATTAGCTAACTAAAGACTGTGAATTCGGCCATTAGTAAACTTGTCAAATTGGAAAATCTAACAAGTTTTTACATTATATCACAAACAAGTAGCATGTAATAAAATTAATTACACTAAATACTTTTATACTTCTTATTACTGGTAGCTAATTATACCCTACACCACCATAGTGGGATTTGTGGTGTAGGTAATAATTGGATTTGTGCTGATATTTGTAACGCCCATAAATATATAAATATTAGTTCAACACCAACTTTCAGAATCAATACCTGAGTCGACATAACCTGTCTGCCCGGTCGTCCGCCTGGCTGTTTAGCTGGATGTTCACATAAAGTTTGTGCGCACCAATAAAACTTGGTACGTGATATTTTTCCGACCCCAGAACGATTGAGATTTAAGTTGGTTGAAAACGGTCCATTATTTCACCCATATCCCATAAATATGTCCTTCCGAAATAGAAGTTAATCAATCATAAATGTATGATTTTTGCACATATCCAAGCAATTTTCGCCACAATTAAGTGTTACAGCGGAAGGCCAATGTAAGTGGCATACGGCCACGAGCAGCAATCAGCTGTTCTTTTTCCCGCTTACACTTTTTGTAGGTAGGCAAATGTACGCGGCATGTTTAAAGCGGCAAATGTCAAAAAATTAAAGTGTGTACATGGTGTCAAAAGTATTAAAAAAATTTAAAAAAAAAATTATTTTTAACCAAATTCATATGTCACATATTATATACATGTGTATGGCAACATCACATTTTTGTATGAATAATTTTGTAAAGAAACAAAACTTGTATGCACTGGTAACACTGTTGCCGCCCGCGGCCGCATGCCGCTTACACTGTCCTTTTACTATCATATGAAGCCTAATCAGATCTACAAATTTTGTGTAGATCGGTCATAGCTCCTATATAAGACCAACTCCAACAAAATACTTTAACAATCCTAATCTAAAATACAAATAAAAATACAAATAAGTTACAAACATTATCATTATACCTAATTTAATAACGGTCGGTCCATAATTAGTCAAAGCATTTCATATAAGAACAATTTTTAAAATCATTTTAACATGTATAAATCTTTTAAAAGTGTTTATATCGAGAAAAATTTAACACAAAGCGCCCATTTTGAAAATGTACACATATATTGTCAACTAAAGCAAAAATGTCTAAATAATTTAAAGTGGCACTTCTAGTTACCAAATTATGCAAGCAGAAAGCTAAAAGTTAATTGCAGCAATATACATACATATATTTTATATTGTTTTATTAAATAAAACTAAAGGTTTGGTTATAAATGGCAAATATCTGCTCAAAAATGATTAACCACATTTCAATATAAACTTTGGTTCTATTAAACACTTATTTACTTCTTTATTTTTGAAAAAAAAATAACATTCATACTTCAAAAATTTATTTTTATGATACCATTGATTAATCTAATCGAATGTATATGCCATTTTAAACAAGTGCTCTAAAATTAAGTTTTTTCAGGTAATCGTTATTAAATAGTTTCTATCGATAGCAAACCACCTGCAAACTTTTTAGCTTTTATCTTCAGAATTCTTTATTTCCAGAGAAACACCAAATATTATGCGAAATTTTAATAGCCACTCTGTGATTAGTGATTAGTTAAAGTTAGGTAGGTTTTCAGATTACTATTAGATCCGCTGGACGCTGCTAATGCAAAGTCGCCACAAAGCCTGATGCGGATGTGACAGATTTGGATAAATATTTTTATGGATGTAATAATTTATACTGTCTTCATTAGAAAAGACCTTCAAAGCTCGCTATTTCCATGAAAACCTTAAAATGATAGAGGGCTGATTGATCGATCGTTTATTAGAATTCAACTAATATACATTGGTAGCTTTCCACGATGACAGCTATCGCAATTCAATCAAAATAATCAAAATAAAAACATATTAAGCTTAAAATAACTAACGGTATTTTTTTAAATAATATAATAATAATAATATAAAAAATTTAAAATAAAATCAATCACATACGAAATAAGCTGTAAGCCAAGGAATTTTTATATTTTTTAATATTTAAAACAAATGATGATTTTCATACTTCAGGTCCCAACGATATCTGAACATCATAATTCTTTGTTTGAATGTGTTTTTACAATAAAAATAAAAATGTTGGATGAGTAAAGTATATACAATTATTTTATTTGCAATTATCACAACTTATTCAATCATTTATTATAAAAAGGGAGCAAAGTTCAAAACACTTTCAGTAAAAATATAAAAAACAGTAATTATAAAATTTGTATTTAATTATCACAACGTTAACTAAAACAAAAGTAAATTAAAAATATAAACATTAAACTTAACACAACGTATTATTTACTACTCTTACAATATGTGCTCTTAATCTCTATTTTACATTCTCTCTCTCTGCCGTATAATAACCAGCGTTGTCAACTTGGTGCTTTTTTAAATTTTTTTGTGCGAAAAATTCCTTAGTTGGTACACGGTGCGTTTTTTTAATTTTGATGCGTTTTTTAATTTTTCCGAAAATGTGATAAAATCTTTATTTTTACTAATTTTTAATTGCAGTTTTTTAGTAATTTATTATCAAAAAGCACCCCATTAAATGTATTTTAAATACGAATGTATAATAAATGAATGCATACTATGAAATTCGTCACATGAATGTTATTGCTAAAGTTGAAGAGGATGAAAATCTTTGTTTAAAAATAAAATTAACATTTTAAACATGGAAATAAAAATGCTTGTGCAGCCTGAAGGTTTGGTCTACTGAACTGTAAACGAACAACCAGAGTTAGAGTCCCAGTGCCTAACAAATTTTATTGAAAAAATATATATTGAACTACATACTTAAAATAGAACACAAAAATAATTAAAAAAATACCAAATATGTACTGAAATTAGCCCTTTTTCACCAATTAGTTTTTCATTACCGAATAGCATATTGTGAGTTAAATTTTGAGTGGTTAAATCTTTATTAGCTCGTTTATTAAAAAGAAAGCTTTTACTATTACTACTTTTACTATTAATCGTTGATCTCTTTTTAGAAAAGATTTATATAGAATTTGTGAAACTTGTTTTATATTTTTGTTAAGGTTTATTTTTTTTAACACTGAACTTCAGAAGACTGTTTTATTGTTATATTTATAATACAAAAATATTATACTTTTTATGTTAAATTAATTTTTAATAAAAAGTAATTCTAAACTTGGTGCAATTTTATTTAAATTGCGCGTTTTTGTCTCCATTTTGGTGTGTTTTGAAATTCTAAAGTTGACAACGCTGCTAGTTCGAATTCAATGCTTAATAACAAAATCAATTCTTATAGGAATTGATTAAATTTCAAATCAAACACAAGTGTTGCCATATTTTAAGGTAATATATAAAATCAATCATATTGGTTGGTTTTTCAAAGAGAGAATTTAATTAAACTATGAAAAGAGAGAGCGTATGTGTAAAATTCAAACAAACAAACCCATGTAAAATGAAAAATCACAGTATTTATACCCTACACTATCATAGTGGGAGGGTATACTAGATTTGTGCTGATGTTTGTAACGGCCAGATATATTGGTCCAACACCCACCTTAAAGTATACCGATCGACTCACAATCACTTTCTGAGTCGAATAAAAGATGTCCGTCCGTCCGTCTGGCTGGCTGTCCATGTAAAGCTTGTGCGCAGAGTACAGGTCACAATTTTAAAGATATTTCGATAAAATTTATGGCCCAAGAACGTATGGGATTGAAACTGGTGGAAATCGGTTCATTATTTCACCTGGCCCCCATACAAATGTCTTCCTGGAATTGAGGTTACCCGATCATAAATGTTTAAATTATGCAAGTTTCCAAACAAATTTCATCACAAATGAGTGGTAAATGAAGCCAAATCACACCTACAAATTTTGTGCAGATTGGTCCATATTTGATCATAGTTCCCATAAAAGGCCCACTTCCGAAAATCATTTTAACGATCATAAATTTCTTAAAAAAGTTGGTATTCGAATAAAATTCGACACAAATAATTTTCTTATACTCGTATACAGAAATAATGACACCTAATTTTATAATGGTCGGTCCAGAATTAGTCGAAACTTCCATATAAGACCCTCTCCGTAATTCACTTTATCCTCTATAAATCTTTTAAAAGTATTTATATCGAGATAAAGTTTAACACATATAATATTTCTATTCACAGAAATCATGACACTAAATTTTTGGATGACCGGTCCACAATAGGTTATATCTGTTTTATACATGTACTAGGTGTAGGGTATTATATGGTCGGGCTTGACCGACTATACTTTTTTACTTGTTTTGTTTTTGAATTTGTGTTGTAAAGAAATATTATATCTGTGGACTTGTGTATTGATACAATTATTGTATTTTGTATGTACTTAAATAGCAACAATAACAACTAAAACAAAAAGAGCCAACACACAAGCATTGAAACATTCGTTAGGTTCTAGTGACAGTACTAGTACGTCTTACGTACGATTTAATAAAGTTGACTGACTGGTGTTAGTGGTGGTGGCGATGATGACGACGATTTTATATTTATAAAAGTAGTGGTGGTGGAAGTAGCCAACCAAGTACCCAATTCAGTTGAATATTTTCGTAATAGAAATTAGTTGTGATCGCACCGTGTGTATGAGCGGTTGTATTTTAAAAATATTTTCTATTAGTTTTCTGTTTTTGCATTAATTCTTATCGTGCTACTTTGAGGAGGGTTGTTTGTTGGAAATAAAAAGTGATGATTAAAATTATATTTTCATAATAAGGAAAAATAAATAATACTTTTATTCCATTTTGTGTTCGCCAGAAAACGGGCAGTTAACTATTTAAATGTATTTTTCTTTCTTTTAACCATAAATAATTGAAATAAATATAATCTGTGATTTTCTGAAAAAGAATCGACAAAAAATTCAATTCTAGCCTAAATATATGTATGTATATACCTATAATAGGTATATAAAAATCAGAACTGTGTTTTAAAAATTTTGGCTGTGTTTAGACTCTAAACTTTAGAGCCGAAAAATACTGTGATTTTATGTTGAGTGTTTAACTGAAACAAAATAAACAAATACAAAATGGTTGAGAACGATAATAAAAATCTTTTAAATGATAATAGACAGGTTAAGGCCCAAATTGTGCCCATGCAAACGAAAACCCTGCAACATTTGCCCAAAAGACCTGCAGTGGACTTGGCTTTTCACAATTTAACCTACAGAGTTAAAGAAGGCAACAGAAGCAGTAAGTATTTCTTTTAATTTTTTTTTTTTATTAATTTTTACCTTTAAGCCACACTTTACAAAAAGTTACAAACAAATATTTTCACTCTTTATAAATACTTATAGGTATACATACTCGTATGTACATAAGTTTCTTTTTGTGAGATTTTTTTTTTTTCTGTTGTAATTTTCTTTGTTGTTTTCAAAATTTTATCGACATGTTTTTCATTTCTCTTTTGCATTTGTTTGTGTTTTTATTTGTTTGTTCATTCTATGTCAATGATCATTTTTTTTTTGTTTATCAGTGTAAATATTATTTTTTTTGTTGTTGTTTCTTTTTATCCACGTTCTTATTTGTGAGCTTTTTTGTCCTGTGTTATTCTCGTTTTCATGTTCTTTGTTCTAACTAAAATGGCCAGTTTGTTGTTTTGTACCCAATATTGCCATATTTTTGTTTTGCTAAAAGAAATTAAGTAAATAAATAATTAAAAAAATAAATAATATTAGAATCTGTTTAGAAACTTTCCGTTATTTGTTTACCAAATCAAATTTATATATTTGTTGTGATTTAATTTATATACCAAAAGTAGAAATTCAAAGGTTTTTAATATATAATACGTTTTATACATATTTATGTTTGTACATACTTATTTATATTCAAATTATATTTTAATTGTTTGTTTACATTTAATTTTAAAATTGGCATTAATTATAGCATAACTTAAATTCCACAAATAAATTAATTACACCTAATTCTGTTTTTACATAGTAATTGGTTCCAGGTAATTCCGCATAAAAAAATCGTGTCAAAAAGACATTGATCGTATGCCAAATAGGTGGTTGGTTTCTTATCTTTAAAACCTATGTATTGTAATTAGTGAAAAACAATGATTTTTTATGAACAACTATTCAGGTTTATAACATTAAATCACTTACAAATGTATAGGTACAATGTGTTTTTAAAGGCAAAAAAAGATATGACTTGAAGTTTAAAAGTAATGTATGAAAACTGTATGACAACTTGTCATTGACAAGTTCATTTGATTGTATGCGCTAAAAGGGATTTTCCCTAAATTTGTGCTATTTACAATTGTTTTGACCAGTTAATTTGCTTGTATTCACAAAAAGGTAATTGGCCTAAATTTGTAATATGAACATATTTCGCAAAAAATAAATTTAACAAAAAAAATTTTAACCAAAAAGATTTAAAATCGTGCTAAATTGATTAAATTTGTATATTTTCAAATTGTGTTAAATCAAAACCGTGTAAAAACAGAATTAGGTGTATATAACCAAAACACGTTAAATCGACTAAACGTATTTTGAATTGTTTACAAAATATGTATTTAGTTGTCATTAGAAACCTTACATCTACGCTTTTATAAAGTTTTATTGCGCCGTCTATAACAATTTGTAAAGCAAGCTTATGGAGTTTGTGAATGATATTGATAACTTTGAAAAGAAATTTTAAATTCGAATCAATATAAAATTCTAACGGATTAAGATATCAAAATAAAATTTGGAATTTATACAGATCGAAAGATCTTCTTATGAATGGTTTCATAACTTTTGCTTACTAAAAATAGATTTAAAAAAGTGTATTTAAAAAAAAATGGGTGGCTCTGTGACTAGGTGTATACAGATATACAGTGAGGAGCACAAAATAGTTAATGTTAGTACTTTGTGCACTTGTTATTGCATTAAAAATTAAACTAATACCGGATGAATATGAATATGACTGTTAATTTAATTTAATTTACTGTAGCCGGTCTTAAGAATATCTTGGTTTTTTTTTTCTTTGTAAAAGTTTTCGCAACAAAAAATTTTCAAAATCCTATTAGATTGGCCATCTAATGTTAACCAGAATTAATAGAATTATATGGGCATTTCCATCGAAAGATCAACCTTATATTACAAATATTTCTATGTAATAAGTTTAGCTGGAAAAGTTAGTTGCTGTCAGGAGAAAATTTACCTCAAAACTGTTTTTCTCTAAGCTACTTTTAATAAAATTAACAATTGTTATCATTTACTGTTCTCATATACATTAATGTTATAATTCTACACATCTAATTAAATCTTTTTACTGATAATACAAAAATACAAACAGGCCAGACAAAATCAACGGTACATTTTTCTTTTAATTTTATTTGTGTTCTAATGTCGCGTTCTTGTACCTAAATCATTATTTGTTATCAGTTTGAATCACGTGTAATTCAAATCAACTGCATTTAAAAGTAATTGCATTTTCTACAAAAACAAATCTTTTATTATTTTAACATGTTTATTTGAATGCAAAACGTATAGCAATAATATTGTATTTGTGAAGCATTAAAAAAGATCTATCAAAAATATGGAATATTTGGATCAAGATATTGAGAAGATACTGTAAAGCTCTACCGAAATTATAAAACAAATTCTGAGAAGTTTGAGTCTTATATCTACAAGCAAAAATTAGGAAAGTCGGTTAAAAATCAAAAAAAGAGTTAAATGTATGTAAAAAGTATTTTAAATCAATAAATCATACAATAAGATCATGTTGACATTAAGTCTTTATATAAAAAATCTGTCTAGAAAATATGTCACGTTCTAATAAAACAATAAATCAATAAATAATACAATAGGAAGATCATGTTAACAAATTAACAGAACTTCTTTGTATTACAAATCTGTCGAAAAAATATGTCACGTTCTTAACTATACTAATAAATCAATAAATAATACAATAAGATCATGTTAACAATAGAATTTCTTTGTATTACAAATCTGTCGGGAAAATATGTCACGTTCTTAATTATACTTAAGATTAAAAAAAAATTAATGGAAATATTTGAAAATATCATCTAACAAAAGAAAGCTACTTTAGTTTAAAATACTCGCCTTAAGAAATTATATACCAATTCGTAGATTTTTGGATTTCTAGATACAGTAAATATTTGCCGCGTTTTTTAAACAGCGTTTATTACATATACGAGTATATTGGAAATAAAACACCGACAAAACCTGCTTATTGCACTTAACATATACTAAGCTATTACTTTGTTTGAAAATTGTACATGTATTGTTACAATAAAAAAACACATGCTAAATTTCATTGAATTTTTAGACACTTATCAGAATGAAATGTATATTTGACCTGCTACTGTCTCAATAAGCAATATTTTACCCACTTGCTTTGCTGAGAAATCATTTTCAAAACCTTTATCATTACTTAATTCTATTTCATTATATCTTGCGTGCAATTATATTTTATAATGAAGGAGATCTTAAATTTTCATTGTATACTTCTTTTTAACTTCATTTAACGGAACTGTGAATTTATTTATTTAACCTTACATAAGATATCTGAAATTAAACTGATTCTGTAATCCACGTCTTTAATTTAAAACTTTAATATCTGAATATTTTCTAAAACGAAAATCAATTAAATAGCAATTAGTTTCAAATTCAGGAAATATTTATTTATAACTTGGTGAGTTAATTTCCCAGCAATTTACGTCAAGTAACATGACAGCTATCGCAATTCAATCAAAATAATCAAAATAAAAACATATTAAGCTTAAAATAACTAACGGTATTTTTTTAAATAATATAATAATAATAATATAAAAAATTTAAAATAAAATCAATCACATACGAAATAAGCTGTAAGCCAAGGAATTTTTATATTTTTTAATATTTAAAACAAATGATGATTTTCATACTTCAGGTCCCAACGATATCTGAACATCATAATTCTTTGTTTGAATGTGTTTTTACAATAAAAATAAAAATGTTGGATGAGTAAAGTATATACAATTATTTTATTTGCAATTATCACAACTTATTCAATCATTTATTATAAAAAGGGAGCAAAGTTCAAAACACTTTCAGTAAAAATATAAAAAACAGTAATTATAAAATTTGTATTTAATTATCACAACGTTAACTAAAACAAAAGTAAATTAAAAATATAAACATTAAACTTAACACAACGTATTATTTACTACTCTTACAATATGTGCTCTTAATCTCTATTTTACATTCTCTCTCTCTGCCGTATAATAACCAGCGTTGTCAACTTGGTGCTTTTTTAAATTTTTTTGTGCGAAAAATTCCTTAGTTGGTACACGGTGCGTTTTTTTAATTTTGATGCGTTTTTTAATTTTTCCGAAAATGTGATAAAATCTTTATTTTTACTAATTTTTAATTGCAGTTTTTTAGTAATTTATTATCAAAAAGCACCCCATTAAATGTATTTTAAATACGAATGTATAATAAATGAATGCATACTATGAAATTCGTCACATGAATGTTATTGCTAAAGTTGAAGAGGATGAAAATCTTTGTTTAAAAATAAAATTAACATTTTAAACATGGAAATAAAAATGCTTGTGCAGCCTGAAGGTTTGGTCTACTGAACTGTAAACGAACAACCAGAGTTAGAGTCCCAGTGCCTAACAAATTTTATTGAAAAAATATATATTGAACTACATACTTAAAATAGAACACAAAAATAATTAAAAAAATACCAAATATGTACTGAAATTAGCCCTTTTTCACCAATTAGTTTTTCATTACCGAATAGCATATTGTGAGTTAAATTTTGAGTGGTTAAATCTTTATTAGCTCGTTTATTAAAAAGAAAGCTTTTACTATTACTACTTTTACTATTAATCGTTGATCTCTTTTTAGAAAAGATTTATATAGAATTTGTGAAACTTGTTTTATATTTTTGTTAAGGTTTATTTTTTTTAACACTGAACTTCAGAAGACTGTTTTATTGTTATATTTATAATACAAAAATATTATACTTTTTATGTTAAATTAATTTTTAATAAAAAGTAATTCTAAACTTGGTGCAATTTTATTTAAATTGCGCGTTTTTGTCTCCATTTTGGTGTGTTTTGAAATTCTAAAGTTGACAACGCTGCTAGTTCGAATTCAATGCTTAATAACAAAATCAATTCTTATAGGAATTGATTAAATTTCAAATCAAACACAAGTGTTGCCATATTTTAAGGTAATATATAAAATCAATCATATTGGTTGGTTTTTCAAAGAGAGAATTTAATTAAACTATGAAAAGAGAGAGCGTATGTGTAAAATTCAAACAAACAAACCCATGTAAAATGAAAAATCACAGTATTTATACCCTACACTATCATAGTGGGAGGGTATACTAGATTTGTGCTGATGTTTGTAACGGCCAGATATATTGGTCCAACACCCACCTTAAAGTATACCGATCGACTCACAATCACTTTCTGAGTCGAATAAAAGATGTCCGTCCGTCCGTCTGGCTGGCTGTCCATGTAAAGCTTGTGCGCAGAGTACAGGTCACAATTTTAAAGATATTTCGATAAAATTTATGGCCCAAGAACGTATGGGATTGAAACTGGTGGAAATCGGTTCATTATTTCACCTGGCCCCCATACAAATGTCTTCCTGGAATTGAGGTTACCCGATCATAAATGTTTAAATTATGCAAGTTTCCAAACAAATTTCATCACAAATGAGTGGTAAATGAAGCCAAATCACACCTACAAATTTTGTGCAGATTGGTCCATATTTGATCATAGTTCCCATAAAAGGCCCACTTCCGAAAATCATTTTAACGATCATAAATTTCTTAAAAAAGTTGGTATTCGAATAAAATTCGACACAAATAATTTTCTTATACTCGTATACAGAAATAATGACACCTAATTTTATAATGGTCGGTCCAGAATTAGTCGAAACTTCCATATAAGACCCTCTCCGTAATTCACTTTATCCTCTATAAATCTTTTAAAAGTATTTATATCGAGATAAAGTTTAACACATATAATATTTCTATTCACAGAAATCATGACACTAAATTTTTGGATGACCGGTCCACAATAGGTTATATCTGTTTTATACATGTACTAGGTGTAGGGTATTATATGGTCGGGCTTGACCGACTATACTTTTTTACTTGTTTTGTTTTTGAATTTGTGTTGTAAAGAAATATTATATCTGTGGACTTGTGTATTGATACAATTATTGTATTTTGTATGTACTTAAATAGCAACAATAACAACTAAAACAAAAAGAGCCAACACACAAGCATTGAAACATTCGTTAGGTTCTAGTGACAGTACTAGTACGTCTTACGTACGATTTAATAAAGTTGACTGACTGGTGTTAGTGGTGGTGGCGATGATGACGACGATTTTATATTTATAAAAGTAGTGGTGGTGGAAGTAGCCAACCAAGTACCCAATTCAGTTGAATATTTTCGTAATAGAAATTAGTTGTGATCGCACCGTGTGTATGAGCGGTTGTATTTTAAAAATATTTTCTATTAGTTTTCTGTTTTTGCATTAATTCTTATCGTGCTACTTTGAGGAGGGTTGTTTGTTGGAAATAAAAAGTGATGATTAAAATTATATTTTCATAATAAGGAAAAATAAATAATACTTTTATTCCATTTTGTGTTCGCCAGAAAACGGGCAGTTAACTATTTAAATGTATTTTTCTTTCTTTTAACCATAAATAATTGAAATAAATATAATCTGTGATTTTCTGAAAAAGAATCGACAAAAAATTCAATTCTAGCCTAAATATATGTATGTATATACCTATAATAGGTATATAAAAATCAGAACTGTGTTTTAAAAATTTTGGCTGTGTTTAGACTCTAAACTTTAGAGCCGAAAAATACTGTGATTTTATGTTGAGTGTTTAACTGAAACAAAATAAACAAATACAAAATGGTTGAGAACGATAATAAAAATCTTTTAAATGATAATAGACAGGTTAAGGCCCAAATTGTGCCCATGCAAACGAAAACCCTGCAACATTTGCCCAAAAGACCTGCAGTGGACTTGGCTTTTCACAATTTAACCTACAGAGTTAAAGAAGGCAACAGAAGCAGTAAGTATTTCTTTTAATTTTTTTTTTTTATTAATTTTTACCTTTAAGCCACACTTTACAAAAAGTTACAAACAAATATTTTCACTCTTTATAAATACTTATAGGTATACATACTCGTATGTACATAAGTTTCTTTTTGTGAGATTTTTTTTTTTTCTGTTGTAATTTTCTTTGTTGTTTTCAAAATTTTATCGACATGTTTTTCATTTCTCTTTTGCATTTGTTTGTGTTTTTATTTGTTTGTTCATTCTATGTCAATGATCATTTTTTTTTTGTTTATCAGTGTAAATATTATTTTTTTTGTTGTTGTTTCTTTTTATCCACGTTCTTATTTGTGAGCTTTTTTGTCCTGTGTTATTCTCGTTTTCATGTTCTTTGTTCTAACTAAAATGGCCAGTTTGTTGTTTTGTACCCAATATTGCCATATTTTTGTTTTGCTAAAAGAAATTAAGTAAATAAATAATTAAAAAAATAAATAATATTAGAATCTGTTTAGAAACTTTCCGTTATTTGTTTACCAAATCAAATTTATATATTTGTTGTGATTTAATTTATATACCAAAAGTAGAAATTCAAAGGTTTTTAATATATAATACGTTTTATACATATTTATGTTTGTACATACTTATTTATATTCAAATTATATTTTAATTGTTTGTTTACATTTAATTTTAAAATTGGCATTAATTATAGCATAACTTAAATTCCACAAATAAATTAATTACACCTAATTCTGTTTTTACATAGTAATTGGTTCCAGGTAATTCCGCATAAAAAAATCGTGTCAAAAAGACATTGATCGTATGCCAAATAGGTGGTTGGTTTCTTATCTTTAAAACCTATGTATTGTAATTAGTGAAAAACAATGATTTTTTATGAACAACTATTCAGGTTTATAACATTAAATCACTTACAAATGTATAGGTACAATGTGTTTTTAAAGGCAAAAAAAGATATGACTTGAAGTTTAAAAGTAATGTATGAAAACTGTATGACAACTTGTCATTGACAAGTTCATTTGATTGTATGCGCTAAAAGGGATTTTCCCTAAATTTGTGCTATTTACAATTGTTTTGACCAGTTAATTTGCTTGTATTCACAAAAAGGTAATTGGCCTAAATTTGTAATATGAACATATTTCGCAAAAAATAAATTTAACAAAAAAAATTTTAACCAAAAAGATTTAAAATCGTGCTAAATTGATTAAATTTGTATATTTTCAAATTGTGTTAAATCAAAACCGTGTAAAAACAGAATTAGGTGTATATAACCAAAACACGTTAAATCGACTAAACGTATTTTGAATTGTTTACAAAATATGTATTTAGTTGTCATTAGAAACCTTACATCTACGCTTTTATAAAGTTTTATTGCGCCGTCTATAACAATTTGTAAAGCAAGCTTATGGAGTTTGTGAATGATATTGATAACTTTGAAAAGAAATTTTAAATTCGAATCAATATAAAATTCTAACGGATTAAGATATCAAAATAAAATTTGGAATTTATACAGATCGAAAGATCTTCTTATGAATGGTTTCATAACTTTTGCTTACTAAAAATAGATTTAAAAAAGTGTATTTAAAAAAAAATGGGTGGCTCTGTGACTAGGTGTATACAGATATACAGTGAGGAGCACAAAATAGTTAATGTTAGTACTTTGTGCACTTGTTATTGCATTAAAAATTAAACTAATACCGGATGAATATGAATATGACTGTTAATTTAATTTAATTTACTGTAGCCGGTCTTAAGAATATCTTGGTTTTTTTTTTCTTTGTAAAAGTTTTCGCAACAAAAAATTTTCAAAATCCTATTAGATTGGCCATCTAATGTTAACCAGAATTAATAGAATTATATGGGCATTTCCATCGAAAGATCAACCTTATATTACAAATATTTCTATGTAATAAGTTTAGCTGGAAAAGTTAGTTGCTGTCAGGAGAAAATTTACCTCAAAACTGTTTTTCTCTAAGCTACTTTTAATAAAATTAACAATTGTTATCATTTACTGTTCTCATATACATTAATGTTATAATTCTACACATCTAATTAAATCTTTTTACTGATAATACAAAAATACAAACAGGCCAGACAAAATCAACGGTACATTTTTCTTTTAATTTTATTTGTGTTCTAATGTCGCGTTCTTGTACCTAAATCATTATTTGTTATCAGTTTGAATCACGTGTAATTCAAATCAACTGCATTTAAAAGTAATTGCATTTTCTACAAAAACAAATCTTTTATTATTTTAACATGTTTATTTGAATGCAAAACGTATAGCAATAATATTGTATTTGTGAAGCATTAAAAAAGATCTATCAAAAATATGGAATATTTGGATCAAGATATTGAGAAGATACTGTAAAGCTCTACCGAAATTATAAAACAAATTCTGAGAAGTTTGAGTCTTATATCTACAAGCAAAAATTAGGAAAGTCGGTTAAAAATCAAAAAAAGAGTTAAATGTATGTAAAAAGTATTTTAAATCAATAAATCATACAATAAGATCATGTTGACATTAAGTCTTTATATAAAAAATCTGTCTAGAAAATATGTCACGTTCTAATAAAACAATAAATCAATAAATAATACAATAGGAAGATCATGTTAACAAATTAACAGAACTTCTTTGTATTACAAATCTGTCGAAAAAATATGTCACGTTCTTAACTATACTAATAAATCAATAAATAATACAATAAGATCATGTTAACAATAGAATTTCTTTGTATTACAAATCTGTCGGGAAAATATGTCACGTTCTTAATTATACTTAAGATTAAAAAAAAATTAATGGAAATATTTGAAAATATCATCTAACAAAAGAAAGCTACTTTAGTTTAAAATACTCGCCTTAAGAAATTATATACCAATTCGTAGATTTTTGGATTTCTAGATACAGTAAATATTTGCCGCGTTTTTTAAACAGCGTTTATTACATATACGAGTATATTGGAAATAAAACACCGACAAAACCTGCTTATTGCACTTAACATATACTAAGCTATTACTTTGTTTGAAAATTGTACATGTATTGTTACAATAAAAAAACACATGCTAAATTTCATTGAATTTTTAGACACTTATCAGAATGAAATGTATATTTGACCTGCTACTGTCTCAATAAGCAATATTTTACCCACTTGCTTTGCTGAGAAATCATTTTCAAAACCTTTATCATTACTTAATTCTATTTCATTATATCTTGCGTGCAATTATATTTTATAATGAAGGAGATCTTAAATTTTCATTGTATACTTCTTTTTAACTTCATTTAACGGAACTGTGAATTTATTTATTTAACCTTACATAAGATATCTGAAATTAAACTGATTCTGTAATCCACGTCTTTAATTTAAAACTTTAATATCTGAATATTTTCTAAAACGAAAATCAATTAAATAGCAATTAGTTTCAAATTCAGGAAATATTTATTTATAACTTGGTGAGTTAATTTCCCAGCAATTTACGTCAAGTAACCACATTTTTATTTTGTTCAATTATTAACATTTAATAACCCTTAGTTATAATTATTTCATTAGTAAATGTTTTTTATTTTTTTTATTTGTTTGCCTTTCACTATAATCTCATTCCAAATCAAAGTCCATAAGTCAATGGGGTTTCTTTTTACGTTCATTCTAAAATCACGTTTGCTTTGCGTTTCGCTTATTGTTTTTAATTGTTCAATTAACTGCTAATAATTTATTTAAACGTAATTCATAAAGTTCAGGCACATTTTCGAAAGTTTATACAAAAATATAAATTGTCTATATTATAAAGGATATTTCTTAAATGTTTTAGGTACTAAATAATAAAACAAACAAATATGTTAAATTTAAAATTTCCAGATTTGCTGTACTTGTAAATTCTAAATTCTAAAATCGTATGAATAGGATATTCAAATTGTCAATAGTGAGAACATTACTAAGTCTCAATTAAAACGAAGCAATTCTGAAAGCTAAGCTGATTACCCATTAGACATCGCGGTGATGGACAGATAAGACGATAAGAGTATACACTTGATTGTTGGTTTACGCCTGCAAGCATTCAAGTGGAATCTTTTGATTCCATTTTAAAAACTACAACACCACTCGTAGAACGGATCTTTTTCAGATGCTAGTATATAATGGGTACTATAACCAGGCTTTTGCGTTCAGGTATCCGATGAAATCGCACCATCTAATTCTTGATGTATCTGCTAAGTTGTTTAGTATATGTTTGTTGAAAAATTTGTGTCTAAATTTTTGAAGAGCCGGACATTCACAGAGAAAATAAAATACTGTTTCCTCTTTCTCCCGGTCCTGGCAACTGCGGCAGTGCTCATTGAAGAGAAGTCTGAATCGGCTCGCTTGCTTACCAAGCATCCAGTGACCGGTTAGCACCGCTATGATTCTCGAGATGTCCTTTTGTTTCACATACAGAAGCTTCTCATTGTATGCTAGCCACATATTTCTAGTGGTCCTGCAGGTGTCCAGATTACGCCACCTAATTCCAGCCTTTTGAAAGTAGTGTCTTCAGATTTCACTTTTAATAGTCCCATGTAGTATTGCGACTGAAACACCAATTGAGACATCTAAAGCGGACCGTTCATTGGCCAGTTCGTCCGCCCTCTCATTACCGTAGTAGACAGAATGCGCAGGGATCCAAACTAGAGTAATGTCAGTTAGACGACCTAGCCTTGACAGCTTTTCTTTGCATTGTCTAACTAGAATAGATGTTGTTGTAGGGGTTTTGCCGCCTGACTGTCGACAGAAATGGCTGTCTTGCCGCGAATATTTTTTCGCATAAAATTCTGCATGCATCCCTAATCGCTAATATCTCAGCCTGAAATACACTATTATACTTGATTGTACTTGCAATTTTACTCTCTTATTCGTATCACATATGTGTGTTTGTATACTCTCTCAAATAAAAATACAAGCGATTAAGGCAATAAGAATTGTGCTGTGTGAATATCAAAGAAATTTCAAGGAAAAATTTGTATAAGAATTGCTTTGTGTAAATTGGGACTACAAATTGTTTAATACTTTTTGTTACAAACTAAACAGTAACGAGAACGAGAACGGCTCGACCGATTGCCATAAAATTTTTAGGGAAGGTACAGGGAGGAGTGATGATGGTTAGTTGATTTTGAAATCCAAAATCGGTCTAGCCATTCTCCAGTTATGATTTTTTTCCTGAAAAAATTCAACATTTGAATATAATTTTTAAATACAATGCATTCATTTCATAAAAAAAATCTAGAATATTTCATTTCTTTTTTTGGTTGGTTGCAACGAAGTGCATCGGGGTCCGCTAGTATAGTATATAAAATATTCAACTGAAATTATAACCCTTAAGCATTTTGTAAAAAATTTAGAAAAATTCCCGTTGCAATACTTTGTTCTTCAATGCCGATAAGATTGATTTCTAAACTGCATGTTAAAAATATATGTATGTATGTATGTTGAGTAATAAATATGTACGAGTATTTATATAACTTTTGTTTTTACAACAAAGAACTTGAATACAAAAAATTCATATCATGACGCTCCTCATATATTTAAGGCAACTGTGTCCTCTTTTAACTTGTATACATATTTAATAATAACTTTATAGATTGTGTTAAATATATAAACAAATAAAATAAAACAAATTTATTACAATTTATTTAACTGTACTCGTATATTATTCTTTATTTCAATTTAAAAGCGGACAGACATTGAATATTGTACACCTACTTTTAAACAAGTTGAATGTACAAAGTGCAGCAAGTGCAATTTTACATTTAAAATGAATATGATTAAGTATTGTCAACTGAATACATGATGATGATCATTATCATTGTGATGTTTATAATAATGATTAAATACGTACAAAACTAGAATTATAGTAATAAATTATTTTATGTATATCTAAAGGAATGATGACTCAGGGTATTTTTTATAAACTATGTTAAAGATTTTTCACTTTAAAAATAAAAATTGCTTAAACCCTGTCAAACTATAGCGGAAATGTTTATTTATAACTATACTACAACAAAAAAATTAATCGGAAACTTAGCTTTTTGTTTGAAACGTTATCAGAATAATTAGTTAGCTTGAATCATGTGTACTTTAATCCCTATTCAGTGCTTTGAAATTCTAAGTTATTAACCGCTTAATTGACATCTTCAACTGGAAGTTTAAAATATTTGTTTAAATTACAAAAAACTAGTGATTTTATTAAAATAATGCTGTTAAACATATCAAAGAATTATTGGAAGAAAAAAAAAATAAGATTTTCTTTTTTTAAACCCTTTATTTAATTCCATTTTAAACATACAGTAGGGAACACAAATGAGTACAATGGTAGTACTTTGTGCACTTGTTATTGCATAAAAATTAAACTAATAAAAAAATAGGAAATGTTGTTTGTCATTTATTTTATATTCTATATTTTTTACCTTTTTGTTTATTTATTTAATCTGCCTTTACTTCATAGGGCTTCCAATAAGTATTAAAATCTTATACCTAAAGCTTAAAAACTATTTGCCCTCAGCAGAGAGCCTTAAATTAATAGCGTGACAAATCAGCTCTACGAAGCATTGTTCCTGTTTGAGTTCTAGGTAACCACGTATGTAGTTTGAACCTTCAAGATATATCTCTCACTAATTTTCTGAATTCGTATTTAAGCAATTGTACTTCTAAGTCTATATGGATACTTTCTTAGCTGGTCATTCTTTCACAATGGAAGTGTAATTTGGGTTACCACACAGCTGAAAAGTAGTTTCATCCACATAATAGACACCCTTATCTGCAAATTTGGGAAGATAAGTTTTCATAATACACAGATAGTCCTATTTTCTCATTATTACCTCGATTGTGGCACCATGCAAAGCAACCCCATATAATGATGCTCCTCCAACTGTGCTTTATAGTTGCCTTAACATAGTGTCTTTGAATTCTCTGATTTGTTCGGCGCCGGCAATATTGCGTACCGTCTAATTGAAAAAATAAAATTTCAATTCGTCAGACCAATTTATACATTTTCTGTAATCTAATGTTCAATTTCTGTGCTTTAGGTAAACTTAAACTGTACCTTAATATTTTATATCGAAAATGCAGGTATTCAATTTATCATGAGGCGTGAGTCCGCATAGTTTAATAGCTATTTGCGACCTCTGGTTGGTGGTTTGGGAGCAATAGAACGTCTTTTTTGATATCTTTTGAGCACTGCTTGACTTACTTTAAGTTGTTTATCTATTACTCGCGTATAATAGCTACTTTTTGTCATTGTTATAATATTATTATAATTTGATTTGTGTTGTATAATTTGCAAAAAGTGTTTACCACATGCAATTAAATTGATATCAAACCAATTATTTTTTTAAGTCATAAAAAAGCAAACAAAAATACAAATCTAACCGTAAACTTTCATATTTTTGTGCAAATATTTCAAAAAATACATTTGTGTAAAATATATGCATGTTTTTTGTTTATTTCCCGAAAATTATTATTTTCCATTGTGTTTTGTAGATTATTTTGACTAGTTTTAAACCTAAAATAAAGGACAAAAAAATATTTTTTTTAAATGCAAAAGGTGTATTCATTTGTGCACTCCATATGATCACTGTTTTAGAACTTATGTTAGAAAAATAATTCGTCATTATTAGTTTATGTTAAAAGAATGTCAAGGTCTTAACATATGACCATCGATAAAGTAAATTGGACAGATAATTGCTCTAAGAATTTTCATACTTAGATACACAGATTTTTTTATGTACATATATTCTAAAAATGTTAGTAAGTTTCAAAATATTTGCTAAACTACAAAGTTATTTTTTATTTACCTAAGTTTCACAACAACTTTTAGCATCTGTAGACTTTAAATTTACACTCAAATTTAAACACAAACATGTGTAAAAACAAATTAATGTACCCTGCAAACTTTGGAACTTGTTTGCGACTAGAACAAACAATCGAAAATTTGCAAAACTAAGCAAAACAGAATAATTCTCGAAGCAAAATGTTTGTAAATCAAGAAATTTTAAATAAAAAAAATATTTAATTCTCCATTATTTTTCAAAAGATATTTATAGAGAATTTTTAAAATCACGTTTCATTATTGTTGATATTGATGATTCTTGAATGAGCCATAATGAATGTAGACCTCTCAGAACTGTGTTATAGCTTGTATAGCTAATGCTAAGTGGATAATTACTACCCCAAAAAAAACTGCGTTGTCTTTCTAAATACAACCACATATACTATATGTAAATATTTACATGTTTGTTTGGTGTTAAGAGGTTCTGGTAATATTTAACAAACTTAACTTTTAACAACAAGTAGTTTTTTTGAATTTGACCAAGGTGTTTATTAAACAACCGATACATACTTGAAACACTGCAAAAATAAAACAATTCCGCTTTAAATGTAAACAAATCGAAGCTACTGTAAACAGTTACTAAGATATGTTTAAAACAATAAAAAATAATTACTGTGTAAACACAGTTTGTTAACATCATCATAAGTCAATATAAGTTTATGGTTCTTAAGACAAACTCAACTTTTAACAAAATAAATTCTTTAATTAAAATTTAAAACATTTAAGAGATAATTTTCATAATTTTGTTTTAAAAATACTGCTATTTTATTAATCTATTTTTATAACTAGAATTTGTATTTTTCAATGAATGAAATATACAAATTCTTATTAAAAACATGATTTTGAAACCCTCATTTATAGGTCAAACATTTATAATTTAATTGAAATATTTTTTTATTTTCTTTTGTTAGCAGTCTGCAAAAATAGTTTGCTAAATTCGAAGGTTATCGTTAATCATATAATTTAAAATTCAAGAGTCGGAATAAATTTAGACACTGTTCTTGACTATGCACAGCACAGTGGGTTAGAATCAAACTATTTTAGAAATAAATCTAGCACTTTTAAGCGGACAAGTGGAAATAAGGACATATGGCTTTATTGCCTGTGACTTTATAACACTCCACCTTCGATTACCCTTAACAAGTCTGAGTGTGTAACCGCGACTGCATTTGATAAACAATTTTGAAAATTCCAGCTTTTCTTCAGAGTCGTAAAAAAACTGCAAAAAGCAAATCAAACAAAAATCACAGTTTCCCTTCAACTCATTTACTTAATATAAAAAATGTATTTATATAAAAACTATAAATCTTTCCATTGATATGTTACAATTAAAATCTTTAAAATAAATATACAAAATGATTACCAAGTAAGTTTACTTGGTTGGTTGGATTATACGAGTATGCTTGTAATAAAATGCAAAATAATCATGTAAATTTACAATCAATAACACAAGCATTAATCAAAAGGCCAATGACCTTTCTGAAAACATGAACAACTACTACAGCGATAACAATTTAAGTTTATATAAAAAATCTAAAATTTATTGAGACGAAATTGTTGCTTAAATTATAAATACGTATTACAAATCTTAAAAAATACAATCTAATATATATATATATACGCAAATTATTATCAATATTTTAGGAATTGTTCCAGCTTAAGGTCTTTTTTTAAAAAAATTAAATATTTTATTTTCAATATTTCGCTAGGTTTTTGTGTAGCTTCTGCAGGAAAATTTTTTTATTTATTATATTTATACATAAATATTTGTAAAAATTTCCTTTAAGTTAATAAAGTTTTCTTTTAGAAAGTTTTGTATGAATATAATTTTTAGTTAAATGATTGATCTCTAAACCTTGACTATTGTACTTTTCTTGTATGAATATCTATGCTTTTCATTTGTGGTAGACGTGATTTAAGTCAGGCTTGTGCATTTAACAGCTGCTGAAAAAAATGTATTCTTTATTCTAAATAGTTATAAGTAATTTTTAGTTAAACATATTTTTATTTGCTTATCATATTTGTGCCTAAAATATTAATTAGTTTGTGCTTATCTTCTATATATTCGTATATACAACAAAGAAGAGTAATTTGTTTGATTTGTACGTCATGTTTAGCTGAAAGCAAAAGTATGAATATCAAGTATTGTTTTTTATAAATTTGATTCATCATTCAATAAATAAGGTATGTATTTTTTTGGATGTATAGTATGTTTGTATAAATTATTTATGCAATTAGTAAACAAATTTAGAATATTCCTAAAAAAGCAAATAAATATTTCAATATTTTATTTAAGAATTTTTCATTGGAAAAACAAATAAATTTGAACATTATTTAGGATTACAGATAATCCCTACTGTAATTTAACTAGCAAACTTTAAATTGCTTTAAGATATTTCACTAATATAATTGCAAAATCGGCTTCAATATGAGTAGCTACTTCATACATCATTTATTAACTCAAAATCTTAACATAAGAAGTCTCCATTTGCGAGTTATAATATTTTTGATAGTTTAAGTATTGAGCAAGTTAGAATGCTATATTGCTATTTCTGTACCACTGAGCCATATTTCGGCAAAAAAATTTGTATGGGGGCTATGAGAAATCATGGATCAATTCTTCCCATTTTCATCACAGTTTCTGTCATACAAATAATGTATACAAAACTGCATGGTATTAACTGCAATATAATTAAACAAAATAGCAAAAAGAGTAGTGAAAAATATCATATTTTGACGGAGGTTGTCACACATTTTGATCTATAACTTTTGTTCTACTATACCGATTTTGTTGATTTTCAATACCAAACTGCTTAGAAGAATTATAAACAGTTTTTTATATACTTCGTCGATTTTGTTTACATATTTTGTACGTGAGAGTGTTTTACACAGACAGACCGACGGACATAACTCAATTGACTTATAATAATAATATATATGAGGAGGTGAGAAGCAAAACTCGTTCGTTCCATGTTTACAAAATTTTGGTAAAAAGCTAAAAACTTGCTACAGCTTAGTAAATGAGCCAAATAAGTTCAAAGCTTCTAATTCTTAAATATTAGGATATTTTTTATTAAAACCTTCAAATTTACAAAATCAATAGTCCTTAACTGAAGAAAAATAAAGTTTTGAAGTTTGGAACGAACAAGTTTTGCTACGAATTTTCGAAACAAACGAGTTTTGCTACACTCCATATTGGAGCGCACGAGTTTTGCAACCCACCAGTAAAATAAATTATTTAGCTTCACTATATTTTAAAAGTTATATTAATTTATTAAAACTAAGGAAACTTGTTAAAAAAATGAAAATAAAATACATATGTATATGAATTTTTAAACAGACAAAGAAAGTACTTCATCTTCAGTATACTCCTCGGAAAAATTAATACATAAAATATATGGAATTTCACCACACAAGATGGTACTTTGACTCACTTCAAACAGGGAACCAATGAGTTTTGATACAAAATAATTGGAACGAAACAGTTTTGCTACGAACTGCAATTTTAGGATATGAAAAAACATAAGAAAGGATACGAATTGATAAAATCAGTATATTTATCCTTATAAAGTAGCAAAAAAACTATCAGCATCCATTGTTATCTTATTTTTTAAATTTTTGGAACCAACGACTTCCACCTCCTCATATACTTTGTTGGGTCTCAGAGGAATATTGCTCAATATTGACAAACCTCATTCACCACTTGTGGAGGTGAAGGGCATACAAATTTTGATGAATCATAGCGAAAATTTAGATTAAATTAAATTAGACTAATTTAGAAAGCTACTGCCATAAATCAGCTGGGAGTTTTATACTTCCAGAAATATCATTAAACTTTCTTTAAAAGTCAAATTTGTTAAAATTCTTACCATTTTATACCTTGAACTAGCACAACGGTTCTAACCCAGCAAAAACTGATGCTACATACCGTCTGCATTACTTAGAATTAGTTGTATAATGACTTATATAATGAAACTTTTATTTAAACTCAATTTTGGCAACATGTTTGTTAAAATTCTTACCATATTGAACCTTACACTAGTTTAACAGAACTAACCCCGCAAAAACTGATGCTACATGCCGTCTGTATTACTTAGATTCAGTCGTATAATGACTTGTACTATTTTTACGGATAACGTATTTTGTCTTCTAATAACAGTTTATAGAGATACAGATAAATATTGCTATTTTGCGATCAAAATATTTTCATGAAAGACCTTTTATATATTTTTCCGCAAACTTACAGTCATTTCTCACAACTTAGCACATAAATTTCCAGCTGTTCTTTTATAATAGTTTGTAAACATAATTAAAATAATGCCAAATCATATTTAGCCTCTTCGTTCACACATAGTTGAATGGCCTTTAGTTAAAAAATCAAAATAAAACTGACAAAGAAATCAATACTGAATATTAAATAAGCAATAAACAAATTTAAAAAAATAACAAAAATAAAAAAGGCAGCAACAATAAGTACCAACACGGTTAATAAACTGCAAATGCAGACCAAACAAATATTACACTTTAGCACTAATACGGAAGTGGTCAATACAGCACCTAAACCCACAAAAAAAATAAATAAATAAAGAAAAAAACAACAATGATGACGACGGTAACGATGACAATCAACACAACAGACCCGTTGGCAATATAGCACAACCAGTGATTAGGAATAACGTTGAAGATGATATTAGAGTTTTTTTTCTTTTTTGTTTACAAAAAAGTCCAACAAAACTTAAAATTTACTTTAATTGGTTATTTATGTAAATATTTTATGAGTGTCTGTCTGAGCGATTTGTGTGTAGAGCATGTAAAATTTCATTAATATAAACTTAAAGATGGTCAAACAGGCCGGCAAAAAACGAGTTTTTATTTTCTTCTTCCACTGTTCAGAAATATTTCAAACTATCAGTAATGCGACAGAGTTTAATTCCGTTCGGAAGTGGAATTAACTAATTCCGTATATTGTTTTTATAGAAAAAGTAAGACGAAAATTAGAAGTGTTTTCATTTCGAAAAAATTATTCTTTTTACTTTTTCTATAGAAGCAAAATACGGAATTAATTCCACTTCCGAACGGAATTTAAAGTTTTGGTTACTTTTTTTAAATTATTTTATTTAAAAGGATATTTATTTTATTATTTTATTTTATATATATTTTATATTTTGTTTAACATGTTCTTACTTTGAACAATTGTTTTTTAATGATTTTTCTATTTCGAAAAGCTTGTTTATATATTTAACTAGATCTTAATTATAAGATCGTGCATGCACATGCCTGCTCAAACATGTCAAAAATCAATGCTTAAATTAACTTAAAAAATGTATGTAAGTCAGTGAATGCAAATAAAGAAGCTAGTAGAATGAAATTTGTGTGTTGTAGATCAGTTACTATGCTTAGTAAAAAAAGTTTGGTTGTTAATAATTTAAATTTCTCTGAGCCCAAATAAGACAATTTACACAGTAAAGATTTGTGGTGAACGTATTTGTTGAGAGTAAGAACATAGTAACTGCTTTACACATCTTTACGTATATTAGGGAAGTTCATGTTAAATTATTAAAGTAAATTACCGTATAAGACGTTCATACATGTAACTATTAAACTCTGTGACATGGCTGTATTTAAAACTATTTTAGCATATTTATTTATAGATGTTGTAGAGACAGATAGAGAGTAGATGTGGATAGGTAGGAGAAGAAAATGTCAAGAGAAGAAGATGTCAGGTCCGAAAGGTTTAGAAGAAAGGATGAAGTAAGTACTCCGAGCCGCTTAGTGGCCAGTAGTTCCACTGTAAGTGAAAAAATTGGGTCTGAAATCATGATAGGCAATTGCTATTCCTAATGAAGGCATTGATACGCTCTAATTTTAAGTCTGATACTTCAGATAGATTATTGAAGGATAGTTGTTCCAAGAAGGTGTTACGCATGGTGCATATTGCCGTACAATGACAGAGAAGATGAGAGACTGTTTTCTCCTCTTCTTCATCGTTACAATTCCTACAGAAATAATTGTAGGGAAGGCCTAATCTTCGGGCATGATCGCCGAATTTACAGTGTCCAGTAATCACTGACACTAAGTCACTTAATTGTGATCATTGCAGTTTTAGCACGTACAACGTTCGTTCTTTATTTAGCTTAGGTCAGATAAGTTGTGTTATTACACAGGTGTGTTAATTTGCCCACATATTATGTTTTGTATATGAAACAAATTAGCTTTTCCACGTGTCAAATTAATTTGTGAATAGTTAACAACTGATAGTGGATGTGCCCCTTAATATCTTATTGCTATCTTATGTTTACATTAAACTTTAGTAATAATTACCTATCACTAGTAAATAAAAAAATTCCAAATTCACTATGAGTTGTTAACTATTCCCAAATTAATTTCACACTTGCAAAATACAAGAAAGATATAATATATATCAATGGAAAGGAAATGTTGTCTATTTTTAAAAATATATAGATATGTTGGCCAATAAGAAATTGTAGAAATTACAGATTTATTTGCCTTTTTTAAAAAATTCCCACTCGGTGCGATTTTGACAATCATCTGCTCCAAAGTTCAAATCAATCTGACTCTAGTTCTAATACATTAATAAAGTTTTATTATTTCATTTGCTACAAACGTCATGTTAAACTGAAACATTTCAGCATTTTAACACAAAGGTTAATTCATATTCTATTGAATTTTAAAATAGTTTCTACATTTTCTAGTCATTCTCGAACCTTATGGATTTACTTCTTAATAAATCAAAATGCAAAGATTTTCAACAAACAAAAAAATTAAGACTCTTTGCAGAATTTTAAAGGCAATTTTGTTATAATAACTGAAGGTTGATGACGTATGATGACTGTAGATTTCTTAGCTAAAACTAGTTAACTAGTTTAATTAAAAGGTTTTATATTATTGTTATTATTTTTTTTTTTGTTTTTATTATAATTTATGTTGTTTAATATTTCGCAAACTATGTTTTTTATTACATTTTTAATGTTATTTTTTATAATATTAAAATTATTAAAGTTATGAACATTTAAACACTTAAAAACTTGTGTTTGTTTTCAAAACAACATTACATGATTTTTAATCAACAGCTTTTAATTGTCATATTTTAATTACACTTTCAGTACAGCTGTTTTATATATATATATATTTTTTTTTGAGCTAAGTGAAAATTATATTTTTTAGTTTTAGTTTGAGTTTTGTTTCAAATTTATTTTATTTAAAAAAACACACACAATTGCCACATTTGGAGTATATTTTTCGTCAAGGTCGAGTAAGTTTGCGTTTACTCCACTTTATTTCATTATCGTTCCATTGTGCATACAAACGTATTTGATGCGTTAAGGCAACAATTATATAAACTAAAAATACTTTAAAATAAGCAAATATACTTTATACTGGTATGACTGACTATTGGCCAAACTTAGCAATTGCTTTAAAGTACAAAACAACTGAAACAATTTAATTTTTATTTTTATTCTGCACTTGTATTTGCCACACAATTTTGTTATGTCTCTATGTATTTTTTATCTTTTTAGACACTTAAAGTTTTAAATAAATAACCAAACTTAGTAACAAGTCTAACTAAAGAAATGATTTTAGAAAAAAAACACACTTTAACTAAATGGTACTTTATTTGAGCATTTAAACCAAATATTTTCTTTGGTTATTCATATTAATCAATATAATAAATGCATTTAAATTTGCGAAATATTATATATTTGAATATGATATATAAATTTAATTTTATCTATAACATTTTCTGTTACACATAAAAGTTGTTTATTGCCTGATGCTATTAACATGCTAAATTTTGGAAAACATGTAATTATTCGCTTATTTAGTTCACTATAAAAGCGAGAACGCATTTATGGCTATAATATGAAAGCCAAAGAGTAAAAGAACTACAATCGGCAGATTCGAATTAAATATATCGTTTAAATACTATAATATAATTTTAATATTATTATGGTTACTATAATTATTTTATGATAGCAGCAATCATAAATATATGATCGTTTATTATGTTTATATGTTTCTGGCAACAATGTTTATGATGAATCCTTATATAATTATAAATGTTGACATGGTTACGGTGTTCATGTACTACTGCATCTATTCTTTGGGTGAATGAATTATGTTATGCCAAATATAAAAAAAGCGTAATCACTTGTTTTAAGACAAATTTGTTTGACGATATTTCCTCTTACAAGAGGATCAAACAGCATCAAATATAATGAAACTAAATATTTATTGTGTCTTGTCCTAAATAAACAAAGTTTTTTAAAATAAATAAACGAGTTCAAGTATATTTTATTTAATGGTTACGTCTTTTTCGGTAAATATTTGCCAAGTGTGACCCTACCTTTAGAGTTATAAAGAAACTAAATGAACTAGTTATATAAGTTTAATAATTATTTCACTTTTGTTTTTTATTGATGTTAAAACAATATTTCATGAAACATTTTTATTTGTTATTTTTAAACATTTGTACTAATTTCTATACAACATTCTTATTTATTTTTCAGATGCCAAAACTATACTCAAAGGCGTCAGTGGGCGTTTACGTTCAGGTGAACTCACTGCCATTATGGGACCATCTGGAGCTGGT
Organism: Bellardia pandia; assembly: GCA_916048285.2. Classification (NCBI taxonomy): domain Eukaryota; kingdom Metazoa; phylum Arthropoda; class Insecta; order Diptera; family Calliphoridae; genus Bellardia; species Bellardia pandia. Next base: position 31,027,450 of record OU696530.1, read on the forward strand.
AAAAGTACCCTGCTTAATATTTTGTCTGGTTACAAGTAAGTTAAGAACAACTAAAATATTATTAAAAATAAATGTAAAGAAAACATTTAAATAACTTTAAAATACAAGGAAATACCAAAAGAAAAAACTTCAATATCTTTTATTACTAAATATTAATATTAAATTATTTTTATATAATTTAAAATACACATCTTAAGGTAGAGTCATATTATTTTATTTACTAAAAATTCAGCTACAAATATTAGAAACAGCTGAGCATGATATGAAGTACAATAATTAATTATGTACAATAATAATACTATCAAAAACAATCATAGTTATATTTATTTGAATTGAAATAGTACGCCAGTCTGCTTGTTATTTCCTCACTTCTGCAAGAAAAATCAATTAAATCATAGAATTTTTAGAATTTTGCACATAATCGTCGAATATGATCAAAATTAATAAAGTTCGATCTATGGAATTTCAGATAGAGTGGAGTGTAGTGAAAACAAAATATAAGAAATTGTTTTTGAATAGATAAATAGATAGATAGACATTGTATTGCGGGTCAGATTACAGATGCATATTCCTTTGCCCAACGTTTTATATAATTGAGTTTTCTATCAAAATTGATACCCAAATCAATGATAGAGTCAACGGATTTTAATTTTGAACTCCCAATAAAACTTTCATGGATGAACGAGGAATATCTCGAAAAGGACATAAATTGACATTTTTTCAGGTTTACTAAAAAAAAGTTTTACCAATTATTTTAGACGATGTTTACTGGTACAAGTGTTTTGTAAGATCAAACAGCGTCAAATAAAATGAAGCAAATAATTAGTTGCGATTTGTTCGTAATTAAAGAAGTTTTCGAAATAAATAAAAAAATTCAAAAATATAGAGTTACAGGGTTGCAATTAAATAATTTATAGGTTTGATAACTTAAATTTCATACTCTATAATAAAATAATAAAAAAAATTATGTTCCATTTAATTTACTATATACACATATTATGTTCCCCTGAAGAAGTCAACAAAAAATTGACGAAACGTTGGGAAAAAATTGTAATTAATTGTAGTTTTAATTTACAATAAAATAATTTAGGCCCAATTAGCTTACACAGTGGTTTTATTTAGTGGTTACATGTTTTTTGACAAATATATTCACCTTTTTTCGTCTCAATATTGATTTTATAAGCCGCTTCAAAATTGGTGTCCATTCCTACATTTCAAAAAGTTTGAATAATTTTTTCTGCTGAAATAATTTGGCTGTTTATCGTGACTGCCTGACGATTAGGTACAATCTTACAGTGCACAGTGGGAAAAATATGGAAATACATCTGTAATTCTTAAACCGTCCGATTTTAAATTTGAACCTAAAAGATTCCTAAAGTAGGGCACCTCGAGTATGTGCGAAATTGAAAACTTCCCCAATTCCTCCTTTGTGATCCAATTCACTAGTCTTTTAGTTTACAAGATATTTGCATATGAAAATTATATTTTCAACTTTTGTAGCCACCCTAGTCTGCTTTTTTGCTAATAGTAGAACCAAATAGTTCACGATTTTTTCATAACAGAGCCAAAAGTTATAAGCATTTAAAATTAAAAAAATTATAAAAATTTAATTTTTGGCTATTTTTCGCATAAAATTGTGTTAATATTCTTTTTACATTATTTAAGAAATTTCCAAGAAGACTTACATATATATAACGTATTTATATTTCACGGAAAACTAAATTTAAATGAAATATGTTCTATGAAAAAAAAAAATAAAAAACTTTTTTAACAAGGGGACCATTGTCATTCAAAATATATTTTTTAAGTAAAACTAAACTTTAGGGCAATTTGTTCTTTATTATTCTTCAAAAGTTTTTGATATCCTCGTACTTATTATAGAAAATATGGACACAAAAATCTAAAAAAAATACATATTTCGATTTTTTCAAAACTTTTTGAGGAATTGTGTAATATAAACATCTTTGTAATTTGTTTTCTTTTTATACTTTTGCACAAAAATGTTCATATAAATGCAAAATTTTATTAAAAAATATTTATTAAAATATATTTATTAATTGTAATAATAAAGTTACAATTGAAATATGAATAAAGTTTTTATTTCAGTTTAATTTTGATTCGGCAAAAAACTCAAAATAACATATTTTTGCCATGTTTTACAAAAAACGTCTTCCATGCATTTCTTATTTGCCAAAAATTTGATATATTTAAAAAATAGACAGATTTTCTACCCGGTGTTTAGAAACAATGCATTTACCAGCCGTACACAATTACCAATTTGAAGTCACATATTAGTAATCTAGCTACCTAAGGATAGCGACACTCGATTACATAGTAATTCAATACTTAAACCCGCAATATGTGTCTAAAACACAGTCACCAGCCTAAAACCGAAATTCCAGTCTATTTATTTCACACATCACACTTTCTCAAAAAATCGTAGGTGTCATTAGTTTTTATTACAAATTTATCTTCGATATGAACATATTTATGATTTTTTCAAACATTTAAGTTATTTTTGGAAATAAACCATTATGGAACGAATCTTACACAAAACCGTTTCAATAAATTCCACATTAATGACAAAAATGTTTCATTTAATTTATGTAATTATCATTGACTATGTCCCTGTTTCAATGTAAATAATACATTGTAATAATACTCCTACAAATAAAACTCTTTCAACTTTTATTTAATATTATTATTATCAAACGTATTTATCAATCGTAAAGTACAATAAACTTATTCTAACCTTGTGCAGAAAACATTAACAACCATTAAGCGTTCAAAGAAAGCAAGGTATTTTCTTCTTATCAACAATAATTTAAAAACAAATTAAAGAACATTGATTAAAGACCTTTTATAAAAAGCCAAGCGAACGGCATTGTAAAATCGAACCCCTATATGTTCGATTGTTTTATTTATTAATTAAGAAAGTAAGAAATACCAGTGAAATGGCTAAAATTTGTGGTAAAATAAAATTATAAAAATTGCTGATAAAACACATTAACTATAAATTAAGAACGTGTTGTCAGAATGGTCAAATATTCACATGGGAACAAAACAATAATAACACATGTATGAGTACTTTTGTACGTAAGTGAATTACCTTAGATGAATTAATGATATGAAAAACAACTAATAAAAACATACATATGTACTTAGAATAACTAGTCACACAATTTGTTAGTTCAATATACTACAGTAAAAAAGTACTTTTTTAATAACAATAAACTTATATCTTGATATTATACAAAAAGAAATCTCACACATAGTATGCCAACAACAATTTATAATTCAAGTTTTTCAATCCCTATATTTAGTTAATCAAACTGTACGCTTTGCAACTCGTTTTTGAGTCACATATCGCATTTCAAACGTGTCTCTTTTTATTTATATGTATACTCGTATGTATGTATAATACACATACATTGTATATGTAGGTACTTTTATTAAGAAAGGTTCTTTCGACTTTGTACTTAATATAAACAATTAAATAACTAAAAACAATTTTGTAATAAAAAGCTGTTGTTTTCAAAACATTTCCTAATGGACATTTCGAAATTAAAATTGTTTACGCATTTATATGAAATTAAAATTAATTTAACGTTTAATTAAAAACATTTCTATATGAAATTCTGGTTCATTTCAGAAAATTAAAAATTTTTATTGTGTCTGAAGATTGAAAAAATGTAGCTTTTATGATAAGAGTTTTTTTTCCATAGCTTTGTATATGGATTTAGTAAAACCAAGCTAGAGAACAGTAGAATTGAAAATTTAATTTGTGTATGAACAAATTTATCTTAAGTGCTTGACTTTAAAGCTTTCTTTATGTGAGAGTTTTTCTACTTCTGTTAAAACCTGTCTCTTAAAATTCCTATTATCCACATTTTTAGAACTAATTTGCTGCGTTAATCAACATACAAAAAATAAAATAAACTTAAAATAATTATCTAGAAATGTATTTAGTTTGAAATTCGTATGGATTCAAAACTGCACTGATGTGTTTCTAATCAATTAAAGTCAAAAGATCATGTGCAAAAACAAGTTTATAAATATTCATTTATATTTTTTTTTAGGTTATTATTCAGCAAATAGCTTTTCTAATATCGAAATGAATTTTGCACACCCTTCAATAGCTTCTGTGTGTATACTAGAATCATGATTATGTTCATTGCACTATTTATTTATACTATAACGACTGAATATAAAAGAATTATTCAAATTCCTGCTTGCTTGATTATTTTCTCATCCAGAAACTTATATTCTGACTGATGTTATCTTTTGTTGTGAAAATTAAATGTATTTTTTGTTTTTAATGTAAACTTTTTCGAAAATAAGCTTTGAAAATGCTATACGAAGTGTAGCGAAATATTAGCAATAAAGAATTTTTACATACATTTGACCTCGAGCTCGAACAATTTTATTTCTTGAAAATTAAAACTGAAAGGTCGGATAAAAACAACACTAATTTTTTTAAATATTTTTTTAAATAGTTGTTGCCTATATAAGCAACTAATCGTTCATCTTCTTAGTTCTAAATGCATAAAAAACGCATTAAAATTTAATGAACAGTTTGTTATAAACTATTATTCTTTTAGCTATTACCAACTACTATAAAATTATTTACCTTCATTTATAAATATAATCACTAACTTAAACCATTTTAACTCAATTTTACGCAATTTTCTTCACTTGCAGAACCTCCAACATTGAAGGCAGTGTAACAATGAATGGTCATGAGCGTAACATTAGTGCATTCCGTAAATTATCCGCCTACATTATGCAAGACAATCAATTGCATGGTAATCTGACCGTACAAGAAGCCATGACAGTGGCCACAAATTTGAAATTAAGTAAAAAATTCACTAAACCAGAAAAAATGTCAATGGTAAGTAAAATTGTTTCTTAACTTTTTATTATTTTGAAAATGTGTTAACGCAACTGAATTGCAGCAAAAGAAGAAAATGTACCACAATAAACAGAAATAACTAGGCAAACGAAAAAGCTGATGAAAGCATTTTAATGTTAAACATAAAGTTTTATTTTTAAAAATGGTTAGTAGGAAATATACCTACATATATTTATAGATCTCTAACTAAAACTTTTAGCATGAAATAAGGGATTAATTATATATATATATATATGTATATTAGGCCGGGCCAATTTGTATGGAGCCGAAAAAATCGATTAGAGCCGCCCCCTAGGATGATTCTATGGACAATTCTAAGCAACTTTGGTGAAGGAACCATGGGTCTATCTCGATTTTCGAGTCTCCCACTTTTCAAAAAATGATTTTTTTCCCTATAACATCATTTTGATTCGAAATTCGATTTTTTATTCATCGTTATATTATCTTTTTTATGTGTATATGGGGGGTTTTTGGGGTCAAGAAATTCATTTTTGATCTTTATTTTTACCTATGAACACCACCAGAGGGCGTTTCATGCATATTTGTAATATTTTTCGTCTATTTTCCGAGAAAAAATGTTCGGTAAAATTGATATTTATTTTATTTTTTTCAACAAAAATTCAACCTAAAAAATAAGAACATGTGTAAAAAAAATTAATTTAGTGGAAGAAAAGCGGAATAAGTTATTTTTGAAAGTCTTTCTTGCTTTCAAGTCATTCATTTTTTGAAAAGTGGGAGACTCGAAAATCGAGATAGACCCATGGTTCCTTCACCAAAGTTGCTTAGAATTGTCCATAGAATCATCCTAGGGGGCGACTCTAATCGACAAAAAATTTGGCTCGCCCTAATGTATATATAGTTAGTTGTTAATAATGCAGACGGAAAGTAGTAGTCATTACAAAGTATGATAATCCGTAATGACTTGTTCAAGTTTCTATTGGGTTTCTGGATATAAATTGCTTAATTTTATGTTAAAAGTGTGATATAACGTGTAATTTTTCAAGAGCTTTCAGATTTTATTTAAAAAAACACAGAAAATTTAGATAAATGTATGAAATCTTTATTTATATCGATGAACGATCTATACAATTCAATGTTTGAAATGTTGGCCGTGGCTACGCCTCAAATGGTTTATACACTGAGTCTAATTTTGGCATAGTCTCTCTAACATATCAGTCGTTAGTTCACGAATAAATTCTTCAATATTAGCTTCCAGTGCATCAGCCGTTGCTGGCATGTTCCCCATAATCCTTAATATAGACCCACAAAAAATAACCTAAAAGCGGTAAATCGTACGATCTAGGCGGCCAATTGACCGGGACCAAACGTGAATTGAACTCGCCTTTCAATTGGGCCAATGTTTTGCATGCTGTGTGTTATGTGGTGCCAACTTGTCAAAACCAAGTCCAGCTTTTTCATTTTTGGCAAAAAATAAGTTGTAATCATTGCATGGTAGCGCTCGCCATTAACAGTAATGTTCCGGCCTTCGACGTCTTTGAAAAAGTACTGTCCAATGATGCCATCGGCCCATAATCCCTACGAAACATTGCATTTTTCGGGATGATTTGGCAGTTCTTGCAATGCTTTTCGCTGCTTTTCACACCAAATACGACAATTCTGCTTATTTACGTATCCATTTAACCAGAAATGATCTTCGTTGTTGAAAACATTTTACGATAAAAAGAAAGAGCACGATGAACTTTCTTAACTCAGCATTAATTTTAAGAATAAAATTTAATAATCTGCAAGCGTTGTTCGTTTGTAGGTCGATTCAAGATTTAATTATAGACCAAACTGAACATGTTACACGAAAACAGCTGAGCTGCCAAAAACTGTCTTGCCAAGAAGAAAGTTGTCAAAAAATCACCCTTTATCTCAACATTCAACTTAAATAAATATTTCTGTAGATTCTTCTAAATAATAAATTTCAAACCAGTTTTTATTCAGTGTCTTTGCTTCTTTCAACTAAGCTTAAAATATTTTTTGTTATTTTGCATTATTAATAATTGAATTTTGATTCAAATATACAAATCCCATCATAAAAAAACTTGTGATTAAAAATAACTAAGTAGACTTTTGTTTTATCTAACTTTATCATACTTTATTATAAAGTTTAATCTTTAAGATACACTCGCCATGAGTCTGCAGTTTGGCTATAAAACTGTAGTACGCTGTAAATATAATATCGATTTGTTTAGAAACTTTTTTTTTTTTTTGATAAAATTGTCTAATGACTACTCACATTATTTATTTTTATAACCAACCAGCCATAAAATACGTTCATTCAATTTTAAACAAAACTGCAAACAAATATAAACTATAAATTGTTTCCGTAAAACCGATGTCTGTTAGTTTAATTTGTCATAATTTTTTTAACGGAAATATTTTGCATCTCTTATTTATTTATTTATTTGTTTGTTTGTTTGTTTGTTTTTTGTATTAGTGCTACAGCAACATGAGCTTATTAGTTCAAAAATGTTTTCAACAATTTATCTCACGTTTTCAAAGAAATAAAACTAACAAAGCAACAAATAGTGATGCCTATTGAATATACTCGTAATCACTTAATAATATATGTTAGAAAGTTGCGTTTAAAATAGATTTATTTTATATTTGACAGCTTAATTGAAATTTTGTGGCTTGTTATAGGAATTCTTAATGAAATTAGAGCAACTGGACAATAAAGTTAAAATAATGATATTTTAAGTTTGTCTAAGACACTACAAAGTATTAGGTATGTATGTCTTGATTTAAAAAAAAATCTAAGTCGATTGAGCTAAGTCTGTGTAAAACCCTCTTACGTCCAAAACCTACAACTAAAATTAACAAGTTTCACATAAAAACGTTTATCATTGTCCTAAGCTGTTTGGTATTTAAAATCTGCAGAATCGAATGACAGCTTTTAAATAAGATTGATTTACGAAAATCACTTTAATATGCATAAATCTCTTATCAATATTGAAAATCAACAAATATGTTGTTCTGCGTAAACATTTCAACAAAGATTTTAAAGAGTATATTAAAATATATTTTTAGTTTTTCACACATACATATATAATTATAAACAAGTAAGAAAGTATAGTCGGTCAAGTCCGACCATATAATACCCTACACCCAGTATATATATAAAACAGTTTTTCAGAAATGGGCGCTATATGGGAGATATAACCTATTATGCACCGATCATCCAAAAATTTAGTGACATGACTTCCGTGAATATAAATATTATATGTGTTAAACTTTATCTCGATATAAATACTTTTAAAAGATTTATGGAGGTTAAAGAGAATTACGAAGAGGGTCTTACAGCGTAGACAGACGACAGCGTTAATTTGCATTAAAATCTCACTAATGTGAATTAAGATTTTACCCTGACAGACGACAGTTTTTGCATTTAGTAAACAGCTGTTTGTTTGTAAACAATTGTTTAATTGTGAAAAAATTTGTTTGGCATTTACATCGTAATCAAATGGAAAGAAAGCAGAAAATAAGATTAGCAGCTATGCTGTTGGTGAAAAATCAGAGTTAATTTGAATTAAGACGGCTAATGCAAATTAACTATGTCGTCTGTCTACGCTATTATATTGGAGCTTTGTTGTCACTTGTTCTCTTACAAAGATCATTCGATATGTCCCTATTTTGTCAAATTTCTACAAGACAAAATCAGCAAGTTATTAATAGCTTTTAAAAAATTTTACTCTGTTTAAGTTCGTTTCAAAAGTAAACCATTTCATTATAAATATTCCGATATATTGATAATAAACAAATACTTTAACTCTTTATTTCATAAACCTCTGCTAATCATTGCCATACCTTCTTCTACCCTTTCAGATCGACGATATCCTTTTGACTTTGAGTTTAAGCGAACACCGCAACACCTTGACTCGCAATCTTTCGGGCGGTCAAAAGAAACGTCTTTCCATTGCCTTGGAATTGGTTAGCAATCCACCCATCATGTTCTTCGATGAGCCCACATCGGGTCTTGACAGTTCCACTTGTTTCCAGTGCATCAATCTATTGAAAATGTTGGCCGAAGGCGGTCGCACCATTATCTGTACTATACATCAGCCCTCGGCTCGTCTCTTTGAAATGTTCGATCACTTGTATACTCTGGCCGATGGTCAGTGTGTGTATCAGGGTAGTACCAAACAATTAGTGCCTTTCTTGTCCACCTTGAATTTGGAGTGCCCCAGCTATCACAATCCTGCTAGTTACATTATTGAGGTGGCCTGCGGAGAACATGGTGATCACACCAGACGTTTAGTGGATGCCATTGATAATGGTAAAAAGGATATACGTACGTCGGCTGATTATGCTGGCCTGAAGGCACGCAATGATTTGCTAAAAGTACAAAATCTTAAGGCTATATTGGATAAGAATGATGTGGCCAATTCGACAAGTGGCAAATATGAGGATAATTTAACTTTAAACAATGGCATACTTAAGGGTAATTTGGTAAATGATATTTCCAAACAGTCAATGGAGCCGGTAGTGAGTACGAATGAGAAAGGTGATGCCATGATTGAGTTGGAAAAGACGGATAATTGTACGACTGCATTGTTGTCGGCGGAAATAACTTCTCCCGAACGTTATCCCACCTCACAATTTCATCAGTTTTGGATAGTGCTTAAGCGTACTTTACTATTCAGTTATCGCGATTGGGTAAGTGTGTAGGAGAGTTCATTCATCCGGTTGTTTTTAGTAAACATTTTGTTTTTCTTTCTCTAGACTCTTATGTATTTGCGTTTGTTTGCTCATTTATTGGTTGGTTTCCTGATAGGTGCTCTCTATTATGATATCGGTAATGATGGTGCTAAGGTTTTAAGTAATTTGGGTTTCCTGTTCTTCAACATGTTGTTCTTAATGTACACTTCCATGACAATTACGATTTTATCATGTAAGTATGCCAAAAGCGAAAAAACCTTATCATAGGAAACGAAAAGAATGTTGTGGAACTTAGGAAATTTGTATGAATATGGAAATATTTTTCATTTTTCCCAACTACTTTTTAAAATGAGCTAAACACTTTTGATAAAGTTTTCCTTTCATTCAATTTATTTGAAACTTTGTATTTAACTTATTTCCACAGTCCCTCTCGAAATGCCGGTGTTGCTGAAAGAGAACTTTAATCGATGGTATTCATTAAAGTCCTATTATTTGGCTATATCGGTAGCAGATATTCCATTCCAGGTAACTAACATTAACAAACATTATTTCTATTACCTTTCTGTCGGCGAACATTTAACATTCAAATATTTCTTCTTACTTCCAGACCATTTTCTGTATTATATACGTATCCATAGTTTACTACTTCACGTCACAACCTTGGGAGCTGATGCGTTTCTCCATGTTCTTGGGCGCCTGTTTGATGATCTCATTTGTAGCACAATCGGTGGGTTTGGTCGTAGGTGCCGCCATGAATGTACAAAACGGTGTCTTCTTGGCTCCGGTCATGTCAGTGCCCTTCTTACTGTTCTCCGGTTTCTTTGTGTCATTTGATGCTATACCCGTGTACCTCAGATGGATCACATATTTGTCTTACATAAGATACGGTTTCGAAGGTACGGCCTTGGCCACCTACGGTTTCGGTCGCGAGAAACTCAAGTGCTTCCAAACCTACTGTCATTTCAAATCGCCCATGACCACTTTGGAGGAATTGGACATGGTTAATGCTGACTATACTTTGGATATAGCGGCTTTGGTTTTTATATTTGTAGTCTTAAGAGTGTCGGCTTTTCTATTCTTGAAATGGAAGTTGAAGACAGCTCGTTAATACTATTTAACGTACAAGAATTTAAAAGAAATTTAAGAAAATTATTTTTTAATTGTTTAAATTAATTAAAAAGGGAAGTCGTAAAGATTTCCCTATAATTTTTTGTTTAGTTTGTTTTTCTAGTTTTTAAGTATAATTCTTGCTATGCGATTATGAAAAGAAAACAAAAACGTGATTTAATTGTTATTTTTTAAATAAAATATAAAACAAAAAACTTTCGATGAACAAACAACATTTTTTTATTTACCTATATTTGAAATATTAACGAATAAGAAAAGTGTATTAAGTTATTTAAACGAAACAAAAATTTGTGTTACCAAAAACAAAAAAAAAAAGAAAAGCTAAATAAAATAAAATGCCAAATTATGCCCTAAGCTAAAATACAAAAGAACACAATGAGTTTAATGAACAGCATTTGTTAAAATAAGGAAAACAGTTTGGAGTTTTTAGTTGTTATAACGCAATTTCTGTTGTAACAAACAAGGAAAACAGGTTTTCATGTAGTTATTCAGTAGAGCCAACCAACTTCTATTGTAGAAACCATAATGATGCATCCAAACTCATTGTGTTTTATTTATTCAAACTTAACTTAAGCTACTCCATTTACATTGTCAATATGGCTTATTTATTAAAAACAATATACATACTTTTATACCAAAACAAAATTACTAATAAATAAATCAATATATCAATATACAACATTGAATTATTCTTTTTTATTTACATTTAAGTAACATTTGGTAGACAGTTTTAATTTCTTATATTTTTTATAAAACTATTTTAATATAATAATAATAACAATAATAACGTGATGTTTTAGGGAATTGTTTAATATTAATTTTGATTTGATATACGATTTACATAAAAGAAAATTTAAAATGAATATACAATTTTTATAAGACACAATAATCTTTAAAATATATTTCAATTGTAAATTTAATTTAGTTGTATTAAACAAAAATTTGTTTGTAGTATTGTATACTCTACTCTTTTTATTATGAAAATAAATGTATAATTTGTGGATATAAAAATTTTTGAAAGTAAAGTGTATTTTTAGTTAGGAAAATAATATAAATGATTATGGTAAGATTTAAATTTTTTTTTTTTTTGATTCACGATATTTTTAATTATTTTCAGTTAGAATCACACTATGTACAACTTGTAATCAAACTAAAAGTCCTAATTTGGAAACTGACACTCTATTAGACCAATTAGAACCCCTGTTGAAATTAATCACATTGATTTATTAGTTCAATTTGGACCATACACATGTGCTCCCCAATACTGGGGTATTTGAAATATACAGGTATCCTCACAAAATTCTGCAAATATCCTACCTATTTTCGAAAATATATTTTATGAAAGCCGATAGCCTATGTTGCTAGTGCTTTAATTTTAAGATTTTTTATAATTTTAATTGTAATTATATCAAAATAAATAAATCATATTTTATGATAAACTAGCTAAAACCCGGTGTGCTTCGCTACCCGTATTTTTTAAAATTAACTTTGTATGGGAGGTACCACGCCCACTTAAAATTTCCAAAAAAAAGTAGCCTATAGCTCCTTCCAGACATACAGAAATATACTGTGAAAATTTCAAGCAAATCGGTGATTTTTAAAATTAACTTTGTATGGGAGGTACCACGCCCACTTAAAATTTCCAAAAAAAAAGTAGCCTATAGCTCCTTCCAGACATACAGAAATATACTGTGAAAATTTCAAGCAAATCGGTTTAGCCGTTTAGCCGTCTATAGACTTCAAACTAATAATAATAAACATAACGACACACATTCACTTTTATATATATAGATACATCTTGCTTAAAGTTTTTTTCACATAAAAGGACAAATACATTTAGTTTAAAGTTTAAACTGTAGTCAAGAACGGCTCAATATTTCTGTAAGAAAACAAAATTTGGAGTAAATTCAATAATTTTCATGTAAAACTATTGTTTTTTAAACATAACTACCGTTTTTGTGTCAACAAATTTAATCAGTCGGAATCCTCGAAAATTCTACACTGCCAGGTTCAAGATAAAGCTTCCGAAAGGTACTATAAATGAAAAAAGTACTTAAGGAGATGGTAAACAAAAAAAAAAAACAGAAACTCGCTATTACAACGACAAAAACCTACCGCAATTAAAAAACTATAAAAGGGTCATGACAAAGTTTTAACAAAATTCAACAACTATCTTATTTATTTATTTATTTATTTATTTATTTATTTATTTGATAAATTCATTACGAAGGCAAAGAAAGCATTTGCTTGAAGAGGTGATGAAAAGTTTTCGGCTTCTTATTAGAAATCAAAGCTCTTCAGACAACTTATTCAATCTTCAAAAGTTGCAATGGATTAATATCGAAAAAATCAGGTAGATTTCTTCAACATAATTGAATTATAGCTTCGGTCAATCGAACAACATTGAGCTATTGCCAAAAGAATGTTAAAGCGTAGTGGTATTGTGTACTAAGAGTTTTTTTTCTGAATCCTTCCGAATTTAAACTATTTTTGTTGAAGTTTTGAATTAAGGTTAAGTGTTTCATATCTTCAAATCAGAGATTTCAAAACGACCAACAAATTTAGATACTATAATAATGTATTTAAAATCAACTACATATTTATTTTCCTAGCCTGTGAACTTCATGGGCAAAATTTCAAAAAATGTCGTAATTGTTATTTATTCCCAGCAAAAATTTCACTTACAAATTAATTTATAAAGAAATAAGAAATTAGGTATTATTTATGACCAATTTTGGATTTCTATTATTGTTTGGATATTATCCATACGGGCTAATTTCGGTCAATTATATTTTTCTTTTTAAATGATATAAATGAAATAATTTACTTCATCAATTTGCTCTACGTTTCGTCGATGTGGGTTTTCGACTTCTTCAGGAGCTATTTTATTAAGATAATTTATCTTATATTACATCATTTGTCATTATTAAAAATATATATTATAATTAAAACTGAAAACGGGACTAACACGACACCAAGTTAATTAAAATAATTGAATAAATAATTACAATTGTATAAATATGAAAATCTACAAGAACAAGTACTTCTTTTTGTTCGGGAGGTCCCAAAAGTAATCCGTTATAATTCTGCCACTTTTAACAAACAAAAATTAATAACTTATTTTTTCTTAGTTAAAAGTTTTATAAAACTAATTACAACAATATGTTATAGAATAAATAAACAAACTTAAGGAAACTTATTAAAAAATGATACTAGTAATGAATTATAATCATATTGTTACGAATTTATATGTCAATTTAAATTTAACGGTTTGTAACGATTGTTATCAACATACAGCATGTTTATCAATATTTGCATTAGTAGAAGTTTTTTTTTTTTTGTTTACAAACATTGTTGACTGTTAATAGCTGTTATTGACACTCAGTATGACAACATTAATTTTTAAAGGTCTAGAAGGCCGATTTTCTTCTCTAGATGCAGCCATAAATTACTAGAGGATGGCGCTATTGTGTAAATAGACTAGCATGGCCACTCAAGTCATCGTTGAGTGAACATCAAAGCGTTCTCAAACTGTAATTTAAGTGTGTTATTCAAACTCTTGACGCTTTTAAAAGGTAAAAACATAACAAATCTATTAAAAATTAAGAAAGTAAAGGCAAATATTTAGCGAAACCACTTGTTTTAGCACAAATTTCTTTGACGGTGTTTACTCTTACAAGAGTTTTGCAAGATCAAATAAAATAAAACTAAACCAAGTTTTTTTAAATATATAAAAAAGTTCAAATATACATATTTTATTTAGTGGTTATATGTTTTTCGGCAAATAATTGCCAAGTGTGGCCGTGTACCTTGAGTGAAGTTTTTGCTGGGATTGTTTGATTTTGGAGAATTGTTTTAAGTTTTGATTTTTCTGCATCGTAATCTGATTTCGCTTTTAAAGTTTTTGTCAACAAGAATAGCAAAGTAACAAATTTCATTGCGATAGGTTTATGAACCTTTTATCAGCCTCAGACCAAATGAGCATAAAGAGCACTTATTGCTTTTTTTTCTTGTTAGATTATTTGCAAAACTTGTTTACGAATTAAATTAATATTAAATTAATGTTTTTTTTAAGCTATAAACAAAACAAACATATATAAATCTAATACTGAACTTTGGTTTTGTATGCAAATATTTCAAAATTTAGAAAACACAAGTTTGTATTTAGATTAGCAATAATAAATAACAAAATAAATGCAAAAAACATTTTTAAATTTTCTTTATTAGTTATATTTTTATGCAATAAAAAGTGTATGAACAAGACAAAAACATTTACTCATTTGTTCTCCTCACTGTACGAGTATATAAATTCCAATTTTTTGTTTGATAAATTACGCATTGCTTTTATCGTAAATACATATGCTTTAAATCACAAAATATCTAACATCTAATAAAGTAAGTTCTTAAAAAAACGATTTTTATTTCTTGTTGCAGAAAAATAATTTTATTAAATACAAAAATCAGAGTTTGTTTATTTAAATAAGCAAAACATTAATGGAGCCCACTGTGCACTATTAGACAATATATTTCAAAAGTATTGCCTAGTTTATGGTGTTCAAAAGTTAATGATCATTGAATTGCAACAACATGGTTTACTGTCCTAAATGAACTTAAAGCCGCTGTAAAAAAAACAAAAAAAAATTCACACGTAGGTTTCTAGTCACTTTGCTAAAAACGCTTACTTAATTCGCAAGGGTTGAAGAAACTTTTTGACTAGTTTTTTAGCAACCAGTTTGCAAGTTTTGTAATGTTCCTTCTACTTTACTACTACTTTAATGTGCAACATGTGTGTGTCTAGCTATAATTATAGATACTTATACAGAAATTCGTATATAGAATTTTATTAAGAAAACTTACATACAGTATATGGAAATCGTTAGGTAACCAGAACGACATTTCACAAACGTAACTATCATACAAATGAACTTATTTTTAACAGTAGTTGCTACTAAAACCAATATTTTGCCTAGACGCTTATTGTTCACACAAAATACTGTTTGCTTTATTTTATGGGTTTGAAAACACAAATACGTTTATTAATATTTAAGAAAAACTTAAAAAATAAACTGAAATACATTTTCTCTTATTTAAGTCCGTGATTTTATAGATTCTAATCAACAAGTTTTCCCATACAGATGAACGTCAACAAATTTGTTCGTGTTCTTCTTGTGGGAAAACGTGTCGATATCGATAGTTTTCTATGTAATTTTTTAAAAATGGTGGACTTTTTATATGAAAATATCATTTTATTTATGGCAATCTTAGTTGTGGGTAAATGTTCTGGGTAATGGTGTTCGAACATAACATCTAGACACTAGATGTGTGTAAAGGTACGATCACACTTGGCAAATATTTGACGAAAAAGACAACCACTAAATATAACATATTTGAACTCGTTTATTAAAAACAAAAAAACTATGTAAGAGTAAACAACGTCAAACGAATTTGTGCTAAAACAAGTTGTTACGCTTTCTTGAGTAAATATTTGTCAAGTGTAACCGTACCTTAAGAATTGTTCGCCGAGTTAACAAATTTGTGTCTTAGCATGCGGCCTTAAACACCGAAAAGTGTAAAAGGTTTTGAAAGCTTGACCGGATTTTATTATCAAGAATTTTTCAATTTAACTAAACTGATTTTCTTTGCTGCATATTTTTAATTTTATCGATGTAATTAATATTAATACGAAAACGTGATTTGTTATTTGGTTACAATTCAGACGAATAGTCTACTTAAAAAAAATAAAACAATTATCCCAGCTTTGTGTTAAGCTTAGCAAAATATTCAATGACTCATCAAAGTTAGATTTTGTAATATAAAAGTACAATAGTATAAATATTTATTCTTAATATATTAATGTAGTTAAGTATTGTAACTATATAAATAAGAAAAATAGTATGAAGTAAAGTTCAAAATGTCAAAATAAACTCATAATGAATTATTGAAAAATTGTCATGTTCAGTTATTGACAAGTTAGCGTAGAGTTGAGTGAGAATTAGTGTATTAAATTATTCGATTAACCTAAATAAATACACGCATAATAAAAAAAATTTAAATATAGTATATTGATTTTTTTACTAGCTTTATTTAAAGAAATAACTGATATACATACCAAATATTTGCTATAGGAAGAGAATCATTAGAATTAATGGAAAGTTATGGTACCCTTGTACTAACAAATATTTTTCCGCCCAATTGTTATTGCAATTTTTATGACACTCCGATAATCTAGTATTCACTGAATATTGTACTACTTTACTTTATAATTTTCTTTTTTATATTCCAATTTGGCATCAATCATCCAATTTTTCAGGTACAACATATAAATAACCTTAGCTATTTCCAATTTAACTGTTTAGAAATTCAATTAACAACTAATATAAGTTTCATATATTTACATGTGTTACTTGATATTGAAACACGACTAATAGGTATTAAACATAATCTTTAATAATACAAAAGACATACATACATATAGCATAAAAAAGTCAATAAATCAAAATACAAACGCCAGTCATCTAAAAGCTTGTGTATTGCAAATTATTTCATATTATTTATTGTTTTTAATATTTTTTGTTAATTTGCTAAGAAAAACAGAGCTTTCGACATAGACTATAAATGTCTAGGTTTTTGAAAAACTTTATATTGATTCACAGATATTAAATCATCATATATGTATATGGCGTAATCATTCTTTGTCTGAATAATTTATATAATAATAGGTTTTATAAAAGAAAGATAGATAAATAATAACAGTATTATTTACTATTGTGTAAAAGAAGCATTTCCAAATATTTATAATAGGGGTTTGTCTTCAGGTGCCAAACTATCAGTCGATAAATACAATTATACAAGTAGATCAACTTAGAATTCTAGGTGTAATATTCGACAAAAGTTTTACCCTCAAAGAGCATTGTCTTCAATTAAGAAAAAGTTTGAATTCAAGACTTAATATTGTAAAACTCCTGACTTGTAAGCACTTTATGCTACACAGATCAACTCTAGCTTTTCCTATATATGGACGCTGCTTATACCCATATGAAAAATATTGAAACACCATACCACACAGCAATTAGATGCAGTGTTGGAGCTTTCCGTACTTAAAAACAAGTAACAAAGTATAGTCGGTCAAGTTCGACCATATAATAGCTTACACCTAGTATATGTATAAAACAATTTTTCTGAAATGGGCGCTATATGGGAGATATCACCTATTTTGGACCAAAATTTAGTGTCATGATTTATGGGCGTTACAAATATCAGCACAAATCCAATATACCCTCCCCACTATGGTGGTGTATGGTATAAATATATTAGCCGAAGCTGGAATGCCATCCATTGAAGACCATATTTTATTTCTTACATATAAGTTAATTCCAGAAGTAATGAGCTGCTGCAACAAAATTCTGTTAAAATTACTTAACCGAACTAAAACACCCAAATTTAAATCCACTTTAGTTAAGTGTATTGAGTTCGCAGAAAATATAGGCTTAACATTTCAACCAATATATATTAGAAACCCCTTTGAACAGCCCTGGCTGCTGGAAAATTCTACTTTTATTGAATCCATTAACACATTTCCAAAACCTTCAACTTCTCCACTGGTTTACAGACAAATCTTCTTCAAAACCTCAGCAATTATATACAACAACATAAATGAACGTTAATTTTCACCGTCGTGACGGCTCAAAATCCAAAAACTTTTTACCACTTTTCTGTGGTACATAGTGATGGTAAAGATATCAGTAGTAGCCTTCTTGATAATCATTGTTCCAATTTTACAGCTGAAACTGACATTCTTTCGAATGCCTTATATGGATATATGACTCTCCGTTAATTATAAGAAACAATTTAATCAAAAACACCTACAAACTTAAATTGTTATGGATTCCCTCTCATGTTGGTATTCCAGACAATCAATATGCAGATACGGCTGCCACTGAAGCAAAAATAGATCTTTACTTACCTTTTCTACATATGAACCTCTTGATATTTCAAACCTATGAAAAACTTAAAAATAGTAAATGGTCGGACTAACAACATGCCTACAAAGAATATAATCCCATGGGAATGAAGCCAAACTATCCAAAATTATGCCAGAAAGTTGTTACAAACGTATTGGTAGGAATGAAAATTGGTCACACTACATATAAATACTTACTCCCAGTATGCTCCCAGTATACTCAACATGTCAACGTAACTCACATACATGACGATGGCCCATCCTTCCGTAACACTACAAAAACCGACATTATGTCTAAAAAAAACTTGTCTGAGCATGAAATTGAACTAATCTATAAATTCATATTAGAAGTTGGCCTTCTGCATAAACTGTAACTGTATCTTATTTTGTTATTACTAATTTTATTTTTCGTTGTAAACAATATTTGCATATTAACAATAATTTAAAAATTTCGAGTCGAAAGCCTTGACTGCTAGTACTCTTCTAACTCTTAATTACTTAATTGTATTATTGTAATTAATAAATAAACGAATAATATTGTAGTTACTTTTTCACTGTGAATAAAATGCATTTCTTTAAATGGATGGAATTAAGTGTAATTAAGATACACAAACAATTACAAATCAATTAAAAATATTTACATTATTTTGTTTTTAAAACATTCTCCTTTATTTGATCAAATTAATAAATATAAAAAGTGTCGTATTTTACTACACTGCGCTCATATGCAATGTATAAAATATGATTATTATCAAAGAACTGTTCAAATAAACTAAACATAGTTGAAGTTATTCGGTGAAAAAAAAACAATCAGACGGAATATATTTGTACGAATATTGAACAATGAAAGTCAAAATAGAAAGAAAATCAACATAAATTCCTTGTAAATGCAACATTTTCGAAATCAATGATTGCAAAAATGTTAAAGCTTTTAAAACGTAATGTTAACCTTAAATACATATCATAACCCTACACCTTAACAAAAGTCATACAGCGGTTTCATAGAAACCAATATTGTCAGAATTAGTTTTAAAACCGACAAGAAAAAATGCTTTGGTGTCATAGAAACCAATGTTATTGGTTTTATGTTCGAACCAGAATTAATGTCGGTTTTAGGTGTCACAGAAACCAATGTTATCGGTTTTTTATTGGAAAAAGATAAACAAATTTTTCCACAGAACAAATTGTATCGTTATATGAAATGACTATTTATTCGTACAGAAATGGACTGAGTGGAAGAGCGAGGTAAAAAAAACTAGCTCAAAATAAGACAGAGTCTAGGGCAACTGGCGGTGGACCGCTTGCAAAGCATTCAATGACAACAACAGAAGAGACCATAGCACGGCTATGTGGCATTTCGCAGTTGGTGGAAGGTGTTTGCGGCGTAGCAGTTGGTCTCAATGAAGATGTAGATGCTGCATGTGAGAAAGAAGTGCCCTGTACATCTTCAAAACGGCCATTGTCTCCAATAACAAAAATGCTACAACTGCTGATGTCATTTTATTTTATTTATAAGCACTTATCACCTTTTAATTATTTGATATCAATTATTTTCACAAAAAACACTTTTACTGATATTTTCATGAAAAAATATAATATTTTGTCAATTTTCTGCAAAAAAGTAAAATAAAAAAATAATAAAAATGTAAACAACAGCTGTTTTGATATTGGTTTTATTTAAATTCGAAATTAACAAAACCAACTTGGTTTCGTGACACTAAATGAAACCAATATTGCTTTTAAAACCGACAATTAGCAAAACCAATATTGGTTTCTATGACACCCCTGATAAAATTTTTTAACTCAACCAACAATTTTGTGTCTGAACATGAATTTTTCTTATGCAGACAACTCTAACCGATGTTATGTACTTGTTTGTATGTAGTTGTCAGAACATTTGTTCGCATAACTATGTCTGCCATTAAATATAATTTTCACAGCTAAAAACCGCCATTTTAGAAAACTACAAAGAAAATTATGAACATGAATATCGATAAGTTTTACTCACACAAAATAATAAATTTATATCGGTATTTATTACTGCCAATGTGTTGTTCTTGTATGCACAAAATCATGTCCCCTGATTTAAACGAAATGTAAGCGAAAATGTTATTAAAATAAATTATGAAAACTTTCAAAGAAAATCTTACATTCAATAAATCAAAGTTCGAATGTAACCTAATATGACCGGCAAATGTGCCATATATTGACACAAGCCAAACTTAAGCAAGCAATTGCATATATTGACAAATTATCAATTTGTTCACTCAGCGAACAATAGCTTACCCGCACATGAATTTGCCTCGTAGTTGTTATGGTCTTGTTCGAATATATGTTGTTGTTAGAACATTTGTTCGCAAAATTAGGTCTGCATCAAATGTAATTTTCAACAACAAAAATAACGACATTTTAAAAATTACATAGAATATATAAACAGCAAGAAGTTTATGTCGTTAATTCATCCATGGTTTAGTTTCTATGCGCACAAAACGATAACTCGTCAAAACAAAATAAAGCTAAACTGTTATTAAACGAAACCAGGGGGGTTACTCTCTATTGCGATGCAAAAGCAAATTCGATGCGATAAGCATACAAATTGATACTCTTACGCATCGAATTTGCTTTCGCATAGCAAAAGAGATTGACCCCCCACGAACTTAGGAAGAAAATACCACCTTTAAAAAAGCAAAATCCAAGTCTCTCCAACAGCAACAGAAGAATACATGTGATAGCTGGTTTTCAAACCTATTGTACAATTGAATATTCAAATAGTACCGAACAGCAGAAAAGTGTTGCTATAAAACGGCCACGCATTATCTACGATAAAGTTTTTTACTAAATTCAATAATTGCATTTTTATGGGTGATGAAACGTAAATAAAAATGGACCTCAAACAAATGCGAAGAATTAAATTTTATGTTGTAGCGAAACGAGCGGATACCAAAATATCAATATATGAAAATTTATCAATTTGGTAAATAAATAGGCAAGCAATTACAGTTCTGATGGTCTGGCCAATCTTCATGAAGTAATGCTACCAATTCTTGGTCTTCAATCTTTTTTGGCTGGTCTGGGAGATATTTGTCTCTCGTATAAAAATCTGGTTGTTGTATAACACTTGGCTTCAGCTTCTGCTAATTCAACATTAAATCCATATGGTCACACTTGGATAGCCAGCCAGCCAGACGTACGGACGGACGGACAGCGTTAAATCGACTCAGAAAGCTTACTTTAAGGTGGGTGTTGGACCAATATTTATGGGTGTTATAAACATCAGCAATAATCCAATATACCATCCCCACTATGATGGGTATAAATATTTTTGATATCGTTTATTTATAAAAAAAAAACTTCGACAAGACACAACAAATATTTAGTCTTATTTTATTTGATGCTTTTTGATCATTCAAAACTCTAGTAAGAGAGTAAGCCACTTCAAACAAATTTGTGCTAAACAAAGTGGTTCTTCTTATTTAAGTAAATATTGGTCATGTGTGACCATACCTTAAGTATTTAAATTGTAGTAGTAAATTAAAAAGTATTTAATATAAAGAATTTTTAACAAACTAAGGAAAATTTCTTAAAAATTTCTAACAGTGCAACTAGAAAAGTGGTGTCTTCATTTAATAACTACTAAATGAAATTCGTATCAGGCATATATAAACGACTGGAGTGGATTATTTGAGCATACTCTGGTTGGTTTTCGCGTGTGTTTATTTGAAATGTTGTTTATAATACAAATTTTATCAAAAGACGCCCAAATGTTTTATAATTAAAAGTTAGCGCATTGTTAAACCCCATCTGCATACACAGAAAAAAATATTTCACATTTTTGTTCAATTAAACACTTAATTGTCTAAATTTTCAATTTCAATTAACTTTTTAATTGATTCAATTAAATGTTTAATTGAATCTTAAGCTCCGTTCAAAGAATGATGACAACTGCAAGAAAATTATAGAAAATACGCGGTTTATTTCACAATATCGCGTTTTTATTTATTTTGTTAGCATGCAACATTGTTTTAAGCTAACGGGACATTTTGCTTTGTTTATCAGGTGTTACCAGAAATTGTTAGCTTCTAATTCCCAATGAAAAACATAAATTCCCAAACATATCCCGTATCTATTCACATTATTCCAATTTTAAAATATTACTCGGTTTGTAAATCTTCCCGAGTAAAAATAGGTTATGTGTATAAAATATTTTATACTTACATATTTTTTCATATAATTGCTTTATAATTATTTATATTTATATATGACTAGGATATTATTAAGATAACTATATTAAAAGGTTTTTATAAGTGGCTTGTATTGTTAAAGAAACTAGTTTTTTTTTAATTCAACTTCCGTAATTTTTTTTATTGAAATTCAAATAGAGTCAAACTAAAATTGCTAAATCCCTTATTAAAATCTTTTATGTTTATGTTGAATTCCTAATTTGTTACCAATAAAGATCTGGCAGCACCGATCATTTAAAACGTGTTGAACCTGTTGCTTTGTTGAAGTCAGGGATGATAAATGAGAAACCAATATCGTACCAACGAACTTTTAAAATCGTACTTTTTCGACCTCAATAGTACTAAATAATTTTTTTACAATTTCTTTTAATTTTATTTTACTAGACAAAAATTTAATACAACAAAAACAAAAGGTACTTTAAATTCAGTGGTACATGTATAGTAAAGATAACAAAAAATAAATACATAAATACATACATGTTCATTAATTATACATATGTAGATAATTATGGGCATATAAAATATTAGTAATTTACATTCCAATAAATGAGATCAAATCTATACATTTTGATAACAAGCCAGTTGCTATATTAAAGTTGTAACAACAAAATCTATTCACAATATTCATTCAGTAAATAAGCGATGCCATTTAATATCAATTAAAAATATGTTTGGGTTTGGAAAATTTCGAAATAGTATCAAATGACAGGGGTACCATCGTACTTTTTAGTTTTGAATTGTACCAAAAAAAGTCGCCCAAACATATACTCACTCATATCTGCTAGTGTTGGAAGCAGCAAAAAAACAAACGACCGCAAATAATTGTACACTCAAATAATTTTTCAGTTGCCAAAATTAAAGACATTTTTTGGATATTTAGATAGACATTCCAAATTGTACTTGAAGAGGTGACAAAAGGGTTGTCCTTCAAATTTATTCATTTTGTATATTAAAAATTTTGGATTATTTGTTATATCTCCTACATTAATCCCGGTAGCTGTTAGAAGCCTATTTTTACATATGTTTTGTTATCCACAATTTTAGTATTTTTATTTGATTTGATTTTTTTTTGCAAAATTAAATTATAATTTATTTAATTATACATATTTATGTACATGTATTATTTTATTATTTAATATTATTTGTATATATTTTCTTTCGTTCTTAATTAGTTTATCATTAAATTTTAATATTAATAATTAAAAACGAAAGAAAATCTATACAAATAATATTAAATAATAAAATTATATATGTATGTAGGTACATAAACATAATGTATAATTAAATATTTTTTGGCGTACAATGCGATGACAAATCATACTTTATTAAACATTTTGCTTTGAGTGTACTCAAAAAATGTGCAGCGGGATCAGACAGCGAAACAGGTTTTAGTATACGTGTGTATGCAAGCGGTCGAGACTTTTTTATTTTCGTTTTTGTTTTCATAGAGAATTAAACTGAACAACGGTTTATTTTTGCCATACAAAACTCATTGTTCTAACACACTCAAATTATTTTTAGTTGTTTTTATACCAGTCTCGGCCGTTTGCTATACACGCGTGTATAGGAATAAAATTCTGTGTGCGAAAAATATAAAAATTATAAAATAATCAGTTATGTATTTTTCATTAAAATTATTAATTAATTAATTAATTTAAAGTTGCTACAAATTCTCTTTTTTACTTACACGTTGAAATTTTCTATAGAAAAAATATAAAAAATATTTCTAGTATCAGAACAAAATTACTCGTATATGTTGCAAATTCTAAGAAGTCCAACCACATCACGCGAAGAATTTGACATATATTGGCGGAAATGTGCTGCATATAGGTTTAAACAAATCTTTGAGTCCAAGAGCACATCTGATATATTTAACTTATGGCCACAATATACTAAACCATCTGGCTCCCAACTGGTAAGTGCTTCCTAAAAACATTCTTACTCAGACATTAAACTATTTCATTTTAGTAAAGTTTTTAAATTTTTCCTTTTTTCTGTGTTATTATTTTGCAGATTGATATAGATTTTATTTTAAAAACACCGAATGCCAAAAGCTTCCAAGACAGATGGCTACAATATGGCGAAACAGGCTAAAATATTTAAAAACGAAAATTTCGTGTTCATTCGTTGTCAAAAAATTGGCTCAAGCTGAATCCGTAAATGAAGGTAAGCACCATCTGCACACTTAATTGTTTTTTTATACTAAAAATCCTTTTTATCTTTGCAGAGTCTAAAATTTTATCCACTTTGTGGTACCTGCATAACATTTTTCCCCCCAACTTCGAAGTTATGCGGACTCAAGTGGCGCTAAATGCAAGAAAAAGTTTTCTGTGTTAGACTCACAACAGAGTTTTGCTATTTTAGCAGAGAATGTTGAAGATTTGGAGGCAAAGTTAAGCCTATTGAAGCTTCAAGGTCGCTCCATCCAACCAAAGCTACTTATTGTTGGAGAACTAGATGAAATTAAAAACATTTTTGTTTATTTAGATAATATAAGATATCCATTTGTAACATTTTATTAATTTTCGATTCTGTTTTCAATTAAAACTTTTAATTGATCCAATTAATATATTTATTAGTTTTTGGTTTTATTTTCAATTAAACTTTTTAATTGTTTGAAATTTTCGATACCGTTATTAATTAAAACCTTTTATTGATTCAATTAAAATATTTATCGATTTTTGATTTTATTTTCAATTAAACTTTTTAATTGCTTTAATTAAAAATTTAATTAATTTTTGATTTTATATTTAAACAAAATTTTTAATTGAGCCAATTAATATTTTAACTGGTTTTTTGATTTTATTTTCAGTTACAATTTTTAATTAATCCAATTAAAATTTTTAATTGATTTTTGTTTTCTTTTTTTAATTAATTATTTAATTAATGAAAAAGAAATCCAATTAAATTCATTTAATTGATATGAGCAATTCGGGTGTTGGTCTCAAATCAATTAAATTTTTAATTGATACTACAAATTTCTTAATTGAAATTCGTTTTTATTTTTTTCTGTGTACAAGTTTAATTTACTGCAAATAATTTAACAGGTTGTATTTCAGCATTTCTGGTCAATTAACTAGCTCTACAAAGTATTTATTTAAGTACATACATATTGAATCAGGTTTAATTTATTAATTACCGTTATTATAAAGCAAATATTCTTATTATCTATTAGTATTTAATTATTTGTGACACCGCTGAACTTAAAATATATAGAACTACGTAGATACGTAAAAATGCATTGCAGCAAACACGAATGAAACCAGTTGTTAAATCAGTAAATTTTCTTTAAGTTCATCTGGTTACAGATGAAAACTTGATTTGGCATAAAAACTATATAAATAAATGAATAATGACAAAAGTAATGCAAGAGAGAAACACAAAATGATTGTAAAAGTTTTCATAAATTTTGAAATGACTAACGACAGATTGTGTCTAAGCATGAGAATGAACCTAACAGTGAAACGGCATAAAAGGGGCAATGACTAATGTATTTTTAATAATAATGATTAAGGCGGCCGTAACGAATTATATTTGTCCCAACATTTTACAAATATTTATCGGAAAAAAACTTATATGTAAAAATAGAAGCATAAATAAATTAAGACGCCATAATAATAACAATTCAGCCATTGATAAAATAGATGAATAGTAGGGACGCCAACGGTTACAAGAATCCCAGGATTTGGGATTTCATTAATGAAAATTTCGGTATTCCGGGATTTTGGGTTTTTTGTTTTATATTAAAATAAATGGGTTATAAATCATAACAATTTATTTCAAAAAAGTTACCTATGTTAAATATAAATATGTTTGCAAACAAAAATTTGAAATTGATTAAAAGTTTAAAAACCAATAATAAATAAAAAAAAAAAACATAATAACATTATATTGAAAAGTTAGATTGACAAAAATAATATGGCATTTCGCCTTTCTATATTAATTTAAAAGCAACTAAATATTATTGATCGATAAAGTTTCTTAAAAATATTAGGGTATCTATGGCAGGGATGCAAAAGTTGGTACAATTGTACTCTTTTTTAGCACTATTTGAGAGTCTTATTGCATCCCTGATCTATAGTGAAAAAAATCTTGATTTAATTTTGTTACCAATATATAAAGCTGACTAAAAACATCGTTTGTAGACAAAATTGTTAGCAAATTCTTGTATTCTGATGGCATAAACAGTCCTTTCTCACCCTCCGAAACAAATAACTCTTATTTAATATTTTATTTCATACCATTACAGACATTATTAGATGTTGTGGGGGGGGGCTTTTACATATTTCAATTACATTCATTATTTCATTCCTTTCGCAATCAACGTTTTTAATTCATTTCTAATAACGAACATTTCTATCTCATTATCAAATTCACTCTTCAATTTTGGATTTTTTTTTTTAAATTTAAATCTTTCTTGATTTCTTGATTTTTTTTTATGAAGATATTTCACCAGATCACCTTTTGTTATATCTTTGAATATAAATAAAAGTGCAACAGCAGCAGAGATTCATATCACTGCGACACAGGGCTTTGTCTGTTACTATAACCGAATTTAAAATGACAACTATTTGTTTAAGTAAAACAAATTCTTCATCTGTTGAGCTTTTAAATCAATTAAAGCTTTTTGTATAGGAATTTCCAAATTCCGAAAACCGTAAACACATCAATCCAAAATTAATTTTAACTCTTTCACCTTTATTTCTTCAAAATAATTTTTTAAATTACGAACAATTATTATTTTTTTAGTTGAACTGTTAAATTTTTAAATTTTTGATCATTTTTAGTTAGGCTTGAGTTCATTAAATTTAATTTTCATTAAATTAATGTTTTTACTGAAGGTAGGAATTGTGTTTACAACATGAAATCTTATTAAAATTTTTTTGATATTTTTTTTTGGCTGAGCTGGGGATCGAAACTGGGTTGAATTTATATGTTTCAAGAATCACCATCATCTTTCATCAGAATTCTTTGAGTTCTAACCTCTGCACCACTGCGGTGCCTGCTTTTTAAATTTAAATTTTTTGTTGATGACCTTGTCAACAAATACTAGTTTTCGGGGTTTATTAATCCCGAAAAATCCCGGTATTGTCATCCCTAATGAATAGTGACATACAATATATGAGATGTGCCCGAATTTATTTGTATTATAATAAAAAAAAACAAGCATTAATTTTTCAATTAAATTTATTTATTTAGTTTTTTTTTGTTTATTTTAATTAAAATTGTTTATTAAATGTTATTATTTCAAACTAAATCCTTGATCAAAACCTAACATTCAAAATCGTTTATTGCCATTTATAGGGTGCAGAATAAGATATACATACATAGTATGTATGCGATTATTTTTGTTATTTCATTGTTTTTCTAAATTCCCATTACATTTATGAATAACAATAGATAAGTAACTCTGCGAAAATGAATAAAAGATATAATTTAAGTTATGTTTATTAAATAAGCTTAGTCATCTTTGTTATAAGTACCATACAAAGTCCATGCCATACCAAAGGAATGCAATAGTTCAGGCTTTTATTTATGCCATTTTCAATTATTTTTTATAAAAATGCAATTTAATTTATACTTTATTGTTAACTACGCCTTTTATGGGATTTTAAATTACTAATGAGTTTAAAAACTTGCAAGGAATTATTACATGAATCTAAAGGTTGGTATATGAATATCTACAAAGTTAGTAAACCCAAACTGTCAACAATTACTTCTTTCCAAAGTCCACATTTTAAATTTTCTTTTTTTTTTAACAGAAAATATATTATTTCAACGTTTTTCTTTCTTAGTAAATTTTCTTTTCGGCAACTAAACTTTGAGAGAAATGTTAAGCTGCACATTAAACAAGAGTCCACTGTTAATAATCAAGATTATACGAAAAGAGTTTCTGGAAAATGGTAAAATATTCACTTTGAGCTCTTTTTACAGTAGTAAAGCTTGTTTTAAGTAAAAAGTATTTTTTTTTTTAGTTTGAATTAAAGCAATAAATAACTTAAACTAGTTCAGTTTCCTAAATATTTTAAAAACATACAATTAGTGTGTAAAATTCAAGACATCTAAATATTACCACAATTCAAGTAGCATAAAAAGAGACTTCCTTTCTAAGTACTTTATACTTTTTATTCACATTTGTATATTTTTATTAAGTATTATTTAAGAATTCATCATGGAAATGCTCATATTGCCGCAATGTCTTCAAAATATTCAGGGGGGTTACTCTCTATTGCGATGCGAAAGCAAATTCGATGCGATAATCATACAAATTGATACTCTTACGCATCGAATTTGCTTTCGCATCGCAATAGAGAATAACCCCCCTGAATAATTTGACGACATTTCAGCATTTCCTGCATCATGGATGTCATAGTGGTCGTAAAGGTGTTCATAGTTTGGACAAGTGTCTGCAATGTAGTTTCTAGAGTGTTAATATTAGGCTCGTAATATTGTGATTTAGGTTCCTGCTCCAAACCTGGCATATTAGATTTAACCACGTTTGCGTAAGAAACTTGTCTAGAACTAGGCGCATTTATATGACTAGTGGACCGTAACAATTGAGGGAAATTGTCACTCGATGCAAAATTAGGCATCAGGTAATACTGACGTCTTGTTGGTTCTTATGCCTTTCAAATGAGTGTAAATTGGACAACCTCTATAATTTGCGGTATGATTACCTCCGCAGTTACTGCATTTTTTGATTTTTGAGTCAGTTGTCGACTTATCGCATTGAGCAGTTGCATGTAGCTCCCCACACGCAACACAAACTGTCGGCAATTTACAATACGCTTTGGTATGACCAAATTCTTGACAGTTAAGACACTGAATCATAGAAACCGATAATGTCGACTTTTCAAAGAAATTCAGGCATGTGATGGAAATCGAAAACGAATGAGTTTTAGAAGTAAATTTTTTCGTAATATTTCTGTATTGAAAAACTATATAAATATATTGGGCTACTAAAAAGAATCTTAAAACAAAAATTTTAAAAATTAGATTATAAATGCATTAAAATGTATTTCCAAAACTGATTCGTTTTTGATTTCGATTTCCATCACATGCCTAATTGTCAACGATTTTGTCTATTTTGATTTTTCATCGTGAGCTGACCTTGGTACGTGTATTAATTTCTTTAACATAATAACAGTAATTGTGTTTAAAAAGTCACTCACTGAAAATAAACGAAAGTATTGCACACAGGTTTCTAAAACAAGCTCTGAAGTGTGGCCAGATTTTATGTGAATAATACTTAATTAGAACTTGTAGCGGGATTAGTATTTAAAGAGTCTCCAATCATATTTTTATAGGTTTTTTTTTTGTAAGAAGCTTGTGTATATTTCAAAAAAAACTAACAATTAACAAACATATAGTAATTTATAACTAACACATATATTGTGAACTTTTCATTTGTCAAATGCAACGGCCAAATGCTGCATTTGACAAAATTTCAAAGAAGAGAGTGTTATGACATGGATTTTACTGAAGGAAAACATAAATTAAAAAAAAAACCCTACATTTGTATGCCTCACTTACCAAATAGATTAACTCCATTTTTTTAATATTTGTAATTATAAATGTCTTTGTATGTATTAATTAATTCTAATATATTACTTTATATTTTTTGAAGTTAATCTCTAGCAAGTTTACCAATACATACTTTGAAAACGTATAAAAATATATAACTAAAATTGTTTGTTTAGTTTTAGTTCATATTAACCTCCAGTATCAAATTGTACATTGCAGTACTATTTAAACACAACTGCGTAATGTTATCAGCAATTTTTTTTTTAACAACAACTTTCATTTGCACAAGTATTATACATATTGAATTCTTTAAGATGATACTATTTTTTGTTATTCTTAGATAAAAAACTGTTGACGCAGTTGACGTAATTTTATGCTACGTCATTTTAAGCAAATTTGTTTTTCAAAATTAGACGTGCTAATTTCAAGCTAAAAATAAAGTAATTAAGAGGCTCATAAGTGTGTAATTATAATTATTTGCAACATGTGTTTATGTTGGTAATCTATGAAAAATATAAACATAATATTAAAAGTGTCATTTAATAACAATGAATCGAAATAGTAATAATACAATTATAGAGGCTTAAAAATGACAAAAAAATTTAGTGTGTTAAAATATCCAAAGTCCTTGCAAACCCATAAACCAAAATACCCATTCTCAGTTTTAAAATATTTTTATTGCCTTCTTATCTTTAGTAACTTTTTACTTCTACATTATTTTTAAGTCTTTAGACACCAGCATTATATTATTATATGTATTACCATTTCTGAATTGAGGTAGGTTTGTAGCTAAAAACATAGATCTTCAAGCATATATATTGTCACTTGACTTCTGGTTAGTTATAAAAACTACTATTTATTAAAATAATCATTTAAAAATGTTTTTTCAGTTTTGGTTAAAAAAAATCCATAAATGATGGGGATTATAACTTTCTGAGGCGATATAATAATCTCAGAATATTTAGTTAGCATAATATTGTAGATCGCTGGCTGCTGTGAGCGATTCAGAACCAAGAACCATAGGTTTTAACATTTCTGTAGGAAACAAATATTCACCAGTCCCAATTCAGATCGCAATTTTCAATGGCACGCCAGATCGTAATTTTTTTACCCTTCAGATTTAATTCGTTGGAGTTTTTGTAGTCACAGATCTATCTGAAAAAGTTGTAGATTCTTGGATTTTATTCCATTTTATACGAATAGTTTTGTTTTGTAACTTACTAGCAAAATTGCTTAGCTAATCCATCCAAATCCAAAGAAAAGCCCTTAAATAGAAAAATGAAAATGTCTCATGCAGCAATCGAAATATTTTTCAACATATTTTTTCAACATATTTCGATTGCATGAAACCACTATAATATCATCAAATTTTCGAAAATATATGGTCCCAAAATCCACACCCACAAGTGATACATAATGTAGCTTTTATTTTTCACAATTCACAAACCCAATGTGAAACAGTATTATGTATAACAGTATTTTCTATAGAAAATCTTCCGTATAACAGTGTTTTCTATAGAAAATCTTCCGTATAACAGTATTTTCTATAGAAAATCTTTTGTACAACAGTATTTTCTGTAGAAAATCTTCCCTATAAGAGTATTTTCTATAAAAAATCTTTTGTATACCAGTATTTTCTATGGAATCTTTTGTATAACAATATTTTCTATAGAAATTCTTTTGTATAATAGCATTTATATTGAAAATCTTTTGTATAACAGGAATTCTTCCATACAGCAGTATTTTCTATAGAAAATCTTCTGTTTACCAGTATTTTATATGGAAAATCTTCTGTATAGCAGTATTTGCTATAGAAAATCTTCTGTACAACAGTCATGTCAATAAAAATTTTGTGTAGAACAGTATTTTCTATAGAAAATCTTCTGTATAACAGAATTATAGAATAATAATAATTATAATCCATGTATAGGTATTATAATTACAATCAATGTTCCATGTAATGTTTATGCCGGTAACTGGATTTAAGACAACATTAGATACAAACCAAACCCTCTTTGCTGAACTTAGTAATAAATTCAATTGTTTTTTTCATAGGTATAAAAATAAAAAATCTACATAACTCGTTCTTCGTAACAAATATTAATACAATATACAAACACAAGTGCATACAAAAATTTCCTTTGATCTAAATACATACATACTACGCTTCTACATACTGTAAGTAAAAGTATATTTTTATCTTAACTTTTATCTACGAAAAATATATAAGAAATAAAAGCGTATGATACAATGTTTACTCTGACTATTAACGCACACTCTTAAATTAATGTGTACTCATTCATTTATACGGAACTGAATAATTCTTTGTTTTCTGGGACATAGAGTCTAAAACGTAGCACAAGTATCAGTAACAATTTTTAACAAAAAAACAACTAAGAAAGTATAGTCGGTCAAGCCCGACCATATAATACTCTACACCCAGTATATATGTATGTAAAAGCAGTTTTTTAGAAATGGGCGTTATTGGGAGCTATGACTAAGAATGAACCGATCATCATAAAATTGAGTATATATATTTAAGACATATTTTTGTTAAATACTAATTCGATATCAACATTTTTAAAAGAACAATGATCTTTAAATTGATTTTCGGCAGTCACCCTTATATGGGAGCTGGTCAGTTATCTGCACAAAATTTTTAGATGATTCGACTTCAGGTACAACTTATTTGTAATAAAATTTGTTTGGATATATGAATAAAACAAACACTTATGACCGATAAAGCCCTATTTCAGGACAACATTTGTATGGGGCTAGGTGAAATAGACCAATTTCAACCAAATTACATTCCAACCGTTCTTGGATCGAAAATATAAAATGTGCTAAATTTTATGTAAATATCTTTAAAATTCCTCCCTGTACTCTGAGCACAAGGTTTTTATGGATAACCAGCCAGCAAGCCAGACGGAATGACGAACATAGTTAAATCGACTCAGGAGCGTAACGAACATCGCAAATCCAATATACCATCCATAATATGGTGGTGTAGGGTGTAAAAACGGCAACAGAATGTGGTCGATCTACTCGTTGTGTTCTACTCGTTGGGCTTATGTGTTTATTGAAGTACTTTTTTAACCCCCATATACAAAAACTCATACAAGCAACAACAAATCGCCCATCAGTGGATGAAATTCTTGTTTTTCGTTTTCAGTTTTAATTTGAATGTCGTAGTTGCAACAAGTTGAAGATCGAAACAAAAATAAATAAGTTGCCGCGTACAGAGAAACGTGTAGGATTTAAATTAAAAAAAAAAAATAAATACACAAGAGAAAGAAATACATGACAAATGGAAAAATATAACCAAAAGAAAATGAAGAAACGCTATAAAAACTTTAAAGATTTAGGTTAGAATGCCAGAGAAAATTTGTATTTATGAATGTTAAACTTATAGATACTTAGTTCATTCAACTGGAAGTGTCAGTGATAAAATACATAAAATCTATTTCACGTGTCTCTAAGTAAACATTCTAAATTAACTTGCAAACGTTAATAAGTTCACTTACATATTGTACAATATGCACTCATTTAAATGTATTGAAATAAAAACAGTTTTTTGCTAAAATAATAGTAGTAAAAGTGTATGAATAATTTTACTCTTATCACTAATCATTTACATAAATATAACTGGAAATATTGTTTTGAAAATATTAATAAAAAAAATAATAAACATTTAATTTAACTAACTAAAAATAAGAAATGATAAAAAATATTGACAACTATACAGTATTGTATAGCTAATATTGAGCCAAAAAACACACACATGAACTTGAGAAAGGAATTATATTGTTCCCTATTCTACACATAACAACCAGTAACCAGTACGTCTATAATGAAAAAAGAAAAACAAGAAAAATAAAAACCAAAACAACAACGAGAACGACAACAAAAACAAATAGTAATTAAATTAAAGCATTGACCCCTACAAGTTGTTCAAGTTAAGTTGCATGAGTTCTTTATCGAATTGTGCTCAAAGGTTTTGTTTACACTCAAATGTTTAGTAAACTGAAATTGTTTGAAGAGTGAGAGCAACTAAAAAGAAATTGTGAGCAGTGTTGCCACGACCAAAAAAAATTTGTAACCAAAATGTACAAAAAAGTAACCAAAAGCAAAAAAAAGTAACCAAAATTTTTATAGTATATTTAAAATTTTATTTTATTTATACTTCAGCTAAAAAATATATACATATGTAAAATATATATTAACCATTGCATTTCAGTTTGTATTCAGTCTTATAATTAGGTACAATTGAAAGAAAAAAATAATTTAGCAATAACAATATTAATAAAAACCAAATGTAATTAATTTCATTACATTTGTTACAAAATACTAGTAGATAAAGTTTAAGTAGATGAGCCTAAAAATCTGTCTTGAATGTTCTTAGATGATTTATCCATATAGCGAACGACTAGAACTAGTGTTTTTTTTTATGGATACGTCTGTTGTTTCGTCTACTATTAGCGAAAACTTTGTCGTTTTTAGTTTGGAAATTAAATTTGCTTTAGATTTACTTCCTAACATTTCTGTTAATTGAGTTGCTTTGCCTGCCACATTTAATGTGTTTCGCAATTTGAGAGTCGGGACAGCGCTCCTCTAATAAGCCTGGTAGATAGTCAGTCCATTAATGAAAAAGGCAAATTGTGGGAAATAAGAAACATTACTAATGTTAGCTCTGTTTGTTCTTGTTGAGAACTTGCAAATGTTATTTTTATTTTCCACATTTTGCTTATGAACACTTTTTTAGTGTGCTTTCGTAAGTAACTTACGTGATTTGGAATTTTTTTCACAGGCAGCGCAGAAACAACATCCATCTTTGTTTCTTAGCCACGGAAACTCATCCAACCACAATACACGGAATATTCTTTTCGGACTGTTTTTAATATCATTAAACAACAAAATATTATTTAAAAAAAGTTATTGAAATTGAATGAAAATATATGAAATGGCTCATATTTTCACCGTCAAAGAACTCTGTATACTGTTATTGCTGCCGCCTATTTAATACTACTGCTAGTACTGGTCATCATCACTTCCAGAAGATAACTCGGCATTATTAGTTTTACTTTGAGCAGCCTTTTTAAATAAAAATTTAATAAAAATAAAAATTGTGCTTAAAACCAATATTAATTTTTTTTAATTCGAAGTACATACTTATCCATTTTTTACGAAAGAAACCCAATCTTAACTATATAAAAAACACTTTATTATTAAAAAATTAAATAGCACGCTAATTTGTAAAAAGCTTTTTTGGTTTTCTGGTAAAAAACATAATTTATGAATGTTTATTAAGGTCCGTTCATGTCTAAAACAAAAGAAAAATTAACTTGTTCCGATGTCAAACATCAATATGAAAATGCATTTAGTAGCATGTTTTTAGATGGTTTTGTGAAGAACCTTTTACTCGTTCAACAATACAATGATTGTGTTGGGAAACAGGCATATATTTTTTTGTAATTCTGTGTTTAGTGTTTTATTTTTAAAAAACTTTTAAATTGTGGTAGTTTAGTTTATCACCAAAATTAGTGGTGTAAATTAAGTCAAAGTAAAAACAATGTAAAAAATTGTTACTTTTGTGTTAAAAAAAAGTAACCAAAACGGAAAAAAAGTACACAAGTACACATTGGAAATAAAAGTAACCAATTTTGGTTAAAAGTAACCAAAACGGCAACGCTGATTGTGAGTGTTTTTGTGTGAGTTATTTTTGTTAATTATAGTGCGTTTCTTGTTTATAAATACACTAGAATGTGGTTAATGTTTTGAATTATAACTTTCTCCGTGAGTGTTCTGTTTACAATAGGGTTCCCATTTCGATTTTACCACTGAAGAGTTGGGGG
Source organism: Bellardia pandia (assembly GCA_916048285.2). Taxonomy (NCBI): domain Eukaryota; kingdom Metazoa; phylum Arthropoda; class Insecta; order Diptera; family Calliphoridae; genus Bellardia; species Bellardia pandia. Next base: position 31,063,732 of record OU696530.1, read on the forward strand.
TATATTGATTGATTTTGACACTCCGTTTGACACATCGAAATATTAATCGCAGGCCGAAAAAAGTTATATATTTATACAGTGCACTCGGGAAAACGTCAACTAATTAAAACCGCGGGTGTTGACGTTCAACAAATTGTTGACGTTTACGAATGTAAAACTTTTAAATAAAAAACATATTGATAATGTGCTTTTAAACGTTTTTATTGATTATAAACTAAAATCAAACATAAACAATTTCAAAAAGAAAACCAAAAAGGCATTTAACCTGACTAGAACCATAGAAGACAACTAGAACCAAAAGAATACATTTTAAATCAGATCATATTTTTATATCTATGCATTTAAAAAAAATCTGTTATTTTTTTCTGCTGTTTTTTCTATCCAACACTTGGAAAACTTCTTTATTTCATAAAATTTTAGAGTAGGTAATGTAAAAAAAAGGTTGACGTTTTGGGATGTTGACGTTAACGAGCGTTGACGTTTTCCCGAGTGCACTGTATATCAAAATTTAAACTATTATCCGTAACAAAATAATATTAAAAAAGTACTTTTTTCGACCTCAAAAAATTCAAAATTTTAATTACTTTCATATTAGCTTTCACTTTTATTAAATAATTTTTAAGCTTGAGGTCACCTTTTGTTTTTTATAAAAGATTTTTTGTTTTTATATATAATTAATTCGATATTTCGATTTCCTTTGGAAATCTTCTTCAACAGTTATTTTATTTTAATATTTAAAAAATAACAAATTTTCCATGTGTAAATAAAATTGAAAAATATGTTTTACAAAAAAAATAATTTTAAATTTTCAATAATAACATTGAACAGTAAATAATTTGAACAGGAAGATAGGAATGATAACATTTTTTAAATACATAAATTGTGTTAATTTCTCCTATTCTTAACATTTATATTTGTTCAATAGGTGTCTATAATTTTGAGCTAAGTTTTCTGTGCCTTTTTTAAAATTTATTCTTTTTTCTGATGGTACATTATTGATATGTAACATTTCTAACATGTACATATCTTCGTTTTGTATGATTTTCTGTGTTTAAATAGCTATAGAAATCTGGATAGTGGTTAAAATTTCTACAATGGGTTGATGAAGCTGTTTTTTGTGTTGAATTATAATTTCTATATTTCTGGTCATGTCTATGCCCTGCTAATCTAGTTTTAAGTTTTGTCCCTGTTGTTTCTTTATATACATATGTTGTTACATTGTTCGTTATTATTACCACTACAAGGAATTTTATATACTAAATTTGACACATTTGTCCTTTCTAATCTATCTTTAGTTTTTGTGAATAATCTTCCCACGTTATTATTCACCTTATGTGCTATTTTGTACGTTGTTTTGTTATATATGTTTAAATGTTCCATTCTTTCTGAAAATCCAGGGATATATGATATTGACTTATAAGTTTTTGGTTCTGAAATTCTATTAATAATATATGATTTCTTTGTATTAAATTGTTTTATTAATCTGTAAATGAGTTCATTAGGAAAACTATTATCTTTTAATATTTTTCTAATTATTTCCTTATTTTTTTTATGAAATCTAATGTCACTAATTGTTAATATTCTATCTATAAGATTTTTAGCAGTGTTTATAATAATTCTTTTTGGGTGTTTTGAGAAATAATTTAAAATTCTTCCTGATGAAGTTGGTTTTTTTATACCAATCAAGTACTAAAATTTCCCCTTCTTGTAACTAATATGTCTAAATATGAAATTGAAGAATTTAATTCTTTTTCAATAGTAAATTTTATATTCTGATCAAATGAGTTGAATGTTGATAATAAAATATCAATTTTATTATCTTCAATTATACAAAATAAGTCATCTACATATTTTGTTAGTATTTTTGGTTTTATTGATAATTTTTCAATACATGTGTCTAATAATTTTTCCATTACAATATCTGCATTGGAAGTCCCTTTTTTGTGTATATATTTTACCATCATATTGGAAATACATATTGTCAACTATACAGAATTTTATGATTCGTAAGAATAAATTTTTATTAATATCAGTAAATTCGGAAATTTTCTTCCAATTTTCTTCTATAATTTGTATTGCTAGGTCAACTGGAATACTTGGGAATAATGAAACAACATCAAGTGATATTAATTTTTTATTATTTTTAATTGAAATATTTTTTAATTTATCTTTAAATTGTATTGAATTATTAACATTATATTTTGAATTTTCTGTTAAATCTTTAAGGATTTTAACAATATATTTGCATAGATTATGTGACGGTGAATTTATTGATGAACAAATTGGTCTTAATGGAAAATTTTCTTTGTGTATTTTAGGTAATCCATATAACCTGGGAGCTACAGCTATGGAAGTTTTTAGTTTATTTTTCTCTTTTGGTGTTATTATATTTAATTTAAAAAGTTCATCTATTAAATTATTATTAATTTTTGGATCTTTTTTTAAAATATTAAACGTTTCATTGTCGTTTAAAATGTTTTCAATTCTAGATATGTAATATATTTTATTGATTGCTGCTGTTGTGTTACCTTTATTTGCCCTTAAAATCATTATATCTCTATTCTTTTTTAGAAATGTTTGGCAATTTTTTACTTTATTTATTTTAAATCTATCTCTATTATTTAATGAAATATTGTTTACCGTTGTAAATTTTGACCTTGCAATTTCTCTTTCTTCTTTATTTTCTATAGTTTCTATAAAATCTTCTTCAGATATAATTTTTAACATTGGAAATATTTTTTGTTGAATTTTTTATAAATTTTGGTATAATTCCTTCATTTCGGCATTTGATCAAAAATGTTTTGAATCTGTTTATTAAAAAATATGTTTCTGTAAAACATATTTTTCAATTTTGTCAACCTCTTTCAAACTTATATCAAAATATTTATTTACCTATAGAAAATTTTTTATTTTTTAAATATTAAAATAAAATAACTCTTGAAGAAGATTTCCAAAGGAAATCAAAATATCGAATTAACTGCTTTTTGGCTAAAAATGTAAGTGATCACAGATTTTGCTATTATTTACCAAATTTTCCATAGAAAATTTAGTTATTCACATGATTTTCAACAGTTTTTCTTTTTTTCTTTTAACCCATTTTTTTATCTTTAAACCCACCACCCACCAAAAAGATGTGTTACAAGCGAAATGACAAACGTAGTATACCCTCCATCTTTTTTGGTGTTGGGTATAAAAATGTTACAATATTTAGAAAACATAATAAATACAGAAAACTAGATTTCTAATAAAAATATTTAAAATTTCTAATTATAGCCTATTTGACCTTTTTCATTAATATTTCAGTAATTATTCGCGGTATTTTTTTTTAATTAAAATAAAAAATATTAAAAAAATATTTAAACCAGCAAAACCATTTACACAAATAAAAAACTAACATCATGTAAGGCGACTATCGAGGTGTTTACCGAGGTATATAACTTCAAATTGTTGTGTTACTGCTTGATCATTGATATAAATAGGAGAGCATGATTGTCAACATAATATAAAGGTTATAGGGGAGGTGCCACACCTTTGAACAATGTTGATAAAATCTTCCCACTTCCGAAAATCACTTTAAAGAGCATAACTCACTCAAAAATTTTGGTATCCAAATAATATTTATGCAACTATACTTCATATACAAATAATACGGTGCAATTTTATTATGATCGGTCCATAATTAGTCGTAGCTGCCATATATGGCCCACTTCCGAAAATCACTTTAACGATCATAAATTTCTTATGAATGTTGGTAATCAAATATAATTCGACACTAATAAGTTTCTTACATGCAGATATGATGACACCAAATTTTATAATGGTCGGTCTGTAATTAGTCGAAACTCCCATATAAGACCCTTCCCGTAATCCACTTTAACCTCCCTTAATCTTTTAAAAGTATTTATATCAAGATAAAGTTTAACATACATATTATTTATATTCACAGAAATCATGACAATAAATTTTTGGATGATCAGGCCATAAAAAGTAATATCTCCAACATAGCGCACATATCTAAAAAAAACTGGTTGTAGGGTATTATATGGTCGGGCTTGACCGGCTATACTTTCTTACTTGTTTAGAGCATATTTTTGTTTGACTTGCTTATAAGTTTCTAATAAATCATGGAGTATTATAAAATCCGTAGCAACAAGTCTTATGAATGCCGAAAATGTTGTTTGATATTTTATCAGGATCAGTTCATTATGGGCTGTAGTCTCTATAAATATATAATAAATTATATATATATATATATATATAAACTTAAAAATATTCATATTAAATATATAATAAATTCGGAGTATTAGGGCGAGTTTCTAAAAGAAAACAGTTTGTCTGTATAATTTGATTTTAACTAAACACGATTTTTCTTTAGATATATGTATATTAAATTTAAGGTATATAAAATTCGTCATTGCCGACTAAAGCCCTCACGTTTTATTTACTAATCTATTAACAAAGTTACATTAAACAAAAATTTGTTTTCGATTTCCCATTTTTTAGAACTTTATCTCTTACCTAATTCACTGCTCCATCAAATTTATTTTTAAAACACTCGAAAAACATTCTGATAGTAATAGAATTCTAACACTCACATGTGTGTAGACGCTCAAATTGAAGCTCAATTTCCAGCTCAGTGCACAGAACACTAGTTTATAAAATGTATTAAGAAAAATTATAATAACAAAACAACAATATTCGACAAACATCAACATCATTCATTTCCACAATACAATAAACTCTGGCAGTCAATTTCATTCCATTACTCGATAACGAACATACGGGTACAAAAAGCGCGCTTTACACTTAATCGAATTAAATAAGTTTCAAAATAAAAAAATATCACACAGAATAAAAATAAAATTACCACACATTACGTACTGAAACAAATTTAGTCAATTTATATATTTAATCAACAAAAATCTATAAAAATACAACAAATTGTAAAATTTTGTTTATAATTCTAAAATAATTTATTATTGGTATTAAATCAAAAATATGGCGCAGATAATTTGTGTCTATTTCAAGAATTTCTCTAATAATAAAGATCATTTCACAGTTGAAAGAAATAAGTGATTATAAACGTATTTGTCATTGAAAATACTCGCCAATTGAAGTTCAAATAGGTGTTTTTTTTTTTTGTTTAAAATTAATAATTAAAATTATCAAGTATTACAAAAGTAATATCTAAGTTGTCAATTTCCTCGTTATTGCTTACTTATAGATGGTGGGTATTTCTCATATTTAAACATGTTTTATTAAATTATCAGCGATTTTTAAAATATTTTAAAAATTGTTTTCCTTAAAGGTTAAATAAAGAAAATTAATATGTCAAGAAAGTTTTATGTGAAAGTTTTTTAAATGGGAGTTTTAAGGTATAATATTATTTCTTTCGCCATTTTCTTTAGTAACTACCAACATATTTAAAAGACAGATCTCTAGAAACGGTCCCTACTCCCTGGGAATCGAACATGGATCCAGTTAAGCGTCGTCCTTTTCCTTTTATTTCTACTGTAATTATTCCCTTAAATTATTGATACTAGAAGTAAACGTTTATATATGAAACAAAATTCTGTTTCAAAAGAGAAAGAGAAATTTATAATGCAATTCTTACCAAGATTTCTGCATAGCAATTCTAAAAAATTTAATATTAACAATGACACATTTAAAACTTATTTTAGCGCATATAATTTAATTGGGGATGCATTAATAAGAACCAGTGCATCAGTAATTACACTTACAAGGTTATACAGACTATTGACTCAAAATATCAAATCAAAGGTTTATTAAATAACTACTCCTATGAAGAGCTAAAGTGGTGTAGAAAATAGATATTAGAAAATACAATTGATTGTCTAATAATAGGATTTTAGGAATTAAACAAATTGGATGATATATAGATGTTTTTATACAATCTGCACAGAAATCGTATATAAAAATTCGGCAATACTGAATATATCCTTTTTACTTGTTGTACTTATAGTTTTTAACGTTTAAATTCCAACCAATTTAAATTAAAATCACATTTATATAACTATATTTATTTTAAGTCAAAAGTTGTGTTTTACTTGACATATCAGTATTAGAAGCTTGTTACAAGGAATTCAATTTCGTTAAATTCTATTCAATATCATTAAAATACTCGTATTAGTAATTTACTGTAAAAAAATGCTGGATCTGTAAAAACAACATTTCGTAAAATTCGTAATTATTTCTATATATGTACATACATACATAATCGTCCTTCAAAAATCTCTATTAAAAATGTTGGCGATAAATTCAAGTTGACTGGCGCACAATGTGCCAGCACAAATTTGTTTTCGTAAGCGAAAAAACAAATATTCGTTAAAGAATCGTAACCTGCTGAACATTCACTTCGACTTACATATACTCGATTGATTGCTTTAAAAATAATTTCTTTAGACAAAGTCCAACACTGTCTGGATATATCAACAAGCTAAATTCTCGCATTTTAACTTCTAAAAATCAAAGAACCATGATTGGAAAGTCGTCTGAAGTCATGATTCTTAAAAAATTTTTTTATACCCCACACCACCATAGCGGGGTGCAGATATCGAAATAATATTCAACATAAAAATGTTTCATGTATACACAAAACATTTGATGATAATCGATCCATATAAGTCCAACTTCCGAAAATAACTTTAACGAGCATAACTCTTTTAAAATATTTGTTTCCAAATAAAATTCAATATAACTGTCTCATATACAGGGTGGGCCAAGTTTGACTGAATGATTTGAACTCTATTGGCATATTGTAGCCGTTGTGGTGCATCCCTCGGCAATAGTTCTTGGGCCAATTGAATTTTATATGGAAACATCTTCAGATCAACTTTTAGAATACGTCGTAGCGATGTTCTGGAGATGTTCAATTGAGTATTAAATTAAAAATGCAAAAGTTATAAGCATTTCAAATCAGTCAGTCCAAGTTGGCCCACCCTGTATATAGAAATCATGGCACCTAATTTTACAGCGATAGGTCCATAATTAGTCATAGCACCCATAAAGGCTCAATTTCGAAAATCCCTTTAATATGCATAAATATTTTAAAAGTATTTATATCAAGAAAGAATGTAACACAAACAATATATTTATGCACAGAAGTCATACTACTTAATTTTTGGATAATCGGTGCAGAATAGATCAAAACTCCCATATAGCACCCTTTTTTTAAAAAAACTTTTTACACATATACTGAGGGTAGAGTATTATAAGGTCGGGCTTGACTGTCTCTAATATCTTATTTGTTTTTATTTAGAAATAAAAGAACCGATCGATAATACACTGCGTTGCATAACTATAAATACATAAACCTTTTCTTAATTTTATAAGTTAAATGCAAAGTATAACGTTTTAACATACATTATGTGAAACAAAGAAAACATAAAGCAGTTAATTAGTGTTTCATAACTATAAATACACTGAAATTAAACTAATTTAAAATACAAATAATTTCATAATGTCAGTTTTCAGCATAAATTCAACAGTTTAATAATCCTTTAATATTCTCAATAGGGTCCTGATCTGTAGAACTTGCGGGCCATTTAAGTACATTTATATTTTTCTAAAAATGGCAGTAATTTCTCATAATTTAATTTTGGTGCTTGCAAACGCCAAATCATTAATTTTCGGAAATGGACTTTATAGGGGGGCTACGAATAAATATGGACAGATTATAATGAAATTTGGTACGACGATTTATATGTATATATGAAATATTTGTGTTAAATTTTAACGTGATTTTTTTTATAAGAGACTGAGGTTATGTCAAAATATAAACCGATGCAAAAAAAAATAACGTTTTGAGATTTCTCGTAGCATGAAACTTATTTTTGCTGAATATTTTATATAGATACTGTTTTTCTATAGACATTTATGTATCATAAAGCCATACTCCGGGAAAACATTTGTATGGGAAATATAAAGAATCGTGGACTGATTTCTATCATTTTCAAAAGAACTTGCCCTTCTATAATAAAAATAAAGTGTGGAGATGTGTACTGAACCGATTTTACCCATTTTTAATACAAAACATTTCGGTGGATCAAAGAGGGTTTGATAAGAATTTCATAGTTTATGTCTTTTTTCGAAGCTCTATGGATGGACATGGCTACATCGTCTTAGAATCTTATAAGGACCCAGTAACTTTCAATAATGTATTAATAAATATTTGTTGTGTGTAGAAATTCTTATCTTTTTTTTCCTTTTTGTAATTTTGTTGACAAAATTTAACCTAATTCTTAAAAAATGTGACACGTTTTTAGAAAATGTTGTAACTTTACAAAAAATAGCACAAATTAAGTGTAATTATTGTAATGCAACACAGTGTATGTTGGCAGAATCAAAATTATATTTTGATTTGATACATTTTGTGTTTAAACAAATAATATTTAAACATATAAAATTACACTTTCAATTGCAAATGTGATCTTAATTATACATATGTTAATTTGACTTTAGACAATTCTACTTTATGTACGACTTGACGAAGAGAAAAACTTAATCTCTTCTTTTATTTAAAACATATACTTATTTGAACAAAAAAAATAAAAATCTAATAATTTCAATACCCTACTATGTCATATGTATTTTACAGAAATTAGTTACTTATAAGTATTGAAATACATAATTACTCCATTTACTTTCTAAGAACAATTGAGCTGCTAAAAACGTTACACTAAATGTAGGTCAAAATTTTATTTTAACCCAATTAACAATATAAACATAACCTCATACACTCCATGAATTTTATGTAGATGGTCATATACGTAACAACAAGGTTAGTTATTTTAAAAAAAACAATGTAAATGATAGTTTACACATTTTTTATGCTGTCATTAATGGCAACATCATTTAACACTAAATTAAGTGTTACTGTTTTCTACCAGTAGTTTTAGTAGTTTTAACGGTTACGCGAATATGTATAAAATAGGAATAAAAATGTGCTACTGTTTAAAATTAGGGCAATTATAGGCTTTTTACACCCTACACCATAATAATAGTATCCATCTGTGACATTCACTTGGCAGACTGCAATTTATATGTCTTTATGTCATTTGCTCTTTGTAAGGCAGAAATAAGTCATTTGGTTACTTTATGCACCCCAGGTAATCTGGCGGAAAGTCAATCACCACTCTAGTGTTTCTAGAGTTATAAAGAGTGTAGTCACTTGAATTTTTTTGTACTGCACTTTAGATATTTTGTTTTTTTTTGCAACCAAAAGTAGTCTATAGGAGATTTAAATTTTTGTAATTAGTGGTGAAATTTGCATTCATTTTAATCCAGTTTTTAAATGATCACCCTTCAGTGTTACAAACAAACTTTTATACCAATTATACTCAGTGTAAAGTCATTATACTGTACGTTATTTGTAAAATTTATGTGCAAAATTATCACAATAAAACGCAAATGGGATAATTAAATTTAATTAAAGTCAGTTTTAACACATTACTTTTTATTGCTCATTTGATATTTGATTGTCAGACTGCAGACAAGTAAAGTGGTGTGAAAATTTGTTTATTTAAATAAACAGGTAAACAAATGAAATTTGTAACAGTTCAAATTTTCTGTAAAAGATTATTGACTTAAAGGCTTTATAGCTGTGCAATTATGCGAGGGTCTTTTAGGTTGAAATAAGCTAACAAGATAAAACACTTAAATATGAAAGCACAAACAATTTATATTTTTAAAAACATAAAATTAATAGGTTTTAAAGGAAAATATTTGAATTAATACGCTGAAATTTTTAAATATTCTTACAGTTAATTCTGTTTTCAATATTTTAATAACTTATCAACTCCCCAAACAAATGCTAAAAAGTAATAAAATCTAAACAAACTAAAATTACCCGTCTACTGTTCTAGTTTTACTACAGTGTAATTTTGGTGTTTTTGTTTTGTTTCTTGATTTTAATTGACACCAGCAAGCAATAAGTCTAAAGTTTCCAACATTAAGACTGCCTATAAATATTTAAAGTTGTTATTGTTTGTTATCGTTTCTTTTTAATCCACTGTATAAATTTGAATTAATGTAGGTTTTTATATGTATAATACAATTGTATTAAGCTGACAGAGTAATAGATAGAAATGAAAAACACTTAAATGATAAGAAAGTCTTTATTAGTTATATATATATATTAAACTTGAGAATACAATATTTGTGTAAATACATGCCACACAAAGAGAAGCTAAGTTTTTGTTTAAAGTTTTTATGACATCTCACTAAAAACACTATTTTGTAAAATTTGACAAATTAATCATGGATTTCCGTAGCGGCTTATAATTTTACTTCATAAAACGTGAAAATTACTTTTTCCCCATAAGCTAAGGTCATACCTACCGCTCATATCTATTCAGTTACAAAAATAATAAAGTATTGTCGATCAAGCCCGACCATATAATACCCTACACCCAGTATATGTCAAAGAACAGAAATTTGCGAATTTTTGTATGTTCAATTTTATGTTGATATAAACACTTTTAAAAGGAGCAGGGTCTTATATAGAAGTTTTGACTAATTATGGACCGACCGTTATAAAGGTATTATGATTTCTATATATGTATATGTAAAATATTTATGTTGAATATTATTAAGTCATTTATAAAAGTGTTATGATCTTTAATGTAATTTCCGGATGCAGACCTTATATGGAAGTTAACGTAACTTAACCATATTACGGTTACCTTAATCATATAAATAATTACAGTGACCATAACATTGTTGAAAAACTTGTAAAAATGTTGACATTGTTGTGGTAAACATCTAGAACTATATTTTTTCTCTGTGTGTATAATGTCTACAACAGACGTACAGAATTTAGTAAGGCCCAGAATATATGTACATATTTATATACTTTTTTTGTTTTAGATGCACTCATTTAGATATTACAAACAGAATGAAAAACTTAATATACCACCCATATTTCTGATGGTGGGTATAAAAAACCAACTTATTTACAACTTTTTAATGATGTAAAAATGCTAAACTAAAACTAATTAGTAAATAAATATATTTTTAAGATGAGTATTTTACTTTTTATGGAAAAATACTTTCAAACTATTGCAAAGTTAGCACTTATTTTCAAAATTCGTATTAATTACAAATTAATACAAAGACGCTCTTAATCATATATATTTACAGATAGTGTTAGGTACTAATACGGAAGGCATCATAAGTTAATATTTATAAAAAATTATATTGTATGACAATTGCAAACTTAACAACATCATTAAATAAATATTTAGCAGTTTGTTGAGATCTTTAAAATACCTACTTCAAACTTATAAATAGAAAACCAATGTCATTTTATAATTATAAAAAAAATAAAATTGTAATGATAGGAAGTTACCTATTTTAAATTTGGTATTATATTAATGCAAACCCAAAAACTATTTTCACCTAATAATTATTTTTTAACCAGATATCTGGCTACGATTTGATTTTCTTGTTCACACTTTTTAATATTTAGAATATATCAGGATCGGGAGGTTATTTAGGTGGAAGATATTTAACATTCGGCACATCCGTACACATCACTCTAACTTGTTTTTATTTGCATTACGGCGAATAAGTAATAAATTTTCTATTTAACATGAATGTGTATAAAAACTTTGTTAATTTCTAATTAATAATAAAAAAAAACACAAAAATTATATTTAATAATATTCCTCTACTCGTCAAAATCTATTAATCATTAATTGTTTGTACAAAATTGAAATATTACACAGATGCTAAACTGCTAATTTTCAATAGTTGACGGTTTGATTGAATAACAATAACAATTGTTGACACGCTACATCAATTTAATAGCAATGAATCACGCAATATGAGAATATAAATCAAAATTCTATTAATCTATTTACTAACTTTTAATTATGGTTAATTAAAGTTGTTAAAAAAAAAGAATCTGGTACAAAGTTTATAGATCAATTCATTTCTTGCTGTAATCAGGAGAGGAAAACAAAGCGAACTAAAGTTAAGGTACGGTCAGACTTGGCAAATAATTGCCGAGAAAGACATAATCACTAAATAAAATATTTTTGAACACGTTTATTATTAAAAAACTTCGTGTATTTAGGACAAGACACAACAAATACTTAGTCTTATTTTATTTGATGCTGTTCGATTTTGCAAAACTCTTGTAAGGATAAACAACGTCAAACAAACTTGTGCTAAAACAAGTGGTTACGCTTTTTTGACTAAATATTTGCCATGTGTGACCATACCTTTAGTTAGATATTGTCCTCTTAGTAATTCTTGCATTTATCGTGCTGTGACCCCTAACTATGACTTTACAGGTTGGTCTCTTCTGCCGTTATTGGTTGCTAACATTCAATTAATTCTCTCTCGGTTTACTACATTTCATTCCTATGTTTTATACTTGTCAAAACTGATAACTATGATGTTTTAAAAATATTCAATTCAAATGATCATTGACTTGCAACATTTTCAGTGTTAACCAGTTCATTGGTTACATACAACATTTTCTCAATAAATTTTTATTTGGAAACAGTGTTCAAAGTAAAATAAAAGCCAATTTTAATTACTTTTATTTTCTAGTTTCAAATAGTCAATAGTATTATTTTGTTATAAACAATATGTGAACGTTTCTACGTAAAGAAATCTACAAATAAGCCATTTTTTTGTTTCGTATTAACTAAACAATAATATGTATGAACAAGAAAAAAAATCTAAGCAACGTATACAATTATTTAATAAATAATTTTGTTTATAAATAATAGCAATTAATTATTAATAAATTCTATTTAATGAACTTTTATTAATTTGCACAAACAAAAGTAAGAAAGTAAAGTGTTAATTAGTTTTTATGAACTTATGTATGAATCATTATCACTTAAAGTGAAATAATGTTTAACAATTTTAATATGTGTTTAAATCTATAAATATATTTAATGAATATTAGATAAAATATATACTTTTGTTTACATGTTAATGTCACTGTCATTGGCGCTAAGATAAACATTCAATTAACAATGTTATAAACAGATGTTTGATTTGTTTTAATGAAATACTTACTAACCAGAGATGGAAAGTTGATACAAACGCACTTTTATGATGAAATTTTTTATAGAAAATCTTTTTTGTATAACAGTATTTTCTATAGAAAACCACCTATGTATAACAGTATTTTGTATAGAAAATCATCTGTGTATAACAGTATTTTCAATAGAAAATAAACCTTCTGTATATCAGTATTTTCTATAGAACATTTTGTGTATAACAGTACTTTCTATAGAAAATCTTGTGTAGAACAGTATTTTCTATAGAACATTTTGTGTATAACAGTATTTTCTTTAAAAAACCTTCTGTATTTTTTTATAGAAAATTTTGTGTATAACATTAACTAATATTTATAATATGGTTTAAAGTCCTCTAATATAACCGGTGAATCAAGTAGAGATACTTTTTTCAATAACCTTTTTTTGACAGATCACGTGTGAGTCGTGTAATGCTGTCATGTTATTTTTGTTTAGTATTGTATGGCATTTCATAATAGAAAGACTTACGCCTGAACAACGTTTACAAATCGTTCAACTTTATTACGAAAATTCACGTTCTGTAAGGAATGTGTTTCGTGCACTTCACTCAACTTATGGTCAACATAATCGGCCTACTGAGCGTACTATTCACAAGATCATCACCCATTTTGAGATCCAGCATTCAGTATTGGATAATATTCGACGGAACATCCAGCACGATGTACACAAAGACCGTGGAGAGTCGATTCGGCGCCGTTCGCTGCAACTCGGACTGACGTATGGAACAATTTGATCTTAAATTGACTTCCCACATATCGCATCAATCAATTTATTTATTGAGAGAACACTTCGGTGAGCACATAATTTCACGTTTTGGGCCGGTCGATTGGCCACCAAGATCGTGTAATATCACACTGTTAGACTTTTTTCTGTGAGGATATGTAAAGCCTAAAGTTTATGCAGACAACCCCGCTTCGATTCAGGCCTTGGAGGAAAACATCATGCGTGTGATTCGCCAGTTGCCAGTCCAAATGCTCGAACGAGTCATCGAAAAATGGACTCAACGGATCATCTGCGACGTAGCAACGGTGAACATTTGATAGACATAATCTTCAAAAAATAAATGCCAAAAAATTTTCTTTCAAATGATAACAAACATTCCCTATTAAATTAAATCGAAATATGAAATATGAGAAACCATTATTTTTATTCAGGCTCCCACCACCAAAAAGATGATGGGTATATTAAGTTTGTCATTCCGTTCGGAAATATTGGTCGTAGAAGCAAAAGTCTATATATTCTGGGTCCTTATAAGATTTTAAGACAATCTAGCCAACTAGTACGTCCATCTGTCCGTCTGTTGAAGGCACGATAGAGCTTCGAAAAAATACATAGAGCAATGAAATTTTTAACAAACATTATTTGTTCCACCGGATTGTTTGGTACTGTAAATGAGTAAAATTGGTTCAATAGGATCCATGTTATAGACCTAAGTTTCAGACAACCTCGATATTTTTCAGATATTTTTTGCAATTTTCTTCAAATATAATGCAGATAATATCATGAAATTTTGCACGCTTTATTTTTATTATAGAAAGACAAGTCTTGTTGTTAATGATCAGAAGCGGTCTACGACTTCTCATCTCCCAACACAAATATCTTCAAGGAATATGGGTTTATGGTACATAAATGTCTATAAAAACAGTATCCAGTATCGATATATTTCAGATATTTTTTGCAATTTTCTTCAAATATAATGTGTTCAAGGAATCAAGGAGGTTTATGGGTACATAAATGTCCATAAAAATAGTATCCAAAAAAATCAGCAAAATAAGTTTAATGCAACGAGAAATCTCAAAACGATATTCTGTTTGCATCGGACCATATTTTTTTTTCTCTTATAAAATGACTATCAAGTAAAGATTCAACTCAAATCATCCGTGTTTACATATAAATCGTCGTACCAAATTTCATGCGTATCGCTCCATATTTTATCGTAGCCCCCATATAAAATTCACTTCCGAAAATCACTTAAATGCAGATAAATCACTTATAAACATCACCATTAAGTTGTAATTCAACACAAATCGTTCACATACTTATACATATAAATCGTTCTATATAATTTCATGCTGAACGGTTCATAATAGTTTATAGATCTGTTATTGGGACTACTTCCGAAAAACTCATTAACCAACAGAAACATCCATATCGAACCGAAATTTTATACAGATCAGTTATAAGTATGGCTTTTGTGAAAATTAGTCCATAAATGAGCATGGACTTCCATAATCAGTTTCCTAGGGCTTTTTGGTATCTAATTTATTGTGTGTCAAAGTAAATCGTTACACGCTGCTAAAATATAAACAAAGGGCAGTTCTGAAAGACAGAGATAAATTCAAAACGTGATTATCTTCCGCCTGGAAGACAGAATATGCATAAAATTCTTGTAAATAATGTTATTGAGATGAAATTTAAACAAAATAAACTTTAAATAAATAGAAATTACGATACAATATTTAATGACGATCGCCCAATCCGCAAAATAAAACAACCAGTATAATTATCGTTAACGATACAAAATGTAACAAAATGTATTTGGTGGTGCACAGCCAAATATGTATAAACTCTTACTTGTTCGAATTACTTTTACAAGTTTTCAAAAAACCTTTCACTAGTAATTATCTTCATCTACAAACTTAAATGGAAAACTGACAAAATCATAAAAAAAAACTTTTCTAAAAGTCGGAATATTTCTAAACATCATAATTAACAATTTCACGCTCATATTAGAATGATTAATTAACATTAATTTTAGAATTTCATGATGCTTTTTTAGTATTCATAAATATTTAAAACATTATAATTACAAGCAATTTTATCTTAATAATAACCAACACTCTGTTGTATTAAATTTAATATTATGTTTATCTTTCTTAATTCATTTCAGTTAAACAAGTTATTCATATTCGATTTCAATAATATGTTTAATTAGCCGATAAACATGACGTTAATAAACTAAATCCCTTCGAAATATATTCAAGCAACGCCGTAATGACTTGATATTCTAAGTATAACAAAGTTGAAAGAAACTATTACACTAAAACGTTTAACGTTTAATAAACAACTACAATTAAAAAATTATTAACAACTTTAAGGAAAAAAATTGCTAAACAACTGCCAAGTTTAACAGCAATAGTCACGTTTTTTTTTTTTTTTTGTTTTGCTTTGCTTTGTCTACTAATAAACATTTTAAATATAGTGGCTTTGTTGAACTTTTGATCTGATTGCAGTCATTAGCCATGGATTCTACTGACACTGGCTGCAGTTATTCTTTCGACAGTTATAAATCTCGTAGCGGTACTTCGTTGAATTATAGCAGTGATATAAATGCCATTAGCGTTGATTTGCCAGAACAATCTGATGACTTGATTTCATCATATAATGGCTTAAAGTATTTACCACATTGGCCACCAGTTAATTTGGAATTTCACAATTTGTCTTACAAAGTACCCGATGTGAGCAAAGGTAAGTTTTATTTTTCTACATACATATTTAGGTATACCCTACACTTTAGGTGCTCTATAAACACTTTTTGTGTATATACTAGCGAAATCCGGATCTCGTTGTTGGTCCTAAATAATAATTAGGGTTAGATGTCTCATATAACTTTTAAATTGTTGTTCAATTTTATTCACTAGTTTTTGAAACAGACTGTGAAAGTTAAAAATTTATTTGTAATATTAGATCGCCTATATGCAATTAGTTATGACTAGAAGCTTATACCAGATTTTCTAGAACTTTCATACATTTACTATAATTAGTAGATTTAATTGAGTGATAAGTTAGAAAAATATTGTTATAAATATTATTAAAACGTAATTAAAGCTGTAATGGACAACTTACTACAAATTAAAATGAAAACAAATAGAAATAAATCAGTCATTGTTAAACATATGATACCCTACAGTAAATATTTTCAGCGATAAATATAACTGAATAGTTACAGTGAGCGTCAATATAAAGTCAGCATCACATATTATAATTAATAAAAAAAATTTTAAATGACGCTTTTCTTTACCTTAATATATTGATCAGTTGTGAACACAAAATAAATATGAATACTAAAAAAAATCGACTGAAATTCAAAAAAATAAGAACATTTCAAACAACATAAACTTTTAAATCAAAATGGAAAAAATCTCACACATTCCTTAAAGAAAAGCGTGAGGCGCCCTTACCAACCTGAACTTAAAAAAACATGACTGCCGTGAGTACATTTTAATATTTCAGACAGAAATAAATACAACTAATCATGTTTAAAGCTACGAATTTTCAATAATTGAGCATTTTGTTTCATAACAACGCGCCCCACGCTTTTCTTTAAGGGATGTGTGAGATTTAAAAGTTTATGTTGTTTGAAATGTTCATATTTTTTTTAATTTTAAGGTGCTATTAGACGGGATGTATTTTATCATATATATCATACGGAAAAACATAAGCAGGTGTGATAGCAAAAATTATGAATCGTATGTAAAATGGAAATTTTGACATACATACGGAATTACATATGGGTAAGAAGAGTGACAGTACATATGTAAAATACATCCCATCTGATAGCACCTTTAGTCGATTTTTTTAGTATTCATATTTATTTTGTGTTTACAACTGATCAATATATTAAGGTAAAGAAAAGCGTTTTTTAAAATTTTTTTTTATTTATTTTTTACTTTTTAGTAACGAATAGCTTTAATTAATACATTACAATTTCCATGCTAAATAAGAAAATTATTTTACATGTTTTGTATTTTATATGCATATAATAAAAAAAATTTATATTCATATAATAAAACTTTACACTTGTGGATTAGTATTTAATGTTATGATAAATTTCGCAGTTTCTCCTTCTCTTCCAATGTTTTAACAAATGTGACTTAACAAACGTCACAGCACAATTCAAAATGCATTTTATTTGTTAACGTTACAGTTCGTAGTTTTTCGAAGACTACTCGAAAATATTAAAATTTGATAAATTCTATTCCAGGTCTATTGTTTTCCATAACAAAGTAGGAAGGAAATATGATGAAGCGTATAAATCGGAATGGAAGGATGTTTATTAAACCGGCTCGACCGCATATGTCCAAAAAAATGTCCCAAAGTCTAACGCAAATATTAAAGATCACCTTCAGACATTTAAGAAAAAAATTTTTTTTTTGCGACGGGAACCCGCCAAAATCGTTGTTTTTAAATGCTTTTATTTAGCTTCACTTCGGAAAATCAAATCTTGTAACGGATTTTATCCTGGTGAATGCATGCAAAGTTTTATCCATTTGCATTGAGTAGAAGGCAGTCAAAAAAGCATTTTAACAAAAAAAAATTTTACCCTCCCCCCCCCCCCCACCTCTAGATTTTTGCATTGAGTACAAGGCGGTTAAATTAACGTTACAAGATTTGATTTTCCGAAGTGAAGGTAAAGAAAAGGTTTTAAAAAAATCATCTTTGTTTTATTTCATTTCAAATAATAGTTTATGATACAAATACGTAGCAAGCCCCAGCATTAACTAATAATATTCTCGAGATAGCATAGGGTATAATTAATTGTATGGTGTGTTTGCAGTACATAGTATGTTACAATTGAATGAATAATTGAGTGCACTTTGTACTATACGCTTAAAAAAGAAAATATATTTTTTGGGCACACTAATTGTAGTAAATTTAGCATGAAAAATGTTGTATGATAATTTAAACAATATAGCGCATGTTAGCAACTATAGTTTTGTTTAGAAATTATTAAATTGTAGCATTTAAAACGCCTGTCATATAGGAAATTAAATTAAAAAACATAGCACAAAAAAACATATTTTAACCAACAAGTGGATTAAGTCAACTAATTTATTTTTATAAAGTAATTTCTAACTTAAATATATTTATATCCAACATTTTAAACTTGCAGGCTTGAAAACAATTTTAAAAGATATTCATGGAGAATTTAAATCACACGAACTTACTGCTATTATGGGACCCTCAGGGGCTGGAAAAACAACATTACTTAATCTTTTAGCTGGCTTTGGGTAAATTGTTTTTTATTTAAATTAATTCAAAAAATCAGCCACTAATAAATGAAACCTTTTCTAGAGCCAGTAATTTTACCGGTGAAATTAATATCAATCATACGTCTCGTAATGCAAAATTATTTCGCAAAATGTCACGCTACATTATGCAAAACGATGTTATAGATCCTCATTTTACAGTTATGGAAGCCATGATATTTGCTGCCAATTTAAAGTTGGGCAATGATTTGAGCAAACAACAAAAACTAGAAGTAGTGGAGGAGATACTTAATATGTTAAGGTTACAAAATGCTGCCCACACCAGGGCCATACGTTTGTCGGGTGGAGAACGCAAACGTTTGTGTATTGCCCTGGAATTGGTAAATAATCCACCGGTGGTATTTTTAGATGAACCAACCACGTAAGTATTTAAGTGATGCATGAAAAAAATATTTCGTTATATAATTTTGTTTTCTAATAGAGGCCTAGATGATCTCTCCAGTACCCAGTGTATACAGTTATTGCGACGTCTAGCCCATGCGGGACGCACAATTATCTGCTCAATTCATACTCCTCCTGCCAAGCTATTCGAAATATTTGATAAAGTTTATATCCTGGCCGAAGGTGAATGTGTTTATCAGGGCAGTGTTAGAAATATAGTGCCGTATTTGAAAGAAATTGGACCCACCTGTCCAGTGACATACAATCCCGCAGATTTCAGTAAGTTAATGTTAATTATTAAATTAATGCAATTTATTTAATTATAAGAAACCGTTTATTATACATTATATATTTTGATCTATTGACATTAATCTAAATTATTTTATTTAATGTTTCTAAAATTGATTACACATATTTCCCATACAATGCAAGTTAATTATTGCAACGATGTAGCAATTATCAGTACATTCACTTTTAGTTTATAGTTTGAAATGTCAATATGTAGATAGTAAATATTAAATATTTTATTTATTGATTTAATTAACATTATTACATTGTAATTGCCAAAGCTGTCTTTAATTGCATTTTTGCAATCGTGTGTCAGGAAATTGAAACATGCATATGGGCGGGCATATTCTATTTACTTACGTAAAACTGAATGTGGCTAATATTTGATGATTAACTGTAAATTGTACTAATTATATAAACTAGTTATGATTACAGATTTTATTTAAATTTTTACGATTATTTACTCATCATACTTTACTATATTATAATAATTAATATGTACTTAATTTGTGAAATATGCGAGTTACTGAAAATCCCTCCTATGTAGATTATCCAAGGTATTTCACTATGTCTGATGTGCAAATCAACTGACCGTCTATCTTCATACATGGCGCGTGTAATATACAATTATTGAAGATAACCAATTTTCTACTCCAATTAATAAAGGACTTCGGCATGTTTAAACTTATTCTCCATTTAAACATCAGGAAGTATACCGAAGTAGTCATCTGTACTTAGAAGAGGCAACAAGAATGTGTTCGGCATAAATGAACAATATAAGATTGGACGTACTTTATTAATTTTAGAAGTACAGGGCTCAACAATGAGGTTTGCGGCATTCACGCCGAAATAGTACCCTCTCACAGTGGTTTATAAACGTGTTATTTTGGAAATAATTCGATATCTCTGGAGCTATTACAGATATCGTTACCAAATTTCAGAAGGTTGGAGCTTGAAATGTTTTCAAGTTGAGTTTTGTTATTGGCGTAGTAAGCGGAGGATGGATCACTGGGTGGCTCCTCAAATTTCGTCACCTTGGGTATCACATTTTTTTTTTTTAAGTTGCCAAAAATCCCATTATGATCCAAATGTTCCGAATGTTATCTATTTTAGAAGAAATATATCAAGAAATATATAGGTTTATTTTTTAGGTCTTTTTAGATATTTTGATAAAATATCAGTTATATTTGTGATAGAATTGCAGTTATATCTTCAAAATTGGACAATTTTGATTAAAAATTTAAGTTTAAGTAAAAAATTCAAAAAACCCAAAGCAACGATCACAATTTTATGCATATTAGGATATCTTACGTCGAATTTCGACATAATAATGGTATATGTATTTAAGATACATATTAGTATTAAAGTAAAGTGCACCTTATTTTTTTTTTTTTTTTTTTTTTTTTTTAACAAACACCGATGGACCGATTCTTAATATTTTCATTATAGTTTCTTCTTTTATGGTATGAATAACGAGTACAACACTGCATGGTATAATGTGCAAAATAAACTGCCGAAAAATATCAAATTTGTATGCAGGTTGCGTCACATTTTGGTCCATAACTATGATTCTACTATACCGATTTTGCTGATTATCAATACCAAACTTTCCTAAAAAATAAAAAATATTTTTCTGGAAATTTCGTCAAGTTCAGTTGTATATTTTGGACATGAAGTGTTTTACATATACGGACATAGGTCAATCGACTTAGAATTTCATAAGGATCAAGAATATATACTATATACTTTGTTGGGTCTCAGATGAATATTATCAAAGTTTCACACAGAATGACAAACATAATATACCCTCATTCACTACTTGTGGTGTTGGAGGATATAATAAACCTATATATCTCTTGAAATAAAAGACATGTAAGCATATTTTTTGTAGATTTTACCTATATATTTTAAATTTTAGCTCATTCGAACCATAAATAGTCTTTTGTCGGTTTGTTTCAAATATAAGACCTGAGGTGATGAAACTTGAGAGGAAATCCAAAAAAAAACGTTACTAAATATTGACTAATTGATATTTTTTAAATCTGTAAAAGTCAAATTATTGCCAAATTGTTGCACAGATCTAGAAATAATTTGGCTTTTACAGATTTAAAAAATATCAATTAGTCAATCAAAAAAATATCAAATTGTTGCACAGATCTAGCAATAATTTGGCTTTTACAGATTTAAAAAATATCAATTAGTCGACGCCAAAGAACCATATAAACAATATGCTGAAAATCAGCATTTGACTGCAAAGTTCGAAGGTCGATTAAAAAAAAAATTCGAACTAACATAAACAAACGCCACGATACGGGTCTTCTATTTTAGCCTCTATATTCACCCCTCACTCTCAGAATCAACCTAACTTTGGCTAGCCTGAATTTGTTTCACAGTGTAATTGAAAATATTATTAAAAAAAATTATTTAATTTTAAATTTGTGTATATAACTTTTCTCTAATTTCAACTATATCTTTTTTCTTTCAGTTATTGAAGTGGCCTGTCGGGAATATGGCGACTATCATGAGAGTATGGTCCAAGCCATAGAAAATGGTAAAATATATCGCTGGCAACCACAATGTGATTTACATGCACACCCGAAATCCGTAACACCCACCAAATCGGACACTACATCAGGGGCGTCATCATTCGATGATATTGAAAAATTTGAAATTGATTTTGATATGAAACAATTGAAATCAACCACAACCTGGTGGATGCAGTACAAATTACTTGTTCATCGCATGATTGTTAAGATGTGGCGCGATAAATTTTATATTAAATTAAAATTTTATATGAATATCTGTCTTGGTTTGCTAGTGGGAGGTTTATTTTTAGGTGTGGGTAATGATGCCACCAAGGCATTGTTTAATTTTGGTTTTGCCTTTACCATAGTGATTGGTTATTTGTATTTGCCCTTAATGCCGGTGTTACTGCAATGTAAGTTTTTATAAACTAAAAACATTTAAAAATATATTGTAATTATTTTATGTATTTCCAGTTCCTACTGAAATGAAATTGTTGAAAAGGGAATATTTTAATCAATGGTATGGTTTAAGTTCTTACTACTTGGCCAGTATTACTTCGAAATTTCCTTTTATGTTTATATTGGCCTTTATTTATTTATCCATGATCTATATTATGTCCAGTCAACCTTTGGAACTCTTTAGATTTGCCATGTTATTTTTAATAGCCATACTAACGGCCCAAATCTCTGATAGTTTGGGTATGCTAATAGCCTCCAGATTAAGTTTGGTGGTAAGTTGTCGTATTTAAGAAAAAAATAACTTTAAATTTCCTAGTTAACTTATTTTTTATTTTCTTCCCAATAGAACGCCATGTTCATGGGTCCCGTTATGGCCTGCCCTTTAATTTTACTCTCCTTCTATGGCATGGGCTATGGCAAGGAAATCGAAATACCCAGCCTTATGAAATTTATCATGAAATTCAGTTATCTGCGCCATAGTCTAGAGGGTCTAGTAGAGACACTCTATGGCTATGATCGCGCCGATACAATCTGCCCACCCAGCGAAATGTTCTGCATGTACAAAAATGCCCATTTTTTGCGCATGGTTTTGGGTTTTGAAAATATCGACTATTGGACTTCAGTGGGTTTTCTAGTTATATTTTATGTATTTTTTACTGTTGCGGGTTTTATACTAATTAAACATCGCTTGTCAGCTTCAGCTGGCTCGAATCGTTTGTTCCAGTATATAAATCAAATAATGGTTAAATATTTTAATTTTACTTCTTATAAATATTAAAAATAATTTCGTTTCCTTTCTTTTGCCATCAAATTTTTTTCTATACAAAAATGTTAAGTAGTTATAGTTATAGTTTATAGTTTAAGTAAGAAGGGAAATTTAGTTAAACCAAACACGAAAATAAAAATGGTGATATTAGTTTAAGGATATTATTATTATTTAAATAAAAAAATATATATTTTTTAATGTAATGTTGTTCTTATATTTAATATTTATTATGGTAAGTTTTGAGATAAAAACGATGTGAGCAATTTTAATTTAAATATTAAGGGTCAAGAACTATTGCTTATCAAGAATTATTTCATAACATAATTTTTAATCTAACACAATTCAATATAAGATCTCAATATCAAATAAAAGCTAAGAATGTCAGCAGTATAATAATATTTTTATAGCCGACATGTTATCGGTTTCATTGTGGAGATTTTAGCCGGTCTGTAGGGTCCTAAGAACATACAAATGTTAAGCGCAAGGCAAAACAACTAAGAAAGTATAGTCGGTCAAGCCCGACCATATAATACCCTATACCCAGTATATCAATAAAACATTTTTCCAGATATGGGCGCTATATGGGAGATATTCCCTATTATGGACCGATCATCCAAAAATTTAGTGCCATGACTTCCGTGAATATAAATATTATGTGTGTTAAACTTTATCTCAGAAAATGGTTCTCAGTCGATCGGTATACTTTAAGGTGGATGTTGGACCAATATTTCTGTGCGTTACAAACATCAGCACAAATCCAATATACCTTCCCCAATATTGTGGTGTAGGGTATAAATATTTACAGGAAAATAATTTGGGAGATTGCTTGCATTTTTCATTTAAAAAAGCAACCAATTTGCTTATCTATTACATATTTTAATTATTTAACAATTATAAACACATTTCGGTAATTGCCGAAAAAGACGTAACCACTTAATAACATATATTTGAGCTCGTTTGAAGACGTAACCACTCGTTTATTTATTAAAAAAAGCTTTTCTTATTTAGGCTAAAGCACAACAAATATTTAGTTTTAATTTATTTGATGCTGTTTGATCTTGCAAAACTCTTGTAAGAGTAAACAACGTCAAACAAATTTGTCCTAAAACAAGTGGTTACGCTTTTTTTAGTAAATATTTGCAAATGTGACCGTACCTTAAGGCTAATTCTATAAACAAACCAAAGAAACAATACAAATTTTTCTCGTTAACACTTCAAAAACTCTCACTAATTAAAGAACAAGTTAATGAACTGTTTAAGAGAATGTGTTTTTTCCGTAAAGTTTTTCAATTTGGTTCCGAAGGTGACGATTTCAAATAAAAGTCATTGATTAAAGAACTAGTTTTGAACTTGAAATTGTGCCTGATTGAATGATGAAACATTTGTAAAAAAAAAGATTAAATGATGAAACATTTGTTGCTGTGAAACGAGGGGATGTGAACCCCAAAAATATATACACAAAATGTATAAATTTGTGGAAAAAGTAATAGTTTGTCAAGCAGTTTGTAGTTGGCGTCTGAAGAGCACTGCTTTTCTTCTTCAACTATGACCTCGGATATATATATAAAATAATGCTTGCAAAAAAATTTCCTACCTCTTACTAGATGTCACTACTCTTCAGTAAATATCGAGTAATCAGGACCACATAATGGAAATATATGTATATGAATTTTCTAATTGTCCCCAGCTTCTGCTGTTATCAAAGCAATGTTAAAAAGGAGTGCTACTGTAGTTCTTGACAATAAACAAATGTTAGAGATTTGGAACAAGTATTCTGCACATGTGATTCGAAATGTTATGCAAAAGTTGATGTGATCCATCAAAACAAAAGCAGAACTATGTATTTTAGCTTTTCTTAAATATTAATAATGCGCAAATATTAATAAATGTGCATCATCATGTGTAAGCATCAAAATAAAGTCTACGCCACATATTATTAAGAGAAAAGCTTATATATATTAATATTGTTACCTTTTTGACTTTTAAAAGCAGTGGTTTATTTCCTTTAAATAAACCGGATTCCTTTTAATGGCAAAATAAAAGCGTCAAGTAGTTTGAGGAAAATATAACGAGTCTTCATTAATTTAAACGTAGACAAACACAATTATAAACACTCTGTCATTTACTACACTTTTACGGTTTAAGAACACATTTAAATTGAAGTTTGAGAATGCTTAATGTTCACACAACAATGACTCGCAATAAACTGACACTCATTTTAGTGGACCTGTTAGTCTATTTATACACCAATCATAATTTCTAGATGGTTCGGAGCTAAAATACTAGAATGTTCATGACTACAATTGTAGGATGTTCGTGTCTAGAATATTCAGTCAAAGTCATTAAAACGTAATGTTGCCATACTTCTCAGCTATTTTTATAACAGGGTGTTATCAATAATGTTTCTAAATTGAAACTTCTACAAATGCAAATGTTGCTAAAGGTAGTTTTAGACGGTATGTATTTTGCAGTGTGCTTGTCAAATTTTCCGCTGCAATGTATGCACGTCGTGTAAAAGCAAAAAAATAATGCTTCTGCAAATGTCATCCTGCATTCACATTGTAAAATTTTCAATTAGAGCATGTTCTATTTTCATCTGCCAAAGCACCTGCAACCAGCTGTTTTGAAAATCAATTGTTTATGGCAATAAGAACATAGTGTTTGTAAATTCAGCAAATTTATATAAAAAAAACTAGCTGAACCCGGCGTGCTTCGCTACTCCCCTTTGAGGTAAAGCCGTTAATAAACATTGTAAAAAAGTAGGTGCAGAAGTGTGCATGGTCGAAAAATATTATCTTGTAATTAGGGAGGGACACTGTAAAAAAACATCGATGTTTTTTTCGATGCAATGCATCATAAACATACATCGATGTTGCATCGATATTTCATAAAATACATCGATGTTTTTTATACATCGATTGTTTTTTTTTAATTAATTAATTATTATATTTTCGAAAAATCTTAAATTTATTTTACATCTCCCAATACTTTTTTGCAATACTGTTTAGAAATAAAAGTTTACCAAGTCTTTCACCACTCAATCTGTTTCTTTGTTGAGTCCGATTTTCCGACCTTTGTAAGGTATTTATTCTATGAACCAGTTTATAATGGCTAGTCCATAATGAAAAAGTATCCTCATTTTTATCGGATTTTTCTGACTCAGATTCAATATCTTCATTTCGCAAAAGAGTATTTTTCATTCATTCCTTGATCTTTGATAAAGCATTGGCAACAGCTATTGCATCATTAAAGTGCATTTTTTTAATAGAGCGTTTAAAATGTTCGATATGTATATGTACACGTTTATATATCAATATCCACGTTCTGTATACAATTTGTCATTTATAGAGAAGTATACCAAAAACAATACCGTATAAAATTTGCCTGGTACAAAACGACCAAAGCATCTTAAAAAAACTAAAGTAAGAACTATAGTAAGAGAGGTAAGAGCAAAACCAACATCTAATGCTGTCGAAATAGCTGAAAATGTTACGAAAACTTCTAGATAACATGTTAACGTTAATACAATTAGAAGATCATTGCATCAAAATGACCTACATGGTACAGTGTCACATTTTTATATCACAGAACAACCAAGCCCTACGTTTGAATTTCGTGAAAAAAAAATACATAAAGGAACCACACATTTTTTGGAATAATAATCTTTTCATCGATGAAAGTAAGTTTGAGATATTTAGAGACAAAAACCCCCTTAAAATGTGGCGAACCAAGAACGAAGCCTTTAGCAATAAATATGTTACAGTAATGGTTGTATGGCGGCATCAGGGATTGGTAATATTACATTTAAAGAATCTAAAATGAAAAAGGAAGGCAAAAGATTATCTCGACAAATGTCGAGAAATTAAAACTAGCGTAGAATTGAACTAGCAATAGGGCAATGATCCTAAGCATACTACCAAAATTGTGAAAGTATGGTTGATGCTGTACCAATTATTACTGCTTCCAAGTCAGTAATATAAAAATTAAATTTTCATACGTGAATGAACGTGAATGACGATTTTTTTTTGTACTACTAGTAGATTTTATATATAGTATAATCTTTGAAATCGGAGCGCAAATGAAGAATTAATTCAAGGTTTTAATTTCTCACATACCCGAGGTGACCCACTTTGGGTACCTCTGACACCACCCCTGGTAAGTTTATGTTGTCAGATGAGAGAGATATATGTATATTGAAGTTGCAAAACCATCCGAACCCGCTTGCGAGAGTGCTTACTACAACTCAAACAGAAACAAGGCTTCGTAGATCTGATCTACCATCCTACTAATTTAGGGCCATTTGTCCATTATGACCCTTTCAACTGCGAGCAAATATTCTTTAAGGTTTAGGTATAAGATTTAAATACTTATTGTAAGGCCTATGAAGTAAAGGCAGATTCAAAAAATAAATAATAAAAAATTAAAAAAAAAATATTGTCAAAATACAAAATGTAAACTCAACAACATTTTCTGTC
The DNA here is from genome assembly GCA_916048285.2 of Bellardia pandia. Lineage (NCBI taxonomy): Eukaryota > Metazoa > Arthropoda > Insecta > Diptera > Calliphoridae > Bellardia > Bellardia pandia. The sequence continues at coordinate 31,091,755 of OU696530.1, forward strand.
TTTATTTCTCTTTTTTCCAAATTTCCCCACTGTGCACTCGCTTCAAAAATAATCCACATCAAATCATTATTAAATAACAATTTTTTAATTTTATGAGTTTTTGTACAATTCTGCCTTAAAAAAATTCTCTTTTTTTAAAAAACACATTTACACATATTTTGTTGTTGAAATTTTAATATTTTTAAAAATCTTTCTATTTTATTAGTTCGGCTTGAGGTCCTTTTTATTAAAAATATAAAAACTCTTGTTCGTTTTTAATTTTTATTATATTTTATTTATTTCCAATATTTCGACCAACTTTGTTGATCATCTTCAGGGAAGAAATATAAGTTAATGTTTAATACAGTGTTGTCCGATATTAATATCTTAAGTTTCTTTCACTTTCTTTTAATATTTTTTAAAAAATTTAATATTAATAAATTATATATTATAATATTTCTTAAAATTAAAATGTCCCTTGAAATTGCAAACAAAAATATTACGAAAAAATTAACTTCTAAAATTCACTCGTTTTCGTTTTCGATTTCCATCACATACCTGATTATATTTTTTTAATAGTTCTAAATTCTATTCTGGTTTTAAAAGAGATCTTTTTTATTGCCTAATAATACACTATAATTGAAGCATGTTAAATAAAATTTAAAACTAATTTGTTATTCTTACAATTGTTGACTCTATGGCTTTTTTAATCCTACACACTTCGCCATAACCAAATGGTTGCGTTTTACGCGTACTCAAATAATAAATACCCCTCTTGGGCTGGGCCGGTTCTCCGCCCATAAAAACCTGAGCCGGACAGTTTTTATTCTCTGTACCGCAATTGCATTTCTGTTGAACAATACTGTCATAACTTTTACATTGTATCGCCCCAAAAGCTCGATTACGACGTATCGATTCAACAAAATAATACAAGGCACCAAAATGATCACAAGTAAAATCCGGTTCCATAAGAGTAACATTTGGACAATGCGGTTGACCCAGACCCCAGTTGGGAAAGAATGAAGCATGACCCAAGCTACCACCACGAAAGCCAAAGAGTGCTGTATCCGTTTGTATAGACTCAACGTAAATGGCATCTGAGGCGGCCAAACGCCAATTATTATTTAGCATTGAGTGTATAGGTCCAGCTGTATCCAGGGCATATATAACACCATATTTCTCGGGCTTTAATAATTTCCCCGCTATACCAGCTATATGGCTACCATAACTGTGGCCAATTAAATACATATCTTTGAAGGGTGTTTTAGTGGTTTCATACAGAAAACGAGTGAAGTCATTAAATTGTTTGGCAATTTCAAAAATTTCATTTATCACACGCAGGTAGTTAATATTCAAGGCATAATCACTCCAATCGACTAGTATTACATTAAAGTCTCCTTTCGCTAGATAGGCATCTTTAATGGCAGCGCTGGAGCAAGTTTTCGTTTGACCATTCCAACCGTGAAAAGAAATTCTGAAAACAAATTAAATTATAAAATTAGCTCTTAAGGAATATTCTGATTTGTTACAAATGTAATGTTGTATAAGTAAATATATATATATTTCCTTTTATTTATATAAATGAATTAATATTGTGCATATCGGTCAATTATATAAAAAATTCATTTTGAACATAGGGCGTCCGTAAATTCTCTCCATTTAGAAGGATCATTGGCTAGAGCATTGACTTGGATCCACGATTTGTTGTAGCTTTCGACTTCCCTTCTTAGCATCCTGACCCAAGTGTTTCGTGGGCGAACGGGCAGGCGGTAACCTTGCGGGTTCCAATCGAGTGCACCTCTGCAGATTTCATTACTTGGCCTACGTAGAACATGGCCAATCCAAGACACTTTCGACGTTTTATTTCTATCTAAATCGGTACACATTTGGCCAAGTACAAAAGTTGTTCATTAGTTACCCAATGTGGCCAGAACATGCGCAGTATAAGTAAAGCACAGATGCAAAAATTAAATTTTTCGCCTTTCAAGTATAGTTGGTCGAAAACATTTTAATTTCCTCAATATGCCAATAAATTACTTGAACACGAAATGCTTTTACAATTATGTACATTAAGCATCATCATTATTATTCTTTCCTTTCTAAATATGTAAAGTATTGTAAATCAAATTAATTTTAATGTATTCTAAATGAATTAACAAATATTTAATGGATGAAACTAAAGCAAAAATTCAAGTTCAATGTATCATGAAAATTATATTCACTTAAAAAACCTAAAAGCGTGCCCACATCAAAAGCCGTCAAAATGTGTAAATACATACCTACTATGTACTTATAAAAAATATTATTTAATTTAACAATTACCATGATTCACATGTAATAAAAATGCTATCAAAATGTTTAAACTGTAAACAAAGACTGTAATATTAACACTTGCAAGTGCATCATCATAAATACTTCCCTTAACACAAACCACACCTTAAACCTGTTCGTACATACCTTGTGGGCCACATGACATTAAAATTGGAACTTTGTACAGACTCCTGCTGGCCAGTGAACAACTTTTGTTTCTCATATGGATTTTGTCTCGTATACAAATCAAAGCGTAATTGTTTGTAGCTTGGTCGTAAACGGGGATCCAGTATATGGCGAGCCTCTTTTGTAACTAGACCCGCTATAAATTCCACCGTTAAAGGTTCACAGTAGCCCAACTCGTTTTTGAAATAATTCTTGTTGTAAGCTGCATGTTTGCAAGTAGTTATGAATTAAACATGAAAATATATAAAAAGAAAGAAGAATTTATAATGATATGCAATTATTGCAAATTAAAATAACTATGGAAAGAACCAAAAAATTATAAAATTTAAAAATGAATTATTTTTGAAACTGAGTGAGTGTGAAAACAAATTAATTGGAGTTTTTTTCGGTTTTAAATATGCATTTTTAATATTTTTAATTAAAATCATAATTAAAATCATGTAATAAATAAAAAAAATTTAAGGTGTTGATACCGCTATTAAAGTGCTTTAAAAACGTATTTTGTTTATTAATTTAATTGTTTATGTCACCAACAAAAACACGGCATGTATAATAGTATAATAATAATAGTATATGGAAGATGTCTGCTATTTTTTTACAGATTATGTATATATGTATACAATAAGGCTAAAATTAATTATCCAGAATTTTTTTTTATAGACAAACTTTAAACCCTATGCCCCTATTTGTCATTTGAAAAGATATAATTGAGAAACTCCAGAGTGTTTAATACATTATTATTTAAAAAAGATGATTATATTACTCAGAGACTGTTAAAATGATTGTTCCAATGATATTTGGGCTGTAATGAGTTACTCAGAAGCGTGTTTCATTGACAATTTTAAAAGCTTTGAAAGGACAATTAAAATGACTGCTCTTATTTGTCGGGTGACAATTTTGACATCTCCATTGTATTTAGAAACTCAGGGGATCAAAATGGTAATTAATCATTGATGAACGCTAAATTTATGTCATCGAAGTACTAAATCCAAACTGTCCCATTCAGGTGTTTTGAAAAAGAGCCGGCCTTTCATAGAGGAGATGCAAAACTCTTTCAGCTTTTCTGCTTGCAGGCTAAGAAATGGTCCAGTGACCAATTCATACTGCCGCGAAATGCATTTTTGTTTCTTCTTCAGGAGTTGTTCACTTCGTTTCCTATTGTATTTTGGCAACAATTTTCTGAAAGCAATATAAATATATAAATGTAGTGAAATTTCACTTTTAATGATTCCAAGCGGTAATGCGGCCGATACTGCATTTAGTTTAGAACATTTAAAACGAATTGTTTTCTAGCCAGCTCGTGTGACTGTTTATTGCCTTAGTAGACTCTCAGGGACCGAAACTAGTGCCGCATGGCTGTCGACAAAAATGGCAGTGCTGTCAGGAATATTTCTTACCCAATTAAGCAACACATCATGATTTTTTTGTATACATTGAAATTGTATAAAGTTTTCTAGTTTTAAAAAATTCATTCATTTAAAATTTTTCATATTGATCTCTTAAACCTAATTATACTGGTTTACAGATGTTATACACAATGAACTTTCCACACAAGCAATTTACTATAATCCATATAAAGAACTGATGAAGATCTGGCCGGCATTACATAACGGACAAATCAAACTTAAATTGATCTGAAAATATAGCTTGCACCGTTGTCTTGCTAAATTATTATTAAATAAATTATTTTTCAGGATGTGCTAACAAATGATTTTAAAGAACTTCAAACAATTCATTCAAGTTGAAGAAAACTGTGAAGACATGAACTAAATACAACCCAAACTATTAGGTTACCGCCATCAAAATATCTCTCTGAATAATACGTAAATTTGACTATCAAAACAAAAAGAAATACTTTCATTTAATGAAAAAATACTGCATTTGGCATCATCCTATTACCTATCGCATTTTCATTAATTAAATAGAAATTCATTTAGTTTATGATTTTAAAATGTTGAGTAGTGTGTTTTAAAACAGCTCAAAACAGCTGTTCTTAATACAACATTAGGACCCAATTCCATTATAATCATTTACCACTTTGATTTTTATCAATACTGAACTAAAGATTGCATCACAAGTCTTTTCATTAAAATTTAAATTTTGAATACGAACTGTCTTAAGTCTTTTAAATTTTGTTGCTTAAATCTTCGATATAAAATGTTTGTGTCTTAAGCCATTTAAGCAAACCTCGTCTAAATATGTAAAAAAGATTTGTGTTCTAAGTCTTTGAAGATAAAATGGCTTCTATAAAGACTGTTACAGTCTTATTCAGAAAAAAAATAATATCGGTATAATCTGCAAATTAGTAAATTTGAGATTTTCGCTTAATAAATGGTTATTAAAATTTCTTATTCAAAAAACGCTTATTAACTAATTAGTAATTTAAAACTAATTTTCATTTAAGACTGTGACACTATTTCATTTGAATGTTACTGAAGTTCTAATGGTGAAACAGTCTTCTGCATGACAAACGCTTAAAATTTAAAATAAATAACATTAATAACCTTTTACGAGAAAATGAATTTGAAAATATTAAAAAATGTTTATCTGAAATAAATACATATCTATAAGTCGATTTAAATCTCTAAAATAATTTAAATATATATTAAAGATAGAATATAAGTTCCTATGTAAAATTAATTGGCCTATATAACCTAAATGTGTTGGGGCCTTTATAATACCAAACAAATAAATAAATTTATTAAATATTAATTTTTTTTTGCAAAAATAAACATATACATGTACATGTATTGGCACGCACTAAGAAAAACCAAAGAGACGAAAAAAACTCGGTAACCTTCTTTTCATTTGTTAATGTTTTCTGCACATCTCTATTTTGATACAATATATTTCATCAAGATTGCATGAATTTATATGAATACATACATATATATGTACATTTTTATTTACTCATATGTATTTATTTATGTACATATTGTTTTTATGTAAGTATATATGTAAATGTTAAGCGTCTCAATTGCATTTACAACTTTTTGTTTGAAAGAATTTTTTGTATTACAACAGTTTTCTATACATGCAAAAAATAGTAATGCTTTGTATGATAATAAATATTTTTCTTAGATCTTAGAAAATAGCAAATCAACATGTAGTAAATACTTGTGAATTATCGACACTGCTTCAGCTGAAGAAAAATGTCATTTTACTTTAGGTTTAAAGTAGGGTGGACGTACTTTAAAATTTCAACTTTTAATTAGGCGTTAAAGTCTGCAAATTAAGCTAATAATCGTTTCTGAATAATACATTAAGAAATTTTGCTTAATATTGGATAGTAAACATAAACTAACTTTTTCTGAATAAGACTATAAGTTTCGTGCTTGATTAAAACAGTAACTTTTCATGGTAAACAAAGTTTATTTCGTAAAGTTTTCTGTCTTAAAGACAAAATTATTAATAATCTCAGAATTATCAGCGGAATGCAAAATAAAAGAAGCAACCAAAAATATTAATCCACACAGTAAACAACAAATTTTAAAATAGTTTTTATTGCTTTTTAATAATTTTCACTTCAGTTTTCTCAATTAAATTGTAAACCGTTTCTTTTCAATCTGTATTTTATAATTTATTAATTATTTCAAAATATAATTTCGTAAGAACCAACCATTACAATTCGTTATCACCACAATCACTAGACAAAAACTGAACATCATATTTATATGATTTTTCATTTCGAACGAACCGAACTCACGAATATCCTGTGTACAACTGAGCAACTCGTCTATTTAGAACAAAAATTTATAAGAACATTTCACAGCGCGATACAAACAATTCCTTAACAAAAACAACATCTTAATAATTACAACGATCATACAGTTAAGAGTAGTACTATTAACTGAAATGAATAAAACTAAAATATTTTTTATATATTTCTCAACACATCATCACCAGACACATTCTAGTTGTTCTTACTATGTGAAACATATACACTTGCATCCAAACAAATGTGTTTAGTGCGGCTTTATTGTTATATATTTACTTTGCTATTTAAATAAAACATCCTCTTAACTGTTTCATAGTACAACATACGTTATTATGAACATCATTATGACGATCCACCTATGTTTAAATGTTAATTTAATGAATAAAAATAAATTTCTGTGTACTATATGTAGCAAAACGTTACTAGCATTTCAAGTGTTTACACTGAAATGTTTATACAAGTATCTTATATTCCGTCAGTTTTTATGGAAGCAATGTTTCCATTTTAGAATAGTTTTACAAATATTTTGTTAAGTTTTTCTATTGACTACTTAATACATTCCAAATATGTTAATCTATATTAAATTCTCACTTAAGTGTCTCTAATTAAGCTAGATAGTAGGCAATGCAAACTTTTGCCCAATGGTAGGAATTCCTTTAGGCTTCTTACATGTATAATTACAGGGCACAGTATGATTGGATGTATATCAGAAAGTATGGATTACATATGTAGCAATTACTGCCGAAGTTGTTTAGATGAAGATGAGATGGAATCGGTACAACATCTTCTATATAACTGTCCTGCGTTGACTAAGATATCTGATCAAATTTGTCAGATGTTTTGATTGTCAGAGTTATTAGTCGTTCAAGTTAGGGAGGGATATTTTTTTTATTTTTCACGTATAACATCTTTGTTAAAAAGGTTTATAACCAGTGGAGTTTGCGGACATCCCCCAGAACTGCTGGGATATATTCTACTTTCAATTTCATTGGGAGAGAAAAAATCATCGATTTTAATGATTCTAAATAACTGATAACAAGCTTAATGAACTTGTTTTGTTGTTTTAGCTCTTTGTGCTTCAGTAGTTTTCCTTTAAATGAGATTCCTAAAAAAATCACTTTCAACATAAAAAGTCGTCATCATATCAGGATTGTTGCAAGAAACGTTATGATTGCATACGTTAATGTTAAGTAAATAAAATATGTAGTTGCGGTGTTGTCAATAAAATGTATTTTAAATTTATGTGAGCTGAGATATAGCTATGTTCTTACTTGGAATTATTTAATCTAAGGGAAAAACGTTTATTTAGTATATCAATATCAGCATTTGGTAACATAAAAAGTTTGCCTTGTTTTTTTTAATTAATGCATATTCAAATTAAATAAATTACTTAAACATCTAAAGTGAGTATTCGTTTTATAAAATTAAAGAATAAGAAAACTCTAAAACAAGAGCAGAATTTTAGCATTCGATATCGAGTAAAATTAATAGTAGTTTTCTTATATGAGACTATAGCATTCGCTATCAATGAAGGAATTAGTACTTATAATAATTTGATAACGAAATTATTTTTCGAAACGATAGTTAATTCGTTCATAAATGCGGCAATTTTTACTTTTATAGAATATGTTCTGGGGACAAATTACCGCATTCGATATCGAGTAAAATTGATCGTAATTTTTTCTTTGAGATTATGGCATTCGATATCGAGCAAGAAATTTAGTACATTTTATCATAATTTCGATATCGAAATCATTTTTCGATACGATAGCTCATTCAATCACGAATGCGGTAATTTGGCCCCTGATGTTTTTAATTCTCAAAAATAATACACCACCTATTTTAGTACAACAGTCAACTATAACAAAAATAAGTCTTACTTGCCTAAAGGAAAGAACTTTTAATAACAGTGAAAATGTTACAACAATTCACTCTAAATACTTTTGTAAGCAATTTAGACGCCATCCTGTTCTATAACTGTCCGGTTGACTGGTTCTTTTAAGCAAGAATTGACACAGTCGCCACATTAAAAAATAATTGTTAAATATGTACTTATAAAAGTCAGTTAACACAAAATTTCATACAGTAAACTGTTTCCCATTAAAAGAAATCAAGGTTGTTTCTTAAAAAATACATGTTCATCCTAAATGAAACACAGAAATGGAAAGTTTCTTCTTAAATAAAATGATTCAGGTTTATTTGTTTAATAAACGATATTTAATTTATGTCGTAAATATTAACAACAAATGTAAATAATAAAAGATAATTATATCATATTAATCTTAACTAACTTTATGAGAATATTTATAAAACTTTTAAAAATATTGAGTATTATTTAGTAAGACTCAGGCAATTAATATGCCTATATATAATTGCGCTACTTTCTTTGGAAAGGGGATAGGTTGAGGAAGTAAAGGTGGTGAAAGAAGAAAGCTTTTTTATATCACAGCTCTGCAATTGTTTATTTTTAGTGCAGAATTGCAGCGCCTCTGGTGGTGAGTAGGCGCATTAATGTTAAAGCTTGATTTTATAGCCTTTATTTAATTATTTGACTTCGGTGGCGTTTCAATGCTATACCACCGAAGGATGGCGCTGTGATAAATATTAGTTATGATAGGATGGAAAACTAATAATTATTAAAAACTGATGTTATTTGAGTGGTAGCGGCTGAGAATCGAACCCGGGCTACAAATACCAACTCATGCTTAATGATCAAATGCGCTAACCAATTAAGCTACAGCAGCATCTATTGTTGATGTGAACTATTAGAATTTCCAATACACAGACTAGAAAATAACCAAACGTACAATAACCTCAAAACCACTGATAGGTTCTAGCAGCATACAGGCATGTTCTGAAATCACGGTGATTTTAAATCGCGAAAGACTTTGAAATCACGGGAGGAATAAATCACGAGATTTTTAATTTTTATGTAGTAGTGATTTTGATTGTTCTAAATCACAAGCTAACAGCTGATTTTCTTTGTGTTGACTACTAAAAAAAAAGTAAATCACGAAAAATGTAAACAAATCTAAAAAATGGTCCGCAAAAAACACATCATCTTACTAAATTTGTAAATTTTAAGTTTTTTTTTCTGTGTAAAATAGTTAGCTTTATTTCAAAAACAAATAAAGAACAAATGATTTTAAGTGTATGTATGTGATAATTTTTTTACAAGAGTTCAATAAAAAATGCTTAAAAAACTCTAAGTGATTAGAAATCATTAGGCTGTTAGATGACCGGTTTTAAATCATGAGATTTTAATCAGTGATTTCAAATCACTTCACAAAAAAGTGATTTTCAGAGCATGCCTGATAGTGTCCTGTTTGAAAAACGTTTAAAAATTACTGTTTGTGAATAGTGTGTAAATTACGCTTTAAAGACTAAGCTGAGTTGCGATTTCAGGTAAAATTTTAAGACAACAATTTACCTGCATAAATATTTTTCTAACACAGTAGTTTCAATATGTTAACACATTGCACAAATTCTAAGTGAGAAAAATTCTAAAAACAAATTACTATTTAGGTAGGAAAAAAAATATTATCATTATCAATTTTCATTTCAAAGTGTATAAAAATGAGCAAGACATTGTTGTTACTTAAAAAAGTAGATAAAAATCTAAAATTTTAGGTTAATTTGTCACCTAATTGATTTCTAAAAATCATCCGTCCAAATCTCACATGATAACAATCGCATACTCTCGAGAATAGTAAATGGTCTCTCAATTTCAACGTAATATGTCGTGAAATGTCTTAGACAACTTTTGTTGAGTTAATATGTAAGGAAATGAAATCTCTAGACAGAATGTAACAAAAAAGTCGTCCTTGGACGTAATTTTTGCGAATTTAATAGACAAAATTGCGTTTAAAAAAAAAAGGGAACTCATGTGGTCCACCATTATCATTTATGTATCCAGAACGTTCTGGCTCTCTCAAGAGTCTTATTACTCTTGGTAAGTATAATTAAATATTCGAACTTTAGCTTTTTAAAATTTTTGAAAATCTTTTTCCATTTCTGAAATGTTGTTGGTCTTAGAACTAAAAAGTATGTATGAGCAAAATCTGTCCAGTAAGATCCGAGTTATAGACCAAAGTTTCAGACAACCTCAAATATTTTTTGCTATTTTCATCAAATATACTGCAGATAATATCATGAAAAGCAGTATCCATACAAAATTATACAAAAAAATCAAATATTAGTTACACGTAAAGATCAAATCACAAAAGCTGTTTGAATCGATCCATATTCAACCATAACACCCATATAATCACCACTTCCGAAAATAACGAATAAGTTACTTATAAGTAATCCACATATATATTTAATTCAGCATACTGAATTTTATGATGATCGGTTATAAAGTCCACTTCGGAAAAATTTTTTCAATGAAATTCGACAGAAAATATATATTTTATATATTTTAATCATAGTGACCAAATTTATAGTGATCGGTCCATAATTGGTCATAGCTCCCATATTGGGACCACTTCCGAAAAACGCATTAACCTTCGTGAATATATTATTGGATATTGTGAAGGGCAGCCTATAATTGGCCACAGTTCCCATATAAGGTCCAATTTCGAGCATAACTGGAATACCTAAAAAAACTATAAAATATATTTTTTTTTTTTTTTTTTTTTGTTTTAAGAGAAGTAACACTCTTTGGAAAGGGGATAGTTGAAGAAGTAAAGGTGGTGAAAGAAGAAAGCTTTTTTATATCACAACTCAGCCATTGCGCATTATGTTAGTTTTTAGTGCAGAATTGCAGCGCCTCTGGTGGTGTGTAGGCGCATTAATGTTAAAGCTTGATTTTGTTTATTTATTTTACTTCGGTGGCGTTTGAATGCTATACCACCGAAGGAGGGCGCTGTGATAAATATTAGTTATAATGGATAGAAAGAAAACTAATAATTCTCAGAAACTGATTTTGTTTGAGTGGCAGCGGCTGGGAATCGAACCCGGGCTACAAATACCAACTCATGCTTAATGATCAAATGCGCTAACCAATTAAGCTACAGCACCCTATTGAAAAGGAAGTATCGTTATAAGACTGAAATACTCGTATTTTATAACGATCGTCACAACATGTATTAGATCCCACATAAGGGATCCGAAAAATAAAATTACTCGTATAAACATCGTTAGCGATACAAAATGTTCCACAAATTTCTTTCAAGATCACACTACTGATATATAGGTGGTGGCATGGTGAAATTAAATACTAGGTGACAGCATTGCTACAACAATTACAACAAGGCAAGAACAACAGGCATTTTTGTTTGTGTAAAAACTTTCGCTACTGTCAAAAACATCTGGCATAAAATAAAGAAAACAAACAATACAACAATACAAACAATAAACTTTAACTATTTGTAAACAACTTTTTAACATTTTCAATTTCACCATGAATAATCAGCTGGCGCTATGCTGTCACCTAGTATAAATTCAATGGGTATATAAAATTTGGCATATAAACTCTTACTTAAATGGTAGTGGTATCAGTGTTAATAATGGAAAAATGGAATTTGTGGGAAAATCAAGATTTCAAAATTAAGCTTCCACTCCTGAACGGGGAACACTAGACGCTATCGCTAAAACCTCGAAAGGGGTTTAAGATCAACGATACGCAGGATACATTCTATATCCCCTGACAATGTTGATTATTGTATTCAAAATACATCATCTATGAGAAGGAGCTCAGAACTCTCCTTTGATGGGACCAATATTAACGGATGGTCCTTAATTGTAGAGTTTAGTTTTGGTATCCTTCAGTCTGATTAAATGGGCGGAAAACTGTTTACGGAATATGTCGTATTGTATATCTGTCAGGGATATAACCGATTTATACTGGCCCAGAAACTGTTCCGGTAATACCGGATGTCTCTGAATTATATGGCAACACGTTTGACAGTATCAATGATGTAAGTATTAAGGCACAGAAATATTTCCGGCTGTCCTGTAAAAGTAACGTTTTTAAAAGGATTTACAAAATCGTTTGATTTTCATAACATCAATTTGTAAAGTTTTCGTTTTGGAATTCACTTGGTTTTTTAACCACTCGATTTGCTGAACAAACGAATGAAATAATATGGTAGGATATGCTACGCGAATCTGATATTGAAAGTTTTCTGTGGCAACCCAATCTTCTGAATCGATATGGACTAAAACAAGTAAGAGTGCTATATTCGGCTATGCCGAATCTTATATACCCTTCACCTTTGTTGTGGATGCATAATTTATCACCCCTATTCTGAGTTTCGATTACGTCTCGCATTCAGTTACGCTACGATCGAAAATTGGTATTCCAAACAAAAACTGAATCGAAAGAACAAGAAGAAGACAACAATGTTTACAAAACCAATTTGTTACTATGAAATGTGGAATAGAAACAAAGAAATGTGCAAGTTTGTTACTATTTTAATAAACAAAAGTCACAACAAACAATAAAAATAGGAAAATAAAAAAAATTGTGTGATTAATAAGGATAAATAATAAAAATAAAATAATACAAAAGACTTGTGAATTAATAATAATAAAAAGATAATCATGTTTGTTTACAAAATATTTAAGTGCTAAAAATCCTGTCAAGCCGGAGGTGGTATTTTTAATTTTTGTATTTGAAGGAGAAATGGAATCCATAGCAGTGGCTTTATTGGTGAAAGAGGAGAACAACGTGACTCAGAACACAGAGGTAAGGCTTGAAAAGAAAATACCTGAACTTCCTCCTTGGATCGTTTATGGTAGCCGCAAGCAATATCCTGTTATGTTGACACTAAACTTGCCAGCTTTTCGTATTGCTCTGATGTCGTTGTTTTTGACTTGGGAAAATAAATAAATAGGCTGCTTTCCTGTTTGTAGTGACAGTAATTCAAAACTCTTTCGTTCTACCATTACACATTTCTTTAACCATGTTCTTTGTTGCTGCATATCACCTCTTGATTGGCCGTACAACAAAAATTTATATAAATCACTTTTTAAACATTTTATACTTACATTTTTATTTATTTATTCATTTATTTGTAATATTAAGCCTTCAGTGTAGGACACATGCATAGAAGATGAGGTATGGTTTCATTCAGCCCAATCATGAATAAAAAATCCGCGGCAGTTTTTTCACTTTTCATTTTTTTACCATTGAATTTGAATAGGAAAAATGGGAAAAGGGAAAAAACTCCCACGGAATTTTTATTCATGATTGGGCTGAATGAAACCATACCTCATCTTCTATGCACGTGTCCTACACTGAATGATAAGCGAATACATTTTAGGAAGTTCATTCTTCAATATTTCTGATCTATCCATCCATATTGGTCCTAGATTGGTTGATCACATTCATTGGTATATATAAAGCTTCATCTCCTATTCTATTATATCCGAACTCTGTTCCTTCCAAAACCCATAATTTATTTAAACATATCTCTCTGTTTAAAATTTGTTTGTCTAATGTGGCCAATTTTACTCATTTTCTTGTATCTTTTCATGTCTTACATAGGACCCAAGTAGACTAAGTCATTTGCGTAACAACCCTCCATATTTCGATTGGATTTGTTCTACTTTTCTGAATCAATCATAACTAGAATATATGTATGCTTGAGTGGTGATAGCTTAAAATATAACCGAACAGTATTTCCTTGGTATAAAATATTTCTATCACTTTAGTCAAACAATAAGCTTTCCTAATATTACTGAAAAATGGTATATTTTTTTAGAAACACTTTTTCGAGCAATGTGAACATTAACTGACATATGAATAAAAACCCGATTGTCTCTTAGTATCACGAAAAAAAGCTAGCAGTAGCTAGCTTTAAATTAACATAAAAGCTTAAGTTTTTAAATTATTTTTATTTTTATTTATCATTTCTTTGAATATAATTTTGATGTTTTGAAACTGTTTCAATATTGTTTACATACATGTATTTATTTGTTATAATGTAATTATATTTAATTGCGTTTCATTTAAAATATACACTATTTCTTGTCACACGCAAATAAAAGTATGTAGTTATCTTTTTGTTTTTTTGTTCTGTTTTGTAGTTTTACTTAATAAAATTTGATGTTTTTTGTTTGCTTAATATTGAATTTATTTAAAAAGGAGAAAGACTTAATACAAAATACATGTTTTTCTTTATACTATTCTTTTTCTTTTTTGTTTTCTTCTTTGTTTGTATTTTCTTTTCTAATTAATATTTTCAATATTTTGAATTGAGAATAGAGAGTTTAATAGTAAGTAGTAGGAGTAAAAAAGGACATAATACGAGATGATGTGGTAGACACACACGAACAGCATGAGAAGAAGTAATAGAAGGGTGATTACAATACAAATTGCAAAAGTATTAGCTAAAATTAAAATAGTTTTTTTTAAATTTTAAATAATTAAAAAAACGAAAAATATTAATTGTTTCTAGGTTAAATAGAAACAAATAGTATGCTGATTCGTTGTATTTTTGTTAGGGAAGTGGAAATAGAGGTTGTTTGTAATGAGTATGATAAATTAAGGAAGAATTTTTGACTATTGTTGTAAATAGCAGTGTTGTTTTGTTTATTCTTTGTTTGTCTATTTGTTATACAGATTTTTTTTTTTCATTTATATTTTGATGTTGCAATATTTTGCTTAATATTTTATTTTTAATTTTGTTTATATTCTTGATATTTTTTGTAACTTTCTTATATGTTTTGGCAATTAAAACTAAATTTAATGTTTAAAAATGGTAAAAGCGAAATATATAAAAAACAGAGAAATTGAAATGCCTTTTTTTAATTTCATTTTGAATATGAAAATAAATGGCCCTTTTCACGCTGATTTTTTGTGGATGTTGCAATCATTTTGTTTGCTTGATTTTGTAAATTATTAATTACTTTTGTTTGTTGCTAAAATCTTCAGCTTTTTCTTTTCCGCACAAAATAAAAATTATAATAATAATATATATAAAATAAAAAATAAGAAAAAGAAATATGATTAAAATTAATAACTAAAAATTACGCGGTTTTACACTTTTTAGAACTCGGTGGCTGAGGCAGCAGCTGTGCATCAGCTTCTAGTCAATTGATTTGCAAAGATTTAGCTTGCTCCCAAGCAAAACCGTCACGGCCGAAATGGCCATAAGTACTTGTGCGCTGGTAGATGGGATGTTTCAAGTTGAGGTCCCTTTAAATAAATAAATATTTACAACAAATTATTACAATAAATTAATTTGGTTTTTAATATAAAAAACTTACTTAACAATCATGCCGGGTCTCAAATCGAAGTTTTTCTTAATTATAGCCAACAATTCCTTTTGGCTCTTATGTGAGGTGCCATAATCAAAGACTGTTATGGATAGAGGTTCAGCCAAGCCAATAGCATATGATACTTGCACCATACAACGTTTGCACAAACCGGCCTTAACCAAGGATTTTGCCACCCAACGTGCTGCATAGGCAGCCGATCTGTCGACCTTTGTATAATCTTTACCTGAAAAGGCACCACCACCATGGGCACCCCAGCCGCCATAAGTATCTACTATGATTTTGCGACCAGTCAAACCGGCATCACCCATGGGACCACCAATGACGAATAAACCGCAGGGATTTATGTGTACAACGGTATTGGTATCTAAATATTTGGCGGGAATGACTACTTTAACTACTTTATTCATAACTTCAGAGCGTAAATCTTCGAGGGCGATCTTTTCCGAGTGCTGCAAGGAGACGACAACGGTGTGGACACGTTTGGGAATAGCGGCGCCTTGGTCGAACAAATATTCACAAGTGATCTATGAAAAGAATTGAGGAATATAATTATAAAAGTTATTTTATATAAGAGAATATTCTATTAATAAACTTTGTTGAAAAGCTTTTTTCGGTTGAGGAAAGTAATTAGAAAAGTTATTTTATATAAAAGTATTCTATTACTAAACTTTGTTGAAAAGTTTTTTTTTCGTTCAAAACTCTTGTTTTAAAGCTACAAGCTTTATTAAGAATAGCTTCTTCTCAAATCTTAACTTCTATACTAAAAATATATTTTTCCAAAAAAAAAGGAAGAAAATTTTGATAAGAAATCTATGGAAATATTTGCGATACAAATTCTATAGAAAATTTGCTAGAAATTTCTAATTATTTTTTATAGAACATTTGCCAAAAATAATGTTTAAATCGTTTTCTAAAGAAAATGTTCCAAAACAATTAGTTAAAAATTTCACTAATAAGACTCGAAAACTTTTCCATTGAAATTACCAAAAATACCATAAAGATATATTTCGTGTCACAAAAACTGTATCACATAAAAAATTTCTCTCAAAAACAAGCTCTTTCACCAAAAAATATATTTTTCAAAACAGCTTTTTAATTTCTGCTGCAAAGGAAAAGCTTTTCGCCAAAAATAGCTTTTTATTTGAAAAAATATGGTCTTACCTGTGTCTTTGAATCAGGACGTGCCCACCAGAAATCACCGGAACGACGTAATTCAGCGATTTTCTCATTCAATTTGTGCGCCAAAACCACAGTCAACGGCATGCATTCTTCAGTTTCATCAGTGGCATAACCAAACATAATACCCTATTATTGTGAATTAAATAATTACCAAAAATTAATTATTTATCAAGAAATATCACTCTAATCTAAACAAAAAAACACATTAGTACATACAGGTTAAATTAAAATCAAGCAATAAGCAAGCAACATGCAATGAGTATAAAAATGTATTGAGTGTTAAATAGAATAAAAATATAAATGTTAAAAAAAAAGAAAGGAATTATTCAAAATAAATGTTTGTGTGTGTGTATTTATGTTTATGATAATTAATGACTACAGATAAAAAACGAAAAATAATTTTAAATAATGGACCAAATCACTACAAATTTCAACCAATAGTCGTGGAATTACAAAATTTTGCAAAATAAAATTAGAAAAATATACAAATTTATGTGAAAAACTAAATCAAAGACTAGCACCAAATATAATAAGTGGTAAGATAGAAAAATATAACTAATACATAAAAAACTTGCTATTTTTTAGAAAAACTAAAAGGATTTAAACAAATATTATATTACTTTTTTTGAAGAAATTTTGAAATAACAAGTTTTTTTCATAAGCATTGCGCTATAATATTATGTATTTTAATGAAATAGTAGTTTAACTAAAAACAAATGTGTGTGTGCTCTAGCTAAAAAAAAAGTCATTAAATAACATTATTAATTATAAACTACAAAACAATTATTTGCAACTCAAATAATTAGTAAGAAGGCATTAAGTAGGCCTGTATGTACAAGAAAAATAAACGTAATAAATTCTTTGTAAGTAACAATTTTTAATTTCATTTGCACACCTGATCTCCAGCACCGATTTCTTCTTCGCAACGGTTAATATGCACTCCAGCGGCAATTTCTGGCGATTGCTGGTCCAAGGCTAACAACACATTGCATGTTTTATAATCGAAACCTAGTTTGATTTGTTGGTTGTTTTTTTAATGATTTTTTTAATGAAAAAGAGAGAAAAATTGCACACATAATAAATAAATGAACCCTTTTTGTTAAAATTAAAAACGAAAAATAATTTTGTGTTAAATGATGTGTTTGTATCATTGTACCTAAATTTCGTGTAAAATAATAACCCCAAATTGAAATGATTTGTTTTTAGTTTTTATTTTTTGGGACAACCACAAACATTATTAGAATGGAGCAAAAATCACGATTGCCAACGTTGTAAATTAACCTGTAAAACACATTTTAAATAACTTATATTTAAAACCCAGTTGTATGTCATGCATGTTAAAATTTTAAATGAGTTTGACTTTGTATGAGAATTTAAATTGTTGGACACATTTTCTATAGAAAATATGCGAGAATTTTTAGAAAAAATTTCTTCTTAAAATATTCCGAATGTTCGAAATCTTCATAAATATTTGAAAACTTTTTAGTTAAAAACATTGCTATAGAAAATTCTGGAAAACTATTCTATTCGAAAAAATGTTTTTGTAAGATTGTTTAAAGAGACAGTTTAGAACAATTCGCTGAAATGAAAAAACTTACTACGGCGCTTTTTATTGCTTCTTCGAAAACAGGCAGTTAAGTAAATTTTCCAAATTTGAAAAATCATATATGTTGCCAAATGTTTTACCAAAAAAATATAATAAAGGATTTTCGCCTCTTGTGTTAAACAGTTACAAAATGTTTTCTACAGAAAACTCTTCATTGAACAGTTAAAGAAAAGTAATATAAAACACTTTTCTTCAGTTAGCGACAAGTTCTAGGAAGACTTGAAACAGTTACTAAAAGTTTCCATAGAAAATTTTTTTTCGGACAGTTTTTCGAAATGTTTTTCATAGAAAAATCTTTTTCAAACAGTTAGCAGTCAGTTTTCTATAGGAAACTCTACGTCGGACAGTTAGAAGAACACTTGCTATAGAAAACTACAAACTGTTTTAAAAAATCTATAAATACATACTTATTTAATTACATGCTTTTTCCCCATTTAACTCATAACGAAAACTTAGTAATTCCATATTTAACCAAAAATTTTAATAATTCAAAATGATTTCCTTATTTGCAAACATTTTTTTTTGTTTTTTTAATGAATTAGTTTTAGGTTTAAAATTTTCTTTAATGAGAACAATGAAAGGCCAACCAATGGTATAAATATAAACAAAATATTATATATATATGTACATATATACATATAATATTTATATATACATACATATATATATATAAAAATAAAGCAAAAAAACAAATACGTTAACAATTATATAATTATAATTCTCAACAACAAGGTAGAGAAACATATTTAAAGGGAGTGAACAATACCTGATCCCCAGCGCCAACATCGTCTTCTTCGCGATTGACATGTACACCATTGGCAATATCGGGAGACTGTTGTTCAAGAGCAACAAGTAAATTACAAGTTTTCCAATCGAAACCTTTTTTATGTTGAATTTTTTAAGGGATTTTTAATAATATTTAATAATATTGAAAACATAGGAAGATCAAGGGTATGTACATACATATGTATGAAGTAAAACCCCCATTAACAAAAAAAAATTGTTTTGTTTTAAAGTGGTTTGTTTTTATAATTAGAATTGTTTTGCTTTTATATTAACACTTACCCTTTGAAGAATCGTCATAACCGATGTGTTTAACAGTTTCACGTACAACCTTTTGATAATCAACGACTGCCTTCGATGTAATTTCACCGCATAACAGAATCATACCAGTTTTAGCAACAGTTTCTGAAATTTTTTTTGTTTTTAAACAAAATATTTATATTAATGAGTTTAAAAATAATATAGTATAGAGTAAATATTTGGTTTTGAAAATGTAGACATGTTACGAAAACAATACTATGCAAATATGTACGATGGTTTCTACTCATGTTTTAGGATATCGATGTCTTATCTGCTTTTATTTTGTATTTTTATTGTTGTTTTTTAAAGTTATCTAAAAGTATTTGCAAACTAAAAAATGATTGAAAAGCTTTTATAGACAATTTGCAAAAAATGTTCGACATGTTGTCTATGAAGAATTTAAGTTTTCGAAAATTGTTCATCCTGTTTTATATAAAGAAAAATATGTAAATTTTTAAATTTTTCTTAAAAAACATTTTGTAATGAACAGTTAGTTATCTTTAGTTTTTGTATGGAAAACTATTTTAGAAATCTCTTCTTCGAACAGTTAATGAAAAAAATTCCGAACAGTTTGTGAAAAGTTTTCTTTAGAAATTCCTTCTTCGAACTATGAGGGAAAAGTTTTATAAAACATTTGTCCGAACAGTTTGCGAAAAAAAAAACTCTTCTTCGAACAGTTAACTAAAACTCTGCTTTGAACTGCGAAAGCTCTTCTCCAAACACCATTTCGAAAAGTTTGCGAAAAACATTCTATTAAAATTTCTTCTTCGAACAGTTAAAGAAGTTTTTTTTTCAAAAACTCTTCCTTAAAATTCAGTGAAACATTTTCTTCTTTGAATAGTTATCGAAACGGTTTCTTTAAAAAAAACACTTCATTAAAAATGTATCGCAATATATTCTATTGAAAACTCTACTTCAAAGAGTCATAGAAAAAATGTTCCTATAGTAAGCAATGATTCCGATGATATATTTTTCAAAAAATAAGTTTTAACCCTCGTATACATAATATTTGTTTACTTTTACAAACTTGCCGCACGCTTTCAAGCGTATTCATAAATTTGAATATACTTAAAGATAAAAAATCTTTTGAAATGTTTATTATTTTTTAAACTGCTGACATCAAAACAAATAATTTTGTATGTAGTGTCAGCCATAAGGGATCATATTAATAAAAATCTTTAAGTATGATTTTAAAATGTTTTCGTATGAAAAATATTTTACAAATAAGGAGTATTTAATCTTTGGCTCACAGTTCAAACAAAAACATTTTAAACAGTTGCTAAAGAATGTCAAATAATGATTTGAATAATTTGATAGAATACATAAAATACTTCAGTCACTTAAAATTCGATAAGCATGTGTATGTATAAAAAATGAAAATAATACTTACCACATGCAACTTTTGCATCGGGATCTTGTTTTAAGTGCGCATCCAAAATAGCGTCACTGATTTGATCGCACATTTTATCTAAAAAAAGAGAGAATAAAGAAAATTAGTATTTATGAAGACCAAACTAAATGGGAAAATATATATGTAAGTATATAAGTATCATGCAATAGGAGAAATCGCACGCGCATTTAGGTATGAATAAAAATTAAGACCACTGAGCAAATATAAACTCTATGGCTTTTTTTGCCATAGCTAGCGAAATTCAATGCCAATGTGTCTAGAGCAAAAATTACAAATTAAATTAAAAATAAAACTAAAAATATTAAAATCTCTTAATATGTAAAAGAATACCCTTCAATTGCGGCTACATATGAAAACCTTGTAAACATGTGTATGCATTTTATATTTTCAGACTTTTTTTTTGCATGAAAATATGATGATGAGCAATAATAGAGGATTATGACCAGACATTTATGAGAACAAGCGCCAATTTAATACTCAAAACTAATTTGGTAAAAAAAAAAAAAATAAATAAACGTGCTATGATATAATAATAAACACTATAAAAGTCAGCAAAAAGTAGTAACACAAAGAACATTTAAATATATTCTCTAGTTTATCGGCTTAATGAAATATTTTCTATTTTGTTATTGCTAAATTTTAAAAATAGAGATCAATGTACAAATAAAAACAAGAAATGAAAAGTTCAACAAACAATTAGTGGATTACACTTGCCTCAGGATTTATATTATGTAAAAATAAATACTGATAAGAGAACATTAAATGCAACGTGTGGTGTTCATAAGTATAAAGATAGGAACACATGACTGTGGAAAGAAGGGATTGAAATGTGTATTTGAAACTAAATTTGTATAAAAGTTATCTAAAACAAAAAACTGCATTCTCATTAGATTCTGTAATAGTAACTATAAATTATGTTTGAAATACAAAATGATTTGTTGAAGTAAAAAGGTTTTCAGGTTAAGTTAATCTACTGATTTATTTTTTAATTGTTCACTTATCTCCTTTTAAGAGGCTTATAAGTTTGGTTTATTGAAAATTAGTTTGTAGCCCCTTTTTTATTTTACTATTGCCTACTACTGTGCTCTTTAGCTGATTTACAACATCATGTGTGTTATTTATTATTTCAGACATGTAAATTTCTTAATAAATTTATATATATTTTCAATTTTATTAAAGTTCAATTCGATTGTAGGATTTAATTGTAATTAGGTTAAATTAAAAAAAAAATTAAGAAAAAATAAATCATATTAAATGGAATTTTTAAAATTGAAATGTACATTGTTTTTAAATTATATATATGCATTTAATGCCTAGATATCAATTGAGGAAACAAATTTCAAAAAAAAATAATTGCATGGGTTTATTAATATTGGAAATTTTCAAAAATATTTTGTTTTATATTTTTTTTAATTATATAACCGATCAATTTCGGGCTTTGTATGTCGACACTGTATAAATGAGATCAAGTCTGCTATATAGAGTAGGGTTTATTAGCTCAGTGAAGTGATCACTCTTTTCAGCTCAGCTCACTTACAAGTAAATGAACTAGTTGGCTCATTTGCTTACTAAAATTGTATAAAGTCTTCTACGATATCGACAAGAAAAGAATTGAGCATTGTAAAACTGCAAAGGATGCCTGGTATAAGTTAGATAATAGAGTTGTCCTTAAATGAACTAATTCGCTCTTTTAGCTCATTTGGTCAGTTTCTTGTTAAAAAAAAGGGGTTTTCAGACACACATTTATGACAATAAAAGATTTTTTCTTATTAGTTCAGTGAAGGGATTGTTAATTTCAACATTATATAAACTAGTTCGTTCTTTTAGCTCGTTTGCTCAGTTTTTTGTTAAAAAGAGCTCTTTTTGTGAGTAATTTGTGCCCCTCTTCCATGCGAAAGACAACGTTTTCATATTTCCATGTATAAAGCATACAAATACTAACGATTTTATTTTCAAATTGTAGGAAATTTCTCCTTGTTCTCTGGTTTTTCAAACACACATTGACTATTAAAGATTTGTGCGTGCGAAACAATTCTCAATATAAAAAATTATTACGATTTTTTGACATATTTTAAAACAGCAAAACTTTATTCATTGGTGGGATAACGAGGCAGTTTATGTTTTGACATAACGATACCACTCGTCAAAGGATCTGTGTCTCTTAACAGTTAGAGCCTCCCAGTCGCCGTTTCCTCATTTTCTTTGTTTAAGCATCCAGTGACACTTAGTAGCTTAGAGTGTTTTTCCTGTGCAAAAATGATTCCATCTATTTTTGTGTTTTTAAGAAAGTGTTTGAAAGAACCCACTGACTCTTTAAAACATTTAATTTTTCATATGTCAAAATTATTCCAACATAGCAGAATGGCAACTGATTTGTTGTTTTTTTTTTTTTTGGTAAACATTATTTTTAAGATTTTAAATAAAACTTTCAAAGCATAAAAAACAAATGTCAAATTGATATCTAATAGTGTTACCTGTAAAAGACATTGTTTTACTAAAAATGTTACAATACATAAATAGTAGAGGAAATAAATGAAATCAAAGTTTTCCAATTAAATAGTAGTTTGTCTAAATAACACACCCTCACGCAATAAAATTTTTTAAAATATGTAATTGCTTTTTAATTTAATTTAGATAAGCCGGTAAACAAAAACGGAGACCTCTTAAAAAGGGGAAATAAATCGATTTTTAGAATACTTTGTACTTAAACAATAAAATAATAAGACTGCAATGTTTCCTACAATTAGAAAATAATTTACTTAAACCAAAGCATATAATGAATATATGTATGTATGTATGTATAGGTAATAAACTAAAAAGAAAAAAAATAAACGTTTTTAATAGACAGTTTTGTATAGATTATTAGAAATTTAATAAATAACTAATATATGCAACTTAATTACAATTTCTTATCAAAGCTAATAAAATTTTATTTCCGCTGTCATATGCAAAAAAAAAACAACGCTTCTATTTTTGAAAGTAAATAAATACAAAAAAACTCATTATTCTTACAAAACAAATCAAAGTGACAATGATGATGATGATTTTGATTTGCTACAAAGATAATGCTTATCAAATTCAAAGTAATTTTGCAATAGCTAACAGAAGCATATTTAAATTAAAATAAATTTTATTAGATTTTGTTAATAAAACACAAATACAATAAATATATAAAACCTTAAAAGCGATGATTAACAATTTATAAAAACAAAATGCGAAAAAGTAAACATAAACACACGTATGAACAAAAAACGAATAAAAATCAATAAAAGTATATAGAAAACATAAACAACAAGCGGGAATATAAGAAAAATAAATAACAAAAGAACACGTGGTTTTTCATAAGGCAAGCCTAATTAACTAAAACGCCGAATGAACGTAAAAATTAAAGAAAAATAATACTCATCCATAAACAAAAAAAAAAAGCTACGCAAAAAGAAATTGATAGCTATGACGAAATTCAAAGTGGAAAGGAATATTTAATATGTTTAACAATAAAGAAATATTTACTTTAAGATAAAACAATTATGAGAAACAAATTAAACGACACAAATTTGCTTTTCTAATTGTTTGTTTTGCTCAAATATTTCTATATTATTAAGCGCCATTATATAGCAGCCAGTTTTCTTGTTGTAGCTAATAAACTCAAATAGAGAGAAAAGAGTAAATCCAATAGATACAAAAGATGAGCACAAGAAAACTGCATAATAAAATCTCACATTATATTGCAGCGGCTAAATTCATTTTAGCAAAATTTCAATAGTATCGCAAAATTCAAAGGTTTTGTATTTATTTTACGAACAGCCAATGCTGTGCGGGAGAGATACATATATTCATACAAACGTATAGCTCAATATATGTAGGTATAGGAGAGAAAAAACAACAGAGAGAAAATATAACAATTTTCGAAAAGCACATGGTGTGCGCATGAATAAGATACATTAAGGTGACCATAAGTCAAACACAATTATTATATTTTAAATTATTAAATAAATTAAGGATTTTTACACTAACAAATAATATTTTATTACAATTAGGCATCTTTAAATTACTTTTTATTAAGAAAGTCGTGCGCTAGAATATTAAGTTTTTTAGGTTTCCCAGTTAAACTGCTTAATGTTACTACCTAAGGTATGTAGAACAGCTAAACCATTAAATGGTATTAACTATTCATCATTACAAGTTCAATTACTATCCTTTTCTATTAATTTTAAAATAATTATATTCCTTTGTTGAAAAAGCTGGTCACCCCACCAGAAATTAATACCAATTTAAAACATGTACCTACATTTTTATACCTACATAAAAACTATTATGAGCAAACAAATTCGTCTTGTGAGTAATAAATAACGAGTGTATGGAAGATAGAAATAAAAACATATGTTTTTTGCGGACCAAGAGACCCCCATAACATAACTTCGATTGAGGTTTAAAGAGGCGCGCGCACAGGTTTCTTTAATTCTTCCTCATCAATTGTTTTTGCACTGCAGGAATTTGAAAACAGAAAAAAAAAATAAACACAAATCAACTACAAACAAAAAATAATAAACGAAAACTAAAATAGCCAGACATGTGTAACAAAAAAAAAAAAAAAAAAGCACTCTACAAAAAAAATAAACTAAACTAAATAATTTGAGATACAACAAGTAAATTGAGGAGTCAAACGTCAGACGCCATTTTGTATTGAGACGACAAACGACACACAGGGTTAATGTATGGAATTCTAAGGTAATAGAATTCACTCAAAAAGAAACTATAGAAAATATATTTCTACTTTTTGTATTGAAATATGTTAAAACGTTTTCTCTTTCTTGAAAATAAAGGTTATCGATCTATGGTCATATTCTTATAAATAATGCCTAGTGAGGTTAGGGCTAAAGGAACAACGATTTTATTTTAAGACAGAATAAGTTGAATTTTTTAAGTTAATATTTTTGAATTGTGTTACTATCATATGTATTCCAAAAATTTTAACTTTTTAAGAATTTAATTCCATAATGTTCCAAATTTTTATTAATCTTAAAATTTAGTAGTTTAATTTTTTAACTTTAAATTTCAAATACCTATGTATGTACTTAAAGCTTATAAAACTTTATAGTATTTTCAATATTTCAAATAAAAGTTTTGAAAATTTCAATAAAAATTACACATAATTTGAATTAAAATACCTATAAAGTTTTTTTAAATTTGAATAAACACAAAAGTAGTTTCAAAAGATTAGTTTCAAAATATTAAATTTTGGAATTTAAAATAAATTTTTTTAAATTGAAAAAAAATTAATTTTAAAATAATCGAAATTTTTAAATTATGTAATTAAAATTTTTAATAATTCAGAAAGTTTTTAATATTTTGTAACTCAAAACGTAAAACAAATAATTTCTTGAAATTAAAAACTGCAAATAAATTCGATTTTTTTAAATAATTTTGAAATTGGAAATTTTAGAATTTAAAGAAAAATAAATACGCAAATATTTGAAGAATCGTAAAATTTTTGAAAATTTTGTAATTTTCATTAAACTAAACACACTAAAATTTAATGAAATTATTTTTAAAATGTTAAATTAATTTTTAAATTAAAAAAAAAATTAAATTTTTCAATTAAACTTTGAAAATTTATCAGTCTCACAAAGTTATTAAAAATGTTAAGTTTAAAATATAGCAGGTATTGAAAATAACACGACATTATAAAAATTTATGAAATACCTACTAAGTCTGTTATTTTTCTAACCCAAATTTATACCTACTTACAGTTAAAATAATTTTTATATGAAATAGGTATTAATTTAACAGACAGTATAACTTTAGGTTAAAAAATAACTAGACTTGTTAAAAATGGGGATTATAATATAAAATAACAAGCAAAACAAAACCAAACAAATTTTCCTAGAAACACCAATTTTGGAAAAATTAAATAATCTTCTAAAAGAATTTCCTACATAAAAAATGATGCAATTTCTGCTTGCTTTAACACAATTTTACTACATAGATACATATGTATGTATGTGTAGAAAAACAAAATAATAAAAATACAACTTACCGGGATGTCCTTCACCAACAGATTCGGAAGTGAATAGGAATGATTGTCCATCTTCCATATCATATTGAGTTCCGTTGCCGTTGCAACCGTTTGAGTGTCCATTGGTAACTGTTTGTGGCATTTTGATAATTTTTTTTTTAATTCCGGTTCTTAATAATGTAATATAACAAAACAAATGTTCTGCTTCTGTTGCTGATTCTAATTCTTCTAATAAAAGATGACTTGAAATCGGTGCTCTTGTTGTTGTAGTTGCTGCGGTCTGTGTAGCGGCTAAATAATTGTATAAAAGAGTATCGTTGTTAAATAAATTCGAACATCTAGTCATAAGCAAAAAAATACACTTTATGATAAAATAACCAACAAAAAGAATATAATAAAAAAAGAATTGATTTTTCGCAAACACATGCGTTAAATATACACAAATTGTTGTTTTATTTTAGATTTTTTCCGTTTTCACACTTTTTTCAGCAGTTTTCAGAAAACTTTACACAACAAATGTTTTTTTCTCTTCTTGCTTTAATTCAATAGAATATTTTATGTAACGTTTTGGTAAAATGAAGAATTTCTTGGGTAGTTTTTTAACAAATTATTTGCACTCCCACTGTTAAAAATTTATAAAAATTAAATTTAAAATACTCAAACAACTTTAAAAAAAAAACACTAACATTTATTGGGTTGTAATTGTTTAAACAAAATCGATGTTTTATCAACTTCGGCCACAAGTAAATTGAAAGAAGAAAGGTTTAAGTATTATTATATATAAAATGTTTAGTTGTTCTTTAATGAAACGGCTGGTCCGTCGGCTGGCACAACACTATTAACTAGACGTTGACGTCCTCACACCTCGAGGTTTGAATCGTAAAAGAGTGCAAGTTGTTCACATTGTATTCAATTTATACTCGGTGGCGGTCCAACGCGCCGTCTCCGCTCATTTTGTATTTACATATTTTTATGCTACCGATTCTATCATAATATGTACTTTTCAATAGAATTCTTTTTACTACTTGGCCTTCAATTGGTTAATTTCTATATTGTAATTTACCTGTTTAATGTTTTTCTTTGAAATTAGTTACTAAGCTTTGTTTAATATTTTAAGTAGGTAGAAATTGAAAATTTTTTTTCAAAGAACTTCACTCCTGTTTCCCATGTGCTATTGCAATTTTTGTAATTTGTTGTTTTTGAGTCCAAAAACAATGTGGAAATCAGCTGGATGTTTTTGACAGTTTTGCTTTGTTATTGTCTTCTCTTATTTTTGCAAAGGCTGCCATAGAAATGGTTTTCTGCTTTAAGAAGGCTGCCAGATTAAAGACGCTTTCTTTATTTTAGTAAACAAAACAGTGGGTCAATCAACTATCAGTGTAATTAACCCTAGAAAGATAACGTTATTTTTTTTGTGCGTTAAGATAATGATACGTCTGAAAGACGTATGCTAGTTTATAGCGTTTAAAGGATATCACCGAAAATAATATTGATAATTTTTTTTTTGTTGATATCATTTATCTGTGCAATTTCTTATAAAATAAAAGCATCCTTAAACAGAAAATAACAATAAAAATAAAATTAAAAATAAAATTCAATTAGCCTTAAAGTAAAGGACTTCAGTTCTGTTCTAAAAACTAAAGTAAATATTTTGTTTGTACTATGTTTAGATAATAATATCTGTATTAATGTATATAAACCAAAAAAAAAAATAAATTCGAATTGCATTATATGCAAGATTTACAACAAAAAAAATACTAAAGATAACGATACGCCTCTCAGACCAGTGTTGGCAGTGAAATTTCGAGAAAGATACATTTTAGTTTCCAAAAAGATACATTTTTTCCCGAAAAGATACATTTTGAAAAAAATTTTAAAATACATTTTTAACATTTATTAATAAACATTTTTATTCCATATTTTATGAATATTGTAAATTCCCGATATATGGCTTAATGATAAATAAATGCCTAAAAAATTGGAATATCAAGACAAAATTCAGCAAAAATAAGTTTTATGCAAAAAGAAATCTCAAAACGAAATTTTTTTTAATTCGGTCCATGTTTGACCATAGACCCCATATAAAGTCCACTTCCAAAATTCACTTAAATACGTATAAAAGAGATATAAATAATGTTAAAAGGCTAAAATTTGCCATAAATACTCTTTATAGGCAAATAAATTATTGTACTAAATTTTATGGTGGTCGGCCCAGAATTGGTCATAGCCCCCATACAAAAATCTTCCCGAAATATGGCTTAATGATAAATAAATGCCTATAAAATTGGAATATCACGACAAAATTCAGCAAAAATAAGTTTTATACAAAAAGAAATCTCAAAACGAAATTTTTTTAATTCGGTCCATGTTTGACCATAGACCCCATATAAAGTCCACTTACAAAATTCACTTAAATACGTATAAAACAGATATAAATAATGTTAAACGGCTAAAATTTGACATAAATACTCTTTATAGGCAAATAAATTGCTATACTAAATTTTATGGTGGTCGGCCCAGAACTGGTCATAGCTCCCATACAAGGACCACATCTGAAAAAGAGATTTTTCCCTATATATATTGTATAAATATCGGTACCGACTCAAAACTTTGCACAGATTATTTTAATATATACAAAAATTATCCCACAAAATTTTGTGAATTTCGGTCTAGTTTTAACCGTATGCCCTATATAAAGCCCTCTTCCGAAAATCACTTTAATACTCATAAATCTCTTATAAATAAGGGTACCAATCCAAAATTTTACACGGATCATTTACATACATGCCTAAATCTAACTGCTGGATTTTGAGAATATCGGTCCATATTTGACTATATCCCCACATAAGGTCCACTCTAGAAATCCACGTTAATACTACCGTTATTATGTTGAAATTCGACGTGAAATATCCTCATATGCATAAAGATAACTGTTCCAAAATTTAAGAAGATCGGCCCATAATTTGTCATAGCTGCCATATAAGAACCATTTCCAAAAAACAAATAAATTCGGGTCAAAAAATATTCTTTTCAGATTTAACCCATATTCGGTCCACATTTTATAATCATGATATATATCGTTGGAAAGGTATTTTTAATACCTTTTATTTAGTGTATTACAAATTATCAAGCACCCAGTAGTTCCCGAGATATAGGCCTATATATTTTCAACTTTACGGGCCCGCCCCCTCGAAAATAGGCGTGACCGCCAACAAATTTTTTTTCCTGGTATCTCCTCTAAAAGCCCTATTTAATTTAATTTTGTTTTTTTTTTTTTTTGTTGAGCAAAATCACTAAAACCGAATTGTACCCCCTTTTTATACTCTGTTTGTTAAATTACACTGAAGATTATTATGAACATCAGACAGACTCTGTAAATTATGGTAAGAATTGGTAATTAAATCAATTAAAATGGTGAAAATTAGACAAAATTTCAAAATATTTAACATAAATTATGTTGGTCGTAAAATTGTCTTTCAAACAATTGATATATACTAATAAAATTTGCACTAAGACTGAATAGAAAACACAGAATTAGGATATTCTAGTCTAGTGTAGTTTCTGTATTTCTTACTACGCTTAGGTGAAGGGTATTTAAGATTCGGCACAGCCGAATATAGCACTTTTACTTGTTAATTGATGTAATTACCAATTCTTACCATAATTTACAGAGATTGTCTGATGTTCATAATAATCTTGAGTGTAAACTTATAAACTTGTATAAAACTTATTTTTGCTGAATTTTGTCTTGATATTCCAATTTTATAGGCATTTATTTATCATTAAGGCATATTTCGGGAATATACTATATATTTGTACAGGGGCTATGAGAAATCATGGACCGATTCTTACTATTTTCCGTACACTTTCTTCTTTTATCATACAAACAACGTATACACAATTTCATGGTATTATCTGCAATATATTTCAAAATATTGCAATAAAATGGGCAAAAAATATCAAATTTTTATGGAGGTTGTCTGGACCAATATGTGCGTCCATAACTCTGGTTGACCTAAACCGATTTTGCTGATTTTAAATAGCAAACTTCTCGAAAGCATTTCTGACAGAATTATTAAAGATTTGGATTCCGAATATATCTGGTGTTCAGAATTGAACATGGTTATTATTAAAAGATAATATTCATTAAATGTTCAGAATTTAACATGTTTATTATTAAAAGATAATATTCACTAGTTCTAAGAATAAAAGATAAAAAAGGTCATTAGAGTAAGAGATAATGTAGTTTCCATATGTATGTAATTCCGTATGATTGGGTATTTTGACAAACACCAATACAGATAATGAAACCTTTTGTGTTTATCACTAAAATACGCATGTACCTAAACATGATCATAAAACACTTAACGAGTAATAAATTAAGGGTCGCTAATGTGTGCATGTGTACTATCATAGCAAAGACTATAAACAAAAACTATAAATATATAAAGATGTTGCACGCAGTGTATTTAAAATTGACAAAATTTTGCGCTTCCTCAGGATGCGGGAGGGAAGACAAAAGGGAATGAAGCACAAAGAGCGTAACAATCTCTCGTTCTCTTGTTGTGTATAAGATCAGCGTTGCCGTTTTTGGTTATTTCTAACCAAAATTGGTTATTTTTTTTCTCAATGTGTACATGTGTAGATTTTTTCTGTTTTGGTTATTTTTTTTTACTGAAAATATTTACTATGTGTTTTAAAGAACTTGTAAATTTCGTACAAAATTTATTGACATTACCCCACAGTTCCGCTGCAGCTGAAAGAACATTTTCTCAGCTTAGTTTGATAAAAACAAAATTTAGAAATAATTTAGATTTTAAGACAATTAGTAATATATTGCAAGCAAAAGAATTGTGTAAAAATCAACAAAATGCCCATTTTGTTTGGTCTGCCAAAGACAAATTTTAAAACTCAAGCTGTGACATTTTAAGTAAAAGTGATCTCCATATTTATTGTAATATAATTACATGTTTTTTAGTATTTAAGAGATAACTTTCTAGTTCCCTATTTTATTGCCAATGAAAAATTTTTTGTTTTTATTATATACTTTTTATTTTTGTTTAAGACATTAAAAATTAATAATTAAACTTGCAAAACTTAATGTAAAGTATTGGAATTTTAAATTTTACAAATTGTAGCATTAGCTTATGTTTCTTTGCATTACTTTTTGCAAAATATGACGCTTAGTTTTTTAAAAAAATTATTTTTTAGTATTAGAGTTGTGTTGTAAAATACGTTGTTTTAGGTTTTTTTTTTTTGTTACCTTAAAGTACAAATTATAGTTTAAATTACAAAAAATAAATAAATAGTACATGCATTTAAATTTGGTTATTTTTTTTTTAATTTGGTTATTTTTCTCATAAATGTTGGTTACAAAAAATTTTTTTTCGTGGCAACACTGTATAAGATCTTTTAATTCTCATTTATCATTGTTTGTGACAGCGTTGTCAGTTTAGGGGATTTATCCCCAAATTGGGGATTTTTTTGCCGTGATTTGGGATAAAAATTTCATCTTGGGGATCCAGGGATTTGTTGGGGATGACAACACAATTTTTAGGGATTTTTGGGGATATTTTTTTAAAAGTGGTGGTAACTAGAATGATTTTGGAGCTAAAAAATGTGCGTCTGGCAAGTCTAAAAATGTGTGTTATTATTTATAGTGTATGGTTTCTAATAAAAAAGAAGTATGTAAATATTTAAAAAAAAGTATATTTTTTACTGTTTAAAATGGCTGCAAATACTAATTTTATTAACAAAAATCATAATGCTTCTTGGGAACGCGAGGATTGGGCAAAAGGTTGGAAATATACATATACGAGTATATTTTTAAAGGCTAACGCTTGCGTTGAACGCATTGTTTCAATAATGTATACTATAGGGGATTTTTGGGGATGACAAATCAAAAATTGGGGATAAGCTCTAAAAAAAATACTGGCAGCACTGTGTGAGAGTAAGATAAAAATCAATTTTGATTTATAGAAAACATATGTACTCTCAAATTTTCCATCTGTAAAAGTTGTACACATCGTGTGATACATATGAAACTTTGCATGTGTAAAATACATGTGGAAATACTTGTGGAAATACATATGTAATTTTTTCGATTAGAACACGCTCTATTTTCCTGTGACAAACATAAACAAAACAGCTGATTTGTTTTGAAACAAAATTGTTTGAAAGAATATATTGGAAAGAAAATGAATTTTTCGATTTTTAATAAATTAAATTATGTTTATTATATTTATTGCAGTTAGATTGGCCAAAAGAAGCAATTCTTGAAATTTATAAACGTTAAAATGGCAGCTTTTGTTTACATTTATAGGTTATGTCATACGGAAAAACATAAGCACGTGTGATAGCAAAAATTATGAATCGTATGTAAAATGGAAATTTTGACTTACATACGGAATTACATATGGGTAAGAAAAGTGACAGTACATATGTAAAATACATCCCGTCTGATAGCACATTAAGAGATATTTTAAACATTTATAACTCATTCATTATACCAAAACAGTAAATCTAAAAACACATGCCAAGTAAATCTATCTGTATCAGTCTAACAAATATATAAGTTGGGTTTTCAAATTCTAATATATTTTTCAAATGATAACTTATCATATTTCATTTTAATAAACAAGTTAATTCCCGCTTAGTGATACAGCTAGGTTTTACTTTCTATTATCACTCAATTACTATCACTATGTATTTCTGACCTGTGATTTAAACTACAGTCTAAAAGAGATAACATCAAGATTTCAATTCTCTAAAAACACTTTTCAAACTTTAAACAACACTTTAATTTAACACTTTCATCAGGCAAACAATTATTAGAAAACTTATTTTAAATAAACTCATAGACTTTTTTAATTTATGACTTTATCGGGAAGAATTTAACACTAGTATTGACCAAAAACCAATTTCTCAGAAACAAATTTACTTATTTTAAATCAGAATTTAAACTTATTTCAAATGAACTCATAAACTGTTTTTTATATTTTCCTTTTTAATTTAAAAAATAAAAATTTTTGTTTAATAAACAATTCACAACAACATTTGGAGTTTAACACGACTGTTGAAAACTGATACAATTAAATTTTATTAAAAAAATATCAGAAATTATCAAATGTTCTCTTTTTTTTTGAACTTACTCTTCACAACGACAGTTTAGAAAGAAATGTTTTCGATTGACAAATTTCAGTTTCATTTATAAGATTTTATTTTAATTTCCAATATTATATTTAATCACTTAAGAACAGCTTATTATCAGCAAATGAAAAGTTTTCTTCTAATATGTACATACATATGTATGTCGTAAGGTTAGTTTTAGAATTGTTTTTTTTTATGACATATTAATATTGTTTTTTGTTTAAATCGGATCTTAATAATAAAAGACTCTTAATATTTTTGTACATACATGCATATATGTATTTATACATTTATATATTTGTACATATGTATATATAAGTATATGTTAATAAATTAGTAATTAAATTAATATAATTTTATTCTTTTTTTAATCATATTGCTCTTATTACTTTTGATAATGACTCTGAAAATTATTGAATTGACAACACTTTCTCCGTTTTCGTTTTTCGTCAATGATATTGTTATTATTATATACAATTTAAAAATTATTTATGTACAATATGTTTGTTATTTGAGATTTTTGTTAAAGAAAGGTTTTAAGAAACAATAAAATCATAAGATTTCAGATAATATTAAGGTCTTTAAAGTTCAAGGCATAATTTTGCGCTTTTTGGTTTGAATATTATTTTATTTTATATATAACATAAGTTATAAGTTATATAACTTGCAACATGAGTAAGAGTTGAGTATTGATGTTTTTAAGATAAAGTTTTTATTGAAGTGAAAATATAAAAAACTTAATTATTTAGTTCTTTTATTCGACCTTTTTTTTTTATTAATATTCTATAATTTATTTTTTTCAATTATTATTATTTATATAAAAATGTTCTTAATATTTATAATTGATTCGGCTTGAGGTCATTAAAATATTAAAAAAAAAACAATTTTGCCTCTTTTAATTTTTAATATTTTTATTTCTATTCGTCAGGGTTTTTAACAAATTTTTGTAAAATTAGAAAGAAAAAAACCCTGACGAAGGCACTCAATGAAGTGCCGAAATATTGGTTTTAAAATAAAAGTTTTTATATTTAAAAAAAGACCTCAAGCTTAAAAAATTAGTAATAATCATAAGTGCTTATTTCAAAACGTTTTTTAGTTTTAAACAAATATTAGAATTAAAATGAATTAATAATTCAACATTAAATTAATAAATACATTTTTTAAAAATGAATGCAACATAACAAAAAAAACTTGGATACATATTCAAAAGGTATGAATGGTATACATTAACTATATTCAATATTCAGACACCAGAGCTGTAAACGAATGATTCTTTTCTGACTGAGTTCTATTTATATATTTTTATTCAAACAAGTCTGTTAAATTATATTAAACACTTTTTATATTAATTTACATCTACTCTACATCAGGCAAATACCAAAAAACTTATTGCAAATATGTAAAGCAAATTAAAAAGTTACAATACAAATCATCAGCTGGCTAAAAACCTGCGTAAAATAATTTGGCAAGAAATTAACGTTAGCTACATTTATACTATGTTTCCACGGAACATGCTTCACTCTCTATTCATGCTTCACACCCCAATCATGTGCGAAACAACTTGCTTCACCATACAAAATTTTAAGAGCGAATCATGTAGATTCATATTGAATCTACTTTCGAAGCACGAATAATTGCACTCTTCTCTAATTTTTATCGCAAGTTTATCTGCACTAGCTGTAAAAATTTAATATTATTGTAATACTAGGTTTCCACGACGATTTGAATCACCTGCTTCGCTCTCTGAATCATGTTTATGAATCATGCTGTTTACATGACCAAAAAACTTGATTCGATTTGACAGTTGTTTTTAATAAACAAACAGAATAAAAAAAACAGAATTTACAATTTGTGGAAAATAATTTTTTTTTTAATGGAAAAACAAAAGTGAGTGGAAATTAGTTAGTTTATTAGAAAAAAATTATACATTCGTACGTATTTACTTTCTTTACTTCCAGCAACAAGAAAATAATTGGCTTTGTTTACAATAATATTAAATTTTTACAGCTAGTGCAGATAAACTTGCGATAAAAATTAGAGAAGAGTGCAATTTTTCGGGCTTCGCAAGTAGATTCAATATGAATCTACTTGATTCGCTCTTAAAATTTTATATGGTGAAGCAAGTTGTTTCGCACATGATTGGGGTGTGAAGCATGAATAGAGAGCGAAGCATGTACCGTGGAAACGTAGTATAAACAAAGCAAATTATTTTCTTGTTGCTGGAAGTAAAGAAAGTAAATACGTACGAATGTATGTTTTTTTTCAAATAAGCTAACTAATTTCCACTCACTTTTTTTTTTTTGTCCATTAAAAAAAATTGTTTTCCACAAATTGTAAATTCTGTTTTTTTATTCTGTTTGTTTATTAAAGACAACTGTCAAATCGAATCAAGTTTATTAGTCATGTAAACAGCATGATTCATAAACATGATTCAGAAGGCGAAGCAGGTGATTCAAGTCGTCGTGGAAACATAGTATTAATCGACTTCATATTACTGCGATAGTATCGATAGTAAAAGAAAATTATCGATAGTCAGTAAAAAATAAAACTATCGATACTATCGATAGTACTATCGATTGTTTTGCAGCTCTAGTCGTTGAGCAAGCGATGAGAACGCATACTGATGGTTATCGTCATTTTTTTCCAAAAATTTATTAAGCATTGTTGTTGCTTCTTGTTGGACGAAGCACAGCAAACACACGCGATTCAATTACAATTGAACACAAAAATAAAAAAACTGTTTTAGATGGACTTATTTTTGTTTTTTTCTGAAAATAACTGTTTTAAAATTGTTTTTTTATATTGATAATTGTTATTTATGGTCCCTGATATTTTTTTCTTAAGGTGTTTATATCTGCCTAAAACTCTTTCTTTTTTTTCTTAATTTAAGCGTTTGACAATATGTTTGCTGGGAAAAATCTCTCACCAAAAAATCTTCATTTTTGAGTACCATGTATGGTACATACATATATGGTACCGGCAATATATGTATGTACAAAAAACATACAAACTAAGAGGCCATTTAGACGATGCAATTTTGCATGCAATTAATTGCATGCAACTGATGTTTGTTGACAAACGGGTGAGAGAAGCAAGAGGGGTAGAAAAAGTTGCACGACTTCGTTTGTCATGCAATTTTTTGACATTTCCTTTTACCATCGTTTGTGTTTTACTAATTTTGTTTTATTCTTATTCTGACTTTGAAGTGTGCGTTATAAAAATTAATGCGCAAGAACATTTTCAATTACTTCTTCTGTATTAAAATCTTCCATTTTTTATATTTTTTAAAATTTTTGTATATTGTATATATGTAAATGTATGTATATTATTTTATATACATACATTTTTATGTACATATATTTTTTCTATATTATATTTACATATATTTTAAAATTTTGTTTTCTTTGTTGCGAATGAAAAACTAAAGAGGAATGTGTAATTAAACGTCAAAAAATTGCATGATTTGTTGCACGTAAAATTGCATCGTATAAGTGCACAACATTTTACGTAGCAATTTTAAAAGAGAATGGAAAAAATTGCATGCAATTAAATGCATCATCTAAAAGGCCTCTAAAAGAAGTCTTGTTTTCACAAAATGTATGTGCAAATAACATGTGGAAAAATAAATGTTACCGTTTGCGTTATTGTAGGGTAAAAATACGTGTTTTATTGTTGTAGAAATGAAACTATATTGATTCGCATTGAAATAAAAACCTTTATCATATAAATTTTTAGAATTACATATTTAGAGAGAAATAAAACTAGCAAATAATGAAAATAATCACTTAATTATTACATACATTAATTCAATTCAAATTTACTTTGCATTTTAACGAGCCATTTTAACCAAGATCCTTTAAAAAAGTTGTTTTCATATATACGTGCCAAAGGTGGACACTGAAAAAATCCATCGGTTCATGAATTTAATTTGGCAGTAGCTAAGTTATTATCTTTAAAAATGACTCAGTTTAGCACCTCATCAAATTGTGCAAACGATGATGCAATGTTTTTACCTATTGAGTTTCAAACAATTTTAGAAGATACTATAAGGACTGGAAGTATATCATATAAGTATAGTATATAAAATAATGAATATTTTAATGAAGACGCCGATTGTTTTACATCCAACAATGTGCAAAAAATTATACAAATGATTCCAAGCAATGCGTCAGTTGCACCAAAAATACAATTTATTCCTTACGGTTTGATAAGAATAACGAATGTTATAAATACAGAATGAAGATTCTTAATTACTAGTTCTTATTTTACTACGGAAGCATTCCACATGGGAAACATACAAATACAAATGATCAAGTACATATAGAAAAAGTTAAAATTTTGAAACACTGATAAATAAATTTAATAAATACTAAACAAAAAAAAAACATTCGTGCTATTACAACTTCATTCTATACAAAAATAGAGACAGAAGTTCATAATTGAACTGTCTATAAAATTATAAATGGTAAGTACATACATACACACATAATTGAATAGTCTAAAAAATAGCATTATAATTCGGTGCGAATCGATATATAGTTTTGTATGTACAACAATAAAACACATACGCTTACCCTACAATTACACAATCGGTCACATTATTACCAAAAGTTCTGTGCACAAAAATTGCAAGAACCAAAAATTCTTTTGTTAGGTTTTTATTTTATTTTTACATTTTTAATGCAATGTACAACACACACACATGCACATAAACCAGTGCTGCCAGTATTTTTTTAGAGCTTATCCCCAATTTTTGATTTGTCATCCCCAAAAATCCCCAAACTGATTTTTTTGATTCAAAAATTTTTTTTTATTTAAAAAATAATATAAAAGTAATAATAAAAATTCATTTTTATCGATAGCTACATACATATATTAGTATTCAAACTAATTAGACTCGTAATTATAAATCTTGTAAAGAAAAAATTACATATAATTTAAATATAGAAGTATAAAAAATTATTTACCAGAGTTTAGCATTTCAAAAACTTCAGAATCAAAATCTTCTGATTCATCAGCCTCAGAAATTTTGTTGTACATATTGCTTGTATTAAAAAGCTTTAGCATTTTAGCAGATGGATTAAATTTCTCAAAACAAATTTATTTATTTTTAAAGTATGTGTTTATTCTGAGAAGTGTTTCCAATAATTCATATTGCATTTTGTTACGTATTTTTGTTTTGATAGTATTCATTATTGAAAAAACGCGTTCAACGCAAGCGTTACCCTTTAAAAATATACTCGTATATGTATATTTCAAACCTTTTGTCCAATCTTCGCGTTCCCAAGAAGCATTATGATTTTTACGCAGCTGAAGAAAACAAACTTTTTAGCAACATTTTTTTTGATTTTTGGCAAACTTTTTGCAGAGTTGCATAAAAAGTAGTATTTCACGAGCACGTGCGTTTTTAATGTAAACAATTAATATGAACAAAATTTAGCTAAATTAATGTAACTACCAACAGGACATTTTTAAAGGAAAATAAAATTAAAAAACGTGAATCAACAGTACTATGGACCAGTTATCAGATTTCCGGGTTGTCACTTGCGACATTTTAACTATTTGCTTAAAATCGCACACTAATCCCAACCACATTTATTTTCATATTTTTAACAATAAAACCAAAAGTATTCCGTGTGCGCATATCTCGTTAATTGCAACCGATAGGACATAAAAATACGAATCGATGGTGATATAGTTTATAGTTCAATAGACTGTAGTTTAGAAGTTATTACGCAACAAACTTTAGAAAATGATAAAAAAAACACCTAGTACAGTTTTCCATTAATAACTCAGAAACCATGCCTTGTGCGCATATCTCGTTAATTGCAATCGATAGACCGAAGAAATACCAATGGATAGTGGTACGGTCCATATCTCAAAAGACTGGATCTTAAAAGTTATTACGCAACAAACTTTTAAAAATTAAAAAAATCGCCAGAAATATGTGAGTTAGTTTTTCTTGAATAACTAAGAAACGATTCAGCGTGCGCATATCTCGTTAATTGCAATCGATGGGCCTAAGAAATACTTATCGACAGTGGTATAGTTCATTTTTTCGGAGACTATATTTTAGAAGTTATTACGCAACAAACTTTCAAATATTAAAAAAAATCGCTAAAAATGTGCGAGGTAGTTTTCCATTAATAACTCAGAAACGATGCCTTGTGCGCATATCTCGTTAATTGCAATCGATAGACCGTAAAAATACTAATCGATGGTGGTACAGTCCATATCTCAAAAGACTGGATCTTAAAAGTTATTACGCAACAAACTTTTAAAAATTAAAAAAATCGCCAGAAATATGTGAGTTAGTTTTTCTTGAATAACTAAGAAACGATTCAGCGTGCGCATATCTCGTTAATTGCAATCGATGGGCCTAAGAAATACTTATCGACAGTGGTATAGTTCATTTTTTCGGAGACTATATTTTAGAAGTTATTACGCAACAAACTTTCAAATATTAAAAAAAATCGCTAAAAATGTGCGAGGTAGTTTTCCATTAATAACTCAGAAACGATGCCTTGTGCGCATATCTCGTTAATTGCAATCGATAGACCGTAAAAATACTAATCGATGGTGGTACAGTCCATATCTCAAAAGACTGGATCTTAAAAGTTATTACGCAACAAACTTTCAAAAATTTTTCAAATCGCCAAAAATGTGTGAGTTAATTTTCCATTAATAACTCAGAAACCATGCCTTGTGCGCATATCTCGTTAATTGCAATCGATGGACCGAAGAAATACCAATCGATAGCGGTATAGCTCATTTCTCGGGAGACTGTATTTTAAAAGTTATTACGCAACAAACTTTCAAATATTAAAAAAAATCGCTAAAAATGTGCGAGGTAGTTTTCCATTAATAACTCA
The DNA here is from genome assembly GCA_916048285.2 of Bellardia pandia. NCBI lineage: Eukaryota > Metazoa > Arthropoda > Insecta > Diptera > Calliphoridae > Bellardia > Bellardia pandia. Next base: position 31,132,492 of record OU696530.1, read on the forward strand.
GAAACGATTCGGTGTGCGCATATCTCGTTAATTGAAATCGATGGACCGAAGAAATACCAATCGATAGTGATATAGGTAATTTTTCGGGATACTGTATTTTAAATTTTCAAAAAATGGCCAAAGTTTTTTGATGAATTGCATGTAACTGTGTGTGTGCGCACATGGTTTAACTCACTGGCAAACTTTATAAAAAAATGTATACAAATAATGAACATAATATACCATTATTCATTTGATCACCAGCAGGTCATTTTAAAATATATTTTAAATTTGAAAACACGATTTTATTATGGCATGACTCCAGAATCACATTTCCGGGTTGTCACTTGTGACATTTTAACTACTTACTTAATATGGCGCACTAATTCTAATGACATATATTTTCATATTTTTAACAATAAAACCAAAAGTATTTCGTGTGCGCATGTCTTTTCTCTTGGTACTTATTCCAATACCATATTTACCAAATATCATCGACGTAGGTCAAAAAATGTCCAAAATATGGCGATTTAAATTTTTAGGTTATATGGGCGGTGCCACTCCCATTTGTTCAATCAAATACTACTATTATATTTTATAATTTTTTTTATTAAAACAAATCCGCAATAGTGTTTTAAGGATTATTCTGAAATTTGGCCAATAGGAATGAAATAGTTTTAAATTTGGTATATTTTAACTCCACCTTGCGATAACGTCTGGGTATTATTTTAACACCTGAATCAGAGGATTTGTCAGCATTATTATGACTATTACCAACTCTCGCTACAATGCCTGCGCCATTCTTTAAAACATAGGATATTTGATTACGTCTTAAGGTACGCGGATTGGGAGAATAGAAGAATACTAACTATATGGATGATTTGAAAAAAATTGTTTTTATTCAGATTTTTTTTAATTTATAAAAAACAATTTAAATTTGTCTAAATAAAGTATGTATGATACATACTTACTACCATTTTCAAATAAGTTGATCAACTAAAACATATTTGATTGTTAAACGCGCTATTTTACTATATTACAAAGTCCATTTTTTAAAAAAAAAAAGTTTATTCAGTTTTAGGTTTAGGAGCAATTTTTTTTTTAGCTAATTGAACCATTTGGTCGTTTGACTTCTTTGATTTATTTTTTAAGCATCTGCCTTGACACCTCTAAATTTAATCTTCTTTGGCTTTTTGGCATATCAGCGTCACTACCACTGGAATTCTTTTCTTTGCTGGGTTTATCCTTTTTAGCCATCAAGTCTTTGTTTGGCACCCTTCTTAGATGTTTTTTCTTTTTCGGAGTGGACATCGCGCGCTTCTTTGGCTCCCAATTTTCTAACACTAAAACGTTCTACATTTATGTGACGATCATCAACAATGGTTCCATTAAGTTCAAGAGCTAAGACAACTGCATCGGGGGTCTTAAAGCAGACATACGATACACCTTTACAACCTTTGTCGTTATTTCGAATACGACGTACGTAATCAATTTCGCCACAACTGCTAAAAATTTCACGTAATGATTCTTCAGTAGCAGCTAGAGCAAAAATAAAAAAGTTAATTTTTAAACTCTGTAACTGTTTTAAACTTGGAAAAAACTTACTATATTTAAGACTGCCAACAAATAGTCCTTTTAGCTTCTTCCTTTTCGTGACTTTGAGGATTTTTTTCAAGCTAATGTAACCCTTAAATGATATTCCTTGAATTCGACGCCATTTAGTGATAGTCTTTTCACCTGTATCTTTGATTTTCAAAACTTCATAGACATTTAAAGCCACCAGCGGAACGTAGGCGTAGAGTTGACGGGCCCAAAGTCCTTAAATAAAAGCAATCATTGTAAATGTTTAGTATTAATAGGCAGGTTTACTACAAATACTGTAGCAGCTTCCATTGCGGGGTCTCTTAGTTTGTTTCTAATCAAATTTCTTCATTATTAAATTTGTATGCACATTTTAAAATAGATCATCTATCTTACCGATAAGTTTTTGAGCCATTATCAATTGTCTCTTTTGGGTCTTCTTTTCCTTTTTCGTCAATACCTTACTACTTGCGGCAACAAACATTTTTACTAGCGGGGGTTTCCAATTTGTTTTTCTTACTATTTTTCGAATTAAGTTCCTGTTCGATAGGATTGGCCAGGCGATATTGATAGCGCAGCCATTCTGCGGGCCAATCGGAGAACCAACGTGTACCTGTTACCAAATGCGGCAATACTATAGAAGACAGCGGGAATGTGGTGTCTGTTATGGGTACTATAGGCAATTGAGGCACTGGATCGGAAAATTCCGTAACTCGTGAAAAGTTTTATATAACTTGGGACGAAGAACTTCACTTAACTCAGCCGTATCACCAATCTTTTGAGGGTAAAAACCTTATTTTAATTATTTATGTTGACATACATAACTAAAAGGTTGCCACTTATTAGTTATTAATGGAAAACTAACTCGCACATTTTTAGCGATTTTTTTTAATATTTAAAATTTTGATGCGTAATAACTTCTAAAATACAGTCTTCCGAAAAAATTAACTATACCACTGTCGATAAGTATTTCTTAGGCCCATCGATTGCAATTAACGAGATATGCGCACGCCAAATCGTTTCTTAGTTATTCAAGAAAAACTAACTCACATATTTCTGGCGATTTTTTTAATTTTTAAAAGTTTGTTGCGTAATAACTTTTAAGATCCAGTCTTTTGAGATATGGACCGTACCACTATCGATTGGTATTTCTTCGGTCTATCGATTGCAACTAACGAGATATGCGCACAAGGCATCGTTTCGGAGTTATTAATGGAAAACTGTACTAGGTGTTTTTTTTATCATTTTCTAAAGTTTGTTGCGTAATAGCTTCTAAACTACAGTCTATTGAACTATAAACTATATCACCATCGATTCGTATTTTTATGTCCTATCGGTTGCAATTAACGAGATATGCGCACACGGAATACTTTTGGTTTTATTATTAAAAATATGAAAATATATGTCATTAGAATTAGTGCGCCATATTAAGTAAGTAATTAAAATGTCGCAAGTGACAACCCGGAAATCTGATTCTGGGGTCATTCCATAACAAAATCGTGTTTTCAAATTTAAAATATCTTTTAAAATGACCTGCTGGTGATCAAATGAATAATGGTATATTATGTTCATTATTTGTTTACATTTTTTTTATAAAGTTTGCCAGTGAGTTAAACCATGTGCGCACATGCAATTCATCAAAAAACTTTGGCCATTTTTTGAAAATTTTAGAAAGTTTGTTGCGTAATAACTTTTAAAATACAGTCTCCCGAGAAATGAGCTATACCGCTATCGATTGGTATTTCTTCGGTCCATCGATTGCAATTAACGAGATATGCGCACAAGGCATGGTTTCTGAGTTATTAATGGAAAATTAACTCACACATTTTTGGCGATTTGAAAAATTTTTGAAAGTTTGTTGCGTAATAACTTTTAAGATCCAGTCTTTTGAGATATGGACTGTACCACCATCGATTAGTATTTTTACGGTCTATCGATTGCAATTAACGAGATATGCGCACAAGGCATCGTTTCTGAGTTATTAATGGAAAACTACCTCGCACATTTTTAGCGATTTTTTTTAATATTTGAAAGTTTGTTGCGTAATAACTTCTAAAATATAGTCTCCGAAAAAATGAACTATACCACTGTCGATAAGTATTTCTTAGGCCCATCGATTGCAATTAACGAGATATGCGCACGCTGAATCGTTTCTTAGTTATTCAAGAAAAACTAACTCACATATTTCTGGCGATTTTTTTAATTTTTAAAAGTTTGTTGCGTAATAACTTTTAAGATCCAGTCTTTTGAGATATGGACTGTACCACCATCGATTAGTATTTTTACGGTCTATCGATTGCAATTAACGAGATATGCGCACAAGGCATCGTTTCTGAGTTATTAATGGAAAACTACCTCGCACATTTTTAGCGATTTTTTTTAATATTTGAAAGTTTGTTGCGTAATAACTTCTAAAATATAGTCTCCGAAAAAATGAACTATACCACTGTCGATAAGTATTTCTTAGGCCCATCGATTGCAATTAACGAGATATGCGCACGCTGAATCGTTTCTTAGTTATTCAAGAAAAACTAACTCACATATTTCTGGCGATTTTTTTAATTTTTAAAAGTTTGTTGCGTAATAACTTTTAAGATCCAGTCTTTTGAGATATGGACCATACCACTATCGATTGGTATTTCTTCGGTCTATCGATTGCAACTAACGAGATATGCGCACAAGGCATCGTTTCGGAGTTATTAATGGAAAACTGTACTAGGTGTTTTTTTATCATTTTCTAAAGTTTGTTGCGTAATAACTTCTAAACTACAGTCTATTGAACTATAAACTATATCACCATCGATTCGTATTTTTATGTCCTATCGGTTGCAATTAACGAGATATGCGCACACGGAATACTTTTGGTTTTATTATTAAAAATATCAAAATAAATGTGGTTGGAATTAGTGCGCGATTTTAAGCAAATAGTTAAAATGTCGCATGTGACAACCCGGAAATCTGATAACTGGGCCATAGTACTATTGATTCGGGTTTTTTAATTTTAATTTCCTTTAAAAATGTTTAGTTGGTGGTTGCACAAAATTTAGCTAAATTTTGTTCATTATTTGTTTACATTTTTTTATGAATTTCATGGAAAATGTAAAAAAAGTACCTTTTATGCAACTCTGCAAAACAAAAAAAATGTTGTTAAAAAGTTTGTTTTCTTCAGCTGCGTATGATTTTTGTTAATAAAATTAGTATTTGCAGCCATTTTAAACAGTAAAAAATATACTTTTTTTTTTTAAATATTTACATACTTCTTTTTTATTAGAAACCATACACTATAAATAATAACACACATTTTTAGACTTGCCAGATGCACATTTTTTAGCTCTAAAATCATTCTAGTTACCACCACTTTTAAAAAAATATCCCCAAAAATCCCTTAAAATTGTGTTGTCATCCCCAACAAATCCCTGGATCCCCAAGATGAAATTTTTATCCCAAATCACGACAAAAAATCCCCAATTTGGGGATAAATCCCCTAAACTGACAACGCTGTCACAAACAATGATAAATGAGAATTAAAAGATCTTATACACAACAAGAGAACGAGAGATTGTTACGCTCTTTGTGCTTCATTCCCTTTTGTCTTCCCTCCCGCATCCAGTGGAAGCGCAAAATTTTGTCAATTTTAAATACACTGCGTGCAACATCTTTATATATTTATAGTTTTTGTTTATAGTCTTTGCTATGATAGTACACATGCACACATTAGCGACCCTTAATTTATTACTCGTTAAGTGTTTTATGATCATGTTTAGGTACATGCGTATTTTAGTGATAAACACAAAAGGTTTCATTATCTGTATTGGTGTTTGTCAAAATACCCAATCATACGGAATTACATACATATGGAAACTACATTATCTCTTACTCTAATGACCTTTTTTATCTTTTATTCTTAGAACTAGTGAATATTATCTTTTAATAATAAACATGTTAAATTCTGAACATTTAATGAATATTATCTTTTAATAATAACCATGTTCAATTCTGAACACCAGATATATTCGGAATCCAAATCTTTAATAATTCTGTCAGAAATGCTTTCGAGAAGTTTGCTATTTAAAATCAGCAAAATCGGTTTAGGTCAACCAGAGTTATGGACCCACATATTGGTCCAGACAACCTCCATAAAAATTTGATATTTTTTGCCCATTTTATTGCAATATTTTGAAATATATTGCAGATAATACCATGAAATTGTGTATACGTTGTTTGTATGATAAAAAAAGAAAGTGTACGGAAAATAGTAAGAATCGGTCCATGATTTCTCATAGCCCCTGTACAAATATATAGTATATTCCCGAAATATGCCTTAATGATAAATAAATGCCTATAAAATTGGAATATCAAGACAAAATTCAGCAAAAATATGTTTTATACAAGTTTATAAGTTTACACTCAAGATTATTATGAACATCAGACAATCTCTGTAAATTATGGTAAGAATTGGTAATTACATCAATTAACAAGTAAGAGTGCTAATATTAATTTTCACCATTTTTAATTGATTTAATTACCAATTCTTACCATAATTTACAGAGTTTGTCTGATGTTCATAATAATCTTGAGTGTTAACTTATAAACTTGTATTAAACTTATTTTTGCTGAATTTTGTCTTGATATTCCAATTTTATAGGCATTTATTTATCATTAAGGCATATTTCGGGAATATACTATATATTTGTACAGGGGCTATGAGAAATCAAAAAAATAAAAGGTATTAAAAATACCTTTCCAACGATATATATCATGATTATAAAATATGGACCGAATATGGGTTAAATCCGAAAAGAATATTTTTTGACCCGAATTTATTTGTTTTTTTGGAAATGGTTCTATATGGCAGGTATGACAAATTATGGGCCGATCTTCTTAAATTTTGGAACAGTTATTTTCATGCATATGAGGATATTTCACGTCGAATTTCAACATAATAACGGTATATTTAAGATATATATTAGTATTAACGTGGATTTCGTTAGTGGACCTTATGTGGGGGATATAGTCAAATATGGACCGATATTCTCAAAATCCAGCAGTTTGATTTAGGCATGTATGTAAATGATCCGTGTAAAATTTTGGATTGGTACCCTTATTTATAAGCGATTTATGAGTGTTAAAGTGATTTTCGGAAGAGGGCTTTATATGGGGCATACGGTTAAAAATAGACCGAAATTAACAAAATTGTGTGGTATGATTTTTGTATATATGTAAATGATCTGTATAAAGTTTTGAGTCGGTGACTATATTTATACAATATATATAGGGAAAAATGTCTTTTTCAGATGTGATCTTTGTATGGGAGCTATGACCAGTTGTGGGCCGACCACCATAAAATTTAGTACAACAATTTATTTGCCTATAAAGAGTATTTATGTCAAATTTTAGCCGTTTAACATTATTTATATCTGTTTTATGCGTATTTAAGTGAATTTTGGAAGTGGACTTTATATGGGGTCTATGGTCAAAGATGGACCGAACTAAAAAAAAATTCGTTTTGTGATTTCTTTTTGCATAAAACTTATTTTTGCTGAATTTTGTCGTGATATTCCAATTTTATAGGCATTTATGTATAATTGAGCAATATTTCGGGAAGATTTTTGTATGGGGGCTATGACCAATTTTGGGCCGACCACCATAAAATTTAGTACAACAATTTATTTGTCTATAAAGAGTCTTTATGTGAAATTTTAGCCGTTTAGCATTATTCATATCTGTTTTATACGTATTTAAATGAATTTTGGAAGTGGACTTTATATGGGGTCTATGGTCAAACATGGACCGAACTAAAAAAAATTTCGTTTTGCGATTTTTTTTTGTGTAAAACTTATTTTAGCTGAATTTTGTCTTGATATCCCAATTTTATAGGCATTTATTTATCATTAAGCCATATTTCGGGAATATATATATTTGTATGGGGGCTATGAGAAATCATGGACCAATTCTTACTATTTTCCGCACACTTTCTTCTTTTGTCATACAAACAACGTATACAAAATTTCATGGTATTATCTGCAATATATTTCAAAATATTGCAATAAAATGGACGAAAAATATCAAATTTTTATAGAGGTGGTCTCACATATTGGTTCATAACTCTGGTTGACCGAAACCGATTTTGCTGATTTTAAATAGCAGTTGTTCTTGCCTTGTTGTAATTGTTGTAGCAATGCTGTCACCTAGTATTTAATTTCACCATGGGTTAAATGCTTATTTTACCTTTATTAGCTCATTTATTAAAAACAGGTTTTTACTATTATTACTTTTACTAATAATCGTCGATAAAAAGTTTTTTATAGAATTTATGATATTAAAAAATTTCAAATTAATTCAATAAATATTTGAAACAAAAACGAAATTTTTAACTTGGTGCGTTTTTTTGTAAATGGTGCGCTTTTTTCTCCATTTTGGTGCGTTTTGAAATTTCAAAGTTGACAACGAAGAGCTTCTTCATACGTAATAGATTCTTTTAAATCTTCATCCATTATGGAAAGAAACATCTCATCAATGTTTTTTTTCTTGGATTGGGTCTTAAATTATATCTGGCACTTTATGTTCTTATTGTATTAGTGCTTGCATTTTCAATATCAACTAATTGTAAACTTGAATTTTCAGACTGATGTGAAATTGAAATCTTGGATACTTTCTTCTTTAGTTTGTAAAATACATCTTGCTAATTCAACAATTGTACGAATTTCTTTTTCAGCAGCGCCATTCTGTTCAGGAGTATAAAATACTGACTTCTGATGATGTATTCCAAAATTTTTGAGTAACTGATCCATATTTTTGTTTACGAATTCATTGCCATTATCAGATCTAAAAATGCTAATTTTACTATTTTGATTCTTCATCATATTTAAGAAATTAGTATTCTGAATTCTTTTTTAATTCATAAAACTGCTGTTGCAACAAATGAATGCTTACTTCTGTTTGCATTTCATGTATGCTATACAATTTTTGCCACATCTCAATTGCATCTTTGCAACACATTAAATATTTTAAAATAATATTATCAATAGATGTTATAATTATACGTTGAGCCTTAATATCAGCTTTCTCCCAAGTCTGAAGATTTTGAAGAAATATAGCATTGTCTGCATCTCCATTGCCATTCGGCATAACAGGCTTTCTAAAAGATCCATCAACAATTTTGTAAAGGTCCATAGATTTCAAAATTATACGCATCTGGAACGTCCATGAACGCCAATTCACTGTTCCGCGTAGTTTTTGAATTTTAAATTCTTCCATGTTTACCCTTACCAAATCCTTCTAGTAGTCTTGACAAAGCAATTTATTTTTCTTCTAGGCGTCTTGATTAATTTATTTTTTCTAAATCCTTCTAGTCGTTTCTTGAACTAATTATTGTTTAATCCCTCTAAGCTTCTTGATATTTAAATAATCCTATTAAGCTTCTTGATTATATTCCCTTAGCAAGAGTATCCTGGGCCCATAACCAGTTGAGTATTGGAATTTTTAAGATAAAGTTTTTATTGAAGTGAAAATTTAAAAGTGAAAATATAAAAAACTTAAAATACAATATTTAAAAAGGCTTACTTACTACAAATATTCTCAAACAAAGTATTTACAGTAGATCCATACAAATAACATTATAATCAACAGTAAATGATGTTATAATTTCAATTCTAATTTGTTGTAATAATTTAAAAAACAAAATTCAATATTTTTTTCAATTGGTTTCTTGATATATAATAATGATTATATTATACTATATGATCAATTATTTATAATAATATATCATAGTCGAAAAAGAGTAGCATATGTGCATACTTATGTACATACATTTAATAAATTCTTTTTAAATTATTAATTTTGAGGGTTTCTATTACTAGAAGATTTCTTTTTAATGTTTATTTTATACATTCAAATAATTTGTTTTTTATTAATAACAAACTTTATCAAAAACATATTAATCAGCTTATATTTCCACGTTTTGAATAAAAGACCCTCCCAGGAAATTTTGCGAAAACAATATAAACTTATATGTACGAGTACATATGTATGTATACGTCAACAAAATACATCTATTGTTTAAATGTCATTGCGTATTTTTATATTTAAAAATACAGTATCAGTTAGATTTTTGCTTTGGAGGCATGTTTTGTAATATGTTTTAAAAAGAAATTCGCTTTATAATGAGTTTTTCAACAAGAACTTGAAATAAGATAATAGTTTTGACATTTTACTTGTTGACACATCAGTAGTAGAAAAAAAATAAATAAATGTTGGCCTATCATTGCTAATATGGACATCACTGACATTGTGTTAAAAAGGACAGACGGTGCCATATGTCACACAGAAACCAAAACAATAAATTTATTGCAAATAAATCGCATAATTTCAAGGTGTGATTAAACACCACTGGATTATTATTGTGTGGCTATGTTAAACATAGAGACTATACAGATTCAAACGTGATGTGGTTAACAAAATACATCCGTTATTGGCAAAATGTGAATGAACATTTTGAGAAAAAAATCGACGTGATCGTGGTGGACAACTGTCCCATATAATTTTTCATTTATAATTGTTAAACCTTGCTCTTTTCAATAACATAAACATTTGACAGAGTTTCATATAAATTTCTGATTTCATTTTGTTTTGTTAAACAAAGTTCTTGTAGAAAACTACGTTATTTTCCAGTAATAGAATATATATTTCTATTATCTCAATAAACAAAGAATATATTAGTATTTGTTAGCTTAGTAGAGTAATGGTCATATAAGATTTCCAATTAAGGAATTTAATTTTCATGTTCGGGTATGATGTGATTTAAAAACAAATAAGAGTGCTATATTCGGCTATGCCGAATCGAATATACCCTTCACCTTTGTTGTGGATGCATAATTTATTATATACATACATATACATATATATATTATATTAATACACTTTGTTTGATAGTTTTTTTGATGAAAAATTTCAGAGGTTGTCTCGGATTTTTGCTCATAATACTTTTTCAAGTGTTTTCAATTAAACAGTTTTCATTTTATAACGTTTTTTGCTTCTCCTGTAAATTATGATAATGAGGGTTACGTCTTTGGGCATTTTAGGTGACGATATGTACATACATACATATATTTTAATTTTAAAAAATTTGTTTTGGTTATTTTAGTTATTGAGATATTGGCAATATAATTCATTTGTATACATTTATCAATTTTATAAAAACACATTTCGCGGTATTTTAATGATTTTCTCAAAACCATAATTAAATGTAATTGAGACACTTGTAGAACGAACGTTAAATCCTAAAATTCAGCGTAAAAATGTTTTTAAAATTTCATATTTCTTAGTATTTTTCAGTGATTTTAGTTCGTTGACTCAATACTAACCCATTGACTTGTCTGTTTCATATAGAACTGCCAAAATAGAGATAATCCCCCTTTTTCAAAAACGATTATTAAATTTAACAAACGTTTATTAAGACAGATTTCCATATAAAATTTGCCTTAATAAACGTTTGTTAAATTTAATAATCGTTTATGAATAAGGAGGAATATGTATATGTAATTTACTTAAATACTTAAATACAATTTATTTAAATACTTTTATAATAAATTTATTTCATCATTGCATGCACTCATTCTTAATAAAGTAAATATTTTTTAATTTGTTTTCGTAACTAGAATAATAAATATTATTAACAATCAACATCTATCTGCTGCTCTATCTGCTAAAAATGGATTACTTTCCTTTAATTCATGCTTTTTTATAAACAATAAACAAACAAAGTTTTCTTAAGTGTCATCTAGGGTTCTATACCAGAATTCTGAATAAATATTCGTATTATGTATTCAGTTGTGAAATTGATAACATGCATAATCAATTAATTTATATTACGTGCATAATTCAAGTCTGTTTCACAAGTTCACGGATTATAGAAGTGTCTCAAAATGACTCGACAAAATATGTACAGTGGGAAGCAAAACTGTTTGGATATTTTGCATTAAATATAGTGCTTTTGGATGCGCTCATGCGGCCTATGAAAACTTTTCTTTTCTCTCGGACTAGTATCGATTGACTTTCGTTTCGTCGCTCCAAATGTTTGTGGGTTTTACAGAAATGAAGGCGTTTTTTCACATTTCTATTGGAAAGTGCTGGCTTTTTCTTTTTCACATTGGCTACTAAACTCATTCTATTTAATGTGCGTCTAACCGTCCAGGAACTGACGTCCTTACCAATACTTTTTGCAGAATTTTCGGGGTCTTGATTTTCCTATTATGTAGCAAACTTTCAATCTACCGGTCATCACCATCAGAAAGCAGTCTTGGTCGATCCCCTTGGTTATATTTTACCGCATGAATAATTATTTTGAAACAAATTTATCACATTGTTTTCTGTATCAGTTGGCGTTTTTTTTCATTTTTAAAGATCTTTTAATTTTTTTATTTAAAAATCAAGTTAATCACTTCACAGGTCAAACAATAATGGACAAATAGAGTAATAAAAGCTTGATAACGAGATCGCAACAAACAAAAAAAAAAAAACAAACGGGTCAAATACCGTTACATTTTAACAGAGCAATATCGTGATAATGTTTATTTTTTGTACTGTGCAAAATTGTCCGAATTGTAAATTTTTTGTTTTTTTTTTTAATTTTTTTGAAGCAATTTACGTCAGTTTTTGTGCTTTATAATTTAGAATAAGGTTCAATTAAATAAAAAAATATACCTTTATTTTCATTACCTTACTTCCTTAATGCAAAACATCCGGACAGTTTTGCTTCCCACTGTATATTTTTCAATTTTCTCTGCTATTTTTTGAACTAAGAGAAATTTAACACTAATTATTTAAATTTAACATATTGTTAATAACTAAAGGGTGTCCCAACTAGAACGCAATTTTCAAATTTGGCGCCATTCGAAGTGTCATTGTTTGACATTTGAACAATTGTTATTGTTTGCTAGTAGAAGGTACCAGGTTAGTAAAAATGGAGCGATACACGAATGAACAACGCATTCTCATTGTGAAATTGTTTTACCAAAATGGTGAAAGTTTTGCGGCTACAGTTCGCAAATTACGATCAATTTGGTCGTGTTATTTCGCGTTTTGGAGACCAGAATTGGCCGCCTAGATTGTGCGATTTAACACCTTTAGATTTTTTTGTTTGGGATTTTTTGAAGTCGATGGTTTACGCGAATAAACCGACGACGACTTAAGCCTTAAAAGAGGAAATTGGACGCTGCATTAATGAAATACCGCAGCATTTATGCAAAAAGGACATTGAAAATTTCATTAAAAGATCGCGTGTGTGCCAGCAAAGCCGCGGCGTCCATCTGTACGATATCTCATTCCATACATAACCTCATTCTGTCTACTTTACGATATAATAAAGTTTCACGATTTTTTTTAAATATCTGTGTTTTATTTAAAATTTAAAAATTAAAAATCTAGTTGGGACACCCTTTATATGGGATCAATTATGGATTAAAAAATTTGTGTATAAATTACATACGAGTATTTATTTTATCATGTAATATTTTTGCTGAAATTGCATTATGTGCAGTATTTCACACAAAGTTTAACGACTGTAAATTAATTAGTAATTTTTTTTACACTTAAAGAAATCTAAATAAAATATTTAATAAAATTATAAATAGGACATATGTTAAATAATAAAAAAGTGTCATCATTTTATAATTAAATTTTCTGCATGTACAGGGAAATTGAGAACATATCAATGAATGTCTGGGGTAATTTAAATCTACAAGGTATAAAAATTAATATTCTACAGCTACGTGCAACCAATTAAGGACAGTAGTATTCAATATTTAAATCGTTATGTAGTAATATTTATTAAATAAAACGCTAAATTAACACTTTTATTTTTTTTTATTTAAATTTTTTCTTTGTGGTTTTTTTATAATTTGTTAATCCTGTGATGTCAATACTCCAAAGATTATTGTAGAAATGCATCAGTGGTTTTTCAAGAAAGCATTCGACTAGAGAAAAGGTGGCCCGTTAAAAAAGAAGCCGTATTACGACAATTCGTGAAGATGCACTGATTGTGCGCGAAAAAAGAATCCACATAAATCTGCAAATAAGATTCGGATTTTGCCCTTTAGCTAGCCAAAATGAGGCAAAACCGTCTATAGATACAGTAAAACGTCGATTGCGATAAGTTGAAATGTTTGAAAGAATTTCACGAAAGAAGCCATTATTGTTTGAACTTAACCGAAAGAAGAGACTCGAATTTGCAAAGAAGTATCTCCATTGGACGGATGTAGAATGGAAAACAATATTATTTTCGGACGAAACAAAAAAATATGTTCGCCGGCCAAAGTTAAAAGAATTTGTTCCAAAGTACACCTGCGCCACTTTGAAACATGGAGGATGCTTTGGGGTGCTATGTCGTCACATAGTGTTGGACCCCTGCACAAAATTGAGAGAAATATGGATCAATTTCAGTATGCAAGAATACAATGTTACCATATGCTGAAGAGAACATGCCAGTAGCATCACGTCAAGCAACGGTTTTTTAACAATTCGGTTACTGTTCTTGACTGGCCTTTATGCAGTCCTGATATTAACCCGATAGAGAACTTATAGCAAGTTGCAAAACCAAAAAAAGCTCGGTAAAAATTATCGATTGTAATGATCTCTTTGCCGAAACAAAGAAAGCTTGGGAAGCCATTCCCAGTAGTGTATGTAAAAATTTGGTGACCTCAACGCCTCGCAGATGTTAAGCTTTTATCGATAACAATAAATTTGCAACAAAATATTGATTTATTTTTAAATAAATACTTTTTAACATTTGTAATATTTGTGGTATGTCCTTAATTATATGCACGACTGATATTAAACTTATATGAAAATATGACTCACAGATTTATAAGTAATTATTAATTTGACACCATATGCAGTTATTTTCTATGTGTAAGAATTAAATTGTAACTATGACAAATTTTAAAAATATCATAAAACGTTTCGGAACTATGACAAACACATATTTATATATGCAATGTTTTATAGTGAATTATTATTAAAAACAATATTTTTAATAATTATTTTTATGTCAGTATTACGGTTATTAAAAATTAAAAAAAAATATTCTTTATTTTATTTCATAAAAACAGAAATATACTATGTATTATAAAACAATTATATTTTATTTTTCGAAATTAAGGTCTTATTGTTTTTATTTTTATTTTTTATTTCTTCCGATATTTCGCTACAACAATGTGTAGCATCTTCTGGGAAAACAATAACAAAATTTAAAATTAATAACAATAAAAACATTTTTCAAAAATAACAGCAATTGTCAAAATTTAAATATTACACAAACAAAAATATTAATATGAAGAATATTTTAGTTTTTGTGTTTTTATAAATTAAAATTAATTCTAAGATTTTTTGGTACATTTAATAAATAAAAAGGTCGAACAATCAGTTAAATAATTAACTATTATAATTACAAAATGTTTACTCTTTAAAAAAATATTTATAACATCAATACGGTATGGTATTCCCTTTTGTATTAAAACTTGTTGCAGTCTACGAGGCATTGATCTTGCCAAGTTTTTTAAAGTTGTTATATCAATTTTATCCCACTCGACATGAATTGGGGCGATTATCACCATATAAATTAGCTGCAAAGTGTATTAAATTATTTTCTAGAAGATATTTAAGCATTAGTTTTACTTGGCACTATATATATTCGGAACTCGAGCTCCAAATGCGGCCTACGCCGTTAGAGGGCCACCACCGTGGTTTCGCTTGAAACATGTCTAACGTGTATCAAGCCAAGACCATCCAAATTAAACTTCTTTCATCGCTGAGTATAACCGTTCTAAATTCTTCATCCCACAATTTTAATTTTTCAGCAAACGCAATACGAGCTCTTTTGTGGCGTTAATTTAAGTACGGTTTTGCTTTTTTGTTTTCATATTTACGACCAATATCCTCTATATACCCTGCCAGGTAACACTGAGGTCGAGTTCTACTTTTATTTACCTGCAGCTCATGTTTTCATCTGCTGCTAAATGTCGAATTCGTTGCATAGTCCTGGTGTATTTGGTTTAAATCCGTCCACTGCGTTTATTTTTGTCGTAATTTTTTGGATCTTTTAGAAATAATTATATTTCGATATCCGTTACTGCAAACATTGCAAAACCGTTTTTTTCTCTATATATTTAACTATATATATATAAGCAATACTAACATCACAAAAGGTATATATTTAATAAAAACTTTTCACTATCTAAAACTCGACTGTCAAACAAAGCACATATAAATATTTTCTATTCAGTTTTCATTTAAGATTTGTACATACATATATTGATTGTTTCAAGCTCACATGTTACTATCGTGTCCTTAATTAGTTGCACGTAGCTGTATGTAGAGAGGGTATTATTATTTTATGCTGATGTGACAGTTACTGGAATTACGAATCCTATTGAAATTGTTTACAATCGGTCTTTCAATGTGTTAACCTAGTTCCATACAAATGTCCTCCGGAAAAGTGCTTTTAGTTTTATTAACATCAGTAGGAAGTTCTACATTAGATTTTATTGTAAAATTCCTTAACGTTGTAAATATATAATATACATATGTATATCACATTACAAAATAGTAATGTAATTTAATCATATATTCTCATGAAAATCTGTATTTTCATGGAACAGATACAATTTACCATACATAAATTTTATACATACGGAAATTATACTCTATATATGTATGTATACATTTTACACATAGAAATATATTTTATGTATTCAGATATATAGGTTGATTCATTTAGATCTTTTTTAATTTTAAATAAATCACTTAAAATAGAACTGGTTGTCATTATTTTTATTATTGCCCTATAGAACAATCTTTAATATTTACATTTTAAAAATAATTTCATTCAAATGCTATATATACATATATAGGTGGTTCATTCAGAAGGTTCTAGCTGTCCAGTTGACAGTTGCAGATGCGAAATTAGCCGGTCTGCAAAAAATTTTTTTTTAATAAACAAAAGATTTTCTACAGAAAATACTGTTACACAGAAGATTTTTCATAGCAAATACCGTTATACAAAATATGTTCTGCAGAAAATATAGTATTACAGAAGATTTTCGATAGAAATACTGTTGAACAAAAGATTTTCTCTAGAAAACACTATTATACGGAAGATTTTTTATAGAAAACACTGTTATATGGAAGATTTTATATAAAAAACACTGTTATACGGAAGACTTTCTATAGAAAATACTGTTATACAGAAGATTTTCCATATAAAATACCGTTATACAGAATATTTTCTGCAGAAAATATTGTTTTACAGAAGATTTTCAATAGAAAATACTGTTATACAGAAGATTTTCTATAGAATATACTGTTATATAGAAGATTTGCTATATTCATTAATTTGTTTTACAAAATCGAATTCTGAATCTATTAAGCATCTGTTTTAAAGCATTAAAGTGCTAATAACTCAAGCACTTGAATATTTTCTTCGAATTTGATTTGAATGAATATATATCAGATTTATGTCCTGTTTCTTTATATATTTTAGTTACTAAAGTCAGTCAAAATCATCATAATCTGGTAGCACCTTTTTCACATTACCGTACTTTTGTGCTTTGGGTTATGTTTTGTTTACTACAAAACGTCATACGCCAAAACCGAACGAACGGAACTTTAATTAAAACAGCTGTTACGCTGTAGTCTCCAAGAAAACCACAGGCACAGGCTGAAGAAAACAATATAAAATTATTTAACTTTAATTAGATCCACAAAGTATTTACCCTGTGTTAGAGTTTTTTTAAGTTGGTGGATTATTGTATTGTTTATAAAAAAGCAACAACATTATGACGCCAGAATGATTATAAAGAAAAACAAAACAAAAAATGTTTATTAAAATTGCAATCAGCTGTTCTCATGACTGCAAGTTGAAACACAATTAGAAAAAAGTTTTAATAAACATAATTATAGACAATTTTTCATTATTTTGGCTTGAGTTCTTAATTAATAACTCGAAGAATACTATTGTAAAGTTATATTTTTCTATACAACAAAAATTTTCTCTAATAATAAATATAAAAGGTTCAACCATAGTATTCACTAAAAAAGTTTTAATAAACATTTTTTAACCCCCATTTGACAACTAGTGACGTCACAGAGATGACAATTTTGACGTTTCAACAAGTCAAAATCAGCTTTCTAGGGCAATTCTCATAGAAAAACAAAGGTATATTATTTTTTGGTACCTAATTTATTGTATGTTACTTGCTGCAAAAATATAAACAAAAAGCAGTTCTAAAAGAAAAAAAGATAAATATAAAACTTGATTATCTCCGCCTCGTGACACCTCTGTATACTTTGTGGTGACGTGTTGTTGTAAAAATACGTAAAGAAAAATTAAGAAAATCTAATTGAAAACAATCAACAATTGACATTCCATAGCGCACTTAAGTCAAAATTAAAATGATTAATAATTCACTAGACTGTTCGTGAAAATTTGCCAATTATAGTTGAATTAGAAAAGAAATTGTGAAACATACAAAATATTAAAGTTTAAGGATAAAACCATAGTGAAAGAAAATTAAATTTAAAGAAAATATGGCTACAAATAAGCAATCATGTTGGTTGCTCATACTACTAATAATAACAACTTTAAGTATTTCCACTATAACCATAAGGGCTGAAGATGCCCAGCCAACAGTAGCAGTAATAAATAATGAAAATTTCTCCAAAGGTGCTGTGGAATTTATGAAGTCTGAACAGAATGCATCAGAAAACAAAGCATCAAATGACAATATTAGCAATACTGGGTTAGAAGTTACGGGAACATTAAATAATAATACAAATATAACCAATACTAATGCCAACAATGTAAATAATTCAAGTTTGACCTCGACGGCAAATATAGCGACAGGCACAAATACTACATTAACGTCCACGCAAGCAGCGTTCATTAATGCTACTTCGACCACAGAGAATGCTACCAAAGTTGTAACCGAACCACCTTTACCTGATCATCATGCCGTCGAACAGGAACACAACTCTTCCTTATCATTATTTTTTGTTATTTGTGTTATAATGTTGGGCATTTTATTAATTCATTCTATGTTACAAACTGGTTTCCAATATTTGCCCGAAAGTATTGTGGTGGTGTTTTTGGGCGCCTTAATTGGTCTATTGCTGAAAGTGATGTCGGGAGAGAATGCCAGCTGGAAGAGAGAGGAAGTATTTTCACCAACTGGTTTCTTTTTGGTTTTGCTGCCACCCATTATTTTTGAATCCGGTTATAATTTACACAAGGGTAACTTTTTCCAAAACATTGGCTCCATATTGGTATTTGCCATTGTGGGCACTACGATATCGGCTTTAGTTATTGGAGCGGGTATATATTTGTTGGGTTTAGCAGAGGTAGCTTATCGGTAAGTTGGTGGTTGTATGTCTAAAGATTCTTAAAAAATTATTGTAGTTTTTGAACCTACAGGTTTTTCAAAAAATTTTTAATCGTTAGCATACGATTTTAACTGTAATCTAGACCAAGCTTCAAACACATTAGTCACAAATTCTTAATTTTTTAAAAATATTCATACGTACAAAAACTGTTTACATCTAGTTAAACTTAAATCAAATTCAAGAAACTACTACAAAAGTCTAACGCTACAACAAAATCACTATATTTTCTTATTAAAATCTTATATCTTTTGCAGTCTCAACTTTACCGAATCTTTTGCCTTTGGCTCTCTAATCTCCGCCGTTGATCCAGTTGCCACCGTGGCCATTTTTCATGCTCTCGATGTGGATCCCATACTCAACATGTTGGTGTTTGGTGAGAGCATATTGAATGATGCAATATCTATTGTATTAACCACCACCGTCACCCAATCAGCCAACAGTGCAGCCTATGCAAAAATGTCAACAGGTGAGGCTATTTTCTCGGCTCTAAAAACATTTTGCGAAATGTTTTTCGCTTCGGCCGGTATAGGTGTAATATTTGCATTGATCTCCGCTTTATTATTGAAACACGTAGACTTAAGAAAACATCCATCATTGGAATTTGCCATAATGTTAATGTTCACTTATGCTCCTTATGTACTGGCTGAGGGCATACACTTGAGTGGCATAATGGCCATATTGTTCTGCGGCATTGTTATGTCGCACTATACACATTTCAATCTGTCTACCATTACCCAAATAACCATGCAACAAACAATGCGTACTTTAGCTTTTATAGCAGAAACTTGTGTCTTTGCCTATCTGGGCTTGGCCATATTCTCTTTTAAGCATCAAGTGGAACTATCATTTGTGATATGGTCTATAGTTTTGTGTCTGATTGGTAGAGCTTGTAATATCTTTCCTTTGGCCTATTTGGTGAACAAATTTCGTGAACATAAAATCACAAATAAAATGCAATTCATTATGTGGTTTTCTGGTCTAAGAGGTGCTATTTCATATGCCTTATCTTTGCATTTAGATTTATCTAGTGATGAGACTAGACATGTTATTATCACCACCACATTGATTATTGTATTATTTACTACACTATTCTTTGGTGGTTCTACTATGCCTTTGCTGAAATACCTAAAACCGGGCAAAAAGTCGCGTAGATCTCGTAGTTCACGCAATGGCTCAGCCTCATTAGCCGCCAGCCGCCAAAGAAGTAATTCACGCAAACGCAAATCGATATCATTGTCAAAAACTCGAGAATGGGGTCAAGCTATAGATTCAGAGCATTTATCCGAACTCACCGAAGAGGAAGATGTTTCTTTTGCTCAGGCACGTATTGCTGGCTTCGGTCGTCTTGATCGCAAATATTTTATACCCTTCTTCACACGTCGCTTTAACAGTCAAGAGCTGCATGAGTGTAAGTCACAAATGGCTGATTTAACTAATAAATGGTATCAGGCTATACGTGTTAGTCCCTTGGATTCGGATGAATCGGATGAAGAAATGGGTTTGTCGGCAAGTACTAGTCAAAATACCTTAAATGCGAGCACTTAAAACTTACACTAATTGTTTTTAATAAATTTGTAATATAAAATACTTTATTAGATGCTATTGTTAATGGAAGGAACTAACTTATGGCCAAAGGTTTAGTGGAGTGTAGTTAGCAAATTGTTTTTAACTATAACATATTTTTTTCAAGTATTAAATGTTATTTTAGCGCTGTGAAAGTGTCTGATATCGTCGTATATTATAATTTTAGTTCTTAAAACTTAAACTGAAAGTTAATAGGGCTATTATTTGTCAGTTCTTTATATAGGGTGTTGGGGTTTTGGTAATACTTTACATTGGTTTTCACAGAGTTCATTGATAAAGCTTACCTATATTTCGAGCATAGTTTATATATCGATCCTTAACAGCAAAAATAGCTTCATCAACAATATAATCGATTATCGTTTTCTAAAGCAAATCGTTAATTTGTTAAAATTTCATGTTTACCAAATACTTTTATAATTTTATGGAAAAATCTATTTTAGCTTAAGTGCACTTAATAACCCAATCCTTAAAAATAATGTTTACAAAATCTTAAGAGCTAGCTCAATAAAAAATAAAAAATTCGACTGTAAAAGAAAACATTTTATTAAAAAAATAAATTGCTAACAATTTATCGAAATTGATTATGAACAAAATTCTTAATGGATGTTTAAATATTAATTTAAAAATCATTAACAATTTCGAAACGAGAAAGTTCTTTATTCACATTAAAATAAAAAAGTAATATAAACGAATAGGCATTCGAGACTTTTAAGAAAACAATAAATATCAGGTATGTGATGGAAATTGAAAACGAAAACGAGTGAGTTTCAGAAGTTAATTTTTTCGTAATATTTCAAAATATAAAGATAATTTGTTATTAAAGAGAATCTTAAAACAAAAATTTTAAAAATTTGATTAGAAATACTTTAAAGTGGACTTCAAAAACTCACTCGTTTTCGTTTTCCATCACATACCTGTATATGTTTGTATTAATTTTTATTAGACACAGGTGAATATTAAAATTCTGTATCCAGCATATTTGATTATTTTAGGGTTGTACTTTAACTGAAAATTTATTAAAATAAATAAATGTGAAATAAAATTACTGAACTATGACCTCTTTAATAATCAAATTTAAAAGAATTTGTAATTCATATGTTAAGTTAATTTCAAATCTACAGACTTACATTACATGTGTGGAAAATTTTCAAATCGTATTAAAATTATTTGCTACAATTTTTAGATTAAATGGCTTTTAAAATCCATTTTATTTATTATTTTAGAATATTTAATCTTATTTTGATTGAAATGAAATTAAATAATGATTAATTGAAATTTCCATAAATTATTGGTACTAATATGTAATAACATAAATTTCACAAAATTAACAAGTTTTTGAAATGTTTTTAAATGATAAATATTTTTAAAAATTCTTGTCGAGCTGTTAAAAACACCATATACACAAATTTACATAATTATTTGTTTAATTTTTTTTATTAAATAATAAAACTGAGTGCCTTTGCTTAGCTCTGCAAAACACTTCATTCATAAACTCGCATTATTTGTTTAGCATTCATATTTTACAAATATTTATCAATATTTAAACTAACACATTTCATTCTATAACTTAAGTTTTTAAAACAGCCATTTAAAAATTCAAAGTTATTTATTTATGACAACTTTAATTTTTATATGTATATTAATAAATCTATTTAGAAAACACATTTTTAATAACATTAATTGTATTTTTATTAATTTGCATAATTTATTAATTATATTATTAAAAAATGTAATTGGAAACCAAAAATTTAATCTAATTTAGTAAGTATAATATAAATAATAATAAAAATTTATATTAAAGTTAATGCCACAAATAAAGCGTATACATTAAAGATAATACACAATATATAGAAATATATTTAAAAACTTAAGTAAAAAAAAATAAATTTATTATTAATGTGATACATAAAAAAATAAAAAGTTTTATTACTAAAATATGGGGGAATAAAATACAAAATTTGGGATGACAGCTTTCTACTCATCCTAGATACATCACAATAAGCGTTACCGTTGTTGCGACTAAAGTCGCAATTTGACCCTTTTACAGATGCCTTGCCACTTTTTGTGTACCTTTTTTTTGTTTTACTTGATACATAATAGTTTTTTTTGTTAAATTTTTTTATTATATGAAACTTATGTTAAAAAATTAATAAATTGTTGAATATATGTACAGTGCACTCGGGAAAACGTCAACTAATTAAAACCGCGGGTGTTGACGTTTAACAAATTGTTGACGTTTACGAATGTAAAATTTTTAAATAAAAAAACATATCGATAATGTGCTTTTAAACGTTTTTATTGATTATAAACTAAAACCAAACATAAACAATTTCAAAAAGGAAACAAAAAAGACATTCAACCTGACTAGAACCATAGAAGACAACTTGAACCAAAGGAATGAGATCATATTTTTTATATCATATGCATTTAAAAAAAATCTTTAATTTTTTTCTGCGGGCAATGTAAAAAAAGGGTTGACGTTTTGGGATGTTGACGTAAACGAGCGTTGACGTTTTCCCGAGTGCACTGTATATGTAAACATACATCATATACAACATTTAAATGAAAAATATACGATTTTTATTTTTGTTTGGTTTATTTTCCATCTTTTTAAAAGTAGTGCCCCTTTTTAAGTTCTTTTTGAGCGACTTATTTTTTAGAAATTCCCTTTTTGTGCGACTTTCTCAAATTTCCCAACGGTAACGCTGATCACAATGATCCAGTTCTTTGTATTATGCCGATGACTGATTACTTATGATATGATATTACAGATTATTTCCTTTAAAATATTTTTATTAAAAACAAAACTTTAAGCTATTTAAAGCACAAACATTTTGTTCGAACATTTTTTTTATGAAGTTTGACGTCTCTCTTTTTAAAAGATAGAAAATATTTTTTTCGAACTTGAATTCATGGTGTACCCAAGGCATATTGATTATAATCAATATGCCTTGATACTAAAAGTATACAGTATACCAAATGAAATATAAAGAAAGACCTAACTGTTTTTAGTAACTTGTTAACTGTAACATAATGCTTTGATCCTTTTCTTATAGATAAACAAGTGTGTTGTGTGTTGTTTAAGCATACAAACCCGAAAAATTAAAATTTTCATTTAAATTATCACATATAGAGATCATAGAAAATTAATTAACCATACTTTTGTATGTAATAGTTGTACATATTCTTATTAAATTTAGTTTCCATTTTTGTTTGTACAAAATTTGTGCAATTAAAATTATTTAAAAAAAATCTTTGGTCCGCAAAATTCCACATAGAGTGGGAATAATAATATTGATTGCTTCTTTGTTTTATTCGAATAAAATTTAAAAACTGCATTGATTTAAAAAAAACTGTTTTTTGGAGTAAAAATCTGCAAGCCCGTTTTGCACTTCAAAAAACTGCAAAAAACAGATAAATCTGCACATTTGACAAGCGTTGATCAGCGTGATCGTGCTGCAAAAAGCTCTCAGTAAAAAATTTTTCTCCGGAAAAAAATTTTATTAAGAACAATTGGGTGAATCCACTTTTAGTGTTCGTAACTAAATTTGAGGTTAATTCTCCAGTACCGTTAGATTTATTTATTAACAGCCCTGTCTTAATAAGCAATCAACAGCTGATGCCAGAACCGGCAAATGACATTTCGCTACACTAGCAAGTGGCAGATTAGAAAATAAAAGCAATAGGAAGAAATAAGTTCTGGAAAAAATTTTTGTTGGTGGTTGATTAAATTGTATTGAAGAAGGTAGACAAATAAAAGTAAGAATAAATAAAAAAAGTTACACGTAAACCTTATAACTTTTTGTTTATCAAATTAAAATAGTTAAAGTTTGCGAATAAAACTTAAAATTCTAAAATAAATTCGTGAACAAAATGAGACTAGAATACCAAAAAAGTTTAAAATTTTTTGCAATATTTTTTGTGTGTGCTGTGTCTGTGATTTCCGCTGATGACCCATTAAATCCTAAAGAACAAAAAGAAAAATCCACCAAACTGCCACCCTGTAAAGCCTGCACCACTTTGGTGACCTCTTTTAAATTGGGCTTAGAGAAAACTAGTCGTGGCAAACATGCTGGTGGCGATGCTGCTTGGGAAGAGGAAAAGCTACGTTCATACACGACTAGTGAAGTGCGTTTAGTGGAAATTCAAGAGCAATTGTGCCATGATGTTAGACGTGGTCAGGACCAGTGTCACAATATGGCCAATGATCAGGAACATTTGCTGGAAGAATGGTTTACACATAAACAAACTGAAGAGGACGATTTACACAAGTGGTTGTGTGTTGAACAACTAAAGGTGTGTTGCCCTAGTGGCCATTATGGTGCCGACTGTAAACCCTGTACTGATTGTCGTGGCAATGGCAAGTGTAAGGGAGATGGTACCCGCAAAGGCAATGGCAAGTGCAATTGTGATGAGGGCTATGCCGGTGAGGAATGTAATGACTGTTCCAAGGGTTTCTATGAAGCCTTTAGAGATGAAAAGAAATTATTATGTTCTGAGTGTCATAAGGCGTGTCAAAAGGATCAGGGGTGTAAGGGTGCGGGACCGAAGTGTAAGTACTATTCAAACAATTAAAATTTATTATTTACGTTATCAAATAAATTTGTGACACTTCTTGCAGCTTGTTTAAAATGCAATGAAGGCTGGCGTTGGGACGAAACAAATGGCTGTTTGGACATAAACGAATGTATAGCCAAAACCAGGTCCTGTCGTCCCAATCAATTTTGTGTCAACAATGAAGGATCACACAGCTGTTTGGAGTGTGATCGTTCTTGTGAGGGCTGTGATGGTGATGGTCCCGATATGTGTAAAAAATGCGCAGCTGGTTATAGTCTTAAAGATGGAAAATGTCAAGGTAAGTTTTAAAACAATATTAAGATGATAGATCGTATATTCATATACATATATACATAACTATTTTATTATGTATTTCTTGGTATCAGATGATTCTAATGAAAAACGTGATCAATACGTTAATATTACACGTTTCCTAACATATTTCGGCTTGTGCGTGGCCACTTGTGTTATCTTCCAAAGTTCAACACATATTGCTTATATTGTTGGCGCCGCTGTTGCCATATACATTGCAGCTTCCGAATATTGGCTAAGCTCCACACCAGCTGGTGCCAATAAGCCACAAATCGATACTAAACAATTAGAGGAAATGCTAATGAAATCATTGTAATTATAGTGACACATAATGCAAATGATTTTATTTTTTTAGGAAAATGTAAGAAAATTCAAACCCTATGAAATTGCAACAAAATAAAATAAGTGTATTTATTCTGTGAATAAAAAATGGAAGGAATAAAGTAATTGAAACACATTAAGAGCACAAATATAGAATGAATGCATAATAACTGCAATATTAACATTAACAATAAAACATACTATTTACTAATGATTTTAAGTTGTTTTATTTTGATTTGGTTTTTTATTTTTTATTTATTATTTTCAAAATTTATTTTTAGTTGTTACTCTCTCACCAGCTGAAGAAAATACTAATATTAATATAAAGGAGGAGAAGGAATATACACAAATAGAACCTCCTCTTAGAGATGAATTATAAATAGTTTAAAGCACAAAATTCTTACCTCTACTAACCTTCAAAAGACAAAACATAGTAAATTGCCACTAAGTTAATTTTAGCACAAACAATGTAAACTATCTATAAAGTTATAAAGCATCAAGAAATATTGAAAATTGCCAAATTATTAAAGTTAAAACACAAGGTAATTATTTATTAAGTTTAATTTTTTTAACAATATTTTTCCAAATAAAAATTTAAGTTTAACACCAACTAATTTCCTTTTTTATCTATCTTTTCATCTGGTATATTTTCAGTACATTTCATTTCACCGTCTACATCATCAGCATTTTCCTTAACATTGTCATAAACATCTAGAGCTAACAAATCTTTTTGTTCTTTAAATAATTTTAAATTATCCAACGTTTCAAACTGTACCTGCTTCGGTTGCACAAAACTACCAAACATCTCTTCAACAATTTCATCACACTCTTGAGAGTTGTCCTTGTGATAAGGCATTAAAGTATGGTCAAATGATCGTAAAGATTTCTCGATTTCTTCATTTAGAAAACTTTCTACTACCTTTTCGATATCATCTTGGGTACATTTTTCATGACATTCTTCGGATTTTTCATTAATTAAAAAAGATTTTGTTGCTGCACTAGATTCCCTAGTTGTTGTACCTAGCGAAATGTCTGAATCATTCGGTTCTTCTACTATAATTTGACCGTCTCTAAGTACATAATCCGGCTGAGGCTTATTATAGTCGCCGTATAGTTCTTTTAACGTAGTTCTGGTTAAATTAAATTGCCTTTTACCAAAACCCATAAAATCCTGGTGGGTTTTTTGCGCCTCCTTCTGAGCTGCTTTTCGAGCAACTTCCCGGGCAGCATGGGCAAATTCTTCATGTTTGTTCAGAGGTTTTCGGGGTTTTAATAATTCGCCACTGTTTCGTTTCGAAGATAAATTACTTGAGAATGATTGACGAGAACGCCTAATAATTTGGCGGCATTTATTTGTTATGCCTCCCACTATTTCGGAGACCAAGGCAATAGCTCCAATGGTATAGCCAATGCCCATAAGCAGAAACATGCCCTCAATATCAGCCGTTGTCAATTGCCTTTCCTCCTGCATTGACTCTCTCAAAGGAGACGAAGAACTTGCTTGCAATAATTTGCCTTTATTAGATCTTTGCATAGACCATTTAACCTCATTTTCAATTTTATTCATAAGGCCAGCCTGTTGGGCCAACAATATCATGTTATTTAATTTATTTTTATACACTGAATTTTTGGGAAACATATAGCCTATCTGAAACGAAGCAAAACATTCCTCACTCAAATGTAAAGCTGAACGGCGGGAAATATTTCTGCAAGCAAAAATAACAAAAAAAAAAAAAATATGGTGAAAAGACTTAAAAAGAAAAAAACTATAAAGTTAAACTTACTCATTTGAAAAGTTGGCTTGTACCATATATTCCAATTGAGACCTGGATCCCAGAAAAGCATAGTTCCAAAAGAAACTTTGCGTTACATTGCCAATGCCTTCTTCCAGTGTGGAAACGTATTCCATTTTGTTAAACAATCGCATAGTGGGCTCGTGGGAAGAGTTCTGAAACCAGCTTTCCCAACCTCCATTATCTGCAGAAATTCAAATGTGTAATATTAAACAGCTTAACAAATCAAAGGGGTAAGTGAAATTTTAAATTTTTTGCATTAGTTATTTAATATAAGACAATTATTATTTAATCTAATTGATCTAATTGAATATTGATTTAAAATTTAATAAAACTATTGAAAAAGTTTATAAAAAAAAATAGCTAGCACCACAGAAGTCATGAAAGTGGCAGGGCAATAATAGATAAAGTTGTAGTTTGTATGTTGAGGTTAAGAGTTCATTCATCATTATTTTTAAGAAACCGCGGACAATATTTATGAATTACTACTTAATGATATTTTTAAAACGGAAAAGCTAATTCGATTTTTTTAAATATGTATATGTAATTAACAAATACAAACTGGGAAGCTTTTTGGCTTATCTGCGGAAAACACCAAGTCTTTGGCGGGAACCGAATCCGCAACCCTCTGACTGATAGTCCGGCACACTATCGCCTAGTCTGTCGGGGCACCTATTGTGCTCAGGCTATACCCCGGGGCCAAATGCTTTTTGTCATTTTCACATACACAACACGACTGTTTACGAAACTCACTACAAAATATTGTTCAACATTGTTGGAACAAAATTTAATTTCATTTCATACACATTTTAAATTGCCGCTCTTTGTGAACACCACTTGTACAAAGGTCTTTAAGATATTCTAACCGTCACGTATAATTTTGAAAGAAACATCGTTATACAGAACAATTTTCCAAATGTGGATTAAAATCAGGGTTGCAATAGTATTATGTTGATGCTGTGGATTGAGCTATAACCATACTCTTGATATGCTTCAGTAATATGTTATGTGAGTGTTGTAGGGACAATATTGTATTTCTTCTTAAAAGTAAGATTTTGCATTTTCGTCTTGAACTCCAGTCTCGGATATTCAATATTCAATGTGGATTAAAATCAGGTTTGCAATAGTATTATGTTGATGCTGTGGATTGAGCTATAACCATACTCTTGATATGCTTCAGTAATATGTTATGTGAGTTTTGTAGGGACAATATTGTATTTCTTCTTAAAAGTAAGATTTTGCATTTTCGTCTTGAACTCCAGTCTCGGATATTCAATACCTGTATGGAAATTCATCTAGGCTATAGTATTCCAAAAACTAACTATTTTAGAAATCCGGTTTTCGGATTATTCGAAAAATTTAATTTTAACTGCGACCAAAACCGTTTTATTCCAGATTAACTCGATAACTGGTTTTTGATTTCGGTTTTTGATTACACTAATCTAGAACAACAGCAGTTAATTATTTGTCTTTACTAGCGATCTCTGCAATCTCAGTAAAGCGTCCATGCTCACTCCTTAAGTTATAGATTTTTAAGGCGACTAAAAATCTCTTCCTCTTATGCAAGTTGTCAAACCCATTTTCCATTTTTCAAGCGCTGTATTTAATAACGCTTGTAAAGGAAAAAGTTTTTCTTTGTCAAAAACTCTAGCTATAAGTGTTGGCTATTCAACATCAGTATGGAAATTCTATCTACTTGAAATTAAAACTGACAATTTACATGATTTAATATTTTAAAGCCTTTAGGTTTGAGGCGATTTGGCATAGATGTGGGTAATACTCGGCGAAACATTCGAACACTCCGTCAGTGTATTTAGTTTCCGAAAAACTTACGACATTCTATTTGAACTGAATATGTTAAACTACAAATATGTTCTTTGGCGAAATTTATCTTACACAGTATGTTTTTCGGATTTATAAACGGGTTCTTGCATTCAACTCCGCCATTAAAATCATGCTGACGCAAGACACGACGAATAGATACAACGCAACATTGTTTGCCCAGTTGAGCTTCAACTTCGGAGGCCAGTTGTGAAGCTGATAGCCTTGGATTTGCCTTCATTTTTCTTAAAATGTGTCGCTCATCATGCTCATTGAAAATTTTATTTGGTGAACATTAGAAACTGTTATGGACCTGATTTTCTTGCTCATTAACGGAAACTTTAACGTTAATCATTTCTCCTATTTTTCGCTGTGAGTGGCCATTTTGGAAATGGTTTAAAACCAATTCTCATTGTTCTATCGTTGTACGCGGACTCAGTTAAACTATTTTAAATTGAAACTTGAAGTTATAAAATCGGACTCACGATTCCACAGAAAATATTGATAGAAATAGAAACAAGAAAAACGAAAAATCAACAACGCTACATTGACCTATCAGTACAATAGAAATTGACAGCATAAAAAAGTAGCATTTTTTTTTTTTTTTTTAGTTTTAATATATTAAAATGTACATTTTTGCAATAAATGTTTTTTGTTTCTTAGACTATGTATAACATTTTTCATTTTAAATTACGTCAATTTCTTTTTTAAGTTCTTGTTAGTTTTGCACTGCATAAAAGCTGTGAGCCACTGTACATAATCGAACCATTATACTATCTTCTCTATAACATCGTTTACATAACTTATAAGGAAATCGTAGTCAGTGCCCATTTACTGTACGTGTCGAGTTAAGTATTTATAGAAACCATTTAAAACCAGACCAGAAACATTTTAGTTATCCTAGACTAAAGTTGAGAAGACATCAAAAACATTTTCTTGTAGACTAAAGTCAGAACACATGCGCTAATATTTCTCGTTAAGAAACTCTTGTCACGAAACTACTAATGAAGTATTTTGCTTTATAGCCCATAACTGTAGTATAACTTGGATTCGCGAGTAGTATATATAGGAGTAATATTCCCAGAAAAAGAACCAAGTACAATTTTGACAACCAATTTCCAAACCTTTCGTTTATCTTATAAAGACGTAAAGACAAACTATATTTTTAACTCGCTTTAAAAATTCCGATTCGATTTCGATCTTTTATTTCTTCGTTTTGTTTAGATTAAAATCCACAAATATCGGCCTATATAGACCTACTGATAAGATAATCATTGTTACTCGAAGAATTCTAAAAGCCACATAAAATTAATTAACCATATATATCGTAGATTGGGCACAAGATCATTTCTTATTCTACTTTAGGTAGGTTTACATAAAACATCAACGATAGATAACGACTATTTGTGTCAGGGGAAATGTTGTTAAAAGCTCCGCCAGTACAATATAGCGTATTTACAAAGATAGAAAGAGGTGACTCATTTAGAGTTTTTTGTAAATATAATTATATATGGGAAACGTTATTCTGACCCGCAAGAAAGAAGATAATGATCAAAAGATAAACTCATTCGAATGTATACTGCGACTAGGTGGTTCGTTCGGAAGTTCCAATTTTCGATCACCCTTTCCAGTATTGCTACCGGTATCCCCTGAGCTAGAATGGTAGCTAGCTTATCGGCGAAGACTTTTGATTTCACATAACCCCTAAAAAAATCCAGAGGCGTGATATTACACAATCTAGGTTGTTAGTTGACAGGTCCGAACGCTATCTACATAAGTAAAGCAACTATATGTTACTGCGACATGTGTGTTCATTCTCCATGATGAATTATCTGTGAAGAAAAACTTAAATAAAGCACCTTTAATTTTTTTGAATACTACTTTGCTATCTATATATCTAAGTAAGGATCAGAGATCGGCAATGAATCGTTTTTTTACGATTCACAACTACTCATAACATTTTAAGTATAAGTGGTTTTAAATCATTGAAATTTAACTACTCTGAGTTACTCAAACTCACAACAACGTTGACTTATAAATGCGGGTGGATATAAGTATGACTACAACACCGACATCGAGCTCATACGATTCCCAATTTGTTTGATTCATAAACAACGGTACTTAGATTTACATCTTAAGAAAAATTATCACATACTCATAAAGTATTCAACTCAGTTAAGTCATTGAAAAAAAAATTTCAGCATATTCCGTTAGGTATTTATACAAAACAAGTAAAAAAGAAATATAAAAACATACAAGTAAGTTTATAGGAAAACATATTGAGGAAAATATAAATTTTATATAATTTCTATAAGCAGGCTGTAAAAAATGAACGACACATGAGTGTATGCGAGTCATACTTATTTTTTTTTAGTTAAGGAGAGTCAAAATAAACAACATCATACATGAGATTAAGTCTGAATATAATGAATACTTCAAACTTTAAAATAGTAGGATTTGATTTGTAAATCGTTCGTTTTACAGAACTGGGACAATAAATTAAGTTTAAACAATGCCTCTAATCTTACACTCTTCTTACCTTTTGTTAATTTTCAAATGTTTTGAAAGCATTATCAAAAAAATATTCATACACTTACCCAAAGTACCCACACGAAAAAATAAGCCCAACAAATCCATCACCGAATCTACAGTTTCGGGAAATGCTGGTAATGTAACAAACGCTATAATCGAGCCAGTATAACAAGCCGTTATTATGATAGTAAAAATCCAATATGAACCGATGAGCAATCGCGTTGAAATTTTTTTCGTATTACTCCAAGAATATTTGCCCGAAAAGGTTAAGGAATTTGTGAACATGCCGAAGACATACCAAAACATATTCTCAATTTCACCCCAATTACCCATTAAATGGCTTAGGGTTAAACGA
Source organism: Bellardia pandia (assembly GCA_916048285.2). Taxonomy (NCBI): domain Eukaryota; kingdom Metazoa; phylum Arthropoda; class Insecta; order Diptera; family Calliphoridae; genus Bellardia; species Bellardia pandia. Next base: position 31,164,760 of record OU696530.1, read on the forward strand.
TCCGTGAAAACAATAGGAAATATACCGCCCAAATAAATGCAAATCAAGGCCACCCAAACAGGCCATTGGAATGGACCCATAATGGCGCGATATCTAGAAGAAAATATCTATTAAAAACAAAGTCAATAACATTAATAAGACACCTTGGTATTTACTTCGGTAAAGCTTTTGAGGCCAGTGTTATAAATGCTGCACAGTCTTTTGAATGTCCCACCGACATATCGGTGTTTATCAATCGCTCTTTAGTTATATAGATACCCAGCATTCCTACATCGGCCATACGCTGACCTATGCTATAGTCCAAATTATATGCAGCACTAATAATTTTGTTTGTTTAATTTTATTGTATTGAATAAACTACAATATATTTAAAGTCGAGTTCTATATTTACCTTTTGCTATACAATTTATTGGGTATGTCTATTATGTCTACAGAAAAATTCAATTGTTTTGCAATCACATTCAGTAGACGGTACTCTACACCATCCCAGTTCAATTCCGCTCCTCCTCCAAAATCTAAACTTTTAATGCGAAACATGTAGGGCGGTTGATTACCGGCCATTATCTGAAAGCGATGGCCGGCAAAGCCATTATCAAATTTCTTCGGAAAGAGATCGACGTGTGGTCGTGATAAGGCACCTCTTATCCAGCTAGTTAGTACTACAGGAGTATTGGATCCCAAGCCGTCTGCATATAGTTTGTGGGTGTATAAAACATAAGGTCGGTCCTAAAAAAATAGGAAAATTAAAAAAAATCTTAAGAATTCTCATAAAATCCGACCGCAGTTTTGAAGCTGTTAAAAAAATTTGCCGGTAACACTTTCGTTTTATAATATTCTCAAAATTTGTCGTAGTTTAGTCAATTTAACTCTTACACCACATCTGCGAGACATTGAGGTCACCAAATTTGTACATACACTACTTGGAATGGCTTCGCAAGCTTTCTTTATTAAGGCTTACATTGGTTTTTACAACTTGGTAAAAGTTGCCGAATTGTTAAAAAACCATTGTTTGACGTATTGAGCTGTATGCATCCGATCGTTATCTTGTTGAAATATTCATGTTACTGGCATGTTCTCATACAGGATACGGCATTAGTGTATCGCTTAGAATTCTTGCATACTGAAACTTAAACATAGCATTATAGAACCTTCTTCATGTTTCAAAGTGGCGCTGGTGTACTTTGGATTAAATTCTTTCAACTTTGGACGGCGAACGTATTTCTCCATCTGGATGGACTCTATTCATTTTTGTTTCGTCCGAAAATAATACTCTTTTTCCATTCTACATCCGTCAAATGGAGGCTTTTTATGCTTTTAAGCTTTTATTTTAATAATATGTATGTATGTATAACATGCATAATAGACTAACATCTTTTTGTTAATATCTCTCGATAGCATGACTCATTTCCTTACACGCAATTTCATCCGAATTTTAGATTCATTTTAACTAAACGCTTAAAATAGGACTAGATGTCGAATTCTTTATCATTGCCCGAAAGAACAATCTTTGACATTTACTTTTTAAAAACAATTAATAATAAAAATTTTTCATTTATAATTGTCAAACTCCTTTAAATACAATACACATTTGCATGATCTATATATATAAAAATGGTGTAAAAAATGTATAGTAATTCATCAAATGAGAACGGCTGGGCCGATTTCTATAAAACTTTTTGTCAGTTGTTCGTATTTTCGAGGAGAAGGTTCTTACGGAAGAAAATTTTGGAAAATCCCTCCGGAAAAGTCGGAAAATTGGAAAATCGAGTTTTTGACTTAATGACTTTCCAACTAAAAAAATAGAAATTTCTTAGTGTAAATCATGAAAAATGCGAAATGCGAAACGCGGAAAATTGGAAAATCTCTTCGCAAAAGTCGGAAAATGGGAAAAATTGGAAAATTGAATTTTTTGTACGAAATTTTGTGTGAAATTATTCCTGTTGTATTATATTATTACTCTAAAGTTTGTCTGAAGGCCTAAAATTGGGGCGAGGCAAAGTTCGCCGGGTCCGCTAGTTTTCATATAAATTACATATTTGTTTTATTTTGTTTTGAAATACAATGTTCTCGTTGAAAATCCGTTATCAGTATTTTATTTAAGCATTATTTCTTTAATAACCTAATACTCACTTTATTCATATCGGTTCCCAATGATTGACCTATCACCAATAAATTTACAATATTCGACGACAAATCGGAAGCTAAAAAATCCTTTAGTTTCCACTGCGTAGATCTAGATACCACCACAACTTTACTCTCTATCTGAGGTCCAATAATACTACGTGTCATTAAAGGATCAGATAAAAATAATATATAACTTTTACAATTATTATCGATAGGATTTTTCAAATTTTTATTTTTAGCCTTATAACGGGCATTAATTTGGCCATAAGAGTAACTAATGGGAAACGCTTTAAATAACATTTGCAAGAGTAAATTCTCTGAATGCTCGACATATTGGTCATAGTAAATTACGGGTGGACACTTAACTAAATGTTCTTTAGCGATTTTAAACAGCAACATGACCAAAGATAAGGCGTCTTCAGTATTTAAACTTAAATCGAATTTTGCAGCCAATACTTCTGAGCGTGGTTTAGGCTTGCCTTTAAGTATTGGTTCAATGTGACGACGGGTACGTTGTAGAATTTGATTCGATGTTTTAACACTTTCACATGATGTATAGATTTCGGGATTTAGTTGAAAACGTTTTATAACAGTCTCACTCAAACATTTTTCACCAGTTTCAAAATTATCAAATGATGCAACTTGATTGAATAAAATTAATATGTTTAATATTAATAACAAATACATATTCTCTATTTCTAAACCGTTTTTTTTTTTAGTAGAATGCAGTTTTAATTTTCTCCACTTAGGTGTTAACTTGACAATTGTTTTTTACGTTTTGATGTTGTGATTTTAATCATCACTTATATTTATGAGTTTGTCATGATTTGTCCATCTGTCCACCATTAAACTGCATGTTTAAAACAAAATTATTGTTTACGATTTGATTTGTGTTATAGTCTTTCCTTTGCCCTAAAAATAATAAAAGTAACACGCCATAGTTCACCACCTCTATAAAAGTTAAATTCTTTTCATTTTGATTTGTTTTCAATAATTTCCCAATATTTTAGTTGTTTTTGTGTTTAGGCTTTAGATTCACTGTAGTGAAACACAAAATAGATTAATACTCTCAGATTGCACCTGTTTTTTATGGTTTATGGAAAATTAAAGTTGTTTTTATTTAATTTACTACTATTTTTCAAAAGCAACAAACTTTGATGAAAGAATTGCTTTAAAAATATTACAAATTATTTGAGCTTTAACCTCTTTGCAATATATTTTCATAATTTGTGTTCAGTTGCTTTTGTTTTTACGATTGATTTTTGTGTTATTTTTGCAACATTTTAAGATTTTTTTTAACTGCAATATTTAAAGTCTTAAGGTCAAATATTGTAAAGGTTTTCTATTATGTAAGATATATGAATATATTAGGTACAAATACAACAGTAACTTCAGTTGTAACAAAAAGTATATAAAAAACACAGAAAACCCCATATACATATATGCATATATATATATTTGGTAGGAAATTTAAGTGGTCACATATTATAATTTTTTTTCCATTTGGACAACTCGTAAATGATCTGGAGCCAATTTGATAATTCAATTTTAAAATACAATTTTTGGTGGGAAATTTAAGTGATCACAGATTATTTATACCCTACACCACCATAGTGGGAGGTTATATTGGATTTGTGCTGATGTTTGTAACGCCCAGAAATATTGGTCCAACTATACCCATCGGCTCAGAATCTCTTCCAGAGCCGATTTAACGATGTCCGTCCGTCCGTCTGGCTGGCTGGCTGTCCACGTAAAGCTTGTGCGCAGAGTACAGGTCGCAATTTTGAAGATATTTCGTTAAAATTTGGTAAGTGATATTTTTTCGGCCCAAGGACGGATGGGATTGAAACTGATGGAAATCGGTCCATTATTTCACCTGGCCCCCATACAAATATCCTCCCGAAATTGAGGTTTACCGATCATAAATGGTTGAATTATGCAAGTATGCAAACAAATTTCACCACAAATGAGTGGTTAATGAAGCCTAATCAGATCTATAAATTTTGTGCAGATCGGTCCATAATTGATCATAACTTCCATATAAGGCCCACCTCCGAAAATCACTTTAAAGATCATAAATTTCCTAAAAATGTTGTTATCTAAATAAAATTCAACACATATATTTTCGTATATACAGAAATGATGACACCTAATTTTATAATGGTCGGTCCATAATTAGTCGAAACTCCCATATAAGACCCTCTCTGTAATTCACTTTAACCTCCTTAAATCTTTTAAAAGTTTATATCGAGATAAAGTTTGACACAGAAATCATGACACTAAATTTTTGGATGATCAGTCTATAAGAGGTCATACATATCTCTCATATAGCGCCCATTTCTGAAAAACTGGTTTATACATATACTGGATGTAGGGTATTATATGGTCGGGCTTGACCGACTGTACTTTTTTTACTTGTTTTTATATTCCATTTAGACCAATTTTATTTAATTAATAATTTCATATTGATCACAGATTATCCTTTATGTTCCCTTTGGACCATTTTTAAAGGATCTAAACCAATTTTATAATTCCATATAATAATACGATTTTGGTAGGAAAATGTGAAATGTGATCATTTATTTTGAAATTAAACCACTTTTAAAGGATCTACCAGTACATATTTTGTATTGTTTTTCAATTAATTTTTTTCAACATGCGTTAATTTTACTTTGAACAATAAAACACAATAAAAACAATTTTGGAAAGATCACAAGTTTATATTTTTTTAATTTTTTTAAAGAAATTAATTAATAAATTTTGTGATTTCTTAAAATATACGATAAAAGTTGTGATAATCTAACGACGTGCTTTTAACTAAACGATGCTTTCGAGGCTGGATCCTTATAAATAAGGATATTAGAAATGCCTTCAACAATTTAGCTATGAAAACAAAATTTTTTTATAATAATCGAATCCAAGAGACAAAATAAACGATGTTTTTAAAACTGTTGTTTATTTTACCAAGACACTATTTCTTAAAATTAGTTTTTTTTTATTATTTTAATCATTTTAAAAAATGATTACGACTCCATATGTCAAGTAACCTCTTTTATCTTGTATATTAAATTGTTAGCAATAATAATTCTGGATTTTATTTATTATCTCTGTCTTGTAAAGTAATTTACCTAAAAAGTTCTTGGCCATTTAAAGACAGTCATCAAATTTTAACCTTCAATTTGTTTTTTTTTACTTCAAACCAGTTTTTAAAAAGCTGTTGCATTAATTACTCAAAATGTATGTTTACGTAATTAATTAAACAATTATGTTAAGTTTAAGAACAAAAATTGATTATGAATAATAAATGAAAACAATCAGCCTTATTACGGTTCTCGCATTCGAGCTGCAAAATAGTCGATTTTACATTTTGGTACTACATTTCTCGAATAGCAATAACATACAATCCTGCTTAAAATTCTATTACAAGTTTCTTACCGCGAGTGTCGAATTCAGCTGTCAAAAGTAAAAATAATAGTCGATCGTTTTTCTCATACGACAAAGAAAAATTCAAAATGAAATCAACAAAATCGTAAGTATTTTATAAAAATTCTCATTTATAAATAAATTTTTAATACTATGAATATGATTTTAGAATAAAAATTACAACAGCTAAACAGTGTCAGAAGATGGTTGTTGAGTTGCTGGAGCAAAAACCAGAACTGTCACAATCCTACGACAGCGGCCTACAAACATTGAACACCAAAGAGGAATGGAAGGAAATTTCGAACAAACTCAACTCAGTAAGACCGCCTTTTCGAACTGGTCCTGAGTGGTTAAAGGTTTGGGCCGATTATAAATGCAATTTAAAGAAAAAAATTTTGCACAAAAAAACTGAGTGTCGTGCCACAAGGGGCGGCTTAAACAAACAGTTTACTTTGTCTGCAGTAGAAGAAGCTGCTTCTGCTTTATTACAATTAAATAGTCTAATAAATTGTGATGGACAGGAAATAGGCATCGACAACGATTCCTTTGAAGAACCCGATCACGAGATAAAGTCGTCAACAAAAAATTTAAAAATAAGACAGCTCAGTAAAAAATGAGTTGATTGAACAACAGCTTAAAGTCCCAACCGAGTTGTACAATGAAGTTAAAAATTCTTTAAAACAGATATAAAGATATGGTAGGAAACTAAAGGAAACTAGGAAATTAAAAAAAAAATTTGAACTCTACAAAAGGGAACTAAAGAAAAAAAACGAACATAAAAAGCTATTGCTGGAACTAAGAGCAGATGAAATCGAAATTAAAAGACGTAAAACTGATTTGGAAGAACATAAGCATGGTTTCGAAACTTAGACATCGACTTTATTAAATAAAATATGCTGCTTTTTCTCTTTTTATAAGTTTTTCTGCCAAATGTACAAAATGAAACATGAAGTCTGCTTTAAGTTTTTTAGTAATTTATACTAAGTATGTAATTTCTTATACAAGTATATGAATTTCTTAATTTTATTCAAACTATTTTAATAAAAATTAAAAACAAAGGTTTTCATAATCTACAAATTGAAATATAAATTTATTATTTAACTTTATTTTTGATGCCGCCATTAATTGTTTTGACAGTTTGTCATAGGCAGCCTCATAATATTTAAAGTTTTAAAAATTATGGAACGTCCTGTAATATTTAATCTGTTACAAATTTTCAAGTAGTCGAAAAATTTACGTAGTACCATTAAAAACTAAATTCGACAAAGAGTTCGACAGTAGTCGAAACATAATTTCGAGAACCGTAATAAGGGTGAATATTTAGACATGAGTTTGAATAGTATTATTTAAAATTCTTGAAGGTGAGCTTTTAAATTTCGCACTACATCGATTAACATTTGTTCAAAAAAGACAATCAATATTATACATATTTACAAAAAAAATAAAAATTTATTTATTGATAAATTGTTTAAAATTAGTATACAACAGCTAAGTATAAGCATTGTTCACATAAAATCCGTTCAGACTACTGTTAATAGTGATTTGTTTTCTAAATATAACTGCCTTGATACTGTCAAACAATTTATTCAGTTGGAATATATTTGTCTAGTGCTGAGCAATAAAAAATCAAAATAGAAAAATAATAGTACATACAAACATTCCTTAGGAATTCGACAATGTCGAATGAATGCTGATACAAATGGTTTTGATTACAAAAAAGCTTCCAAAAAGTACTGTAAATTATAAGCAAAGCTCGTAAACAAAACAAAAGAAACAATTTCATTAAAAGAAACCAGGGGGCTAATTCTCGCATTCGTATGCGAATAAATTTTCATTCGAACGTTCGAATTTTTTAACATTTGGGATTCCCTCATTCGATAGCGAATAAAATGTATCGAAATTTCTAATGATGGCATTCGATAACGAATGATCATTCGAACGCAACCTTGCGAGTTTTTACTCCTAAGCAAAGAGGCATTCGAAATAACGTTTTTTTTTAGCAAACAGAAGAAAAAAGAAAATGTAAGTAAAAAAAATTGTTACTTTAAAAAACATCATAATATTAATAATTTTATGTATTACTTTTAGCCTAAAACGTCTTTTGAATCTAGAAAAACACAGCCATCCTAATAAGCACAATTTTTTTGTGAATTCCAATGTTGGAATTCCTGTGTGAATCCAAGCTTGAATTATATCAACACCAAATTTGTTTTAAGCATAATGGCACAGAGTTGATGCAAATCATTGGCGGCGGTGATGATGATGATTTTATAATTAAATTTTCAGAGAAATTTTTCAATTTCTAGATTTATCTATTTCGCAGAAGTATGGCTGACTTCGTAAACGTATATTTACAATGTATCAATACAGTATTAATACCAAGTTGATACATTGTGTAGTTTTTAAATACGTTGCATACTAATACTTTGCAACCCCATAAACGTTTAGAAACATTTATATATGTACATTGGCGGAAGAGAATATTTTATTGCAGAACAAATCCATGGAAATTCCAGATTTCAAGCTGCTGCAAAAATAATCAAAAGAAAAAAGAAACGAAATTGCTTTTTCTTCACAGATATAACCAGATTCGTCAAAACTGACATTTACAAAAGTGATTCAAGTGTAAAAACAGGTTCGGTTCAACTGGAATCACACTGTTATATAAAGCTGGAATTACACTGTTAATGTACTGTTTTGTTCGACTGTAATTCAATGGTTAATTTTGCTGGATTCGCTATTGAATTCAACTGTGTTTCAACTGTAATTCAACACTGGAAATTGGAAATTGTGACTGGATTTCAAATGTAATTCCACTTGAATTTCAGCCAAAATGCTTATTGGGATATATTAATATATACATACATATGTATGTATGTATGTACATATGTACTTATTTATACTTATTCAATGTTTGTCAATTTTAAGGGGTCGAGGGAGGTGTTTCTTATAATGTTTTCAATATCGTTAGAATCAGAAGACGATGAGTAAAAAAACATTTTTAATTTAGAATAATTTCTTTAAAAAATTTTGCTCAAGTAATTTTTTGCAGAACCGGTAGCACACCGGGTTTAGCTAGTATTGTATACATTTTTATAAGAAGACATGAATTTTAGTTTCTTCTTTTAGAGTTTCTCAAATATTAATAAATGGCCATCAATTTGTGTTTCATTTGTTGCTTTTTTGTTACACAAAATATTTATGCAAACGTATTTTATGTGTTCAATGATTTATTTTTAATTAATTAAGCTAAATATAATTTATTACTTTTAGCTGCATTTTTCCATCGATTGTATTTATATTTTAAGGGTTTTTGTTTCTATTCACAAATTAAAATTAATTAATGCACGTATTTTTCAAAACTAACAAAATCTGTCATTGGAAACACATTCAAAAGTCTATTCAACAGCTTAAATTTGCCTACAACAACACGTTCAAGCATTCTTGAATGAGTACAAGACAATATTTTAACCTAAATATTTCCACAAATTTAACAATGAAAATTGTTGTACTTTTTCATTGCAATGAAAAGCTGTTTTCAAATATTAAACAAAAACTTCATCAAATGTTTTTGTTTAGAAAAATTATGTTTCTTGCATATGCGGTTGCGCTTTTGTAATGAATATCACCCTCACTATGATGGCTTTTTGGCGGCGACGTAGTCATTTTATATTTTTTTGTATGTCAAAATATAACACAGTCTTCAGTCTTTGTTGTAAAGTTTATCGGTTGACCTCAAGCGACATTGTGTGTACATACATATGTATGTATGTATATAAGCTGTTTCGTGTTGAGTCATTCCAATTTTGCATGAGTTATGCTAATTCCTTAATAATTGCATATATGTATTATTATTTTATATTTATATTTGTATACAATTATTATGCAAACAAAATATGGTGGCTTCACGAGAAAAGGCGAAAAAACTCAAACGCTTGTTGTTTTGGATGGTGGCCATGAGAACTGCAGGATTTACCTACCTACTGGGTAGGTAGGGTGATGTTAGTCCCAATTTACGCAAAGCAATTTTTATTGAAAATATTGATAGAATTTTTTCCTTGAAATTTCCTCGGTGTTCACACAGCACAATTCTTATTGCTTAAATCGTTCGTATTTTTATTTGAGAGTATACACATATTTGTATACACATATGTATGTGTGTACAGTGTGTACTCGTTTTATCTACCTCTCACACCGATGTCTAAAAGGATTAAAGAATTGCTTCGTGTAAATTGGGACTATTACTTACAAATAGTCAAATTACTTACCGCCTTATTCATAAAACTTGTCAAAGGTTTATAACAGGCTTATAAAGTAAATTTTGTATGGATATTTGCTTTATAAGCCTGTTATAAACCCTAGTTAAGTTTTTATGAATTAGACTGTTAGAATTTAAACATTTAACAATGGACTTTAAGTCCTCCGAGTGCACTCGTAAATGGGTAGCGGCTGGTGGACCAAACCTCACTTAAAATAAGGTAACCTTTAGTCGCTGCATACTTTAAACCAAATAACATTCATTGTACATTACATATAAACATATTTTACGAGCATTTGGTAACATTAAAAGTACACTTATGTGCCGTTAATTTAATTTTTGCGTTTTTTGTCTGCATACTTCTTTTTTTGTTTGACACTTATGTTCAGTTTCAGTTTCTTTTCAATACAGATTTTACTGTCATTTACATTTTTCTCTAAAGACACTTATGAGCTAAATTATTCTTATAGATACATATTACAACACAGGTTGTTTTTGCTGGCCTACTTTATATGTAGAATAGAGTGCAGTTTTTTTTTTAATTTTACATGACAATTTTTTTTAAAGTTCATTGTTGTTTTTATTATTAAAAAAAATCTTAATATATTTATTTATTTGATTTTATATAAAATGACACATAAAATCTCATTAAACATGTTACATAAAAAGTTAATTTTTTAAGATTTTGATATTTTGCTACACATTTTTTATAAGTGAGTTTAATTAGGGATGCCCATTCCGAATGCCGGGGTTTGTTTTAAAAAATCCCGGGATTTTTAGGGATTAATAAATCCAGAAAACTAGTATTTGTTTACAAAGTAACCAACAAAAATTAAAATTTTACAAAAGTATGTCGAAGAAATAAAGGTGAAAGAATAAAAATTAATTTTGGATTGCCAAACTCAAACGCACTATTTGACGGTTTTTGGAAAATATAATACTTTTAAATAGTTAAAGTTTAATAACACTCAGCCATCAAACTTTTAACAGTTACTTTTAACGAAACTTTTAACGAAAAATGGAATGACTTAAATAAACGTCAAACAAATTGAGAATATGTATTAAGAAATGTTATTAAAACAAAATAATAAAAAGAGAAGAAAATGTAGAGTTTATGTTGATTTGACATCTCTTTAAGTTTACTTTAATTGTAGTTTTGATTCATGAATTGCATCTTTCATTAAAGAAAAAAGTTCAACTACACGAAAAATGCCAAGGAATATGAAAAAGTACGTTTTGATAAAAAAAAATAAAAAAGTACGTTTTGTTATGCACCAATATTTTTATAACCCATTTTCTTGGTTAAAAACAAAAACAAAAAAAAATTAGGCTAACTAGATTTTTTCTAGAAGAGTTTACCCAAAATATTATAAAAATACCAAAAAACTCAACGTTTTGTTCTGCGGCTCCTCATATATAGTGCTCTTTAGTTGATTTTGTGGTTTAAAATCATCATTTTCTCTCACAAAATATTTCACAGATTTTTTGATTAAAAAACATGTAAGAAAGTATAGTCGGTGAAGCCCGACCATATAATACCCTACACCCAGTATATACATAAAACTGATTTTCAGAAATGGGCGCTATATGGGAGATATTACCTTTTATGGACCGATCATCTAAAAATTTAGTGCCATAACTTCCGTGAATATAAACATTATGTATGTTATACTTTATCTCGATATAAATACTTTTAAAAGTATTATGGAGATAAAGGATATTACGGAGAGGGTCTTATATTATGTGAGAGTTTTTACTAATTATGGTCCAACCATTATAAAATTAAGTGTCATCATTTCTGTATATATGAAACTTATTTTTGTTGAATACCAACATACCAACATTTGTAAGAGATTTATGGTCGTTAAAGTCATTTTCGGAACTGGGCCTTATATAGAAGCTACGACTAATTATCATAATATTGTACCATATTATTTGTATATATATGAAACATATTTCTGTTTCATAAAATCATATTTCGATACCGACATTTTTAAGAGAGTTGTGCACTTTAAACTGATTTTCGGAAGTGGGGCTTATATGGGAACAATGATCAATTATGAACCGATCTTCACAAAATTTGTAGATGTGTTTTGGCTTCATTTACTACTTATTTGTTGTGAAATTTGTTTGGATACTTGCTACTTGGATAATTAAAAAATTTATGATCGTTAAACTCCTATTCCGGGAGGACATTTGTATGGGGGCCAGTGGTTCGATTTCCACCAGTTTTCATTCCATCTGTCCTTGGGTCAAAAAAATACAACTTAATGGATCCGTTTTTCATCACAAGCAATGATGCGGCACATAAATAACGTTTAAGCAGTTGCATAGTTGCATCTGATCCAGTCTATTTATATAGTTGGCTGAATTCTCAACTAATTGTCCACAATTTTTTGTTTTGGTCTAATTGCTCTGTATGTGGGCATGATGAAAATCTATTACAATTTCTTTGAGATGAATTTGTCAGCAAAAAGTTTTTACTTTTTGTTGCCGATGGTTATTCGTTATATTCAACGTAATACAAATATTTATGGTTTTATCTTTATTTGTATTTTCAGTTTTAAACTAAAAAATAAGAAAAACCACACACAAGAATAAAAAAAAATAAATTAATTGTTTATATAATAAAAATTGAAATAAATTAATCTAAATATCAATATTAATTAAGTTTTTATACCCAGATTTTAAAAATTTAAAGAAACGTAATAGTTTATAATATTCAAAGTCTCTTGGTTTCTATTTTTATGGTAGCCAATTGCTGCTTGTGTGACTCCCAATGAATTTGCAAGCTCTCGCTGAGTCTGACAACAATATTCATAGAATAATTTCTGGTCTTCAAGCTTTTTTGGCTGGCATGGCCGATCTTTCTCTTTCGTGTCGAAATCAACATTTCTGAACCGCACGAAATATCTCTTGCACTTCGAAACATATGCACAGTCATAAGATTCGGTAAGCAAATTAAAGAAGTAAAGCAAAACTTTTCGCAAACTTTAATGTTGATACAAAATTCGACATTCTTGAAGTTGCTTACATTATAATATTCAAAAGCTAAGCGTACACACACATCAATATTTCGTTTTTATCACCAACAAAAATTGCTACTATAAAATGCCCATTTTATAGTAGCAATATTCAGCTTTTCACTACGATTTGTTTGTTTAATTGCGCGATAGATTTAAAAACCAAAATTTTTGCGCAGTACTTTAGTTTTCTTTGTAAGTTCCTGTTTTTTTTAAATAACATATTAGTTGTCTCTTACAGTACTTTAGCTTTTTTGCAATCATTGAACCCGACAATGACGGATTTTCAAGGAATGTGAGCATGATTTTTTTCTACTTTGATATTCTATCGTTCATACTCCAACTAAAAAAAGCTTTTGTGCTGTGTTCGGATTTTATTTGAGCAATGTTGTAAAGCAAATTACTTACTGTAATTTGACCCTTTCACCCTTTGACCCGTGACCTTTTGAAATAAAACCATCACATTATTTAATATTTTTTTTTATATTTCTTATAAATTTTTAAGAGTATTTTCTAAGTTAACATGGAAGTTATTTTTGTTGATGTTTGTATTTTTTAATTAAGCACAAAATAATTATTAAAAATAACAAAATATTCACTCGTTTCATAAGGAAGTTTAACAATAAACCTATTTTATTACTATTTTATTTAATAGTTTTGAACTAGCTTAAACAAAAAAATTACTAATTGTTTTGGATTTAATTTTAATGATTTGTTCTATATCAATTCTATATTCAAATTAATGATAATACTTTCGTTATGTCGGCTTATATGTATTTTAGTAATATGTTTTAACTGAATTGAAAAATATTTTAAAAATTTTTTTTAGATTTTTTGTGGAAAATTGTATATACAAATATTTAAAAAATGGCTAAATGTGGGCGTTACCATAAGAGTATAAACTCCTATGAATTTTGATAAAGATGAGTTTAAAATTTTGAATTATGTAAATGAGAAAATCGTGATTTTTAAGGATGTTTTTTTTTCGTTTTAAGTCGCTTAGTTTTATTTTAATTACTTAAAAATTAATAAATCTTTTAAATTTTAAGATCTATTATACTTTACTTTTTTTTTACTAAGATTTAACATTTTCCTTATGAAAAAACGCTGTACATGCATATTCACATACATATCGTTATAATTATGATGCTATAATCATAATTTTTATGATTCGTTGTTAAATTTAACTGTGAATTTATGTGATTTTATTTAAATTATTAAGTAAAACTTATACTAGAATTAAATTAATTAAAAAACAAGTAATAATGTATTATAATTGTTGTGAGGGTTTATTAAAGGGATTAAAACTGCAAAACATAACAAAATGTTTATAAGGAAAATGAGAATCTTACAACAATGTTTAAAATTGTTGTGAGTGAATATTAAATGAAATTACAATTGCACAATAGTATGTATTAAACGTTTGAAAAGTGGGATTTTGATATAAGTAACTCTAATTAAATTTTATTTCAAATTAATTAAGTTCAAAATTTGTCTAAGCTTTTCTGTATGGGAGTATTTTATTAAAAAGCGATAATATTTTTGAAAAGTTAGCAAGTGAAAAAAGTTCATAAGTGGATTTATGAAAATTGAGAATATTTAAATATGCTGGGTTGCTCAATTTGTACAGATATCTTAATTTTGCAGAGACATTTGTTTAGAACTTGGACCATAGACCTCTTCCTTCCTCATTCGAATAAATATTTATGTCGGTTTTTCATACTTATAATTTTATAATTTAACCCCTCACATCCCTCTTTTTCATCCTTTACATCCCGCTTTTTCGTAGAAACCATCTGGCCATGGCTATGTTAGTCTGCGTATGAGTAATATTGATCTATCTTAATAAACATACTTTATAATTTTAGAAGTTTATGACTCAGTGCAGTGATAACATTAGGTGGCATCTGAACCATGTCACATGCACACCATATATGATAATAAAACAGTCTGTAGGGAGGTATTAATTTTTATGATGTTGACCTATCTGTTACTAAGGGAAAGCGTTTTTATAGCGTTTCTTTGTAATTCCGAAATAAAGATACCTTAAGCACTAAACTAAAATTCGTAGCTCTTTTGTGTTCATCACGTAAAGTTTTAATGATTACTCAAGCTGGCTGAACACGACCAGACTAACAGTTGGACATGTCAAAACTGTGTTTTGTTTCATTCATATTCGGACCAGAGATTTATAGTTTAATAACGGACAAATTTATAGAAATATTTTAGAAAAAAATAAAAAAAAAACAATATAATTTATACAAATCAAATGCTAAGAAATTTCGAAAAATGTTTAGACTAATTTTATTTCATACTATTTTTTCCGCCGATTTTCGGCCAAATATATGAAGTTGATTGATGTTATTAGATTTTTCTAATATTTAGGCTTCCGAGGCCCTAGGAAACCATATAGCATTTACGAAGAAACATCCACCCTATGGCAGTGCATTTCTCCGTATTTATCATCGGATACAGAAACATAATCGGAAAATTTTTATTGATGAATTACGAAAGGATTTGTGGTTTTATTAGGTTGGTGCAACTCACACACACACATACACGTCACTCGAATCTCTTCACGAACATTTTTGAATAGGACTTTAAAAATTACCATCAATTATCGATCCATTCACCTTTGTGCTAAAAATTTATATGAAGAGAGTTTTATTGGTCAATTAACATAATTCAGAAATTTTGTAGTAGGTCTCAAGCCTAATAACTGGTTCCAGTTATTGTTTTAAGATGACTTTGAATAAAACTATATAAATTTTTCTGAACTTCCCACTTGTATTTCAGAAATTTCTAATTGCATTTCAGAACTTTCAATTTGTATTTTAGAAAATAATCTGCATTTTTATTAAAAATTTCTGAAATATAATTAGAAACTTCTGAAAAACAATTAAAGTTTTTAAAATATAAATGGAAATTTCTGAAATACAATTACAGTTTTTGAAATATAAATCGAAATTTCTGAAATACAATTAGAGTTTCTGAAATATAAATGGAAATTTCTGAAATACAATTAGACAATTCTGAAATATAATTAGAAACTACTGAAATACAATTAGCAAATTCTGAAAACCAATTAGCAATTTTTAAAATACAATTGGCAATGGTGTAGTTCCTAGTGGGACGCAACTAGTTCTAGAACCATTACAAAGATAGTAAAGTCCAACAGTTCTTCTATTCTTACATGTCACAGGTTTTTTCTGCAATAGTACCTATTATATAAATAATAAATGATTATTAACTGCTTATCGAAACTTCATCTAAATGTAACAATATTATTTAACACAACTGAACTAATTCCAAGAGCAACAATTTCAAGCAAAAAATATTGTTTAAATAACTGGTTTTACAATTGTTTTGAAGGTAAAACAAATGCTCAGCAAATTTTCAAGAAATAATCAATGATCACAAGGTCCCCGGGTACCTTGTCATTCACATAACGGTTAAAAGCAGCAAAAGCAAAGGATGTTACTACAAAAGTACTTTTTATGAAGAAAAAAGTACTACAGAAAAAAATAATTTCTTCTAAAATGAGTTAAAATAATTAACAAAAAAAATCTATACAAGCGAACAAAAATATTATGGTAAAATATGAAAAATTTATTTAAGAAAAAAAGCAACTTTAAAATTACATAAAATGATAAATAATGCAAATATAATTGTAAATAAAATCTTATGAATAAGATAAAGATAAAAAAGAAGGCTACATACACATTTTCATTAATGGATGAGTATTTTTGTTGTTGTTTTGTTTATGATGTGTGAAAAAATATTAGGGG
Organism: Bellardia pandia; assembly: GCA_916048285.2. NCBI lineage: Eukaryota > Metazoa > Arthropoda > Insecta > Diptera > Calliphoridae > Bellardia > Bellardia pandia. The sequence goes on from OU696530.1 coordinate 31,181,376, forward strand.
TCATTTTCTCGTTTAGGATTTTAGTTTAATGATTGTTTTTCGTTTAATATCTTAAAACAGTTTTCTTTATCACATATTCTATACTATGTTTTATGACGACTTATAATTAAAATTCATTTATATATATAGATTTTGTTGTTTAAAATTATAATACATTATACATATATATTTATATATGTATATATAAAAAATGATAAAAGATGAAACATAAATTTTTACAATATTTTACAAGAGAAACATTTAAAATTTTGTTTAATACAACTAATTTGATTTTGTGTGGTTACAAGTTTAAACAAAATATTAATTAATACTAATATTGCGCTTAAATGTGGCCATATTAATGTTTATTCGTTTTACACAGAAAACAAATGAATTAATTAATTGTTAAATAAGTTTATTTGTTTTTTTTTCTTTTAAATTCTCTATTATTTAAATTAAACAACTAAAACTTATTTATAACATTAATTCGAAAAATACTAACAAAATTTTGTATAAATAATTTGGTTTAACAAACAAAAAAATAAAGTATCTAAATAATAAAAAAACACCAAAATGCTAAAAATTAATAAATTCTTTTAACAATGATCTCAAGAAATTTCAATAATTTTTAGTTAAGATTTAAAATTTTCCTATACAAAAAATTCCTTAACTAAATTATGGATTAATATTATATGTATATGTAAATCGTTAATTGTTTGCCTTTTGCTTAGAAACTTTATAATTTGTGCTTAATTTTTGTTATGATTTTAAATTTATTTAAAAAACGAGTGAATGGTTTTTTTTATGAATATAATTTTGAATATCTAAATATTTTGTGCCATATAAAGTTTTTCAAAATTTATTTCTAAAATTGTTACTTTTTTTGCGGAAATCTTTCATGTGTCATTTACGCAGAATCTTCAATGTCGTTGTCGATACGTGATGATCGTATGCCAGTCTTACCGGTCCATGGATAAATATCGGGACAGGGTTGACAGGTCTTCATGTAACGGACGCCAGATTTATGCCAAAGATTACATACTTTAGGATTATTGCAACGTTTGGGACGATCCTGAAAAGAAAAGGCAAAATTCGTTATAAAAATAAGACATAAATAATCAGAGAGTTGGACAAATACAGATAGAAATGATCAGTGAAAAGCTAAATAAACTACAAACAAGTCAGAAAGTATATACCGTCAATTCCGACCCAGAAATGGGAGCGCGTTTTTTGTGCATATACAAATTATTTTCATTAAATTTTACCTCGATATCTTTTATGGGAGCTAGGACTAAATATTGACCGATCATTATAAAATCAGGTGTCATCATTTCTATACATATATCTATATGAAACTTATTTGTATTAAATTTTATTTGGATACCAATATTTGTAAGACATTTATGGTCGTTAAACTGATTTTCGGAAGTAGGCCTTATGTACTGATCATCATAAAATTGAACCGAATGATTTGTGTATAATTATACATATTTCTGTTGAATATTAATTGGATACCAAAATTTTCAAAAGAGTTATAAAGTGATTTTCAGAAGTAAGGCTTATATCGGAGTGAGGCTATATATATGGTCAATTATGGACCGATCTGTAGAAAATTTTTAGGTCTGATTAGGCTTTATGTACAATTAACACTGTTACGGGAGGACATTTTAAAGGACATTAAATTTTTATCGAAATATCTTCAAAATTGTGACTTGTACTCTGCGATAAGGTTTACTTGACAGCCAGAAAGGCAGCCAGCCTGACGGACTAATATTTTTGAACATTACAAGCATCAGCACAAATCCAATATATCCTCCTAACTATGATGTCGTAGGGTATAAAGAGATTTATGAGATTTATTTCTTTCTCATTGAAGAGTGTAAAGATAAATGAACTAAAAAAAGAGAGAGCATTTATGTGCTTCTCTTTCCTTGTCATATTATTTATATTATCATTAAGCCACTCACCGAATAATCACACTGGAAGGGTTGGAATGAATTCATTCTGGAAATGGGTGTAGGATCTCTAACCCATTGCAGTGCCTGCCAATTGGTAACAATCCATACATCAGGCATGGCATTAATAGCATCCAAGAATTTAATAAAGCCTTCTTTATGATGAGGCTGAGTAAACCAAGCAGCATGATAGAACAAACCAAATGGAGCTCTAAAACAAAAGAAAACCATAATAAATTTTAACATAATTATTTATTTAAAATCTCTGCATTTCCTGCCTACCTGTTTGTTGTATAATGTCTTTCGAAATTTTTCATAATCATTTTCGTAACACCCTCCGAATCCGAAGGATTAGAACAAGCATCACCCATAGAACAACGGCCGCCATTCAAATCTTGCCACATAACCATGGGTACTTGCCACACACCTGGATAACTCTTTGTGGGACACGGTGGTATCATACAATCGTGGAAGATTTTATAATCCAAAGTATAAGGCCAAGAGGGTGGCCGATTTTCATAGACCGGCATAGATGAGTCATAGGTGAAATTGGAATCGTATAACATTTTGTACATTTTATTGCCACCCACTGACAAGAAGGGGGCGCGCATGCCTCTGACATCGGATAGTTTGACACCACCATAGGCAGACAAGATTTCACGTTGACCAGCTACTTCACGAGTCCATTTCTTTTGCGAGAATTGTTCACCGAAACTATGCCTATAGTTATTTAGATTGTTTTTTCGGGTTTTGACATTGACACGGGAAGAGGAAATATACATATGTTATATTAATGTTAAAGTTGAGTTTTTGTATGTTGGGTTAAAAAGTTGTGGTGATATTTAAAGGTGCATTTTGTTTTGTAGTGAAGCATTTGGTGCTGTGAGTTTTTTAGTAAAGAGTAAGGAGTTTTATTAATGTTGTTGAGGTTTATTTTAAGGGATCTTTTTGTGGATCTTTACAAACCTTATTTTCTTTTTGAAATGTTAGATATCTAGGTGTTTAACTTACCTTAAGCAAATTTATTGTGTGAGTTTTATATACAGATTAAATTAAATTGGATTTTAATACTGTTGTAATAAATCCTTTATAGTCAAAGGTAATGGAAATTATTTCTGTTACACCATGTCTTGATCAGCCATTATTTTGTGCGGACACAAATTTGTTCTTCTATGTGAGGAAAATCGGTCGTTATATACGTTATATAGTATGTTCAAAGATTTCTTTGACAATTTTTTTTTCGCGGTCTTTTTGTGTAAAAATTAAATTTGTTGGCAGATGTAGTTTTGCGAACAAATGTTCTCACAATGTTCTTGGAACAAGATCATAACAGTGACAAAAGTTATCCACACGAAACAAATTTATGTGCCGACATTAAAAGGCTTGTTAAATTTAAATTGGATCTTTTCCTAATGAAAATTGAAACTAGTCATGCTATTTAAGAACTATGCAGTCTGTTGTTTTTATTCAGTACAAAAATTTGGAAATAAATTTAGCATTTCAAACTAGCTGATTCGATTGACTTGAAATTTCATATAGATGTAGCAAAGGAGTATTCGAGTTAAAGTTTTAAAGAGGGACCCCACTAGCTCTGTGGGGTCTAAAAGTAAGGTACCCCGAGAGATGCGCAGTGCTTAAACACTAGTAAATTTTTTTGTAGTACGGTCGAAAGGTTACTTCGCACCTCAATTCGAACTCAAAGATGTTTTTTTTTGGCAAATAAGCCTAACTCTAAAATATTTATTTTGTGTTGTTTTTAAAAAGTTTTCATTTTGTTAATATTTAGTTATTTTCTGTTTACTACTCGTGCAATGTTTGTTCAATAAAAGTGTAGGTGGGTGCTTTAAATTTCAAAACTATAAATTACAGACAAAGGTCACACAATACGAATAAAAAACAAATACTTACGATACAGTATGTGAAGCCATTTCATGACCATCCGAATATAAATTCTGTACTTGACTATAATCGGTCCATTCGTGGGAGACATAAAAAGTGGCCGTGATGGGACAACCATTGGGATTAACACGACCCTTTTCGAATAAATCAATATACAATTGTTTATTCAAATCATTGACCGAATCATCGAAGGTAATCAAAACAATTTGAGGAACTTGTTCCACCGGAAGGTCAGCTTTGTTTTATTTTAATGGTGGGGCAACAACACAACAAAAGGGCAACACAAGACCAAACAATACAGAGGGTTGTGGGCAAAATGATATTAATGATATATTTTTTTTTTTACATATATGGTTTAATTATAATGTTAAGCACACAAAAATATATTTTTGGGTTGAAAAGGGGAGGTATGGATGGTAGTTGATGAAAAAGCACATGAAAATAAAAAAACAAGAAAACAAATTATAAATAAAGTACCCCAAACATGATTTAATATTTATAAAAACTAACAAAAAATTTGTTTTAAAAGTTTTGTGTTCTTTTTGTTTTTAACAGGTTTTTTCTTGTTGATTTCATGTTAGATGCTTGATGATGGTTTTAAGATTTTTTTTTTTTGGGTTTTAACAATTATTTTGTATAACTTACGATACGGTATGTGAAGCCATTTCATGGCCATCCGCATATAAATCTTGGACCATACCATAATCGGTCCATTCATGTGACACATAAAATGTGGCCCTGATGGGACAACCATTTGGATTTTTACGCGTCTCATTGTGAAATATCTCATCATAGTAATCAATATTTAGTGTACTAACAGCATCATCAAATGTTATTAATACTATTTGAGGAACTTCTTCCAATTTTAAATCTCCTAAATTAGTATTATTATATGATAGGTGGTTTTAAAGTTATAAAATCATAATACATAGTAATTTTTATAGACGTAAAATTTTGTAAAATTACTTTGTATTTTTTGCAAGTTGTATTATATGTAAACTTACCGGGTATATCCCTTCCACCACAATAACAATCGGGCAATAGACACACATCTTTACGGCATTTGGCGGCTGTTTTATCAGGTTGAGGTTGTGGATAGAGAGGCTCCGGTCGGGTGGGTGGATTTTTATAGATATCAACGAATTCTTGAGCCTTGCTGACAATAGTACCGGAAGGTTTCAATGTGGGACGAGTACGTCTGTAAATGGTAAAATATTTAAAGTTATTTATAGACCATAATAGATGGGTTTAATTTAATTAACTTAAGAAAAAAAAAAACTTTCTGCAATATTTAGAATTTATAATTTAAAACAGTGGCTACCAAGCAAATATTTTAAAAAACAAACCCTATTGCCTATTTACAAATACACAACATATTGAATGCCACGAAACTTGAAACATGTATATACTGGTGAGGAAAGGAGCTCCTTTCTGTATTTATGTATTACAGTTGTTCTTTTCCATCGAACGACTGCGCAAAAATAGAGGAAATTTAAAAAAGTAAAGGGTGGGCTTAAAAACACTCTTTTTGACAAAGTCAGTTTTATTGATACCAAGAATTAATAATGGAATATAATGTCGGATAAATGTCCGCTCTTATCACAATATTTTGAATCATATGTTGCTAAAACTCTCCGCTTGTCTCGTCAATGCAGCGTTAAATTTATTATTTCAGGCCATCAGATGTTTGTGGTTTTTTCACGTAAACCCGGTTCATTTAAATGAGCCCAATTAACAAAGTCCAGCGGCGTTAAAACAAGAACGAGGCGGCCAGCGAAATTTTTTTTCAGTTTTATTGATACCAATGAAAAGTTGGGAATTAATAATGAAATACGAAGACAATCAAATATCCACATCTAGCACTTTTCACAATGAATATATCGGCAATGCAGCGTCGAATTGTATCAGTTGTTTATGCGCTTTCCCTTATTCCTAAATGACGTCCTTAAATCTCTAAAACGTGGCGACCAATTGACATCGCCAATACGTGAAATTCAGTTTATAAAAACTCTTCGTTTATGTCGACAAAAGCATCAGTTATTTCTATGGTTTTCGCATAAACCCGGTCTTTCAAACGGACCCAATAAAAATATACCAACGGCGTTAAATCAGAAAAACGAGGCGGCAAATTGGCAGTGCCAAATCGAGAAATTCAGTTTGCAAAAACGCTTCATTTATCTCGACAATTCAACTTCGAATGTCATCTTTCATAGCATCAGTTGTTTGTGGGGGTTCACATCCGGTGTTTTAAATGGAACTATGTAATGAAAATTATCCAAGTGTGTAAAATTACTTTACTTTAAAAGTCTTAGCTAATTTTAATAATATTTCTGCTTTTTGTTTGTTTATGAACCGTGCTTCAGGTTTACTAGAATCGCGTTTTAAACTATGATTTACAGGACTTTTTGGAAGCTTTAGCTTTATTTGAAATCATTGAACCCGGCAATGTCTGATTTTCAAGCATTTGTTTTCTATCCAAAAATAATTTTTTTATGACATGACTTTTAAAAACTAAAAAAATATTTACATTATTGTGGGTACGAACCGAGTTTTTAAAAGTCATGACTAGAACTTGACGTGGTAGTAAAAAATGATAATGAAAAAAATGTAACCCTTCAGAGTCATAAACACTGTTATTCAAACTAAAAATAGCGACACAATGTCGCTATTTGAAATCATTGTACCCGGCAATGTCTGATTTTCAAGCATTTGTTTTCTATCCAGAAATAATTTTTTTATGACATGATTTTTAAAAACTAAAAAAATATTTAGCATTATTGTGGGTACGAACCGAGTTTTTAAAAGTCATGACTAGAACTTGACGTGGTAGTAAAAAATGATAATGGACAGAAATGTAATCCTTACAGAGTCATGAACACTGTTATTCAAACTAAAAATAGCGACACAATGAACAAAAAATTGTAAAAAAATAAAAAAATATTTCTGGAATTGTTTTTACATTCTCCTTAATCCTAGGGGTGATTGCCACCCCCACCCCAAGGCGACCCACTCTAATGTATTGTAACTGGCTTTTTAAAGCGTCTGTAGCGTGGCCGTATTTTATTTGAACAATGCTTTATTTCAAAATATTATTTTTGCTACCACATCTTAGGACTATCCTCTAAATAAGTTTTTTTTTTTAAATTCAACAAAATACTTACGGTGGATGTGTTCCACGATTGCTGGTTACTGGTGCCGCATCACGATCCCCTTGATAAGCTGAATTGCCGCGATTCCTGTTGCTATTCGAATTGATTCTAATTATTTTAAATTTTATATAATTTTGTATAGCAAAATTTATTAAAAAAAAAAAAACAAACAAACAGGAATAATAGAAGTTAGAGAAAAAAAAGAAAAGACAAAATTTTAGAAAAAATGCAGCATAACACTTTTAGTCATGGAGAACAAAACAAACTTTGACTAAACAAAACGACACTTAAATAAATAAATTTAACAAAACAAGTTAGTAACAAATAATAATTAAAATCAAATAATGTACAAAATACCCAAAAAATAATTAAGTATTAACAAAAGCACCACAGACACTTTATAAATACAAAATAAACAAATACAAATAATTAACAAACTACTGTGATGACTTCCTCCAATAGTGAGTTTTTTTTTTTTGTTTTTCAAATAATGCATGTTATAAATACAGTGAGAACCAAAAAAGTGAGAGAGATTGGTTGGTGGTGGTAGATGATTTGTACAATTTTTACAGTAATGTTTTATTTTCTTTTTTTTATTTGTGTGTAGTGTAGATAGTTTTTTCTGTAAAAAAAAAGTTTTAAAACTGCAAATATTTAGATAGTGTAGGATATTTCGTTTATTTTTTGAGCAAGTTTGAGGTGTATGGATAATTTGGATAGATGGATAGTTTTTTTTTTAGGTGATTCAAATAAATTTATGGGAGTTCGACGTTTAATATTCGTAATAAGAGAGTTGTTTGGGGTCAGGTAAATTATTATGTTTTACTGGTGTTCATTTGAAATTAATTAACGCTGTAGTTAGTTTAGATTAAGTGCCCTGAATTTTCTTCTCATTGTTATTTATAAAAAAAAAAAGATTTTCCTAAATCCGGAAAGAGTTTTTCGCAGCTTTTAAAAATGTAGTGTTTCAAGTGTACGCTAAGTCAATTTTAGAGAGGCTTCGTGGTTTTGGTGGCTGCAAAAGTTGTTCAAAGTTTATCATGCTCATATTTTTTTTTTTATATTTTTTCTAATTTAAAATATTTCTTCAATGCACAATAATATAGGTTGTATGTATATATGATATTTTTAACATGTTTATGTATCTTTCATGAATGAATTATGTCATGTTATGAATTCTATTCTAAATTATTGACTATGTATGTCTTTGAAGTGAATGTATTTAAAATATTTTTAAAACTGATTTAGATCAATGTCTACTTGTTGATGTTTTTAATGCATATTTTGTAAGTCTTGTATTTAATTTGCATGTGAACCAATGGGGAATGTAGTACTACTTCTCTAGTTTTGTCTGCATAGTTTGTATGAATCTATAGTTCTATTAATCGTATGTTCAGGATAAAAAAAATGACTTTCAAACCTACATTACTTATACATTATTATTTTAATATCACATCACTGTAAGTTTGGCTTATGTCAAATGTAAGAGAAATAAGAACATTTGAAGATTATCACGCGTACTAAAAACCGTATAATGGAAAAGCCTTTGATTTGTAAGTTCTATTGAAATTCTACTTACAAAAAATTTAGAGGGTGTTTTCCGGTTTTCCAAAACATGTAATACAGGTATATGATGGAAATCGATTTCGTTCCAAAAGCGAACTGAAAACGAAAACAAGTGTCATGGCAACACTTATTGTCTTTCATTTTGTTTTTAATTCGATTTCTTTTTAAAAACGAATTCGATTTCATGTTCGATTTATTTCTGTCAAAATGTAAGCTAAAAATAATGTGATGAAAAACTAAAAATCACTGTTTAAACTCTTTTTAAACCGAGAAGATAATTATACTTGTTTTAAAGAAAAAAAAGGAAATTTAAGCTCAAATTTTAAATTATTGAAAAATATTTAAACGCAAACACTTTAAAATATGTACATACATATGTATTTAAATAATATGAAATAAAAAACTTTCAGGGAAAGCATACAAATACTTCTCAAGAAGAGTTCCCACAACTGGCAAAACAAAATTTTAAGGGCGATAGAGTTGAGGTAGAACGGCTTTGACCAACTTTCGCTCAGGAGTTAAATAAGCTTGGTTTACCTTTGAAAGATTGGAAAAAACCAAATAAAACCGACCTTGTTTATACAAAAACATTATTTTAATCTAGTTGCCTGCATATTCAATGGGTCTGAAGCATTCCTCAATATTTTTTGTTGTGAATTGAATTATTTATTATTAAAAAAGACCGTGATAATTTTTTTTCAATTAAAAACATTTTTTTTTTTTTTGACTTCTATCTAGACATGAACATGAGTCACATATCTGATTCTGCAACTAGTGTTAATATTAAAACATAGGTGAAATAACTTGTTCGGGACAGTCACCTAAAACTGCAGTTCTATCACTACTCATGTAAATTCGAGTAATGTGTCACAGCACTAACAAATTTAATAAGTAAGAGCAGCTATATTTTCTTTTTGAACTTCTAGAACTTCAAATAGCTGATCACTTTTACCAGCGTCTACATAAACTCCTCCGATAACAACTGCAAGAATTGTTGGTTTCTTTTGGCTGGTTTCTGAGAGCATGAACTGACAGCATTATTTTTTTAGTTCAATTGGGTCGAAATTTCTAGTTTCAAGTTAAAAAAATGTATTGATTGTTTGAAAAACGTTGAATTGATATTGAAAGATCGCGCTCTTTTTGCAAAAATTTACTTTCTTCCAGATATATGAGAATGAATAAATTGTTGTTTGTATGATGTCCAAATACATCATACAGTGCAGTAGCAATTACTTTTTCATTCAAAAAATCACAAATTAGATTAAAGGCAAATTTTAAGCATCTGGCAAAATATACCTCTTCAAGAGGACAATGCAAAAAGTACTTTACTTTTCCACACGATTATCTAAAAGAACAACATTTTTAGACCAGAGTTCCACACAGTAAATAAGATAACCTATACTTTGGTGTTAAGAAAATATTATTTCAATAAATAGCTTCAAGACTATTAATATCCTATAAATCATACAAAATAAATATATAGTAAATAAATTAAGTGTGTTATTTCTTGCATTATTTCAAACCAAATATACTCGATTATTATCAAAAAGTGCAAGTAACAATTAATAAGAAAAACAAAAGCTAATTAAGGGGTGCATTTACTAAAAAGGGACCTTTTTCGGTTCTCACATTTATTTTTAAATTAAAAATTTATGTGCGAAATTTCCAATAAAAATCCAATTCTAAAAATTATATTTATATAGTTTTAACAAATAAAATAATAATGATTCGATTATTAAAAAAAAAAGAACGAATTTGACCACCACCTGCATTTTTTAATTGCCAAACTAAATTTATTGATGTTTATTTTTGTAAATTTTGGTGAAAAAAAAAAACAAATCTCTAAAATATTACTCAGCGTACAACGTGAAAAAATACTAAATTATTATGCTAAAGTTTTGCTTTAAACTTTAATTTAAATGTAGTTTTTATAGTTGGAGTTAATAAGAGAGACAAATTTTTATTGTGAATTTGCTTTATTTTTTTGTAGCTAAAAGTTTGTGTTTTAGTAGTAAAGGTTTTTGATTTCTTATTGAAAGTCCCAACAGAAAAATAAAGTGCATTTCGGGTCTAGATCATCGTAAGGATATTCGATAGATAGATAGATACAAATATGGAATGAAATTATGACTTTTAATTGTTATTTAGAAATTTTTCAAAAACCTAGAAAATATACTAGGGTTCTGTTATATATATATATTTCAGGAACAGGTGAAGTATTTCGTCTAGGAAATAATCAGGTGTTCGAAATAAACCTTCTGGAGAAAATATGTGAATAAATTTCATTGATAGAAAATTTCAGCAATTGACTATACATTTGATTCAGAAATGATGTCAGATATTTAACATTTACTACGACTAAATATATATATATATCAGATATCTGGCATGTACATACTTCGTACTGGAAATATTTAAGCATCCTTGGAAACAAAAAAGAATGCTACATATAATACATTAAAAAATTATGTCACGAATCAGCCACAACTTATTTCTCATAAAACCAGTCGCAACAATGTCTATTCTAACATATTATCTAGAAAATATATGTTAATCTTTTAAATATTGTCATAAATAATTCCAATTTAAATCTCTCCAACCTAGTATCCCTAGTGTGATCTAAAGAACCCCTATTATTCAGTTTATTTTTTTTTAAGCCAGTGAAAATATTTAAATTTCATAAAGTGGTAGAACAAAAGAAGTTTTTTGTTTGTTGAAAAAAGAAAAAAAAAAATATTTATGTAAAATTGCTTGAATATTAATACCTCGTAGGGATTTCATTGCATTTAGCATTTGACGTAGTATCAGAACATTTAACCGTAGAACCCAAAGAGAATTTATTATTTGATCTTCCCGCTGCCGCTGAGGAGGAATTAGGCCCAGCATTATTGTTACCATTGAGCGAGGAGGAAGAGGAGGGGGAGGCTGTAGCAGCTGCTGCTGCAGCTATTGATGATTTAAGAGCATTATTGACTCTTGAGGCACGAGCTGGTGGCAAATTACCCGAGGATGAAGATGCTGCTCCCGCTGTTGTATGTTTATTGGTTTGACTGGAGTGGGCATAAGCAGGAGGTGATGGTGGTGGTTGCGGTGTTGTTGTTGTTGTAGTAGTAGTAGAAGTAGTTGATGTTGTTGTTGTTGTAGTTGAGGAGGAAGACGAGGAAGTTAAATAACTATAGGTTGAGGATGGAAATTTGGGAAAGTATTTAGGCGTGGTTGTGCTTGTCGGTGAAGTGAAACTAATTTGATTTTTCTGTGTTGTACTAGGGTTGTTGTTGTTGTTTGTAATTTTGGCTGTAGCTGTTGTTCTAGATGTTGTTGTTGTTGTAGTGGGTGTGTTGGAGTGCGTGCTTGTGTAGTGTAGGGAATTCAAATTAGTTGTTTGTAATGCCGTGCTAGTGCTGTAGGCAGTGGTAGGAGGTTTGGCAGTAGTGGTAGGTCTAAGGGTCGTAGTGGTAGTGGTAGTCCACGAAGGTCTTTGTCCGGTGGCAGCATATAGATTTTTAATTTCTTGTACTGCTGCTTTGATTTCAGGTTCCGAAAAGTCATTTACAAATTGCGGTGAGGATGATTCGTTTTCATCACTATCAACGCCGGCCAAGAATAACTGCAACTGTTCGAGTACTGCTGAAGCTTTGAATTTATTATTTCCCGGCTTTGTAGAAGACGTAATGTAGCCTGCATTCTGTAGACTTTCAGCCAGAGTATGTTCTCCGGTTTGTTGTCTGTATTTATTGGAGTAGTAGTACTTTAAAGGTCTATCAGTTATTCCAACAGTCTGGTCCTTTTCCGTGGTCTCTGTTGACTTTGTGCTTTCAATACTGTTATCTTGGTTATTTAGCACCGGGCCGGCTACCAAAGCTTCGGCTCTGGGATGCTGTTCTATAGCTTCATTTTCATAATGTTTTTTAAGCTCCTGTTTGAAACTTTGATAGTTTTCCCTGGGTTTAATAGAATTTATGGTAGGTGTTCTTTGATTTTGTAGAGCTGCTATACGTGCTCTTTGTATCTTACGTCTGCCTTGCAGCTGAGGTCCTGGGGCTGTGGTAGTTATGTCTTCTGGAACAGGTTTGAAACGCTGTTTCGGTGCATATGTGGTTGGATAATCTCTCTCCAATAGATTGGTGGCAGTGGCAGCGGTATACCGTGACCGTCCTCTTGGTCTAGGCTTCTCTGAGACTTCATTACGATTATAGGAGTGCACTTTTACAGATGAGGTATTCAGTATTGTGGACATGGTGGTGGGTGTGGTATTTTCGGTGGTTAGAGCCTTTGTGTTCGTTGTGGTGCTGGTTGACGTTATTGTGCTACTTAAACTAGCCTTATTGTTGCTATTCCTTACATTGCCAATTACTACATCACTTATGCTGAAATTCCGTGTATTTGTGGCCATTGTGGCAATTAAGGTCTCATTAATATTTTTCGGTGGGGAAGTTATTATAAAGTAGCTTCTTAAGGGTTTGCTGGTTGTCTGCAAAAATGGATGTGGTGTGCTAGGTTGTGTATAATATTTGGGTTTTACTGTGGATCTCGCCGAAGAAAATGATGATCTTTCTTCTTTTTGCAAGATATTTTCTAAACTTTTGAAGGGTGACACAAAGCGTTGACTGGAAGATGTTGTACTTTTTTGTAAATTATCCTTGAAAACCGCAGATCTGGCGGTAAATGTTTGCAAGGGTCTTTCAGTGGTAGTAGTAGTGGAAGAAGTTGTGGTGGTAGTTTTAGGTGTTGTGGTAGAAGTTGTCGTTGTAGTTCTGGGCGTTGTGGATGTAGTAGATGTTGTAGTTCTGGGTGTTGTGGTCGTAGTTGTTGAAGTGGTGCTTGTTGTTCTGGGCAAATATTCCTTAGCCACTGACTGCAGTTTACTAGACTCTGTTGGTATTCTATAGCTATAATCGTAGAAGGTTTGTGCTCTTGGACTGAAAGTGCTTGTGGAAGTAGGTGGTATAGTTTGTATAGTTGGTCTACCATTGCGCCATGTTCTTAAGGGAGGAGCATATGTGGTAGGCTGTATGTCGTCATCGTAATAGGTTTCTACATACACTATTTCAGTATGAGGTCTAAATAATGGTTTTTCCGTGGTGCTGGTAGTGCTAGTTGTGGTGGTAGATTTTGTTGTAGGAGCTTCTGTGGTGGTGGTAGTGGTGGTAGTTGTTGTAGGTGTTGAGGTTTTGGCAGTCGTTGAGCTGCTTGTTGGTATACTAAAGTATTGTATGGCTGGTCTTCTTTCATATAATGGCTTGGAGGTCTCTTCCGTGTGCGGTAATTGTTGGGCTCTCAATGTAAAACCATTACTACCCGTTTGCAGACTGTACTCGAATGGCTTGGCTTCCGTTGATGTTCTAAACGTTGCCGGATATCTTAGAGTAGTTGAGGAGCTGGCACCATTTAATACCTCGGCCTCTTCTTCCAAATCAAATTTACCTCTGCCATTTGCTTCCGTAGAGACCGGTTTAAAACTTTGTGGTGCTACATCCGATATAATATAATTTTTAATTTGAGGTTTAACATCTTTGAAATTAGATTTAGATTTTTTATCCTCGGTGAATTCATTGCTTTTAAGGCCACCATAAATATCGTAACTCTTTGATTTGAATTCATTTACCGACTTATCGGTTTGCGAACGCACTAAATTGCCGCGCGGACTTGTAGCATAGTTTTCGGAGGCATAAGCACCTCTATCGTGGAGGTTTGATTTATAAAGAGTACCGGTATTGCGACTTTTTGGTGGCTCAGCACTTTGTACTTGAACATTTTGGCTTTCATCAAACACTGTCTCAACATCCTCTAGACTCTGTAAATTGGCATCTTTATGAGTTCGGGTACTTTTGGATGCTAGCACCTGTCTAGAGTGTGGATGTGTTTGTACAATTACTCTGGCCGTGGAAACTTCGGGTTCGATAACAACCGTTTGAGGAGAATGTTTAGGAGGATGTTGGGGTTTGTATGTGACGGGATTGAAGGTGGGGGATCTGGATGAAGTTGGATTTGTGGAGGTGGAAGTAGTAGTGGGGGTTGTTGTTGTCGGATATGGTGTGGTGGAGAGTTCTGGTCTAAAATGTTTTTGTGGTAATTGTGACTTTTGTTGTTGTGGTTGTTGTTGTAGTAATTTTTTATTTGCATACGTTTGTTTGGATCTGTTGGAGAAATCCACATTATCCGTTAATAGAGTTAGTAAAAACTTTTCAGTTTTATTGGCCTTAATTAAAGGTAGAAATTCTTGTAGAGGTTGTTGTTCTTGTACAAGTGAAGTGATTGTTGTTGTTGATGTTGGTAATAGTAATGTTGTTGTTGTTGATGGATTAGAGTTAATCAATTGCATTGGTGGTTTTTGTTGTTGTTGTTGTGCATTTCTATTGTTATTATTTTTAATATTATTTTTGTTGCTATGATTTCTTAATTTGCCAATATTAAATATGATTTGTTCATTATCATCCTCTTGGGAGTTGTAATGATAATCTAAAGACTCTACTTGATGCTGATGGTCATGGTTATTGTAAGAGACTTTGGTTTTATGATAAAAACTACTTAGTTATTATGCACACAGAGAGAGAGAGAGAAAGACAGATAGAGAGAGTGAGAGAAAGTGGTGGAAACACAAAGGTTAAATAGTAAATACACAGCACATAAAAAAAGATCAGTTAAGATATGTTTAGGAAACGGCACAGTGGTCATGGTTGATATTTATTTTATAAAAAAAAGAAAAAAAAAAGAAGTTTGTTTTAGTTTAAAAAATGTTTCTTAATTTTTTAATACAACAAATATGTTTTCTAAATAGTTTATCTATTGCTATTGATTCCTTGGGTTCTCACTGACTGTTTAACGCTTTTGCTGTAAAAAAAGTTTTTTTCTTTTGCTTGTTTACTTGGAACCCAAAAAGGCATGCATATTTGCTGGAATTAGAGGAGGTAGGAATACAAATACGCTAGAAACTGTTATTTAGAGCATGCTCTTGCATGCTAAAAACATAAAACATGCAACATTTAAATATTCACACAATAAAAGGTCAAGGTTTTAGTCTGGTTTTTATATATGTATTTAATTCCGTTTTAGGGACATGATATGGTTTTGCTATAGACTTTTCATGCAATAAGGAAGTCTCAGGGTTTCTGGTTTACGAAGTTATAAGATTTTGGGGCTTAGTTTCTATTTAGCAATTCTTGTGTATTGAAGTAATGAAACCATAACGAAAAAAGAGAGAATTTATTTTCTTGAAAGAGTTCGATTCTGTGTTGTGTTGTCATTTCTGGGACAAAATTACCTTATTCGCAATCGAATAAAATTGATCGTAATTTACTTTTGTGAGATTATGTTATTCGATAACGAACAAGACATTTAGACAATTTTATTTAAATTTTGCTATCGAAATTTTTATTCACGATCACGATTGCAGTAATTCGATGATGAATGTGGATTATGATTATTAAAACTGGACAACATATGTATGTTGATTAAGGTAAAGAAATTCCATGAAATGTTCTTCTAAATCTACAGTTTAACTACAATATTTGGTTAGGGATACATATGGAAATACTGAAGTAGAGTGCATTATTGATGTTCAAAATATTCTGCCCATTTTACCAAAATGTATTTAAACATTTTAATAAAAGAATGTACATTTACATGTGCGGTTGTTGTGGACATCTGTCCGTTATTACTTATAATTGTCAAACCTTACTTTTTCCAACATAATAAAACAACGATTTTTTTTTGTTAATTTGAAAAAATAAAGTTTTCGTTGAAAAAACCTTATATGAAACTTGCAGGGTATTTCTATGTTACTACTACTAGCGATTTGATTTCAAATTGAAGCTTTTTTAAATTATAGTCCGATTCGCACATCTTATGTATTCCTACATAAGAATATCAAACATTTATGACCAATAATAGATTAATTTTAATATGGTTCATCCTTGGACCTCATTTGCAATTGTGATCTGCTCTTTGCAAACAGGTTAGATTATTGGATAGATCACCCAATTGCTTAAAATTTAAAATTTTAAATCTATATATTATTTCAATAACATTTTCGTTATGGTTTCATTAACCTCTCGGCAAAAGAACACCTAAGCATGCTTCTTATACCTATTACATGCTTTCCAATAACAAATACAAAAAAATTATAACATAAATATTTTTTACAAGAATGATGATTAACATGCAAATATAATTATTTTAAAATAAAACATTTCTTGCATTCATTATTATTTGGTTATATGGCAAAAAAAAAGAAGAAAGTATGTCTTAAAACAGGACTATTTTCAAATAGATCTCCTCCATGTTTACTGGGACATTCCGATGTATGTAATCGTGTAGATTATAAAAGTGTCATGATGTGAGTGTTTGGAATGTGTAATTGTGTGGGTAAATGTAAGTTTTACTATGATTCAAGCCAATCAAAACTACAGATACAGATGGATAGATAGATAGATAGATAGATAGAATATAGAGTATTTAAGTAGAAAAAACCTAATGATGTATGATTGTCTCTAAAAATTTCTTAACATTTAAGAACATTAAAAGCCAAATACGTATATTTTTTTTAGTTTTAAGCTCTATTTGATTTTTGTTTTACTAAAAATAGTGATGATTTTGAATATATTTATAATCAAAATTATGAACCAGTTGGTGTTTTGGTTGATATGTAGGTAGATATAAAAGAGAAGAGAGAAATAGAGTGGAGAGAGATAGTAGAGAAAAAATACCTTGATCTGGTTGTGGTGATTGGAGGACTAGTAGTTTTACTTAATTTTGTGGTTGAAGGTTTGGGTGTTGTTGTTGTAGTGGTTGTAGTTGTAGTAGTGGTAGTGGTTGATGTACTAGTACTAGTTGAAGTAGCCGGCGTCATGGCGGGTCTTGTGGTTCTGACCGTTGGCAAGGCGGTTGAAAAAATAATTTCTGGTCTTGTATTTATTCTATTCTTTGGTTTCGTATTCTGGGTATTTTGTAATTTTGTACCAATTATATTGTAGTCATCATCATTATTGTTGTTGTTATTCAATGTTGGCTTAACTTTTGGTTTGTACGTCGTTAAAGTTGGCGCCCCTGTATGCTGTTTATCATTGTAATAATAATCCGGATCATCCAGATACTCCGTTTCGTAAATATATTCATCGGGGTCATTGAGACTCAAATGCGGTAGTGGTGTAGTTAAAGTACTATAATAATTGCGTTTATCATTTCCATTGATTAGGGTACGCACGGTCGATGAGGGACCACTACCTAAAGTTTGTATAGATACTTGTTCTTTCCTGTAAAGTGTTGATATGTACAAATTGTTTTTTGTTTTGTGGTATTTTTAGTTTTGGTGGATTTTTAGTAAAGTTCGGAGGAGGGGCGGTAGAGAGAAATAGAAATAAAATTTTGATGTTTCTATTAAGTATTTGTTATGGAATATTGTGTTTTGTATGTGTGTCAAAGATTTTTAAAACTTTCTGGAGTTATATTTTTTTTGTCTTTTTGGCTTTGCATGAATTTGGTCTTAAGGGGAACTTTTCTTTAATTGTTTTTGTTTTTTTTATTTACTTAACAGTTTATTAGAAGCATGCCTTTTATTTACTCATGACCCTAAAGTATGATTTTATTTATTTTAATCATATTTTTGTTTATTTAATGTCTTTATTTTTATTTATTTTGGTTAGATTTTATGTTAGCATGTTTAATTTTTTTTTTACAATTTGTTTATTGTTTGTGTATAACAATTATTTTTATTATAAATATATTGTTTTAAAATGTTTTTGTGTGTATTTATTTCTTTGGTTAGCTAGAACTATGAAAATATAAAAATTTTAAACTTACCTTGACGGTGGTGTTCTAGTGGGTTGATCGTAGGCATTGTCTTGTTCGATCTAGAATGTAAATAGAAGTGCGAAATAAAAAATTTAGGTATTAAGGTTTATATTAGAGTACAATAATTCAATGTATATTTACTTAAGTTCGATCTTTATTATTTGCATTATTAAAACACTTTTAATATTTTTAACATATAATACCTTACATCGAGTGAATACAGGCAGAGAAAAAACATGATTGGGCATGGTTACGACAATTACACAGTGTTTTTTGGTAACAATATATTGTTGTGGTACACAAATAATTCTTATTTTTATTTGATTCTAACTATACTATATTTAGTTACTAGACAAATTTTTATGTTTATCGCAATTAAAATGCTTCACTGAAAAATATTTTTTTTTAAAAAATGTTCATTTACCGCAACTATTGAATGATAACTATTCCACTATATTAAGTTATTTACAACTATTTAAATCAACAAATAACCATTAAATGGTAAGTTTCTATATTTGTATTCATATTATGTTTAAAATTGAAACAAAATATGTTTTATTTTTATAAGATTTTGTTAACACATTTTGTAATAATGCATAAATAATGACAATTTACGTCGAACAAATTATTGTTTTATATTTAACCATTAATATGTTTTCCTTTAAAAATATTATGTTGTAATTTTCAAGTCAATTATCATATTATGATGAGAAATTTCCGTAACATTATTAAATCAAGGTTGCCAGAAATCCTTGACATAAAAGTGTCAAAACTGATGAAACAATTTTAAAAATAGTAAAACTACTTATCTTTAACAAAAATTAAAAAATATTTGTTTGGTTTATTTAAAATTTAGTCTATAGCATTTTATTTGCTATAAGTTTAAATTTCATTTATTTTATAAACCAGGAATTACCACCACACATTTTTCAACAAACTATTATTAAGCATAATATGCTTTGACTTTACACATAAATCTTATCATATGATGTTGCTCTTAGATTATGTTTACTACAACCATAGTTTTTTTCTGCGTGTACATAGTAAATATATTTATATTCTAATACTTATATACGAAATTGTTATAGTTGAAGATTTTTTAAGGAATGAGACTTAGATCTAACGTGTTTTTCGACAAGAACTTTCTTTTCCAACAGGGGTATAATATGAACGTTTTGACATTTTACTTGTTGATTATCAGTAGTAGGAGCATTGAGAATTGTTACAATGAGAAATATTTCGGTCGAGAATTCACGATAAACATGTTGGATCTACATTGCGTAAAATTTGTGATATTTTGCGTCAAAATAATATTTGTTTTGCATTTGTGGTTTAGAAAATCCTTGAGCAATTGTTGAGAAGCCTTTGCATGCTGAACATGTCACTGGAGGCTTGATTGTCCCATTTATTAAAAAAAAAAAGTTGTAACGGTAAATGGTTCCCGCTATTGAGAGATGTAAATTACTAAATTTTAAACTGTTATTGATGGTATGGAATGCACATGGATACGGTTTCAACACGAAACGAAACGATAACTTCGTTGCAATCCAAATTTCTCGATCACATAATTTCACTGCTGCTTGACCGCCCTATCATATAATTAAACTCCACTGGATTGTTTTATGCGAGTCTATGTGATAGGTAGAGACTATACAGAGCCACTCGAAGTGATTCCAGTCTTAAAGCACAAAATATGTGATGTAATTTTGACTAAATGTGATTGAACATTTTGATGAAACAATCGACATCTGTATGTGTGGACATGGTGAACATCTGTTTGGTAAAATTTTTTTATTCATCAAACTTTTCTCTTTCCAATACAAAACAAAATTTAATTGCTTTTTTCTTATTTTTGTTTGTTATAAAAAGACATAGTTCTTGTTGATTTGCATATATCATATATACTGCTAAGTGTTGAAATGTATCTTGGTACCATGTAGGCGTTTAAATTATTTTTGGAAATGAGCTAAATATGAGAGTTATGGTTAACTATGATGCGCTCTCCTTAAATAAGGTAAAATAATGTTTAATTAATATAAACTTATTGTTGGAAAATTTAAATTCATTACTAATTTTTAGTGATTTTCATTATACTCTTCCTATTATGGTGGTATAGAGCAGTGGTCGGCACTCATACCCACCAGGAACCGGAACGCCATCAAATATTCACATGTACAACACACAAATGTAAGCGAAACTCATTATAATTAATCAAAGGAAACATATTGAAGATTATGCATCAAAAACAAAAACAGAAAATTCGTTTTACGCAATATTACCATACAGTTACTAATGTGACATGTTTTCTTATGTCATGTGAGCTTTGGTGATCACTGCCTTAGAGTATAAAAATCCTTAAAATGTTTAATAACTTAAAATACATTTACTTACTTGTGCTATCAAATCATCATCGTAGTCAGCATTATATACCAAAGGCTGTTGATTTGTTTGATAAGTGGGCCTCTCTTGTGGTTTAGATTGAGGCTTATAAGTTTCTCGTAACGCTGGAAGCTGTGGTTGCGGTGCTGGTGTGGTAAATATTTCCAAGGGGCGATAGGTCGATTGTGGTTGGGATCTGATAGGTTGTTGATATTGCTGTGGCTGTTGTTG
Organism: Bellardia pandia; assembly: GCA_916048285.2. Taxonomy (NCBI): domain Eukaryota; kingdom Metazoa; phylum Arthropoda; class Insecta; order Diptera; family Calliphoridae; genus Bellardia; species Bellardia pandia. Next base: position 31,202,323 of record OU696530.1, read on the forward strand.
AGGTTGTTGGCGGTGTTGCTGCTGTTGTTGCTGACGCTGTTGTTGCTGCTGTTGTTGTTGATATTCTATATCCCTATACAAATCAATATCATCGTCATAAACAGAATAATAAGTATCATAAGGACTTTGTTCAGATTGTTGAACATTATCGTTTTGTGTTATTAATGATTGTTGTTGTTGGATTTGTTGTTGTTGTTGTTGTTGAGTTTGTAATGAATGTTGTAAAGGTATTTCTTGTTGCTGTTGTTGTGGTATATAAGACACAACATTTTGATTTTGATAATTGTTATTATTGTTATGATTATAAGAACCAGATGTATTATAATAATTACGATTTTGACTAAATGGTTGGGGTTGAGCTAATGTCGGTAATGGTGGTGATAATTGTTGTTGATATTGATGCTGTTGTTGTTGTTGATTACGATTTTGTGTTTGTGTTGAGGGTATGGTTTCAACAATGACTTGTTGCTGTTGTTGTTGGGGCTGATGAAGGTGTTGTTGTAATGTTGGTGGTCTAGCCGTTTGTATGAAAATGGTTGCCGGTGTGGCCGATTGTATGGATGATGATGGAGATGAGGTTTCAATACTACGGTTTTTTTTTATTATTGATTTTTAATAATTTAAGGAATGTTGTTGTTTATAATGTTTGTATAATATGTGATTGTGTATAATTATTTGTTTACACCCCAAAAATTATTTACATAGTAATTGTTTTTTGTAATTAATTTTGTATGCAAACCAAATTACAATTATAATGATGCATTAATTTAAAATGGTTTATAACAATGATATATTATTTATGTTTTTTACATTTGATACAAATAATTTTGCCATTTTTTGATATATACAAAAGAAAAAATGAAAAAAATAGTAAAAAATGTTTAATTAGTTTTTGTACAACATTTTTCTTTTTTTAGAATTTCTATTTATTCATAATAATGGAGTTTAGTAAAAGCGTTAAAAGAGTAAAGATAAATTTATAGATATGAAAGATAGAGTTTAGATAAAGCTAGTTAAAGGATGATTTTGTTAAGAAATGTTAGTTGATGAGAGAGTTAGAGTAAGTTAGAGAGAGAGAGAGAGAGAGAGAGAGGGATAAAGAGATAGCTGAATAGATTTAGTTGTCAAGTATTCGTTAAAAATAGAGTTGCCATAAAATATTTGCTAAATATTAAAAAAATAATTATTACAGTTTTAAAATAAATTTAGGATATTTAAAATAAATAGTTCCAGATAAAAGAACATTTGGTCTGCTTTAGTAAAGGTTACTTTTTTCAGTTATTGCAAGTACTTATTCAGGATTTGTTTTCTTAACGTATTAGCTTTCTATCAGGAGATCATTAGCAAAACTGGGTTGAAAAATATTCCAGTAAAATATATAGATATAAATCCATTTCCAGGTAGGTTTAAGCATTTCCAAAAATTTATTTCAAAAGGGGAATTTTTGTTAATAATTTATAAAAATTTTATAGATTTAATTCTGCTTTGGTTATACCTGCAATTTTTATGCTCATACTCAATACTGTGTTGCTTTAGCAATTCCGCAATATATAAGTTTTCTTATAAAAGTTTATTACCTTGTACAAATTAGTAATGATTCACATTACATATTTTGAATATTTGGCCAAAATATTGTGACATTTGTAGAATTTTGCATCAGGTTAAGCTAATATTAATTATAATTAGAAAATTATTTTTCAGCATTTCTTTAAAACATGGACTAGACGTACTTGCCGCAACAATATTTACAAACTTTTTGCATTACAATGAAATATTTTTCCAAAGATTGACCAGTGTTTAGCGTTCACAGGGAACGAAGTTGATGCGAATTTTATACGTACATAGTGTAGTTTTTAAGAACAGCGTTGTGCATTTTAAACAACTCGAAGTAAAACACATTTAAATTTGTCGTTCCATGCTCTTTATGCCTACAACTGTTTTAGACGATCTCACGAACAACTCAAAGGTTCTGTTTATGTATGGTGTATACGAAATATGTACATATATACTCGTATATATTGTATATAGAATCTGTTGAAAATACGTATTTTCATATACCTTATGAAATTACTGCAAACGATGTCGGCATAATCTTTGTAAAAACTAAAACTAAGATGTTAATTAATCTAGGTTTAAGTGAACGAAACATTTTCATTAAATGCAGTTTAATTTATAGATTAAATTTTGTTTATAAAGGACATGTGAGAACTCAAATGTATTTCAGTGGAATATATGTACATATTAATGATTGTAAAATAGGACTGTTTAATGTATTTTTTCAAGAGCTAGTCATACAAATTATGAGAAATAACAGGAGCCTTAAACTTAAACAAGTTTTTGTTTTGAGCAGAATATTATACAGTGCACTCGTGATAATATAAACTAATGAAAACAAGGGCAGTTAAAATTTTTGGGGTTGTTCATATTTACAAACGGAACAAAATTTTAATAAAGCCAATAGTTTTTCTTTTTCCAGGTCCGATGAATGTATTGTTGACACAATTTTAAATTGAATTTTTATTCTTTTTTTATTCCAGATACTGTGGGATTTGTCACTCCATAGTTCTTCGCTAAATTAGTAACATTTGCACCTTTTTGAAAATTCTCTAAAACTTCATCATTTTCCTTTAAAGTTTGAAATTTATGTTGTTTTGTATGCATATTATACAAATTATTTACTTTTAATTAACACTTAAAAACCAAACATGCCTTTGCGTCTGCGAACATGTAAAAACTAACTAAAAAGTGCACTTGTTTGTTTGACCATTGACATTTGACATTCGAATGTTAATTGCTCGGGTTTTCCTTTAATTTTTTGCATATTATGTAAATGAAATCCATTACAAAATAAAAATTTATATGTTCATATTTTGAAGTAGTCAATGGCAGAGAAAAAGTGTTTATATTTTGGGGTGTTCATATTTTCGCGGGTGCACTACATCTTCTTTTTATATCAAATAATTGCTGTTTTAATATTTATTCTTCCTTCAGAGTTCAAACGAAAAAAAGTATTTTTCACAAAAATAAATGTTTGTTATTTATTGGTTGATATTTTAATTAATTTTCTCTAAATACAAATTCTTAATTTTGCGAATTTCCAAAGTACAAGTAAGAGTGCTTTCAGCATTTAGTATTCATTTTATTCCTTATTGATATTTTAAATATATGTATGTAGGTTTATACAATTAAGGTGGTTTCACCCATTTATCTCACTTAAAAAGAGAGACGTCAAACTTAATATGAAAAAATCGTTGTCCGAACAAATATTTTGTTCGGAATGAATGAGCTAATCCACCTTTATAAAATCATATTTAATATATGTACCTCAAGTTAAAAATTAATTTAATATTTAATAAATATAATATGACAACTCTATGTTTTAAAAGATGATAAATTTCTAAAAATAGTTAATTTTATTGATAATCTAGAAATATTGAAACTGTTTCTAAATCGTTGCATTTTAATTATAAAAATATTTGAACCTTTATAACTAATGTTGTAAACTTAATAAGTTTCCAAGCCACTTAATTTATGATTTGATAAGATAAAGTTCCTTAACATTTCTACAAATTTATCATCTTTTCAATTGAATAACTTTTTTTAAATTTATACAAACTTATATTTTTCTTTCAATCTCTAACATGAGGTGTAGGCGTCCCTTTAATTAAGTCAAACTTAAAATTTTTTTCTTGGTTTTAGTTCAGTTAAATCTGTACAGGGTTGTTTTGGGTTTAGGTTTTATTTTTTAATTCACACAGTAACAGTAGTAGTAGTATTCACACAAGTTTACAAAAGGTATTTACAGTTATATATTTAAGAGTCGTTTTGTTGTTGTTGGTTTTTTTTGAGGAGAGGTTCAAATATCACTGTTTCGGGGTAAACAGAAAGGAACGAGTTAAATAAAACCTTTCTCCCACACATACAAAAAAAAAAATTGGGAACACAATTAGTTTTTTTTTTTTTTTTGATTGGTTGTTGTAATTTGTTTAAAGACATATAGTTATTTATATTGTTTTGGGGTTTGCTTTTGTTTTTTTTTTAGCACACTGTACCTGTTGCTGTGATTTTGTCCGTTAGCGTCCATATTGCTGCCAGTTCCCGTATTGGAGCCCATACTACTAGAAGCCAATGATGTGGGACGTTTTCTTATGCTTAAAGGTTTTTTCTTCAAGTCTAAGGTCAAAGTTTTAATGGTGGTACTGTTATTGTTCGTATTACTATTGTTGTTGCTATTATTTGCCGACGATTTCCATCTGTTTTGTCCGCGAAAACGATTTGGTCGTATTGTATAACGAATGCGGGGCGTTATTGCAGTAGTAGTCATGGGTCGAGGAGTTGTGGTAGTCGTCGTGGAGGAGGTAGATGTAATACGTGCCGTGGTGCTAGAGGTCAGTCGTGTTGTCGTTGAGATCGTTGGCTTAACACTAAGTTGAGGTATTTGTTCGTTTTGTTGTTTTGTGGACAGTTTCTGTTTGATTTCTTGGAAATAGTCTGAGGGGAAATTGATGAATGAAGGTATTTGATTAGGATTGGCCTGGGTATTGGTTTGCGGCTGATAAAATTGTTCAAAATTAGGCGTGAAAACAGGTCTTCTAGTTGTGGTGGCCAGGATGTAACCGGTATTGTAGTTTTGTTGATTTTTGTTAGGATTTTCCGTGGGCTTGGGACCAGGCATCATTTGTGATCTTGGTGGAGTCATGGTCTCTGTCATAGGCATATAAGGAGGCATTTCTGAGGGTGGCTGGACATCTTCATCGGCATCATTTCCATCTGATTCAGTTTCTTCTACCTCATATTCATCATAATATTCTTCTTGGTTTAACGTGGAGGAGAACGGCTTGTCCGTGCTGGGTTTTGTTGTGACAGGTTTATTCAAACTATTAAGGAAACTCTCATAGCCTTTAATGGGTCGTTTTGTAGGTTTCAGTTGCACTTCATTTATATGTAGAACGGGTTGAGAAGATTTAATCTTGCTAGGCAGCAGATGACCTTTCGAAGCATCCAATGGCTTGTTAACAGCCTTAAAATATTTCAACATATCGGCCACAGCTGGATTGAGATGGGCCATGTCCTTAGTTTGTAGATTTGTGAGGAAATCGGGTAGATTAAATTGCAGTTTAAGAGGATTGTTGGAGGAAGATTCATGTAAAGGTTTGGTTCTAATGGTAGTGGATATAGGGGCACCTAAGGCTTGATATGATTCTGGTATTGTCGAAGAAGTATTGTTGTAACTAATGCCATTCGAAAATTTACCAAAGTCTACATAATTTCCCTGCTGCAACGCCAACTTAGGAGGATTTATAATATTAAAATTCGATTTTATGGGCGAGGGCGTGGTAAAATCAAAACTGTTACTTTGAGGCTTTAATGTGCTATAGAAATTCTTCATTTGCTGATTGCCAATTAAATTGTACTTGAAATAATTGCTTTCCGTGGTAGAGGATATTATATTGCTGATATATGGATTATTATTTTGATAGTGTTTGTTCGATTGTTGCTGGAAATTTTTATTATTGTAAAATCCTCCCACAGTGCTGATTTGTGCGAAATGCGAATTGGGCGTAACTTTCTGTGTGGTAGACTTGTGGTCGTTTAAGGGCCTTAGGGTGGTGGGTTGATTGTCCAAATGGAAATAACTAAAATTTTCAGCCTGTAGCTTCTTACGTTGTTCCTTAAGCTCCTGCAGAGATTTCAAGATATAAGGAAGTAAATCGGTACTTTTGAGATACGAAGGTCTGTTGGTGGTACTAGTTGATGCGGAGCTGTAATATTTACCCACTACAGGTCGGAATTCATTCTGGCTAGTTGTGGTTTTTGGAGGAGGTAAAGATAAATTGTAACCTGTGTAAACAACTTTGGGCTTTTGCTGTTTGTAGTTGCCGTTTTGAGGAAAACTTTGCTGAAATTGGGCATTGGGTTTATACTGGGCATTAACTGAGTTAAGTGCTGCATAAGTGGAAGTAGCGGGAGGTGAGAGATAAGGATTGAAAGCTCCAAATGAATAGGACGGAGACTGACGTTGAGATTGTTGTTGAAAGGGATTATCATCTATAGACCGATAGTTGGTGCCTGCCGCTTGTCCCGCCAGCCATTGAGACCTAGAGCGACCATTATAAGGTCTTAATTGTCTTATGGTGCGAGTAGATTCCGCCGCTGCATTGTCACCTGTATCCAAATATTCCAAGTCTTCGGGTTCACGGGAAAATTTAAGGATTTCTGTTTGTGTTTCTGGATATGTAGATTTTATTTGGTCTTTCTCTGATTTATTATTGTTCAAATCTAATAACAATGAAGATTCCTGCAAATTAGTAATTGGAGCCGAGTCTTTAAGGGTTTCAGCCAAGTGTTCAGTTAAAGCTTTTTGGTTTGAAAGACTATTAAGAGTTTCTGATTGTAAAGGAATATCTAAATGTTCCCTATTACTTTCAGCATTTTCGTTAGTTTTTAAAGTTGCTGTGGTGTCTAGTCTTTGTTGTTCTTGTTCCAAAACCATTTTTGATAGTTTCAATTCTTGAGTAACTTTTGTCTGCATGAGTTCCATTAAATCCTCTGTGTTAGTGGCTTTTACATCAGCACCATACAATTCCTTCACCAAACTCTCTATTTGAAGCATAGTTTCATCAGCATTTGAAGAGAATTTAGAAGAATATTTAATAACTTTTGATTCATCCACGTTAGCTGAATGAGTAACACTTTGAATTTTGTCTTCATGTTGTTGTTCTTTTTCCTCTGCATTTGCGTTTTTAGCGGCAGTTTTTATTGCATCATTTTTGTCTGTGTCGGCCAACCCTAAATCACGTTTAACACGTTTGTGAACATTGAGGTCAAGATCTTTGGAGTCTACAACAAAAACGTTTTCTAGTCCATTGTTGAGCAAGTCAAGGTCTAGTAACATGTCAATTCTAATACGTTTTTATTTGGTTTTAGATTGGTCGTGGGTTGTTGTTAGTTTGACAGTTGTTGTTGTTGTTGTTTTGTCAGTTAGTATTATAACGTTATTACGTTTAAAATCGTCAAAAAAGTGCAGTTGCAAATGCATTTTGATTTTGATTTTTTTGTTTTAATTATTTTTTGATTGTAGTAATTTGAGCGATGAGATAGAATTTGGAAAAAATTTAATTTTTTTTTTTGTCGAATCATAATTATTTTTGAATATTGAAAATAAAAATAGAAAAAGAGCATTAAATATGAAATATAAATTAAAGCATTTTCGATATAAATTAAAAAAGCCAAGTGAGAAATAAATAGTGAAGAGTGAAAATTGTAGTTTATATTCAGTGAATTTGATGATATTCCTATATATTTTCACATTTCAACTTACCGGTATTGGGTACCGAAATTGTACGAACTGAATTTATCATTGTTGGGTATGGCATTGATACTGGCTTGATGAATAATACCATCACGATCCTTTTGCACTTGACTGACAGTGCTGGGTTGGCCACGATAAACACGTTGCTGACGATCACTTTCTTCTTCCTCGACGGGTAATAAGGTTTCGTGGGCATCAGCGTAGAGCTGAAATTATATAACAAGGAAATGTTAGAGTATTGGTCATAATACATTGGTATTTATTTGTTAAATCTAGTGATTTTGAATTTATCGTATGAAAGTTAGAATAAACAAAACAGCCTACCTTAGCAATTTCTTCCTGGGCTTCCAACAAATGTTTAGGTTGACCTCTGGATGTAATTATTGGACTCTGTTGCACCTTTAACTCCGACTGTTGTGGTATTGTTTGAACCTGAGCCTGTATAACCTGTGGTGGTTGCCTGTGATATTGTGGTGGCACTGTGGCTTTCAAAACCTGCTGAGGTGACTGGGTACGTACCTCTTGGGGACTGGTAAAGGCCGAACCAAAACGAACTCTACTTGGTACATGTTGATTAGCATTGGTTTGATGGTGTTGATGGTGCTGTTGTTGTTGGGGACGACGTTCATTGGTATCGACTACTTCACAGCCCACATTTCTGGGCCAATCACAAGTCTGTAACTCATGAGAATACATGAGACCACCAGTACAACTTTCCAATAGGGCACCACCGAAAACGCACACATAGTACTGAGTGCAATCGGTGGGATGTGGATAGTAGCCAAACTCTTCGGGGCAATCGAAATTGACGCCATTAGACGATGAGGACGAGGATGAGGATGAAGAGGATTTCACATTAGTACCAAAACTGGTGCGTGAACTGGTAATACGTGAGGATCTTTTGTTTTGTGATTGGGCAGCTGTAAATAATATAAATAATATAAAACAATTAGTGCATTTTTATATTACAAAAAAACTTCTAGCTTTATTTTAAGTTTTTCTAATTATTTATATACATTTAGAGTTTCATTTGCACGTCTTTTTTCAATTTTAAATTAAAAATTCTAAACAAATTCGATTTCGATTTTGCAAAAGGTCACTTGTAATTGTTACTAACTAATGGCTACTTCAAGTTCATTAAATGTAGATGCTACTTGTGGAGCTGCAACTTGCAATGGAATGGCATGGCATGGCATTACCCAACATCAAATCTAAACATGTGTATTTATCTAGATACATACTAGTACATGTTGCTTTGTTTGTTTCGAAGAAGACCAGCCAATCAATTGATCATGTCGAATTGATGACACTTGTTAAACTTCTAGTCTTTTTTTTTTTGCTGTTTTCTATTTAGTGCTCTATTGTTCGATTGCAACACTTTGCAATTTGATTTAAATCTATAATCTTGTTGCCTTATACCCATTGTTTTAGTCTTGTTTTGTTTTTAGTGTTTTATTTATTTATTTTTTTATTTGTTTTACGATCTTGTTACCATGACATTTATGATTTTAATGATGAAATGTTATAGATTATGAATTTTTTCCTCTTTTTGTTATTAACGATGTTTAAATAGACATGAACAACTTTTAATTGTATTGATTTATGGCCGAAAAGGAATATGTAGTTTTTTTTTTTAGTGAGAAATTGATAAAAATCATTTATTGATATTTTACAGATGATCTATAGTTTCAGTTTTATTAAATTATGTTAAATGTAGACTATTAGTGACAGAGAAGATTTTATGTTATGGAATAATTTTAGAACTTATTGGTTACTTGGTAGTTTGACAGTTAAAGTTATGGGTGATTGATGTTTAAAGTGTTGCTACTACTTAAGTGTGGCTTAAATTAAATGATGTTTTTAATTTATAATAAATTAGTTTTGGTTTATAATCTAATTCGGCAGATTCAATATTGAAAGTTACAAATCCTAAATATATGAAAATATATACAAAAAATTAATAGTCTCATTGTTCAAACGTTAAGATTCTTAACAAAGAATGAAGAGAAGACAAATACTTTATATTATATTTCATCATTTTCTAAATGACATGTGTGACATATGTTAAGTAAAATGATTTCCTGCCGTTTGTACTATTTATTAGATGCTATGGGAGGAAAACTGAACATTAGAATGTGGTTTTTAGCTGTTAAAACAACTATATTCATGTATCAATATAAATCCACAATAACCAAATGAAAAATTCATATCAACGTCAGTAATAAGTAATAAACTCTCCAAAACCATGGAGATTAATCAACCTTATTATTGTTAGATATTAAAAGGACATAGTAAACTATATTAAAGTTAAGTGTATCAATTAGAGTCTAACCGTAACTGGACTTTTAAGACTTAAACAGGGTAAACCTAATGTTCGGTCTAATTGAAAAATTTAATTTACTATTTTGCTACCAGGGATGACAAACGGGACTGATTTTGCAAATCATGGAATCCCGGGATTTTGAGATTTTTGTTTCGGAATTTTTGTTTTTGAAAAAGATTTTTGTATATAAGAAACTTATATGCGTTAAATTTTATTTCGATACCAAAATTTTAAAGAGATTTGTGGTCATTAAATTGATTTTCGGAAGTGAGCTGTGGTTAATTATTGATCGATCTGCACAAAATTGACATATTTGCGGCGAAATTTGTTTGGATACGTGCATAAATCAAACATTTATGACCGATTAACCCTTATTTTGGGAGGACATTTGTATAAGGGCTGTGTGAAATAAAGCACCGATTTAAACTAATTTCCGGCCTGCCGAAAAATTATTATGTAGTAAATTTTATCGACATATCTTCAAAATTCCGACCTGTACTCTGCGCACCAGCTTTACATGGACAGCCAGCCAGCCGGATGAACGGACGGACATCGACTCAGGAAGTGAGTCTGAGTCGATTGCCATACTTTAAGGTGGGTGTTGGACTAATATTTATGGGCGTTACAAACAGCAGTACAATTCCAATATACACACCGTACTATGGTGGTGTAGGGTATAATAAGGAATATTGAAATAAAAATCATTTCATAATATGAAGTTAAAATCAAGTGAATAGGTATTACACAAAAACTTATGTGTAGTTACATTAACAACGAATTGCTTTGGGGATATAAAAGTTTCCGGACTTTAATTTGACATGTAGAAGATAACTTCTCTTGTTTCTCTTGTTTTCTATAACTGATACGTATTACCACTTATTTCCCCATCAGCCCCACTGTACTTTGCTGCTGTGCTTTTATATACATATTCATAAATCATTGACCAACTACTCTTTTTCTTGGTAAATATACCGTTTTCTCAAAGCAATTCATAAAAATCAGCATAAAGACCATTTGAATTAATTCAAATTTGAATTGACATCAATAAATGTCTGTCCGACTGACTACATTTGGGAATTACAAATATATTATGAGAGAAAAAAATATAAATATAAACTAAACAATAAATGAAAAGATTGCCAACAAAAATAACAATAAAATATGCAAACATTGTAGGAAAAAAACACAATATTAACTATTAAAGTAACACCAAAGCAAAATGGAATTTCAATCAAAGAAACAATACAAAAACAAATACATGCAACTAAATTAAAAGAATATGATTTTGTTAGTAAATAACAACAAAATGAAAATAGAAACAATTTAACATTTAAAATTGGTTAAGAATGTGTGTTTTTTAATTACAAAAAAAAAAAACAACACAAGTCATGGGAACAAAAATTAGAGCGTGACAAGTGCAAAACTAAACATTACGTGCAAGAAAATTTAAACAACACACTCAGTCATCTCAGAGTTGAGGTAAAGTTTAGAATTTTATGGCAAATGAAATTATTTCAGAACTGCATATAATGTTAGTACAAGACACATACACATAATAATTTTCATTGTTTTTCATATGTTTTTTTTTCAATACGCTATGTGATTCTATGAGAAGGGAAGTCATTGTTGAAGAATTTTAAATGTTTAGTTTTGTTAAAGAAAATTTAGTTCTTTTTCGTGTAAGTTAATATTAAAGGAAGTTGTAGAATTCTATAGAAATGTCTAGTTTGTTGTTGATGTTTGTTTTTTTTTTTCTTTTTCTTAATTAAGGCTGTGAAAAAGCCTTGGGGTCTTTAAGAAAAACTAAACAAACAGTTTTGTATGCTAAGACAGAAAAAACGTTATATTTATTAGTTTAGTTTAAGAATTTTTATACCAAAACCGGTTTGTTGCTTAAGTCTTTTGTTTAGTTAACTTAATTGCTCAGCTACTGGTAATTAATTGCAATTTTTATGTACATATATATATTTGTTAGTCTAAGTTTTGCATTTTATAACCTGCAATTATGGGTTATAATTTTGGTTTTTGTCAGCTAGTCAGTAAATACTAAATAAATAAATATACTTTGTTACAGGTTTTTAATAACTTTTTTGATTTATATGATCTTTGTTTGGCGTACACCAAAACTGTTAAGGTTGTTAACAAATGTTTGTATTAATATTCAAAATAATTGGCCAATTAAATCGTTTTTAATATCCTGTTCTCTTGTTTAAAAGTTGAGTAACAAATGTGTTTAGGTTGTATGAAGAAAAGGAAACCGGCTGATGGGTTTATTCGAGTTTTGAAAGTTTTTTTTGTCGTGGTTTTATGTATAAATGTATGCTATTTTATCCTAACTTGGTATTTATTTAAGTGCCTTTATTGTTACTCAGGATATATATGATAATAATAAAAAGTGCCATATTATGACCACCCACAGCGCTGGGTCGGAGAGGTGAGTTTCCATTTTCAAAACTTTAACATATTCGTCCATATAAAATTTTATGCCTGTAGGACCAGACGTTTAGAAATAAAGGATCTAGATTCTGCCCACTGTGTAAAGCTAAACATTTCAGTCCGACCGAGTATTTAATTTCGGTTTCGGATTAGATTAAAAATTAGCCGAATACCAATATTCTGTTTTCGACCATATTTTGACCGAATACCGAATGTTTTATTAATAAAAAACATAGATGATGAAATTTTTAAGTGATACACATTTTTGATATAAATAATAGAATACAAAAATTTATATTTTATTGTAAAACATTGAAGAATACGGTAAAAACTGTTTCTAAAAATAATTTTCAGTTCAAGCTGAAAAAACAAGATTTGTGGAGTAGTGTCTTGTTATAAAATTAAACTAAATAATTTTTTTTAAATTTTCGCTTAGTTTCGGACTAGACCGAATATCAATTTTTTGGCCCAATATTAGTTTGGGTTCGGTTTCGGCCTTGAAAAACCGGTTTCGGTCGCACTCTACTAAATATGTTAAGAAAATGAATACTGGAAGAAACGAAAATGTTGCCTCCTGGTTTTTATAAATCTTTCGTACTATCGACGGATTGTATGTGAACAAGAATAACACCTTAAAGATGCTATTGCATATTTTTCCTCTGCACTATTCAATTGTTTACTCAGCGAGTATTTTTTTCATCGCACTTAAATTTGTTTTGTGTGGACATTTGTTCGAAGTTATGTTCTTGTTCAAACAACTTTGTGAGAATACTTGTTAACACAACTATGTATGTCTGACATCAAATGTAATATTTACATAAAAATATCGACATTTTGAAAAATTAAAAAAACAGCTGTGCCGAATCTTATCCCACCAATATATTAGTAGTGTGATTTATTCATAATTAAAACTAATGTTTGTTACATTTTATATCGATAACAACATTTATGTGTGTTATTTTATTTTTAGGATCCCTCTCATGGAAGCTATCACCTATTATGGGGCGATAAAATATTGTGTCGCAATTTCTATGTAATCGTATTTGAGGCTTATTATGATTGTTTATTTATTTATTTACAAAGTTTATAGACATAATTAATTATGAATACAAAAAAAAAAGCTTAGGTACTAACAACAAAGGTCTTTGACCCAATATTTGGTTTTAACTAGATCGAGTTGTAAATATTGCAATGTTTTAATAGCATGTTTACGGCTTTAATGTTGTTTATATTTATGGTTTTTAAAAGATCCAATAGGCATATTTTTTTAAATAAATACATTTCGGTTTGTTTTATAAAACTACATTTATAAGTAGGTTTTCTAGTTATTCTTGAGAGTGGATCTTATATGGGGCTATGGCCAAATATTGATTTACCTTCACAAAATCCATTGGTATAGTTTTTGCATACATATAATTGATCTGTGTAAAATGCCGGTTCGATATCGATATTTGTAAGATATTTACGTAGGTTATTCAATTTTTCGAAACTAGCTCTCATATGGGAATTCTAACCTATTATGGGCCAGTTCTAATAAAATTCAGTATGACGATTCATATATTTATGTGGCTTATTTGTGGCGAATTTTAACTTGATAGTGTTTTAGGAAGTGGGCTTTATATGGGTGCTTTGTTCGAATATGGACCAATGCAAACAAAATATCGTTTTGAGATTTTTCTTAGCATGAAACTTATTTTTCCAGAATTTTGTATGGATACTGCTTTTTCATTTTTGTAACATATAGCGAAATTCCGGGAAGACATTTGTGTGGTAGCTATGAAAAACCGTTTTCGAACAGGACATAGCATCTGCATTTTTTTTCTTAAGAAAATAGCAAAAAAATATCGAGGTTGTCTGAAACTTTGGTCTATAACTCTGTATTCTACTACACCGAATTTTCCCATTTCAATACCAAATATTTCGATGAAAAATTTTATTGTTCTAATACTAGATTTTTCATCTATATGTCCACGTTTGGTTTATTTATAAGTTAAATGTTAAACGAAATACATAAATTCAAATCAAGTTTGTGTCATAAATCATTTATTTTTTTTACATTTTTTTTTTTATAAAAATTTTATTGAGAATGAAAAATTGCATATGAAATATTGCATACAAATGTAAAACAATATAACTTAAAATTAATTTTATTCTGTCTGTTACAAAAAAAATTGAAAAAAATCATGTAACCGATGTTTTAAGCAACAGCCACAATCATTAATTATTAAAATAGCAACTCATCAATTAACTTTTCATTCACTAAATGCTTATGTCTATACAAACTAGTACTTAAATACTGGATTAAAAAATTTCAACAACAAATCTACTCTAACTTTGTTTATAAACAAGTGTGGCACGAACAACTCTTTGGCTGCCACACAACACCAATAAACAAAAACAAACAAACAACAAAAAAAAAAAAAAGAAGAAACTTTTTATAGCCTCACAAATAATGATGATGAACTTGTGCTAAAAATCTGCCAAATATAGTAGTTTAAGACACTAACAAACCTAGCTAAAAACCACAAAAAACTACTACTCGTACTAGTCACCTACGGTCATTATCTCAGTAAGCTACTTTGAATAATGTGGAACAAAGTTTTTTTCTAACAATTTGTTTGCAAAAAAAAAAAAGCAATATTTGCCATAGAAAATAATCGTTAAATGCAAAAAGCAACTAACTGCCAACCAGCCATTAACAAGGCACTAGAAGAAGAAGCTACTGCTATATTGCTTGAAAACCTCCAAAACTGTAGATGGAGGTGCAAAACATTGTCTTCAATGTTTTTTTTTGGCTAAACTTCAATATTTTTCCAACACTTTGCAACATTTATTTTTAAGATTTTTTTCTTTAGTTTTTGTTGAAACAGGTCATTTATATTTTCAGCTTAACTGACGCTAGCTGCTGCAGCTTTTGCAACAAAATTTATTTTAAATTTTCAGTATTTCATTTCAGAAGGCTTGCCTCTTGTTGTTTCAACTTTTAATAGATTTGTTTTGTCTTACTGTTGAGCTTAACATTTTTTATATTTTTGGATTTTTATTTTATTTTCTTTTTTGTTTAAATGCAACTAGTTGTGGCAGTTTATAGTATTTCATTTTTTTTAGTTTTTTTTTTAGTTTTTATTTTCTAGTTTCCATAGGCAACATTTTACCCAGTTGACCTTATCGTAAATGTCATGCATTGGAATTTAATTTTATATTATTATTTTATTTACTTCTTCGTGCCTCTTTGTAGCTAAATTTAAATATAATCTGAGATTTTCTTTAAGGCATTTGAGAATACGGCAACCTTTTAGTAACAAATACTTTATTTAGTGTGATTGAATCTTAGAATTTTATTTTATAAATTAGTTATGGTATTAGGAAGATAATAAAGAAATTTTAGTATGCAAAATTATGATTTCTATAGAAAATTACTCATTGTTTATAACAAATTTAATGGAAATTAAATTAAATATGATCATTTACATTACTGACATTACATCAACAGTAACTATGTTAAAATTGTTTTTCTTAAAAACATAATATTTGTTAAAATTTTGTCTCACATTTTTGTAAAAAACTTTTATACTACTAAGGGCCATTATTACAACTTGCCTTTAATATTCTTAATAATAAAAGGTAACTTTAATTAAAGTGAGGAATAAAGTGACCTTTAAAACAGTAAATTTTTTGTGTTTGTGAAAATATTTGTTTGTGAAAAAAATATAAATCAAACGTTGCTTTCCATTTTTGTTTATCAAATTATTTATTGGCAAAACAAAATTAAAATTAATTTATTTTTCATGAAGTTGTCAATTTTTCAGAACATATGGCAACTTCAAATACATAAACCTCACTATAAAATTAAAGGCAAGATGATCTTCCCTTTAGCTTATCGGTCGGTTTTAGATTAAAGTAGACTTATAATAACCAAATACTTCTTATCTGTCCGATAACATCATACCTTTAACTATTACCAAGTTGTAATAATGGGCCTAAGCTTGTTTTGCTGATTTTCATTACCAAAATGTCTAGGGCAATAATGAACATTCTAGTAAAATCTCAATAATTTCGCTTAAGTATTTAGTCTGTGATAGTGTTCTACACAGACAAGTGCGCGTATTAATAATATAGTTAGTAACTAGATTAAAAAACAAAACAAATTGTTGCCAACAAAACTTTGTATATTTTCCGAAAGAAATTAAAAAAAAAAACAAGTTAGAGCGCAACATTCGGCTGTGCCTAATCTTAAATACCCTCCACGTGAATATAATGAGAAATGCAAAAACTACACTCGTTATACGACAAGAATATTCTTATTCAGTGTTTTTTAATGCTAATAGCTTGACATTTTATATATCGTTTGAAAGACAATTTTACCTAAAAGGTAATTTTGACCACTTAAAATTGATGTAATTACCAATTCTCACCATAATTTATAGAGTTTGTCTGGTATTCATAACAATCTTTCGGAACAGAGAATTTTATACATATGAGGGTTTCCACGTTGAATTTCAATATAATAATAGTACATCTAATATACATATTAATAATAACGTGAATTTCGATAGTGGACCTTATATGGGGAATATGGTCTAATATCGACCGATATTTTCAAAATCCAGCAGTTTGATTTTGGCATATATGTAAATGCTCCGTGTTAAATTTTTAAGTGATTTTCGGAAGAGGGCTTTATACTGGGGATACGGTTAGGTATGGACCGAAATTCTCAAGTTTCTCTAGTATGATTTTTGTGTATATGTAAATGATCTGTGTAAAGTTTTAAATCGATGCCAATATTTATAAGATATTAATAAACAAAATTACTTCTTCGGATGTGGTTCTTATATAGGAGGTTTGACCAATTATGGACCGATCATCATCAAATTTAGTACATACAACAATTTATATAACTATAAGAATTATTTGTGTCGAATTTGAACCTGGTAACTATATGTGTACCAGATTTATACGTATTTAAGTGACCAAACATGGACCGAACAAAACGAAATTTCGAAAGCAATTTATAGGCATTTATTTATCATTAAGCCATATTTCGGGAAGATATTTGTATGGGGGCTATGAGAAATCATGAATCATGAGCCTCATAATTTCTTTTCTTATCATAAAAATAACGTGCACAAAATTTCCTGAAAATATCTACAATATGTTTAAAAAAATTGCAATAAAATTTTTTAAAAATATTAAATTCTTATGAGGGTTGTCCCACATTTTGGTCCATAGTTTGGTTCTACTATACCGATTGCGCTGATTTTGAATACCAAACTGCTTCGGAGTATTATAAACGGTTATTTAGAAACTCTGTTGATTTTGGTTGTGTCTTTTGGACGTGAGAGTGTTTTACACAGACAGACAGACAGACGGACATTAGTTATGATGGTGAAAGGTAACAAAAACATATGTATAAGCTTTAAAAAGAAGCTTTCTTTTCATTGATCCAGCTCACTAAAGACAGACGCCAGAACAAGCATTTTGAGAAATGATATCTTAGCATGAAATAAGTTTAAATTTTAGTTGGAAACATTCCATTTCAAGGACCTTTTTATTGTTAGCCTTTGATCCAGCTAAACAATACAGATCATAGCACAAAAACGGTATCTTAAAATGTAATAAACCTTTATTTTAGTAAAGAACATCCACAACTTTTTTGCAAAGACTTTCAAAGCTAGTTTTGTACATAAAACTACAAATATTTGTTTTGAAAAAGATGTCGTAGTTATAGTAACGGTTTCTGTTCTTTCTTTGTGTCTCATAATTATTTATAGTTTATTATTATTAGTGTTTATAATTTCTTGTTTTTTTAAGTAAATTTAAACATTCTTTTACTAAACATGCTGTGCATAATAAACAAACACAATATTTTAAATTCTCTTAAAGCCAAAAACATTTTTATTGCTTTAGAGTGGTTTCATTATAATTAAAAAAACATTAAATTACTCATCATCTTGATTTTATTTACAATTTGTATGTCGATATTAACAACTGTGAAGTTACACAAATGCAAATAAGTATCTTGTCTATAGTAGACTTATAATATTAAGTTGTGCATGCTATGAAGAATTAATAATTAATAAGTTTTAAAAATACGCGAGAATATATATTGAATGAAATAAATTCGTTTCATTCATAAAACTCTGTCAGACATGTAGGTATTATGTTGTAATGTGTAATGAATTTAAACTGTCTGTTGTTGTCCCAACAACAATTTTGGTGCTCAAGCATAACTTGAAGGCTTATAGGGTAGAGTATTTTAGAGATTTTTTTCAGATTTTTCGGAAAAGTTTTTAAAGTAGCACAAGTCGATTTTTTGCAAAAGCCACGATATTCTTTACTTTTGAGGAAACAATTTAAATGAAAAAAGTCCAAGCTTTATTTTTGTGTGCAAAAACTATAAGTTTTGGCAATGAATTTGCTCATTTAGGTACCCTACATTATATTTATTATTATTCATTACTTTTCCCTAATTTCATAATTTTTCCATAAATTTCGTAAATAGCCCTTTATAACTTCTAAAATTTATATGAAAATGAAAAAAACTAATGATGCAGTTTTAAAGATCTATTAATACTAAATAATTTCGAGACTATAATTTTTGAATTTGCTCTCACCGTTCCGCAGTTATAACATATTTAAGGTTTGTTTGTACCCGATGAATATTGCTTTCTGGGTGCGACTGTATTTGAAAATGTTTTATTAAAATAGTTTTAAAACTTATCAAGATAAATGTTTTAAAGTTTTAAATATACAGTGGCCTCCCAGTTTAACGTATACTCAATTTAATGAATTCGCGATTTAAGGAACAGTCATATTCTTTCCATTGAGTACCTTATATTACGAACAAATGAAAATGTCATGTACTCGGTTTAACGAATTTTTGCAAAAAAGTTAAAAAAAAATAAATGAAATCAAAAGAGAGTCATTGCAATTACATTTGTACAATGTTATAAGAGACGCTTTACGAAAAAATGGATTAAGAGAAAAATTTATTTGTATGTAAAGAAATTTTTCGCTCACCAAAATCAAAATTTATACGTTACAAAGTAATTTTTTAGTTCTGTTTGAACTAATTATTTAATTGAATGTCATATAAACTAATTATTATTTTTATTTTGTTTTTGTTATGAATTAGAATAAATAAACATAATTTTTTATTTAATAAAACATATTTAAAAAACTGCCGGATTTAACGAATTTTTCGATATAACGAATGGACCTGACAATATATAATTCGTTAAACCGGGAAACCACTGCAGTTTGGAGTAAGTGAACAAATAGTTTAAACTTTATAACAAACTTTATATCAGAGAATTCAAAGGATACATATTGGTGTTAAGAGACTACAAAGCGTATGATTATTACTAATTTAAAAATATTACTTATACTCTCATTACAAATTTTTTTGAAATGTGTAAAACATAATTAAGGGGTTTCCAAACAAAGTTCTTAGTTTTTCAAAAAAAAAAAAAAAAAAAGAAGTGTAAGGTTTGACAATTATACCACAATCACGCTTAAGATATTCACTTATCAATAATATTAACATATTAAATGTTAACATCTCTCGATATCGAGATCCATTCATCTTTCTGTATTGAATTTTCGAAAAAGAATGGTTCAAACAACATTGCAGATCACATAGAGCACCACACTGTGACAAGTTCAATATACACAGGACTTTTCAACAATCGCATCAATTCATTTATGATCGAAATTGATACGATAACAATATGTTCCATTTGCAAAATAAATTTTTTGTTGAAAAATCCATTATTATTAATTAATGTGGTGCCTTTGTCATAGAGAAAAATAAACATGCGTCGCTAGTAAATTATTGTTCCTGTAAAATCCGGTTACACTGCAGCATTTTTTTTAAACCAAGTCACAACACTTTTTCAGTGATTTGTTTTTAAACTTAACTATCCTTATTCTGTCAAAATTTAATTTCATTAGTCTGAAAATATTTGTACAAGTGTTGTTTAAGGAAAAAAAGGTGCACAAATTCCCTTAAAAACCGACTTTATTTAATGACTGCGAAAAAGCTAAAGCTTCAAAAAGTACTGCAAATGATATTACAAAAGATTTAAAAAAAGCGAAAACAAAAATGTTATTTAAAACAAAAACCAATAATGTAAAATCCGGGTCTCTGAATATCTCCACAATAAGCGCACAAACAAATAATGCACCGTAGGAAGAATATGTGTGAATGATAATTTTCAAACTTTTCTTACAACTAAATTTCCAAATCATATTGAAAACCAGAATTATGCTGCTACAAAACGCACACGCATTCTTTACGACAAAGTTTTAACAAAATTCAACAACTGTTTTATTACGGATGATGGAACATTAACAGAACTAAAATATAGATGTACAAAAATTGACAAATTTAGACAAAAGGCAATGGTTTGGCAAGTATTTAGCAGCTGTGATCTGAAGAGCATATTTTTATCACCTCTTTAATCATTATTTAGGATATTATATAAAAGAATGCTTGCAATAATATTTTCTGTCATATATTAGACGTCACCATTCTTCAATAAATTTTTGGTCCAACTTAGCTCCGTGACATTGCATCAAAAATGTTATGAATTTGTATCGAACAAATTTGTGGGATCAGTTCCGGCCAAATGAATAATATTGAGGTATTGTCAAACATTAAGCGTTGTGATACTTTAGTTCTTGAGAATAAAGATGGATTGAAATGTGAAACGAAAACACGGATATTTATAAGAGAAAATTATTTTAGTTTCTTATTTTAGCTTCTCTTCAATATTAAAACATGAGTATAAAGCTAGATTTACACGATTGAAATTTTCTTCAAAATTACTCTTCAAAATGCTTCAAACTCGTGTAAACAGCAAAAATTCTTCAAAATTTATTTATTTAGTAACTATTAATAACTATTAAAAAAATTAATTTTTGAAGAGCAATTTTGAAGAAAATTTCAATCGTATAAATCTAGCTTTAATTTGTGGTTAAAAAGTATTCAATAACATGTTTTGTTACAATAATGGTAAAACGTTTGAGCGATTGAATTTTATGTGAACAATGCTTTAAGTTTGTAAGTGTGGCATGACTATGATGCATATTTTTACCTATAGAAATATTTTTTTTATATAACCGTGGTACATACTAAGCTGAGAAAGTATATTTTAAGAAGACAACTTTTTAAAAGTTCCTACTGAAATTCAAAATAAATTAAATAAATAAAGAAATTTTAGCAGAAAATATTGTAATAATTAATTTGTAAGGTAAAGCTACAATAATTTAAATAGGTTTATCACTTTAAATAGGGCTTTTATTTACTGATGTATTTTAACAAACAAATGTTAGACCACTTAACAACAAATTTAAATGTTTTTCTCAATTGCTTCTATAATTATATGCTCAAGTATAACTTGTATAATTTTAATGTTAAATCGTAATAAATGTTTATTAAATTTTTTTCAACAACCTTTTCATTATAATTATAATTTATTTGTTATCATAAAAATTCCCAAAACATATACGAGTATGTAGGTAATTAAAAACAAAAAAATTCCCAACAACATTACCATTATGATCATTATGTATCTTTTAATTACAAGTTTAACATTTTAGTAGTTAGAGTTAAAGGTGTCAACCAAAGCAAAGAAGATACAAGAAACGACAGTTTGAGTTCATATCGAGTTTTAAACTTTAGTAAATTTTATAGTGTGTTAAATTCAATCTAAATATTTTATTCAAATTCCTTGCAACCTTTGCTTCTAAGTGTTACTCTAAGGTGTCATCTTAATTAATTTTCTCTGCTCTGCTGTCAATATTGCTTTACTTATTTTTTTTATTATGTAAATAATAATAATAATAATACCATATATTGCCATATTATTATTATTATTATTAACATGTTGGTGATGATAGTTTGTCTCATTTCACATATTTGTGAAACAAATATAATGCAGATAGTTATAGAAAAGTATTAGTAGCTGTAAACTTGTACCATTTTCAACACCTTACTTACATACATGTTCCTCTTTTGTATTATTTTATTTATGTATAAAATGAACTTGAGTCAAGGTCTTTGCCACAGCAAAAACTATTAAATAAAATCGTGTAATATCTTCTCTTTCGCTACACACATATTCGTGTGTGTGTGTGTGTATTTTTTTCTACAATTTTTATTTAATTTTTTGATGTCTTTTCTTTTACGGTTTCTGTTGTAGCTGTTGTTTTGCACAACAGTTTTATCAACATGATCTACCGTATGTCTTTTGCTTGTTGTACGAGTGTGTACGTTGGTTCGTCTGATGCACCCATGTTGCCATCCATGGATTTGCTTTTAGGATTTAATATGACGACAAACAACTACAAGTTTTGTATTTATAAATGGCAGTCGGGGAATGTTAAATACTCTACACAGGTTTGCTTGTTTATTCTATAAAAAAGGGATTGTGAGCGGGAGACACGGCTTCTCCAACTGACATATAGAGATTATAAGTGAATACGAATGGTTTTATTGAATGATTAACTGATTATTTAATCTATTAAATGTTTTTTTTATTGTTAGTACAATATTCTTAATTAAGCCTACGTAGAAGTTTTTAGGAAATTGAATACCTAATAAGGACAGGTTCGTAATATTCAACTTACGCTGCATACTTATTACAAATCTCTTACATTTTATTATTGTAATAGATTTACAATACCAATCCACTATTGTTCAATTGACAGAAGCTGGGGTCAATTTGGAGGGTTCATTAGTTTTCTATTGCATCGACTTGATTTCTGCAATACCAATTCAATGCAACTTTCAAATAATGACAGTGTCGGATTTGCAACGATTTTTTTTTATTTAGATTTTTCAATGTTCAGCATTATGTTTCGAATATAGAAAAGAGTTATGTTTAAAAAACAAATCACTACAAAAAAAAATAGTTGTAGCTAGATTTCACAATGATCTGTTTGAGATACCCAGAAGCTTGACAAGGACTTTTGTATGTCCGTGTGCGGTTGGATACCGAACAAACACGATTCATAAATGAATAATTCAAGAGATGCCGACAGTCGTATAGGACCCATGTAAATAGTGCAAAGTAACCCATCCATCAGGTCTGAACAGAATTATAAAGTTCATGCTGTACAAAAAACAGTCTATTTTCTCATTTTCCAGTTGGGTTAGCAGGACGTAGAATAGCACCAGATTAGGATGTTTTGTCATCACATTAAGGAAATCAGAATAAAATCTAGTTGTCGCGTTGACACCAGAAAGAAATGTTATAGCCAATTTAATAAACTACAATTGAAGCTTAACTGGGACTTTATAAAGACCTACAATTGAAGCTCGGACATTATATAGTATATATCATTATATACCTGACATTATAAAGTCATGAAGCTAAACATAAAATAACGATTTATAATTTAAGATAAACTGCAAATTCATATATACCTACGATTGAAGCTAAACAGGGAATTAATAAAAAACAACTATTGAAGCTGTATTTGGAGTACAAAAGGACCTACGATTAAAACCGAACTGGAACTTTATAAAGATCTATAATTGATAACTAAACAGGGACTTCATAAAGACCTTCAAATGAAAACAAACTGCAACTACGTGAAACTCTACAATTAAAGCTAAATTGGGACATTATAAAGACTTGTGATTGGAACTAAACTGGGACTCAAGTTTTCACACCTTTTAATCATTGATTTGTTTTTTGTTAAAAATTGTTACAATTGTTTTTGTAAGCCACCTTTATTGATATATCTTTAAGTGGTGTTTTTTGTTTAAATGTTTTAAAATTGAGATCATTAAATTTTCTCCAATTATTAGGTGATCCACAGAAGTAGTATCATTTTGAACTCGCAATATGGTTTCACATGACGAATTCTAGAAGAAGTTGTGGCATCGCAGTTCAAGGAAGATATTATTTAATCTGAATTCGTTCTGATTATATTCGTTCTAGAACTGGTTATTTTAAAACAAGTTCTAAAAATGTGTAAATCATATTAAGAGTACTAATCGACGCAAAAAGTCCAACTGAATGATTTTTGTGTAGGGTATTTGTAACCTTTTGCCAATAAATGTCATGATTTTAAAACCCATATAAAAACATTTTTTATATTTTAATATTTTTCAAATATAAGTTACTAACAACCTTTTTGCTAACTGTTGGATTTTCCACTTTTAGTGTCAACAAAAAAGTATTTCCCAAATTTAATGGCTCTTAGTTTTTTTCTTCTGTCTGCTGTATATACCTACCTCACTGTTTACCTATTTAGCCTTAAGGTTTTATGGCTCAATTGTATATGCTGGTTGACTCAAGTCTTTTTTTCAACAGGTTATTTATTTCGTTTTATATGCCAGACAAAAATGAAAACTTTAACTAAACTATGTTTTTTTTTTGGCAGCCATAACCATGCTGACGATGGCGATGACTGACCATTATTATCATCATAAAATTAATTGCTTATTATAAGAGATTTTTTGTTCTCCCTAACATGTCTTATTGTTATTACTTTTAGGTTAATAATGCTTTTTAAACATCTTGTTTACAATACACTGCTGCTAAAGTTGTCCACAGTCAAAAAGTCTGCAAAAAAAATAGTTGTTAACACGCGTATAATTAATTTGTACAGTCTTTGATACAGCCGATATTTTTTTTATTGCTCATGGTGATATTAGAGTTAGGTTTAAAACTCGTTATTGTTTAACACATCATGATTTGTCAAGGGATTTGATGGAATGTGTTGAGTTTTTGAAGTGTGTTTAGTTTTATTATTGTCTAGCATTAATCTAGACAATTAAAGTTTATTTTGTATATTAATTTAAGCATTATCATAATTTTTAGTAGATTGCTAATAAAAATAGGAATTATTCAAATTTTCTATATGATCACAGAATTATAGCGGGATGTGCAAATTTTATTAAGGTTTTTATATTAGTCAGACATTTGGTTGGGAAAGAAACACATTTAAAAAACTAAAAAAATAATCTCATTTTAAAAACCGGTGCCTTTTTCAGTCTGACACACAATATTTTTCAATGTAATAAGTCTGTGTTGTTGTTTATAAAACAAACCTTTAGCGTAGAAATCATTCTTAAAATATTAGCTTTTTTGTTGCTTTTTGAAGCATCAAATTATGATGTTGCATATTTGGTATCAACCTGCTTATTATAGAACAAATTTTACAATTTCTTATAACATGATGATCTTTACATTGCGTTAAATTTAAATTAAAATACAATTTTACTATTCTTTTTCTTATAATAACACGTCTTGGACCTTAACGCCAGCAAATGTTACTTACAGCCATAAAACAAAATCACGTCTCTTACAATCATTTCAACGTATGTTTTTGCAGACAGAAATGTAGATTTTATAAAAATAGCTGACTTACATATTAATAGGTTTTCCAAAACAATTCTTCAACTAAAGGATGCATACCTAGAAAAAGAAAAATAGGAAGAAAAACAAGGTTAATAAGTTGTATTATTGTAAGCAAATAAGTAAAATATTTACAGAATAAATTTCAGACATAAACTATAATTCGATAAGCTGTGTTTGCTAAACCCCCTCTAAGATTTCCACAATTTTAAATATTAAAGAAAATTTACATTTAGCAAAACATAATAATCAATTTATATTAACAGACACACATTTCTGCTGGCCATAAAATCTTGCCCATACAATGATTTATAATAAATAGAAACAACAAGAGTTCATTGACTTTTTAATAAATAAAAACAAAATCAGATCATTTTAGCAGATTAATATTAACACATCAAGCGAAAATATACTCAACAAACCAACAAGCCATCATACAAAACAAAAGACTTAAGTAAAGAACGTGTTTAACATAATTAAATAATAACAACAACAATGACAGCAGCCCACACTACAAGAGATAAACATATTTTTTAATTTTATAACTAACAAATAAACATATAACACTAACAACAATTTACACATTTCTTTTAGAGGTTTTATTTTACTTACTTATTTATTTTTTCTATTAAAATCTTGTGTTTGTGTTATAAATGAAACGAAAGATAAAAATGAATTAAAAAGACACGATAATGTCAACTTATGTCACCACGTTTAGCAACAAGAAATTGAGCTAGAAACTGTATGTTAAAATTAAAACATTAAGACCAGAAATATAAATGCTACACCCAATTTTTTTTTTGCAACAGTACAGAGTATGTTAAATATTTTCGGTGTAATTCATAAAAATTTCAAATTTTAACTTATAAGCTGATAATAGTTATAAGTTTCTTTTTGTTTTATAAGCTACTGATAAAAATTTGTATTCATAACTACACAATAACAGTAAATTAACAATTTGTCGGTTTTAATGGTTTTGTAGTTTTATGTTGGCAATAACATGTTATTTTCACTCTCATTTTATACTTAGTGATGAATATAATTACAATTGATTATTTAAGTACCCTAATAGAAAACTGAAAATAATATGAATTATTGCACATAATTTAATCGAAATATTAAAAAACATTTCTTTTATTACTTGTTATTATATAAAAAGTAATTTCAATAGTATAAAAATAGCTTTTAAATACACTTATTCACCGCTGGCACAGAGTTTAAAGAGTACTCTGTGCCGCCGTCAACAACAGGTAATCGATTGCTCACTTTAATGAAATTGTTTATGCATCTCTATAATTATGTTTATTTTTATTTAAGTAATATTTATATAAATAAAAAGAATGAACACAATTTATGATGCTTCTCCTTCCGTATTGAATAGGAAACGTGCTAGCAATTATTTTTGATCGTCTTGTAGTAGATGTCGACATTTCTGCAATGTAATAGTTGCTATGAAGATACCATTTGTATATACATATACATACATACATATGTATGTATGTATGTATATACTTACGAATTCGGTTAATTAAATTTATGGAACAAGTCGGTTTTACTGACTTTGCTCAAAAAAAAATTCTTAAAATAGGGCTTTTAGAGGAGATAAAAGCAATAAACAATTTATTTGGCGGCCACGTCTATTTTCGAGGGGGCGGGCCCTCAAAGTTGAAAATATATTAGTCTATATATCGGGAACTATTGGGTCTATGATAATTTGTAATACATCAAATTAAAGGTATTAAAAGCACCTTTCCAACAATATATATCACGATTGCAAAGTATTGACCAACTATGGGTTAAATCTGAAAATAATATTTTTTGACCTGAATTTTTTTTTAATGTCTAAAAAATTTAAAAAAAATCTACATAAGTGTTATTTAACTTTATTTATATAAATAGCCAAGACATAAAGCTTTAATTTAAGGTATGATATGTGGCTATAGATACTATAATCACCGAATTATAAGATCTGAAAAATTAAAAAAAAAACATATTTCTTCAAAATTTTGTATACAGGAAAGGATTTTCTTCTCTATGGTATACATTTTACCGGCTTAAGATTTCCTGTATTGCGTAAGGATTTTCTCCTCTATGGTATACAGAACACCGGCTTCGCATAGTACAGATTGTATTTTTTAGGGTGAAATGTCATAATCTTTCTTTAATATCTTCGGATCTACATTACCTACATGATCATGTTATACCTTAAAGCTTGAAGCTTAATTTCTTGACTTTAAAATTTTGATATTTATATATCTACTCATATAGACCTTTTTCCAGAATTTTTAAGATTTTTTAAAAAATATAGGATCAAAAAATAAATTGACCTATAGATTGTTCAAACAAATAGGTCATGTTATATATCGTTGGAGAGGTTATTAAAGTGTCTATCATATGATATATATATCGTCTAATAAAGAAATGTAGTTTTCGGCAAAAAAAATTTATTTTAACTAGAAATTAAAACTATGAGTGATAAAATTTTGGAAGTGATTTAAAAAAATTCACTAAAACCGACTTAAGCCAAATTTATTGTAAACATTTTTACTTCTTTAGTCACTTTTCTTAACTTTTATACAAAAAAAACACAAATTTTCTCGTATCTGTTCAAATATTTTGCAAACAAGCATTCAAGTGTCACTTTATTAAATAGTTAAAGTTGGGTAGCGAACACAATAAAAATATCAATATATACAAGCGACTAATAACCAGCTAACAAGCTATTATGCATTTATGAATTCAATTTTTTCGTATTTTGCCTCTCATTGTCTTATTAGACTGTTATAATGTATTTATGAATTAGACCGTTTATCTTTAGGGCAAATTCGATACAATGTGAACTATAAATTGTTAAGTAATGTTTTTCCATTATTTGTTTAAGGAATGTTTAATTGAGTAAATAGTTTTAATAATAGAAATACTTTTTGCTTGAAAGTTTTATGGCGTTATAAAAGCAACATACACGTGTTTTGCTATTAACAATTGAATATAATTTATTATTATATATGGCGTGAAGTACTTTTGTATGTAGGGTGGTGATTTATTTGGAATTTGATTTAGATTTATAAATTTATTCGTAATGATAATGTAGTATCAACATATTTATACTGTTGTTTAGAATTAAAGTAGTGAATACTTTTTATTAGGAATTCTTTAACATGTTGAATGTCTCAAAGACACTCACATATTGCTAAGAAATAAATTTTAAAAAGAATAAAATACAAAAAAAAAACATTCTTAACGTTTGTTAAGAATTAATTCCAAACTCACTCTATGGGGCAATTTGCTTCCTTTAAGTCTATTTAGTCAACCGTCAAATGCACCAATATCTACTGAGATTTATTTGCCAGTTGTTTGATTCATGTGGTGTGTGTAATCAATAGGTTTTCATTTTGACACTAGAGCAAAACTAGACACTAGTAAAATTAGTACTAGATTCAAACTGTTGTATTAATCACACTGTCCAATTTCCAGTATTATATTAAGATCTATATATAATGGTGTTATTAAGCAATGCAAGAGTAAAACATGGTTAATGATATGATCACAGGCATTATAAAATCAATATATTACAATTAGATCACAATGTCAATTCTCAAATAATGATTATTATTTTATTATTTACCTAAAAGCATCATATTATGATGATCTACATTTACTTCATCATGTACATATTTATGATGAGAGTAGCCAAGTAAATGATAACTTTAATATGCAGTCATTTTACAATTATTGTTACAAAATTGTTTCAGATTTAAATTGTTTTCAGATGGAACATCAGTTGCTATTCAGAGGGTACGAATATGTGCTAAATCATACGTAGAGATAAAATTGGGTAGCAAGTTATTTTAGAATAAACTGTTTGTTTTTTAGGTTACTTTAAACGTTTCTTTAACACTTTTGATAATAGTTTACATCGTCACTCCGCTAATTTTGATTTTAGAAATTTTCATACTGTCAGATATATATGTATATAAAATTACGAGTAAATCTGGCAATGACCAAGATACAGAAGACCTTTCTTAAAACCAATTAAGTCTATTATGTAGGTCCTCATCTAAACAAACAGCAATTTTAAGAATGAAAAAAAATTTTATTTTCATAAGACCGAACACGATACCTTTTTTGTTGAATTCATCGCTATGCAATCATGAAATATTATATATATTTGGTCACGGCTTGTGTTAGAAAGTTTAGTTTGGTATAAGAATGACAATGATTAACCAGACAAACCTCGCGTGGGGCCAAATCGCGGCATTCGATAACGTATAAACTATCGTATCGAATAATATTGCGATACAAGTCAGTCGCATCAGCTCATTACTCTGCACTCGATATGTATCGAATCATAACCTTTAAGAAATGGTAATTGATTTATAAACATATGTTTTCTTCATGTCAACAAATTATTAAATTGAAAGACTTTTCGGGCAGACAAAAATAAATTTTAATTAAAAAAACAAAGTGTGTTAAATATTTTTTACTTTACTGTTGTTGTGCAATATTTCGTAATACGTACAACAGTTTAAATGTGGCAGTATCATTGGAAAATACAAGAATGTCTTAAGATTTCCTAAAAACTGAAAAGTTGGCAAACTTTCGTCCAATGAGAGAATATAAATCATCCTTATGGATCAAGTTATATGACCTCATCTTATTTCGAAAAATAAAGCCATAGTAAGTAACTCTTTCAAAATACAATAATAAGAAACTTCAAGACTGAAAAAGTACGAGGAAGAAGATAAAGAACTCTGTGTTCCTTGCAAGACCTCATAAAAAATGAGCTAAATCTATTTCAGTACATCTTGACTATGGAAAAACGCAATGAGGAATTTATTATAGAGATATAAAGTAAAAATAGTAATATATTTATATACAACAATGAATAGCTTCGCATTTAATACAATTATATTAGTTCTGTCACGTTTTCTCTATATCTGTGTTACTTTTTTAAGGTTTTACTGAAACTTTCTGTAACACAAATACAATTTTTACTCTAGCAATTTGGTTTATAAAGATAACTTTCAGATATCCGTCAACTAGTTTGAATTAAAGTAGATTGAAGATCGTAGTGTGTAAAGGATTGGGTTGATATTTGACTCCTCATAAGTACCACTTAAATATATATACCGTCATACATGTTTAAAAATTACATATTTGAAAACAATATTTTGTTAAAACCTCAAAAACATTTCTGAAAATTAAGTTAGCTTTAATTTTTAAATCAATTCGAGTATATAAAGAAGCGAGGTATAGAGTTAAGTGAATGCTTTAATTCGACTTTATTGCTATAAATATTTGAAAACAATATTTTGTTAAAACCTCAAAAACATTTCTGAAAATTAAGTTAGCTTTAATTTTTAAATCAATTCGAGTATATAAAGAAGCAAGGTATAGAGTTAAGTGAATGCTTTAATTCGACTTTATTGCTATAAAATCGATCGATCTTTCAGTATATGATTTAAAACCATTTCATTTACTTATTTAGTTATACAGTTTGTGATGTGTTATCCTGCTTTATTTTCAATTTCAATTATCTGATACAATATTAATAATTTACGCAATTTCATAGAAAATCATTATTCTTTGTAAAAATCTGAAATCAAACGATCAAGCCCAATAATTTTTTTTATCATTGCCTTACACAACACATGCAAAAACGTACGTAATATCAATTTAAACCGAATTTCAAATTATTTTGTGGTCGAAATCAGTGCTGCACCGAATTTTCATTATAACTCTTATATTAAAAAGGTGTGCTTAGTTTTATAAATCCTAGTTTCCACTATCTCTACAATGTTATTTGTAATTAATCAAAATTGTATAAAAAAACTTTAATTAATAGAATTATCTTCTACCAATTTAAAAAAATCCGATTAACAATCAAATTAAATTTAATTTAAAGTTACATTTAAATTTACAGTATCGTATAAGTTACGACACACAAACAACAACAAAATTGAATACAAAAGATCTAAGCAACAAACATGGTTTGAACCTAAATGTGCAAGAATTAACAAGGCGGCATATTTGAAACATTTCTAATGCTAATACCATTAGAAATCATTTATAATACTATATATTTCTTAAGATTATATAATTATTAAAACAAATTTGTCTACACAATAATTTCTATAGGCATATTTAGTGTACAATGTAAATAGACTAAAAGTTTCAATCTTGAATTGTGATCATTGCAAAGTAAAGCACTCAAACTAAGATAACAACAAGAAAACATAATAAATAAATGAAACTACAAAGAAATGCATTGAAATATACTTTACATTTAAATTGTAAAGCAGATTATTGAATGGTACGTTAAAGTGCTGGATTGTTTGAAACATTTTGCAAACATTGTGGCCAAATTGAGATTATAAAGATTTTGTTTGTACCATTTAGTTATACATTTTGAGAGTTTGTAAAATATTTTTCTCTGCATGTTACACAATTGCTCTAAATTTGATTATCAAACAACAATGGGTGCAGTTTTCAAAAATATTTGTATTTTTTTTTTTTTTTGCTATCTGTGAGGATAATTATGAGAAAACATTGTGGCGCAGGCGTAAAGTTAAGTAATGCAGCAAAACTGTGCTTTATATAAAAAAATTCTAAACAGAATTATGAATTATTATGTGTCTGTCATGGAAATATTTTTCATTTTCATTTATTAGAGCTGTTGTTCTGTAGTTTTTTGTATGTTGTTTGTTTATTTGATGATTTATATGCGTTTAAATGACACAGTTTTTTTTTTCTTGGCAAGACAACAGACAATACTTTTTTAATTGGCATTTAACTAAAAATTATTTGACACCACATAAACAATGTTAGAGTTTTATGTTTTCATATAAATTTTAATTTTAAATCTTAAAAGGTCTGACTTTACGGATGTTAACGTGTGTGTGTGTGTGTGAGAAAAACGTCTCAGTTTAAGAACGGAAGTGTAACAAGGTATTTATAAAAGTAGTGGTTGAGAAGTTTTGTGAAATGAATCATTTTTGTCATTAGATTATTCGAATTTAAATGCCGAGTGTAGGGTGCATGATTACCTAAATTTATATTTGTATATAAGTTTATTTGAAATCAGTTTGATAAGATTGAAAATTTTAAGGAAAATTAAATTAAACATCAAAAAACGCAATAGCAGTATTGCGTATTTCATTATTTTGTCCTTTAGGTGTCTTTTTACAATCCCCCATAAATTTTCTATTGCGTTAAGATCATAACTTTGGGGTGGCTAGTCAAGAACATCAATATTTTTATCCAAAAGCCAACACTTTACTAACCGTGAAGTGTGCTTTGGGCCATTATAATGCTTGAAAATTTATTGGACGGGCATATTCTCAAAACAATTCGGTTCCATTACATTTTCCAAAATGTTTTTATATTGATGCTGATCCATTATTTCCTGAACTCTTGCAAACAGCAAACTCTTCCTAATATTTTTTTTGAGACATGATGTTTTCTTGTGCAATGCACTCACGAAATCCTGACTCATTTAAACATCGTGTGGATATTTCTGCGCTTATTTGCTGTCCAATTTCAGCCTTTATTTCGCGCGAAGATAAAAGTGGATTTTTTACTGGCTCTACAAATATCTTTATCTTCTGCTAAAGTAGTCTTTCTTGTGCTAGGTTTCCTAGCTGGGGTTACCAACTCCTTTGTATTGTTGTACTAGGAATTGCACCTAATACCATTTTTTTGAGCAAGAAAACTTTTGTGCAATAGCCGATATTGAAAGTTTTTAATTTTGGTAATACTGCACAATTAACCGTCTCATTTCTGGAGTACATCACTTGCTTTGATTGTTTACACATTGAGTAACAGTAAAAACAATTTATAGTGTTGATCTTTAAAGAAGCTCTTATTATATCAAAGCATCGTTTCTAATTATATGTCCACCACTGTATAAGTTACTAAAGGCAAAAATCGTGAACACACATTTTTAAGTTATACACCCAATATATATAAATGAATTTCATCAAACAAATATTTTGAAAGAATTTTTTTTCAGCAAAGTGTGCGTACTAAGTGGAAAATAATGGTGGGTATGATCCAGTCATTTCTTAAACTAGAGTACGCAATAAAGAACAGTAGGTGAAGGGCTTGTTCCACATTTAAAAATAGTAGTAGACGTAGAGAAGGTTGCAGTAGTTATATAAAGTTAAAAAAACAAATGAATCATTGAAAAATTACCTAAAAACTTCCAAAAATACAATTTAATATTTATAATGCGAAGGACTGAAAACAAATCGGATGTAAGATGACTTATTAAATGCACACTAAACTAATTTTGCTTCACGAACTTAAAATATTTTTTAGTTCTATAAAAAAAAATTATTTTTTTAGTAAAATGTGTATCCATCTTAATGTGTTTTTTTTTCTTTAAAAAATGATACAATTTTATAAAATACTTAACCTTATACTTATTTCTTAAGTACTAATTAAATTCCCTGTATTGAAAATTCAATTTTTAATTTCCGTTCCCCGGGAACAAAAAAAATCCAAGAAATCCCAAACCCTACTTGGTAACATCGCTTGGTACATCTAGCGAATCTAATTAGAAAAATATTATCAAGTTTAAATTTACTGTGCTAGTACTTGTCAACTATTATAACATAATCGATTTTTCTTTTTATAATATACAAACTTAAAAATTTATTAAATAACAACACAGTATAAACAAAATTATATAAAAATACTTTCAGCTTGAACTTTTGCTTCAACAAATTAAAATTTATGAAACAATACATGTTGAACAACAGTCATTTAGTAAAAATTTTATGGCTGACAATTATAGAGTACTAAGTTTTAAAGCAAATTTATATTAAATATGTATAACAAAAATAATATTAAAATTTTTTACCAAGAAAACAAATACTTTTATTTCCCCCCACAACACATTCACTTTTTTAACTCAATACAGCCGTTGTGCAATGAAACCAATTGAATGACTTTGATGGATTTCTCTTAAAAATATCAAAAATACTTTCCCTTTAAAAATTGCAGGTTTAAAATACAACACTTAAGATGAATTTTATAAAAATATATCAATTGTTGTTTGAAAAATATAAAAAAAAGCCGATAGATATAGATTAAATTTTATAAGTCTTATAATTGAGCATCCCTAACTAAATTGTTTTAAAAATTTCTGAGGAAATACATAAAGTAAAACAAAATGTAATAAAAGTGTAACTAATTGCGATATTAATAAAAAATAATTGGGAAAAACAACAAAAAGATATAATTGTTAACTGATCTTTACGAAAATTTAAAATATTGTAGAAACAACAAAAATTAAAATGTTTACGTTTACGTTAATAAATGATCAAACATTTGTTATATAAATAAACTTGTAACTTTTCCCTAACATTCATCATTCAAAAAAAAAAAAAAAAAAACATTCATTAAAAAAAAAACTTTACTTTAAACTAAAACTTGTGTTCCGAAATTGTTTGTTAGCTTTATTTTGTTTTTCTGTGGAATTTCAAAAGTTTATATGCAATTTTGTTTTATTTTTGTCAATATTTAAGTCAAGGTTGTATATATTTGATCGACTTCCCTGATTATATGCTGTATGACTTGTTTGCTTAAATCTTACATATTTAAAATTCCAAACAGCTTTGTGTCATCATCATTAACACAAAATCAATACCATCCTAACGATTAAGCAACAATTGCACTTGTCCATTTACTATTTGTCTTCTAATGTCTTGTACAAGTACAAATTTTTCTTTAAACCTAATCACGTGCCATCATACTAAGTATTGTTGCGACAATTGTTTTGTTTAGTTAAAATTGCTAATTTGTTACGTGCTGACACTAGTTTCTAGTTCAAATTTGAATCTTATTTAACAGGTAAGGGGGGGAAAACAGAAAATTAAAAGTGCTTTTTGACATGTACATTCATTTCAAATATCTTTGTTTTGGTTATTGCTATTAAAATTAATTTTACATGCTATTACTTTTCAATATTTGTCATGCATTTCTTGGCGGATCTTCAGTAATGGCATGATTATAATCTGATACATCAGTACTTATTTATTAGGTATTTGCGTATTTGATTCTCACTTCATTGCAGTTATTTTAGTGACACCAAAGTAATAACCTAAGAGGTCGGATAGGAAGGGATTGTCTTGGACTGTATTAAGTCTTTGAATAAAGTAGGGAAGCACAACAAAATGAAGTGCTGGACATCTAGCCATTAGGATCACTCTGTTAATAAACAAGCTGATTGTTTGGTCAACTGGTAGCTTGATGTATATTTTGGTGGGCATATCTAATATTCATATACTAAAGAAATATCTGTCCCCAGGATTGAGTCAAAGTGTGTTCGCATTATACTTGAAGAGATTTATCATGCTGTCAAAAGCAAAATCCCAAAAGTTATTATCGCTCAATAAAGTGTGAATTTACTTAGCTATCAGTATTGATTCCAGTATGCTCTAGATAGCGCTGACACCTCATGAACAACGAACATGCCTTATTGGCTTCAATACATGCTTTTAATTTATTAGAAATTTTAATCGTGACCTTAACTTATTATGGTCATGTAATGGGATTACGGCCCTTTGTTCCTACTAGGAACCACAGGACATAAAATATATATATAATTAGATTGAAAAGTCGAGATGCTTGCATCTTTATTACCTTACAGAATGAGCTCAATAAGTTCCTATTTATAAGCACATGCCCTAAATGAAAAATGAAAACCTGATTCTCACTCCCTTAAAAGCTATACAATTTTGATATTTTTTTACGTAAATATTTTAATGGAGGTACACTGGCAAAGAAATAGGTTTAAACAGGTCAACAATTTCTCTAAGAACCTAATATTTTAGTGGAAAAGTTCAAAAGGTAAATAGAACCTTTAATATTGGTTAGTTGTTGTTGTTGTAACAACAGTAATTGCTGAGTTAACAGCCCTTGGCCGAGTGATCTGAGGTCATTCCGGTGCTTAGAACCGGCTGTTGTGGGAATGTCATATTGGTTAGTGCTTTAAGATAGTTGTTCAGTACAAGCAATCAGTCAAATAGAGTTGAAGGGACTCCACTAGATGTCTGATGTGTTTAGGTACTAAATCCAACCTGTAGCTGTGAGACCCAGATAACTCTCCAAGGTTAGTTCATATGAAATTGTCCAGATACATAGATTCTCTTGAGAGTTAAGACATTCGTAGAGAATGCATAAAAACGTTTCGGGGTTTTCCTTGTCTTTGCTTTCGCGGAAATGGCCAGGGAGTAAGCTTAGCTAGAACTAACTTTTTGGTACGCAAGCTTTCTGGAGAATCTGTATATTTAAAGCAGATCCTAGTCTGCCTATTCTATACGAAGGGATAAAAACTAAAATTATATTATAGTAGACAATTGTGACAGCTCTTTTTAAAGTTGAATGACTAATTGAGACATGAAAGTAAATGAGTTGAGTGACAGAAGAGTGTCCATAAATATACTAACATTTCGACTAATATTGTTGTCATATACCAACATGCTTGCTTCGAAGATTGAACACATTTCATCTTCAAATGCAAGTTCATTAGAAAATAAACTAAATCCAAAGCCACATCTCATTTAAAGCCGTCTGTATATATTCTTGTATTATAGTCAACCTTTAGAGGACTCTGGAAAAGGGACCATGCCGAGTTAAACCTAATATTATTCAAAGCTGTAATTGTTTATTACAGATATAAATGCTAGAAACAATGTATATTACTAATGATCCTAATGATATAGTTTAAAAGTCTAGCAAACTGTGCATTTTCGGAAATGAATTGTTAAAAATTACATGAACAATTATTTACACGTGCTTCGTAAATTTTGGCATAAATTTTGCATAGCGAAAATATTCTCCAGCTGCAAGGACATAAGTGAAATCTTACAAAATCTGTTCTTCCGCCTTATGTTGATTATTTATATACAACCAAAAAAGAAAAGCAACAGTGATATACACAAAAGGATTTATGCTTACCATCATTTTTACAAAAAAATTCAAGTGTTAACATACCACAAACGGTAACTTCTTCAAATATTCTGAGTAATTTAGTCTTTAGGCTTGCCTAGAGAATTTTTAAAAATAAATATATTTCTTTAAAACAAAAATTTAAAATTTTATTTATTTTTGAATTGTTATTTCTCACAAACAGACGTTGTTAGATTGCACAAGCCTTAAAAAGGGGCTTCATGAAACAAGTCTCGCAAGAGTGTCCAATTGCTTAAACGGCAATTTTAAGCAATATCATGAGTACTTTTACTATTTTTTTTTATAACATTTAATGTACTTGGGCTATTATAGACTTTGTGCAGGTCCTGTGCAGTCGTTTTGTAAAATGGATTTCGAGGCAATATACGCGAACAGTATCAATCAAAAATACTACCAACAAAATACCTTTACTGCGCATAGGTTCAACTTTTTGGAATTAAGATTTCATTACTAAAAAAGAACATCGTTTCAGCGCAATCTACAGCCACTACAGTGGAAGCACAGAGAAATGAAAAGCAAATTTAAATTTTAAGATATGGAACACGAAAACTACGAAACGAAAGTCAGATAAATAACAGTAATATACCTATATGACCAAAACCACTACAAGATTTTACTGCAGAAGGACATTGGATACTAGAAAAATCAGAAAACAATTTAAATCTACAATGATATATAATGAATAATTATAGATCTGTACAAAAAATTCTTAATACATAATTAGTTTTACTATATCTTGTCATTGAAATCAATCACATTTTACTCAATTTTATTTACAAAATACTTCTTTACTGATACACCCCGATAATAATTAAAGTGGCATTAAACTTTTTTAATTCATCTAACGTGCCTTAGTTAGGCCTCCCAGACATAAAATGCTGATCAGAGTAAAAAACCACAATTTTTTTCGTACCTAAAAAAGTACTTGTGTTTTTTTTTTTGATATTGACTTTTTGGCAACGTCTGTTACAACAAATAGTTATATATTTTTTTGGATTATCTTTTGTTGTCAACAAGGCCTTTTATTGTAAAATGTTGAATTTTATTTTTATTGTAAACTGCTATTGTTACCAACTAGTAAATAGGTTTTAGGTTTCTGCTCCACTAAACTATAAATACACATTATGAAGTTATAAACAAATAGATGTTTGTAACAAATTATTATGTAAGGTTTTTGCGCTGTTGATATTTCTTTTTAACAAGTATTTGGAATTTTTTGTTAAATGAAGTAGCTTTGGTTGTTTTTATTTGTAAAAACAAAAAAATAGTTGTGGTATGTTTAATGATTTAGTATGGTAACCATATTTAGTGTCAATATCCGGTGGTTGAAAATTGAAAAACAAAAAACAAAAATAAAAAAATGGAAATGTGAATTGTTTTTTCTTGCATAAAAAAAAGTATTATTGGAATTTTCCATAGATTTTTTAAGCATACATAAATATAAAAATTTTGCAATAACAAAGATGATTTAAAAATCATTTCATTGGAAATAGATGTGGGAATTTTGAATAGGAAACAAAAAAACGAAAGAGTTAAGACACAAGCGTGTTATGGTTTCTTGTACTAAAGTGTTTTCTAGAACTTCACAATATCACTTGTTAATTCTTAAAACAACACTGTAAGTCATTTGAAAAG
The DNA here is from genome assembly GCA_916048285.2 of Bellardia pandia. NCBI lineage: Eukaryota > Metazoa > Arthropoda > Insecta > Diptera > Calliphoridae > Bellardia > Bellardia pandia. The sequence goes on from OU696530.1 coordinate 31,241,378, forward strand.
TTATTTCTCATTATATGCTTTTAGCGATGAAATAGTTTTCTTACAAATTTAAACTAAATTAGTTCATTCATATTCAACTATTAATTGCTTGTTTGGTTTAAACCAATTTATAGTTTTAATATGCATTTAAATAAGTATATATTAAACTTAACTAAAAAACACATAAAATTGACATTTATATCTTGATTAAGCAATTAACATGTTTTTATCACCAAAAGCAATTCATTTTGTAGTATTTAATTTCCATAAATAAATAATTTAAGTTCACTATGCATTTTAATTTATCCAACTTTATTCATCCATAAATGTGTTATAAGTCTGCATATCTTTAACAGTTTTATCATTCCATGACTAATTGACGCAAAACCAAACAAAATTGTTTTTATAATATATTATGTTTTTAAAACAAAATGCAGTATTATATTTGTTTTACATAGACTATAGCTCCATTTAAATTTTTACTTGTTATTTGCTTTTTTTAAAACAAACAACTCCTGCAGCGTGCTTTATGAGGCCCATAAATGAGGCCCATAAATAAATTAAAATAAAATTTTTGTTTTTTTTTCAAACTAAAAAAAAAGAAGAAACTTTTGAGGGAAGTGTTAAAAGTTAAACAACTTCTACTGTACAGTAGCATACAAATTTAAATATTATTGCAGTAAATTCTCAAATGTTGTGGTTTTTATGGCTTTTATTAGCAAACAATTTCAATAATAAATCTTAATGTGTTAAAAATTTATGTAATAATGATAAAAAACACTTTTGGTTTCAAAACAATGAGAATGTTTTCATACCTGAATGACCCTCATATTATAAAGTTATATTAATTCATTTAATCAACTAATATTTAAACACAATTTACTCATATATCCTTTTTAATACATCTTTTATGACTTTCTCATGGTTAAAATATTTTGTTTTTATTAGTTTTTAATTAAACATTTATTTGTTAAATTTATTGCTATTGTGTAAATAGTTGCATTCTTCTGCAAAACATACTAGATAAAAACCTAAGTACACGCATTTAATCGTTAACTACAATTCAATTAAATGTTATACACTCTAAGTACTAATTAAAAAAGTTAAACAACATTTTAAAAGCTAAACATTAAAAAAAACCAGCAACACAAAAGTAATCATCTTCATCTGACTAAATGACAGGTACAAGAAATAAACAAAATATATAATCTGAAGCCAGAAATGAAATTCATTGCAAACCTTATCTAAACAGTAATACAAACATTTTTATTTGAAATTTATTTAGTTTTTTTTTTTGTTTGCAAAATTTAACACTTGTAACTTGTTTTCTGTGAGTTGAAATTGCCAAAATAATAAACACAAAATTAATTTGCTTTTAAAATGCATTTAAAGTAATAAAAGTAATATAGAGAAATAAAAAATTGTTAGTTATTGCTTATAGTTGTACATTTAAAGTAAAAGTGTAAATCTTAGGAATATTGTAATAGTGGCTAGAATTATTCATCCCGTTCTACGATTGCGGAAAGAAATTTTTGTGCGAAAGCATAATTTGCGAAAGAATTGCGAAATGCCGCAGGAATGAATAATTACATTTTACATATCGATCGATATATCTTTCCGCTTAGTTTTGCTTTCCGTGTGGAATCAATAATACCACCCAGTATGTCTTTAAATCGTTTTAAACTAAATTGTGTCTGTATAAAACTCTATTCTATTCAAAATGCGTAACAGCAATTAAATAGAATAAGCTAAAAATTTGATGGTTTTACTAAATAGATTGTTATTGAAAATTAGCAAAATCGGTTAAGCTGAATAGTAGTCATGAGTTAAAATGAACAAATTTAATTTACTAAACAAACACATTCAATTATGTTACTGTTTTTAAACATGTTGTTGTAGGAACATAAATAATATAATTTCTCATTATCGACTATGTTTTTTTGATACAAATAATTCATTTATTTCAAGATTTTCATAAATGAAATTTTTTAAAAATGCACCTTAAGTTTAAAATTTGCTTACATAAAAACGAAGATATTCGCCCATGTTCTGAAAAACGCAAAACGCTTAAAATTGGCGTTTTCAATATAAATTTGAATTTATTTTATAGTTTCGACGAAGACATACACAATTTATTCGACCACATCATCATGAAAATACTTAATGAAAAAACACAGTAAAATTTTCGCTCATTTTGTCGTAGATAAATTTACTCCATTTGTATATACGTATTCGTTTACGACATAATAAAAAATTAATTCAGCATATTGTAGATTTTATTCGCGTCAGTGGTAAATTAAGCGACAATATTCTCCATTTGGCAATCAAAGATTACGTGTTAAGGACGACGAAATTTTTGCACAAATTTCATTAAAATCGTGCGTAATTGCCAAAGCAATATTGTCGCTTATTGCCGCTTGATACAATAAATTGTAAATTTTCTTTATATATTCGTTGAGAAAGACAATATTTTCCGCTTGAACGTCAATGATTTCATGGACGACAATTTTCTACGTCGACATTGTCGATCATCTTGTATTTGACATACTAAAATTAAAAGTTGTTTTATTTACTACTTCTTTTATATATTCGTTTAGGAAATTATAATATATTTAATCAGCATACTATTCTCGTCAACGATTATATGAACGACAATGCCGTATTTTTTGCCACCAACTGTTAAATCTTCGACAATATTCTCCATTTAAACTACAAAAAACATATCGTCATTTGAAAAAATTTCCCAAAAATACTTAATTGCAAAAATAACACTAAAGCTCACCTTTTACTTGATAACGAAATGACATTATAAGATGTTAATTTCAAGATATTACCATCAACGATATCCTTTATCTAGACGTCATGGTTTACATGGGAGACAATTTCGAAAAAAACAGAACGACATTATCGATCATCGTGTCCTCGACACATTTTAAGGTTTCAATAAGACAACATTTAAGACTTAAACATCTGTCAGTATTAACATCTTGTCAACAAAATAATATCATCTTTTCGCTAGAGAGTTTGACAAAATACAACATTGGTCATCCAAGGGCGTAAAACAAGACAACTTTCAGATTTTTTGTTGTTACCTTGTTGTTAAAGAATGTAACAGATGGAACATATTCAAAAACGTCATATATAAAGTGCCGAATACAATATTGAATATGGCGATATGGTCAATTATGGTAATTTTTCATTTTATGCCAATATCAATTGACAACTTTTGAAAGAATATCCCTGATCTTATAATCGATAGATTTGTTGAGACATTGTCGCTCATAAACTAATTTTTACTGAAAGTAATATTCAAGACTTTGTAGGCAATCTTAATGTTAGTGGCGTTTATTGAAGATAATATTTAAGATTAATGGTTTTTTTTACTCAAAAATAAAATGATTTTTTTTTTGCATCAATTTATCATCAAACGAATGACATTTTTGTTTAGTAATTTTATTTTCACTGAGTTAAAAAGAACATAAAATTCTGAAAATTTTAGCTCATCTTATCGCCAAAATAGTTAGAATACAATATTTAAGACTTTGTCGCTCATTGAAACGTCAACACATATTCATTATCCTTAAAATAAGTTTAATAAAATCCAACATTCAAGACTGTCGCTTACCTAATTGATAATAAAACTATTTTAGGTCTTAAATGATCCACATTTAATTTTATTTACTTATTTTCAATTGTAAAGTGAACTTAAGTCCAAAAATCTCTTTCCAAAGACATTGTCGGCGGTTTGGCCAACTGTAACTGTTTAAGAACAAGTTTGTGTATTGTGAAGAGCCAACAATGTTATGCCGAGTGTAATTGAAATTTCGCCACATCCATATGCATACCATTTTAACTTATGTTAGCTTAGTTGTCTAGCACTTTTATTTTCATTTGTAATAATTTATTTTGTTTATACCATGGTGTAGCTATACAGCTGACTGACTTTGTTTACAAATTATTTATGTCAAAAGCAATACTTTTTCAATTGTTTTTGACAACAGTACATTATTTAAAGATTGTTCATAAAAGTTTATCTAAAAAGGAAGAAAATATATAGTTCCTATCTTAATTTATATAGTGTTTGACTTAAATATATAATAACAGAAATGATTTAACAAATAAAGACCCACAACTTACCAAAATTAGCCAACTAAAGGTTTGCGGGTATCAAATATGTAAATGATTAAAAAAATATATATTATTTCAACTCATAAAACAAATTATTTAACACCTTTTATCATTAGTGAGAAATGTTACTATTTTGGTTTATTTCAATATAATTAAAAAAGTTCCGTAACTATTCATCTCGCTCAGCGGGAATTTCAAAATAAATTTTATTAAATTATTTTGTAATAATTTTGAACTGAACTGAATATTTTCTGCTTTAAAAAAATAATTAAAACTGTATAGAAAATTGATTTTAACACCATCAAAAATTTTTTTAATGCCGTAAACTTTTATAATCAATTTATGATGCGTGTGCCTTAAGTCTTTTGTTTGGTATTAAGAAATTTATTGAAAATAAATTAATTGTTAAAAAAATATTATATGCTTAATTGTTTTATTTATGCTAAGCTAGCAAAACATTTCGGTTTGCAAATATTAAGGAGGTGTGGAAGTTTCATACTCAAATTTATTATAAAAATTTTAGACGTTATTGACGTTATATGAACTTCACTAATATTTACTAATACTTATATTAAATTGCTAATACCAATAAAATTAGTATAATGATAATAAGTGGAAACGAAGACGTGATAGTTTTTAAAGACCAATTCGCCACCTTTATATTTAATTATGCTGTTTTAACTGATCTCAGTGCCACTTTCCTCAAATCTCACAGCAATTTATCCACATAAATTCATATGTAACCTTTGAACAAAAAGTTTAAATTTAATCTTTTAATCCTTCCATTTTGGCTATAATAAAACACTCACTTAGTATTATTATAAAATCATATAAAATTTATACCACCAGACAGCTAATTTATGTAAGATTACTTCCTAAAAAGTATTACTAAATATGTATAACCATTATAATATAATAAATCTTCAAAAAAAATGAAAGTTGCTGTTTCTCTCTATTGAATGCTTACAAAAAGAATTATATTATTATAGCACATATTATTAACACCAACAATTTCCAATCTCTTTATTCATTCACTCTTTCATACACACATTAAACATAAATTCAAATTAGTTTCAAATGTAGTTTCTTTTTATCATTAAAGCCTAAAGGTGACTGTAACACTCTAACTTTTAATTTAGCATTAAATGCCGGCAATAACAGTTTGTGTCTGTAGTTTTTGCAACAACACTAGATAAAAATGACTGACTGGCCAAAGAGATTTGATTTTTTTTATTATTGGTTTAGAAATGTAACAATGTCAAACAAATTGCTAGTATAAAAATAATATCTTATATTTTACAATTTCTTGTTAGTTTTAGCTATACGTAAAAATACAAAAAAAAGTGAACGAGAAATACTGCTATAAATACTGGGAGCTATAATTAATTGTTTTTAATTTAATGCACAGCAACAAGGAAACACACATATTCAGCTGGTATTTGAATTGTTGTTAAAGAATTACTTAACAGTGTGTTATTGTTACATGTTAACACAGTAGTTTTAAAGTGCTTAATTTATTAGAGATAATTCAAAGATTAAATGTGCTGTTAAATATGCAGACAATTAAATAATTTACAAATGACATGGGGTAATTAAGATCTTATGAATTATTTAGGACAATATGTTAATAATTTGTTGAAGAATTTTGTGGTTTTATTGAGGATTTTCATAATTGAAAAGTACGTTGCTTGGTGTTCATTTAGAAGGTTTGTGTCTTAAGTCGTTTGTTTTAGCATGTAGTTTGAGAGTATTCAGTAGAAGTTCTACAATTTCGTTGTTTTTTATTTTATTTTATTTTTTATTTATATATTTTTTTTTATTTTATTTATTTAAAATTTATTATAATTTAAATTACAATAAATAATATACAAAAAAGCACTAGCTACTACAGGCTATCGGCTTAGTTTATATATTTATTTATTTGCTTATTTATTTATTAATTTATGTATTCAATAGCTTTTTAAACCCTTAGGGCCAATAAACCAGTACGAAATATATGGCCTACAATTGAGTTTTAAAGATAAATATTTTTAATATGATTAATTTGGAATTCAAAAGTAATCTGAAAAGAAGCGAAATATTATGAATTTAAAATTCATCCTACACAAATGTTAAGAGTAAAAAAACACAAAAAAGATCAGACAATTTGGGTATCCGAGACAGTAGTCAAAATAAATATCATAACAAATTTATGATTCATAAGTTATCAATTACTATATTTTTAAAATGTTTAATAGAATGTGAAAGTTTCCTGTCTGAATAAGGAATTGTATAATTCCACAAAACAATGGATCTAGCAACAAATGACCTCTTCATTATTAATGTGCTCTAACGCGGAGGCACTAAAACATGTGCCCGTGAAGACGTACCAAATTGAAACATAGTTCTCAAGCCTACTTTTATTATTTTGAATAGTTAACAATCTTATATCAACGAAATCTTGTACGTTACGTCCAAGAATAAATTTTTACATTTTTAAGAGGAATCATCTTAACTATAAATTCCTCTAGATTGGAAACAAAGTTTTCAAAAATGTTTACAAAAAATAGTTACTTTTGGGTAAATATTGTAACTAAATTACATTAATTAAATTATTTTTTTTCATTCAAATTAAAAAAAATCAAGTTCCTAGGTATTGACCAGTGAAATAAGCAACTAAACAAACAGAAAAGGTGGAGGTTGTTGTAAGCTGTTTATTGCCACCAAAACCAATTCCTTATACGTTTAAGACCAAAAATATTACACTACACCGTTAACGTTAAAATGTGTTTTTTACTGTTATATTTATTTCTATGTTTCTAATTATTTTGGCTTTCAATTATCATCAGCAGCAATAACAGCACCGCATCGTCATGATCATCTGGTATATTGGCAATATTTCCTTTATTAGACGATTTACACCACTTTATCAATGTTACAACCATAAAGGCACCTGCTAGTTTTATTACGGTTTTTATATTTGTTACACTTTTTTTTCGTTTGCAATTTTTGGCCAAACACATTTTGTTAGTGTGGCTGCTGGCTTCGTGGTGGCTGTAGTTGAAAAGTGCATTTAATGCGATTTTTCCATAAACATTTGTTGTGCAACACACAAAGTTTGTTGTTATTATGATTTTTTGTTGTTTCTGAGATGTAGCTACAGAAAACCAACAGCATTAATTCATGTATATTTTGTTACAAAAACAAAAACTGCAGATTAGCCAAAAAGTTTTGAAAAAAAAACTACCAAGAGAAAAACGTTATAAATGTATTAAATTTAGTATTAAACTTTAAAAACAAAACTACATTAATTACTTCCTCTTTTGGCGGATAGTTATGTACTTTAAACAGAAAAATGTTTTATAGTTAGATATTTTACATAGCTAAAAACATATATTAAATAGTTTTTAGAAAATAAGAATCTGAATTAGAAGCAGCCACTTAAGGAAATTTAGTTTACCATCTGATTACTTAAAACAGCAATTAATATTATACCAGCAAATAGTTAAAATAAACAGCTTTGTCATTAATGGTAATAAATAACTGAACACAACATACCTGCAAAGAAAAAAAAAATAAACAAAAACAAACATTAGAATAGAAATTTAAACAAAAAAGCTATTAATATTATTTTTATTGTGGTGAAAATTTTTTTTTTTATTATTAAATTTTTATGTTAAAATGTTGAAATTTTTTAGCAAATTGAGAAAAAAGAAACAGCAGCTGGAATTTCACTTTTGTTTCTGGTATTATGATTTCAAATTTGCTACCTTTTTTATGACTTTTAGAAAGGAAAATTAGTTAAACTTTTCCTACTGAAAGCTATTTTATATGTGGCTATTATGGCTGTGTTTTTTTTCTCAAATTTTTTATTACACATGCATATGCTGTATTATGATTTCATAATAACCTTTTTGTGTGTTTATTAAAAGTTCCTCTCACTCTTTAATGGCATCTTATGGCACTTAAGTTATGGTCACTATCTGATGTTTAAACTAATTTCATTTAGGTATAAATTACCAAACAAAATATTAGTTAGAGTTAATTTTCTTTTAAGTCGTGCTGTATCAATTATTACTAGTGGTCAAAAAGTGTTAAGAGATTTTATTGGCATTTAGTAATGGGATTTTTCCAAAATGATTTAATTTCATGCCAATCACTTTATTACAATATGACATTTTTTTCTTTTTTTTATACTGCAACAGGTTTTACGAAATATTTATGATAGAAAGTAGCTTCGGAAAATTGTTGAATGCTTGCTTAAAGAATCTTGCTAAACTTGGAATTTGAATCCAAAGTTGCAGAAACTCTTGTGGGAATATATTTTATGAAACATTTCGGTGATTTATGAGAATATAAATTAAATCAGAATCAAAGATGCTAAAATTGTTAGGTCTAATTTAGTGTCTTGAAGGAGTTTCTATATGATAGGATTTTATGTGAAGTTATAAAAAAAAACTAAATTGTACAAAAATTTTGAAGGGAATATCCTTAAATCTGTTTTTTAAGCTATTCAGACTATTGTCAGGTAATTATCGTTGACGATCGAATCGTAAATCATGTCTTCTATAATGTTATCGATGTTAATAAGTGCTAAACAATGTCTTTAGAGAATACCTAGGTAATCGTTCATATATTGGTCGATGACAAACCGTACTGTCGCTTCATGCTTTATTGTCGTTGTTAAGTTGATTTTTGTAAAAAAAGTAAAAAAAAGACAATTGTGTTTTGTGACTAATATTTCAGACATTTATGAACCGATTTTGTTAATTTTCTATACCGAAATATAAATCGAAAAGGACGTTCCAAAACAAATGAAAACGTATGACTTTTTTTATACACAAAAAAAAAACACATCGAACAAAGTGTGCCTATTCTATTTTTTGTTGAAATTTTCTATTTTATTTTATTATTTTTAAACATTAATTAACAAACACACACTGCGTAGCTTTTTGGCTTATCTGCAGAAAATACCTAGAGTCGTTGGCGGGAATTGAACCCGCAACCCTCTGACTGATAGTCCGGCACACTATTATCGCCTAGTCTATCGGGGCACCCTAAAATTTCTTAAATTTAAATCTTCTACTTCAATAAACTCATAACAAAAAAAATAAATTAAATGCTCAATTCCAATTTCAGGACCACGATTGCGAATTCTGTTAACGAAAACCAGAGAGTAACTCATGTAAATGTCTAATGCTTTAATTGAATTATTTCAACTGCTGTATGACATGTGGCATCAACTTATCGTCCACCAAACCAAATGTCGTTTACATCAATATCCTCCAACGTAGACAGAAAGTGCTTTGTTATAATATCTTGATATTGAGTATCAGTATGTATATTGTTTGACCAGCCTTATTTTGAATGGCGCATCCAACTATAACTCGTTGTGTGTGTTTTCTGAACTCTAAGTGAAGTAATTTTTTGTTGCTAACCAAATCCTCCAAAGTTTAAATAATCCATTTATTGAATTCTGTTTGCTGTCATCAAGCTCCAGTTTTTGTGGCAATCGTACTTTTACGTTGATTTGCGGTATATACTCGTATACGCTATAAGGAGCTTCTTGAATTTGCAATTGTTCTGCACAAGCTGAGTTAAGGTTCCATGATTTTTACTACTTTCTTTGACATTGACATTTAAATAGTTTGATTGTTATCAGTGAATTTTTCAATTGCCCTGATCACAGGTAGCAAAATTAAATCAATACTTTTATCATATTTTCGAACTCTTCTCGGGCAACTTTAATTATTTTCCAAAATAGTGCTCGACAATGTGATGCTCCATTTTTAATAACACAAAACTGTCATCATCTGTCATCTGCACTAATTTTGGCATATTCAAATGGGACACGTTTTATTTGGCCCGTAGGGATAAATTTACAAAGTTTATCAATTAACTTTCGTATGCCAGTTTGAATTATTAAGGTTCTCGTCATAATTAATTTATTAGAGCCATATTGAATTATTAGAAACATTCAGGCATGTGATGAAAATCGAAAACGAATGAGTTTTAGTAGTAAATTTTTTCGTAATATTTCTGTATTGAAAAACTTTTATCACATAAAATATAAAGATATTGGGCTACTAAAGAGAATCTTAAAACAAAAATTTTAAAATTTAGATTATAAATGCATTAAAATGTATTTCCAAAACTGATTCGTTTTCGATTTCGATTTCCATCACATGCCTGATTATTTGTATTAAGTTTTGATTTTGAGTACAAAATCCAGAAGCTTTCAGAAATTCTGATTATGACAGATTTTTCCAAATTACCTTTTAGCAAACCTAATTTAAATTTCAAGAAAACTAAACTCAGCATCGAATAGTAAATATTTTAAATAAAAGCTGCGCTCATGGCACAAGAATACCTCAAGTAACTAAATATTCCATATACATACATACTTTCAAACAAAAGACTTAAGCAACATACATATATTTAGCCAACGATATTATCAGTTTTTCAACTTTTTTAACAATTTCATTTACGAGCCACTAACTGTCTACACTTCTCACAATGGTTTTCGCTACTCGTACCAGTATTACATTATTAAACATAAAATTAATCAAGATATTAATTTAACTTTTTATTTACAAAATATTTGTAAATTTATTGCATTTATGAACGCTTTTCATAATTTTATATATGGTTGTTGTAGTTTGTATTGTACAATGTTGTGCTAACAAAGTCACGCAATATTTTTTAACGAAATTTAATTAGTACCAATTGGCCGCAACATAAAACAGTTGAACAGAAACTAAATTCACCTAAAAAATCGTGTTTACACTGTTTACACAATCATCTTTCACACAACAACAAAAAAAGGAGCAAAACAAATTTACAATATGGCAAATATTTGTGATCACTTTGACGGTAAGATTTTTATTTGTAATAAAATTAAATAGTTTTGTGTCTTATAATTCATTTAAATTATTTAAATGTTTATATGTGACTTATATAAAGCAAAATGTTTTAGTTTTTTATGTTAATTATTTTATTTATTATAAAACTGCTTAAATAAAATATAATTAAGTTAAAAGTTAAAGACATATTGAGGTTATCTTAAAACATCAATCAGCCGACACAAATTTATATTTCGGTAATATTTTTTCCTTTAAATATTTTTCATTTAACAAACGTCATTATAACAAGATATAATCTGGCACAAAGTGAAATATATACCTATATGTAGTTATGTGTTTATTATGTTTTTATATTTTGTATCTCCTTTTCATGGTATTGAACAAAATCCCCAAAAATATTGACTTAGTCATGTTAAAAAGATTTCGTGCTCCTTAACATTTTTTACCCACCAAATATAACTCTTAAGGGATTTAAGCTGTGGCTTTACCTTTTCGTAATAAAATCATTCACTGCATGTGACTGACTTTTGTTTGGTTTTTTTTTCGACTATTTCTTCTACAACATGTAATAAAGTTATTTTTGTGTCGGAGTTATTTATGGTCTGAAAGTGACACTCTTTTTAGCCGTTATTGTTTTGAGTGTTTGTGTTATTTTTTGTGTGTGTTTGGGGTAACTTAGTTTTGGTAACATAGTTTAAAGCCTTAGAGACAGTAGCAATTTCAGTTATGAAATAAGTTTTTTCGGCAAGTTAGTTGGTTGTAATAGAAATAATATTTGAAATATTTAATTTTATTTATGCAATTTATGATTCTTGTAAAACAAGTAAGCAGTTTAGAAATTTGTTATACAAGAAGAGCGTACAAAATATGATATTCACTAATAGAAAATAGACAAATAGTAATTACAGGAATAATTAACAATTATTTAAAAATTAAAAAAAAAACATAAAAACTAATAAATAAAAAATACAAAAAATTTTTCATTTACAACACTCAGGTCAGGATCGTCGTATTTTATTAATAAATAAATAAAATTGCTGATCATTTATTATGATAATTGGATATAATATTCAATAAATATAGTAAAAAAATAACCTTAGAACGTTTTAAAATACACAGTTTCAAATCATATAGAATCCTTTTAATTTGAATATGAGATCAGAACTCTAACTTTGTAACAATATTTATTTAAATTTTGTTACCTTAAATTTCAAATCGAACGTATTATAATTTAATCGGTATTTAGGGAGAATATATGAAAGATCAAAACAATTTCTAGGTAGAAATTTTATAGCTATGGTAAAAATCGGTTATAAAAAATTATAAATTTTTACAAACTTATTTAAAAGATTCAAGGTTTTTATGAATAAGGGGGTCAATGTTTTGTTAATAATTTTCATATAAAAAATATCTGCTAAAGCGATTCGTTTGTAACTATTCTTATTTTACTCAGAATAAAAAATAATTTCGGAATAATTATTCAACTATGAACTTATTCATCCCTGAGATGGAAAACCTTAATTATGCTTTAGAATTTGTTCTCTTAACACTACAAAACTCTCAAGCACTAAACGAAATGCTAGTTTAGCATTTTGCAAACGTACGAGGATGTGGAAAGCATTCCTCGCCATTAGTGTAGTAAAGTGGACTCCAAAGAAAAAAAGAAGAAAGAAACAGTTTAAGGTTTTAAAGAAATATTGACAGCCACAGTTCTGAAACCTTAACACATTTACAACTTTATGACATTCCAAATCGACAAAATATCCGCAAATTTTTTAATGCGAATTTTCGTCTGTAAAACTCTGACAACTAACACTCGATATATATACATATATAACAACAGAGTAATTTATACCACAATTTAATGATACTGATATAGACGACATGTTCTTTAACTTGCAAGTCAGACAGCACAAACAATTTCCTAGCCGTGTAACCTCACGTTTCGGTGCACAAACTTGGTCCCTTAGATCGTGATATTTAACAGCATTTGATTTATTTTTATATAATATTTTGAAGTCCAAAGTCTATGCCAACACGCCCACAACAAGCCAAGAATGGTAGGAGGAAATAAAAAGCTGCATTAGCGAAATTCAGCCATGTTTTTGACCACCTTATCCTGTGTACATTATGAATAAAAACAGGGTCTATTAAAATCAAATAAATCTTGTGTACATTGTGGGATACTGTTTAGTTAGATTTACAGTTTTTTTTTTTTTTTGCATTAAAACACCTCAACTATAAAGTAACAAAATATGTCATCGATGTTTTCAGGACATTCTGTAATTTGTTTAATAGCAAAATTTGGATCTAAGCATCGTTGATGACTAGGTAAAGCCAATGTATTGACCTGTCTTTAAGAAAACAAATTTTGAGGACAAAATTAACTATAAGAGCAGTTTGTCGTGTTGCTAGTCACCCTCACATTCTATTAAATTTCTAGTTTATTTGTGTTTGTTCAGTAGCTAGTTACGTAGTGTCTAAAACGTTTATCCCATCCTATTATGTTTAGGACTAGGATTGGTTTTTGTCCCCGAAGAGTGTGTAACAGATAGTTTACATAACTAGTCCTGTGTCAATTCTCTACTGCCATCGACGTTAATGTGTCAACTGCTTTATACTGTCATAATTCCGTGCTTTTGTCTTAAGCCTTTTTTTCACCTTTTATTAATTTTTATTTTACCTTGTTTACTTTTTTTTTTTTTTTTGATTTTGGTTCATACAATATTTTTTGTTTTTAAATTCAATGGTCATTATAAGATAACATAAAGTTATATTATTTTAATTGTATATATTTTATCATTTAACAATCAACGAAACAACCTGTTATCACGTCTGCACTCAAATAAATGTTTATTACAATTTAATGCGCGTAAATAATGATAGTGTATATAAATTTCAGAGCTTCTACAATATTTATAAAAAAATTGCCAAAAAAGTGTGGCATAATGGCATGAAAAATAAAAATTTAGATTTTATTAACACCAAAAAATAGATAATATAAATTTTAAGATAAATATTATGGCATAAACATATTAATTTTAAGAACAAACTGCAGTCATACGTATAAATCAATTGTTTACAACGTAAACACGATTTGATATAAGAATTATTATTAAATTTATTTCAAAGTTATACTTCTTAACTGTTGAAAGGTTAAAAGCTCAATCAAAATGCAAACGATTCGGAAACTTTGCTGTAAATAGAAATAAGCTTTAGTTTGCAAAATAAATATACATACGCGCGCGGTTCGGAAACTGCTTAGCCTAGAACAGAAAGCGCAGTATAAACAGAAAAAAGTTAAGTTAAGTGTTTTGCAAACTTCCATCTGTGCTATAGTTGATATGATACGATCTGATATGATATGATCTGGCAACTCCTTTATATAGAAAAAGGTGTGCAAAAACGACGCATCCGCAATTTTTTTACAATGGAAAAATTATAAATTCAGGGTGTCATTAAATATTAAAATAAAAAAGGTTTATCGGGACAAGAAATTTATAATGATATGGTGAATGTGTTAGATGAAAATTTTCCTTCATATGCAACAGTAAAAAATTGGGTTGCTAAATTAAAACGTGTTGGTACAAGAATTGAGGATCAACCACGTAGTGGACGTCCAAAAACAGCAACAACAACTGTTGGCGAGACACGGATCCACCACTATACTCCACAGACAAAAGAACAATACAAGCAATGGACTGAAGCTGGAGGAAGTGCCCCAAAGAAGACAAAAACAATTCAATCGGCTGGTATGGCACCGGTTTTTTTTGGGACTTCAAAGGTATTTTATTGATTGGCTATCTGCAAAAAGGTGAAACAATAAACTCAGAGTACTATTGCAACATTTTGGTTCAATTAAATGTAAAAATTCGAGAAGAACGTCCTGGCTTACAACACAAAAAAATATAAAAATATTTTCATCAATATAACACACCAGCGCACAAGAGCGTTTTAACAATGGCCAAAATCAACGAATTAAATTACGAGTTGCTTGATCACCCATCTTATTCTCCTGATTTAGCTCCCAGTGACTTTTACCTGTTCCCAAATCTAAAAAAAATCTTAGCTGGTAAGCTTTTTACCTCAAATGAAGATTCAATTGCAGTTGTAAACCACTATTTTGAAGGCCTTGAGGAAAACTATTTTAATCAAGGGATATAATTGTTAGAGAAGCGTTGGACTAAGTGTATTGAAGTTTCAGGAGATTGTATTTAAAAATAAAAATGTTTTTGAAAAACTAACTATTCTCCGAAACGCCCTTGTAAACCTACCATAAGTTTTATACAATGAAAGAGAAACTATAGTTGACCTAAACAAAACCTTTTGAGATTTAAGCAGTATTTGACCTAGTGTGAATTAGTCATATACATTTATGAAGTTAGTTAACATTGAAAAATTTCACACATAATAAAAATGAATGACATCTAGACATTGATTTCTTTAAATGTTTTTATTAAAAAAAACGCACACTGTTCATACTTAAACTTAATAAATGTAGCATACGTTTTTATTATACAGATTATAAGCAAAACTGCTCGCCTTCAGAAATGATTTCTGTTTATACTTGTTTTTTGCTTCTTTTAATTTCAAATAAACTCAAAATTTATTTGAAATTTTGACAATTATTTGTTCAAGCTGACATTTTATTTAACAATAAAACTAGTAATAAATATGTTTATTAATTTTTAAGCTGCTGCACCTATTTGTACACATAACAGACATTTTGTTTTAGCTATTTATTGCTAACTTTAAACTAAAATTGTAAAACAAATTTTAGTGTTTATTGAATTTAACTTCATAATAGTTTTCTTATTATATTTAAAGATCTGTTATAATCTGAACAACTAACCATGTAACATGTTTCGGCAGGCATCTTATTAATGGGTCAGTTAACTTTTTTCAGTTGTTTTTGCAAAATTTGTGCTTTAATTTATTGCAGTATAATTTCTTGTTTTCTAAAACAACTGAAAAATTAGGTTAATGGTAATAAATTTGTGTTGTTTAGACGAATTACTAGTAAACAGCTGCTGTTAACAAAGAAAAAAGTTTTGAGTTAAATTTTGTTTAAAAATCAGGTAAAACTAGTCAAAAAAATCTTTTAAATTAAGAGCAGTTAGTAAGAGTTTAAAATTGTTTTTTGTTTCTTTTAAATATGTAACTTTAATTTTTAAGCAAAAATATTTGGCTTACTTAAAGCTTGTTGCTTAAGTCTTTTGATTTAATATAAAAGGGATATAAATGTTTAAGCAATTTAAAAATAAAGAAAAAAATGTTTTTTATAAATAAAAAGCTTCTTTAAACTATTGAAATTGTCCACCTGTTTCATTAAACAATGTGAATATCACACAGTTTGATCATGTCATATACCTCGGCATACATCTGGATAGACGCCTTACCGGCCGTCGACACATAGAAGCCAAGAAGTTCCATATGAAACTGAAATCTTCTAATCTGCAATCGCTACTGAACGACCATTCTAAATTAAAACATGATTGTAAATTCATCCTATATAAGACTGTTTTAAAACCAATTTAAACATATGGAATTCAATTATGGGGAACTAGAAGTAATACTAGTACTGATCTTATACATTGTGCCCTCCAATCAAAAATTCTTAGGACCATGACCGGAGCACCATTGTATATAAGTAATGGAAATATCCATAGAGATTTAGAACTACCATTGGTTAAAGAAGAATTCAAAAAAAATTCGTGTGAAATATACACATTTTAAAGTTGCAAAAACCATCCGAAACCATCTTGTTTCGTAGAGCTCATTCACCACCCTACTAATTTAGGGCCCATTTGTCCATTATGGCTCTCACAACTAAGAGCAAATAGATTTTAAGGTTTAGGCATAAGATTTCCATACTTATTGTAAAGCCTATGAAGTAAAGACAAATTCAATAAATAAATAAATAAATAATAAAAAAGTTAAAAAAAACCATTTCTAATATAAATAGTGATTCCAAAATTATTCCTTAAATTTATGGATACTGGAAAGCTGCCTTTATATGTCAAACGTATGAAAAAAATATATTTTCATAATATCAGCCTATACTTTATTTAGTCTTTGTAGAAATATTGTTACTGTTATGCTTTAGTTTAAATTTCTTGTTAAAACAAAAGACTTGTGACACAAACTTTTCTCCAGACATGATCATCTATAAATAACCATAAACATTAAAGTACTTTAATTAAATAAACTTGTTTGCACATAAATAAAACTAAATTAAAAATATTTAAAATATTATACTAAACACAAATAACAAACTAACTAACAATATCTAATAGTACTAAATATCTCTAACAAAAAAACTATTTATGGGGTAAACCAATCAACCAGTGACCAGACACTTTTTTAAATTGGAAAACAAAAAAAAAAACAGAAAACTAAACGTTTAAAGAAATGAAAAGTGTTTTTAAGAAAACCAAACTCTAGTTAGCAGGCAAAAAAGTGTAACAAAAACCTATAAACCATTTGAGTTAAAAAAAAAATAAACGACTTTAAAACATGTGGTGGCTTCTTAAGCACTGGTAACAGCAGCAGCCGCAAAAACTGAAACTAGCAAAAGAAGATGAAGAAAGTAAAGCACACATTATTTTCAAGATGTCAGATAATGGCCATACAGTCTTACTATAAAATCCATGAAAGCAAAAGCTGCTTGCTAACCAGCTTTAGTCTCTAAATATATTTAGATCACATGCGAGCTCTAAAAGCCTTTCAGTCTTCACACACACTCTCCTTTTAGTTACAAACAAAATACAGGCCAATTGAAATTGGAGCACATTCTTTAAAAAAGCATTGAAAGCAGAAAAGCAAAAGTTATGAAGAAAAGCCATGCGGGGCCTTAAAGCATTTATTATGCAATTGTTATTGCTTTAGTTTCTTTAGTGCAGTTGTTTGAATGCTAAACTAAAAATCTGTAAAAATCACATTACTTTTGCAAAACAAAACAAAAAATATATGTAAAATGAAAAAAGTGAAAAATAAATGTTATACTAAAAAAAACAAATCGATACTAGTGTAAGCTTATAAAAAAATCAGTTTACTTTGTTAGCTCTACCTAGTCTATTTTGTTTTTTTACCCTGAACATTTCAACAAAGTTTCAAATATTTCCTGTTTCTGTGGTTTATATGTTGTTTTTTTGTTTAGTTTCTTGTGTTATTTTAAATATTAGTTATTATTTGTTATTATAGACTTTATAGCATTTGCATATTTAATGTCTTTTGACGTTAGTTGCTTGTTTGTTTATTTTTCTTTACAGTCTTTGAAATTATAACAATATTTTTATTTTATTTATTTTATTATGTCAAAGAAATTATGTTGAAATTAGTTTAATGTTGTGTGTTATTTGTTGTCTTATATTATTTATTTATTTGTGGCAAATACTTTCTTAACATAAATAGTGAAAAAAGGGTGTTTTTATAAATAATGTTATTTTGGGGGAATCAGTAACAAAATATAGAATCTTGGACTAAATGATTAATAATAAAATATTGAATTGTTATATGTGCCATGACTTAAGGTGCGGTCACACTTGTCAAATATTTACTCAAAAAAGCGTAACCACTTATTTTAGCACAAATTTGTTTGACGTTGTTTAATCAAATAAAATAAAACTAAATATTTGTTGTGGCTTGTCCTAAATAAACGATGTTTTTTTAAATAAATTCACGAGTTCATACATATTGTATTTAGTGGTTACGTCTTTTACGCAAATAAATATATGCCAAGTGTGACCGTACCTTTAGTCGCAAAAGTGATTACATTCAAGTTCAGAATTTTTTGTTTTCAAATTTTGATATTTATATTTAAAGAGATTTTCTTAAAGAGTATAGTTTTATCATAAAATACATTTTATTGCATTTATTAATATTTTATTTGGAGGATTTTTATTAAATTTTAAGGTCAGTACACTAAAGGCACGGTCATACATGGCAAATATTTATTTGCGTAAAAGACGTAAGACCTAATTTAATTTATATATTTTTTTTATTTGATACTGTTTTTACAAAAGAAAAAAATGTACAAAACACTTGTAAAATCTAATATCATCAAACAAATGTGTGCTAAAAAATGTGGTTGCGTTTTTTTTTTTTTTTGAATAAATATTTGTTGTGTGTGACCATACCTCAACTGTCTGTATCACAAAAAAAATTCTTTATAATCTGTATAAAAAACAATGACAGCGTGACAGATTTTTAAACATCAAATAATAAATAAAATACGATTTAGTGCAATTTATTTCGTTCCTCTACATTGTGTTTTAGGGAGGTTAACAAAGGTATTCTTAATTTAACAAGCATGTCACATCGATCTTTTATTTCGCTTTGCGGTCTTTAGATTCCGATAGATTTTGTTTATTCCCAAAAAAATGTTGAAATCTCGATTTTAACTTAAATATGATAACGTTGTGTAAACCAAAACAAAAAATATATGATTTTTGTAATAAAAAGTATAACAAAAGCGAAGATAAAGAGCTCTAACAAAGAAATTTTAAATAAAAGTGAACAAATTTTTTTTTTTTTAAATGCCCGTAAAGAGCGCTGACACCAACTTTGAATTTTTTAACATTTTATTAAATATCCATGACATAATTAAAAAAAACAATGAAATAATGAAATTAATTAGTTAATTGTCATTATAAATTAGCAGTAACAGTATAAAATCATTAAAAATAACAATTCCACTTTAGAAATTTAAAGTGGTTTCATTACAAAAAAAAATCATTTTTCGTTTTCTAAAGACTCAATTTAATGAATCAAAACCACTTTCGATTGGAATTGAGTTCTGTGACATGGCTGTAAATTTTTAATGAAATTTTATTCTAACCTATAATATTTAATCATACTGAATTCATTACATTTTTAATTATTACTTCATAGAACTGATTCCTTATCGAATTATTCAAGTTTTCTTAAATAAAAAGCCATGGCAAATAATTGTATGATTCTATTCAATTTGCTTTAAACAACCTTTTTCAGTTCATTTCGCAAATGATAAGAACGAAATAAAGGAAATCTATTTTCATTCAATTTAAAATAGATTTGATTTAATAAAACTTTAAAGATTCAAAGTTGAGGGAATTTTTTTATGATTAATCCAACAATGAATACATATTATTCAAATGAAAGCTAAAGAAATTGTTTTTTGTTGAGAATGATTTCAAATGGAATTGAATTAATAAGAAACCGTAAAAATATTGGTCGTTCAAAAATATTTATTAATTAATGACAGAATTTTATCAGGTGAGGTGTTGTGTCTACGCGACAGCAGATAAAATATAAAAAAAATATTACGATGATGATCTCAATACTGGTTTGAGAAGTGCGATCACTCTACCCATTTTATAAAAATGTTGATGACATCTTTGAAGCCTCTCCAATCTATCTTTGTTTAATTTATATAGGGCTGTTTGCATTTGTTTTTTTTTTTGGTGAGATGTTTGTTTATTTTTATTTAGTATTATTTTAAAATTCATTATGGAAAGGCTCACAACGCAACAACGTTTCCAAATTAATTAGCTGTATTACGAAAATCAGAGTTCTGTGAAAAATGTGTGAATTAAATAATGTCTTAATTGAACAATGTTGACAAGCAGCTGTCAACTGGCCTCCAAGAACTTATGATCACACACTTCAGTTTTTTTTTAAAGCTATGTGAAGTCAAAAGTCGTTATTAGCGAGAATCTGCTAGTAATGATAAAAAATCGTAAAATTGAACCTTCCATATAAATTTTTAATATATTTGTAATAAAGGGTTTAAATGAGAAAATGACCTCAATATGTGATCACTCATACTTCTGAAAGATAAGTCAATATTAACAAAGTCCCTAATATCACTGTAAATATGAATTTAAATGAGAAAAGGGCATCATCTGTGATTACTCGTATTTCTTACTCAAAATCGAGTTTTTATATAAAAAGTCAAAATTCTCAAATATCAAATGTTTCAGAATTATTTGAGAAATGAACTTATTTATTGTCAGATTTTGATTGCCGCTTTGGTCAGTAATGAGGTGACACATAAGTTGTTGTAGTAAAATAAGAGAATATA
This sequence comes from Bellardia pandia, assembly GCA_916048285.2. Classification (NCBI taxonomy): domain Eukaryota; kingdom Metazoa; phylum Arthropoda; class Insecta; order Diptera; family Calliphoridae; genus Bellardia; species Bellardia pandia. The sequence continues at coordinate 31,262,390 of OU696530.1, forward strand.
ATATGCGTACCACATAGACTAGCGAATTTATAGGTGATACCTATCCAATAATTCTGTCTTAATGGCAGTTTTTTTCTGTTGTAGCTGGAAAATTTTAAATGAGATTACCAATATTTAATTGCTTTAATTGTAATTCATCTTAACAAAGTGATTTCCATAGCTAGAAATTAAAAAAACTAGCCATGAAATTATTCGATTGCTTGCAATTACAGTTGACCTTGAGAAATATAATAAAAATACTAACATTAAATATTAGAATAAGGGTGCAAAACTACATTTGAAGTTCTGTGGTTAGTCCCACAATTTGTGATCGATTCTTTATAAATTTTGGCTTTGTCGTCCTTTTTATCACTGTTTTATTAGGTTATTAGGGAAGAAATGAAGATAGGAATGAATAAATGATGTGATAATTATCGAAAAAGTTTGTGAGAATTCAAATTATTTTCATGCTGTGACTTATATTGATGATGAACATTTAGTGAAATTGCTGTTATGAAAAAAATATATATTTCTTTAGAAAACAGTATACCGGCACAAGAGTACGTGCTGGAAGAAATGGATATGTTTCGGATTAGTAGTAATGAAATATTGGAATATCGGAGATGATTAAATGGCACATAGTAGTTCGCAACAAATGACAATTATAATTGCAATTGCAGTTTTTTTTTAATGAACAGTACTGAAGTGATTAGATGACTTTATTGATGACTTTATTATTGTGTTAAAAAAAGGCTACAAATTTCTTGAGATATGTTTGGTTCTGTCTTTGTTTATTATGCCGATAATATTTAAAGAGTACCGCATGAATTGACAATGTAGTGTGCCATTTATATTTGCAGCTAAATTGGAGAAAAAACTGAAAACTACGATAATTTCGCCTTAAATCAAGCAAGTCATTGATAATAAATGTCTTTACTGTCTATGTCTTTACTTACATACGAAAAATTGAATAATATATTTCAAAGTCTATATTTATTACCTGAAATGAGAAGAAATATAATAATAAATTAATATATTTTTTATTGAAGAAAACAAATTCTTTCCAATTATTTATAAATTAAAATATACTAAATTTAATGAGTGGAACGAAATTAAGCAAATTAATTTTTAAGACTTATTATCGACACGTCTTGTTGTGGTTTTTGTGTTTGTCAAGTGGTTTTATTGCAAGAAATTAACTACTTAATATGTTTTAAATTGTTTGTATGTTTTATCTTTACATCTTCTGTTTGACATTTTGTAAGACCCTGTATTCTTGGTAATATTAATAGGTTTTTTAATTACATTTGATCGGATAAATTTGTTATAAATAATAATTGCCGTTGCTTATTGTGCTTATAATAAAACAATGGATTTTCTGGGTTATAGGTGATTGGGAAATATAGATTATTCAATATATATGCAGATCTGAGTTAATACATTTATAATGACTACTTTCAATTGTCTGTCATAATTACATTTTCTTTTATGCAACATTGTAATAAATTTAATTGTTAATTAATTCGCATAGAATAATCAAAAATAATTAGTTTCTTGTAAAACATACAAACACGTTTCTTAAATGTTTCTACAAATTTTGTATATTCAACAAAATATTTATTTACCAAAATTCATACATACACCAAGTCTCTTGCACAATTCTCCCCTTCAATAAAAAATAGTTTCAATCAACTTTAAAATTACAGTTATCTAAACATTTTTGGTGACAGACACATAGTTTAGTTTTATATAAAACACAAAAAATGGCTTGTCTATGCCCGTGTCTTTGTGCTAATAAACATCTTGTGCTTTACAAAAATAGTTAAAACCAATTTTATTTTAAGTGCTACAGCCATGGCTCTTTTAAAAGATTGAAATTGTATGTTATAACGTTTAGTAGGTGTTAGAATGGTATGTTGTAGGAAAACAATTTACTGTGATAGAAATAAGACACGAATCACAATAAAAATAGGCATAAAATCAACTTAAAAATTTGAAGACTGAAATTAGTTTTATGGACAAAATTAAAATGGTAAAATTTTAGAAACTAAATTAAATGTTTTATATTGAAAATGTTTGAAGATTTGTTATGGTATGGTGGGACAAAACTTTTTATCATAGAAAATTAGAATATCAAAAAAGAAAGAAAGCGGTTGTTGTCTAAATCTTTTGTATTTAAAATGATAATAAACTGCTGCTACTTCATTAGCGTACAAGTACAAATAACATAATTTTAAAACCACTTAATGCAACTTTCATTATTTAAATTTAAGCTGTTATATAGTTATTTTAACATTTTTTAGTTTTACAAAGAATAAAGACAATTTTACAAAATTATAACTGATTAATTAAACTTAAGATAATACAACTATGTTAAAAAAAAAACAAGTTGTTACTGATTTTACTTTGAATTCTTAACTTAAGACGGTTGCCTTTTATATAGTTATTAATATGGTATCTTTTTTATGAACACACCCCTTACATTACAAAATATTTGACACAATATGACATAATTCGACAACGTTTAAATTTACTTACATTAAAAAAAAAAATGCTAGAATACACAAAATATGTGTGTGCAGTTTTATGAATTAAAAGCAAAATCATTAAGTATCACACTTCGTGATGACTGAAAGCTGATTTTTCAAAAAAATTAAAAACTGTTGAGGACAACCACTTAAGGCCTTAACAAAAATTACATTTCGAATTTAAAATACAAAAAAAAATTTATTGCATTTTTCTCAGCTACTAGTCCAATAAAGAGTTTGGTGTTTTACATCCATCCTTTGAAATTTAGCTTTTTAGTCAGCTGTGCTATAAACATGTTTTACCAATTAATAATTCTTAAACCCAATTCAAGTATTTCATCTATAACTTAACTATAACTATAAATGTAAGCGTATTTAATATTATGCAGTTGTGCATTGAATTTTGTTATACATTTTTTGTGTGTCTTTGTGTATCAAATGAAAGTAATCGATTTTATTATAAAATACACTATACCGCCAACTAATGTAATGGCACTACAACTGTCAGCATGTTGGGCGTGGTGTTTTGTGCTTTTTAAAGCGGCTACACTAAAGCGATGGTGGTGGTGTGGTGTCGTGTGGTTTATGGCATGACCAAAGATCACTTAAAACTTAAAAAGTAGTGGATTTTATTTCAAAAGAAAAAGGCTTAAAAAAAGAACTAAATCAACATTTAGTGGTAGCCAGTCTTTTTAAAAAGTTTTCTTTGCTTTTTATTTCACTTCTAGTAGCCTCAACTTAAGTTGTTCAAATCTATTAACATTCGAAATTTATATAAAAAAATGTATTATATAATCCCATGGCCCACTTCTTTTTTATCTCAGTTTTTCTATGATTTTATTTACAGCGGACATTCACTTCTTGCACTTACACTCTTTTTTTATGGCATTATTTCGGAGCAAGTTGTCATGATTTTAACTTTGCTTACTCTCCTTGAAGTACATTTTAAGCGCTGCTGCTATTATTTTCTTTCGTTCATGGCTGTCCAGAGCCACAAGGATTTGCTGGATGTGTTTGTGTTTACGTTGGAGTGTTGTTGTATTCTACGTAACAAGCGCCTCCAGAGAAACTAACTAACACTACATCAACAACTTCTTGTTAAATGTGCCTGGTCTAGGCTTTAATTTATACATACATAGAAATATGTAAGTCGAAAATAGTGGGCAAATGAAAATGTTTTTATTAAACTGGTTTAAGTGAAATTTTTTTGGAGAATATTTTGATAACTGAAATGTTGAATGAAAATATTGAACAGCGTTGGAAATAATATAAAAGATAGGCTTCTTGAATTTTAAAGATGCGAAGAATAAAAACTTTAAAACAAATAATTTCGCTTTGGTCAGATAAAGCGAACATAAATTTGTTTCGGATGACAAAAAGTTCGTTCGAGGCAACAAAATAAAGAATTTGACCCCAGGTATATCAAAAAACCCATAAAGCATGGCTGAGGTTTGTTATTGATATGGGGTTGTTTTTTTTTTCAAAGCAATTTATTATATAGATGCAAAAAATGTGTGCTGTGGGGTACATAGAAATATTGCAAAATCAATTGCTAAAGAATTGTAAAATAAGAAATGACGCTCCTATGGGAATTCATGGAGGACAGTGATCATAATCACACATGGAAACTAGTTAAGTCTTGGTTGAAGCAAAACAAAGTCAATAGTTATGTAGTGGGATATGGTTATTTCCCTAAAATTTGGAAAGAATCGTTTCTCATTGCTTTATTCATATCTGGCAATAAGTCAAATATAATAAATTATAGAGGCATAGCTAAATTGAACGCTATTCCAAAGCTATTTGAAAAATGTGTTACTGACTCTCTCGTTAATCAAGTATCTTCCTTACTTACGCCATGTCAACACGGTTTTCGTAAAGGATCTTTAGCCATAACTAACATTCTACAATTAACTACTTTGGTTAATGAAGGATTTACTAGTGGTCAACAAACGGATGTCATTTATACTGACTTCAGTAAAGCCTTTGATAAAGTTAATCACAAACTTCTGCTTAAAAAATTGGATAAAATGGGTTTCGATAATACTTATTTAAGCTGGTTAAAGTCATATCTGTTATGCAGAACACAGTCCGTTATATTTAAATCTGCAAATTCTAGAAATATTTCGGTAAAATCCGGCGTTCCGCAGGGAAGTCATCTGGGCCCAATTTTATTTTTACTTTTCATCAACGATTTGCCTGAGGCAATAAATTATTCTAATATACTGATGTTCGCAGACGATGTTAAAATATTTTTAAGCTTCAAGCATTCACCAGATCACAGTTATCTCCAAAAGGACTTGGATAATTTTTGTAATTGGTGTTACATTAATTTAATGGAACTTAATCTCAAAAAATGCAAGCACATGACTTTTTCGAGAAGGCGTGACGCTGTTGGTCACTATTATATCAGTGGTCATAAACTAAAGTCAGTAAGCGTTATTATGGATCTTGGTGTTTTGTTGGACGGAAAATTAAACTTTGTACAACATATTACGATGGCTGTTAATAAAGCTCGAGGTATCTGGGCTTTCATCAAACGATGGGCAAAAGAATTTAAGGACCCCTTTATTACTAATAGATTATTCACGTCACTTGTAAGACCGATTTTAGAGTATGGCTCAATTGTATGGGACCCCTACTATAACGTTCACATTAATCTTATCCAATCTGTTCAGAAACAGTTTTTAATTTTTTGTTTAAGAGATGTTTATCGAGGATACTCTGCACTTCCATCATATTCATCACGACTTGCTTTGATTCGACTGCCAACATTAAAAAGCCGAAGAATTATTCTTAAAGTTTCATTTCTTGTAAATCTTTTAAATGGTAATGTTTTATCAAATTTTCTATTAAGTAAAATATCATGGAATGTTCCTCAACGCACATTACGATTCAATCACCTACTATATGTTAAAACTTTTTGAACAAACTATGAGATGGCAGATTCGTTTAGGAAATTATGTTGTTGTTTTAATGAAATGTTTAACTTTATAGATTTTTCTTTAAATATTGATGTTATTAAACGCAATATTATATTAAGTTTGAACGTGTAATTGCAGTTATATTAAGAAAATTGTTAATTAATATTTAGTCTGTAAGGATTGTATCCATAGACTTAATTAAATAAATAAATAAATATAAACATAAAAACTAAAATTATATGTTGGAAAATCTGTAGAAGTAATGGAATTCCATAGATCCCGAAATAAATATGTTCAGAACTTGGGTGAACTATTAATATTAAGTGAGACATAAAGGTAGATTTGTAGGAATAAGGCTAAAGAAGTGGTAATGTAATGTTATTGGTTATTATTTTCATTCATTATTTTTTTCATCCATTAGAAGATTATTATAAGATAGTGTATTTTCACTTGTTCATTACTGTACCACTAAATAGTTTTCCTTATAAGAATTTTTATACTTGTTAGTTTATATTGTTAGTTAGTTTTTTATTGTTTAGATAAATTTATTTAATTAAAGTCTTTTAATTTTTATGCTTATTTAGAAATTCTAACGTCTAGAGAAAAGTTTTTTGTGTCACAAATATTTTAATTTAACAAGAAGTTTGAAAATAAGCATGACATTTTAATAAGATAGTCTACATCCGACTGTTAGAATGGTCAGAAATTGTTTAAATGTGGTAAAGTATCTTTGTCCCGAAACATATTGCATATAAAATAAATCAAGGTAGGATTTACAAATGGAATTTAAACCTGTGAAATCAGTACTTATATTAAAACAAGTTTATACAAGCCTTTAGTATATGAAAATTACTTTTTCCCGGTCTTAAAATTAATTCTAAACAAAAGACTCAAGCAACAAACTTGCAAAAGCTAAGTATTTTTGCACTCAAATTAAAACTATTTATATAACTACAAATCTGTTTTTTTTTATTTCTTTACACTTTACTACAAATCTCCGGTAATTATTCTAATAATATACTCATATAAGATTAAGCCGATTTTGTTAATTTTTAACACTAAAGTAAACTAAATATTTGGCGAATCTTAATGAAATGTTTCCACTATGTTTAAGAAGTAAAAAACGCCAGCAAATTAGAGCAGACACAATACAATATATTAGGTAATATTTTACGTTTTAAAAATATTATAAAATATAAAATTATATTTAAGGCATATTTAAACCTACACTTTTTCTTAAAATATATTTTTAGACGTGTTAAAATAAAATATTTTTCATAGTGTTATTCGTTTTTGCATAATTAATTTCTTAGTTAGGCCTTATAACACAAATTATTTTTTTATATTTTCGGAAGTACACTGGCAAGTTTATATAAATATTTATTTTTAGTCATTTTAAATCAAACAAATATACTATGTTTGCGTTCAATAACAGTAAATATTGTCATTAATATGTTGACTTATGTAAAACAATACTACTTATGTTAGTCGTGAAACTAAAAGAAAACATCTTAAACGATTTACGAGTATTTGTCTGTTGTTTAAGAAAGGCAAAGATCATTATTATTTATTTTGTTAAACTGGCGATGGCAGCAGCAAAGTTAAGTGAGAAAAAAGCAAACATAATTATACAGTATAACAGAGATTTAGATGAACAGTGTGTGTAAATTAAAACTTGCAGAATGCTTAATATAAATAAAGCATTTCAAAATAGAGCAAATACAATTTAAAAGAAAATAAAGTGAAAGCAAAATTGTTCATGCATACTGATAATTATAATTATTAAGAAACATAATTAGTGCAAAACTATTACTCAGAGCAAAAATATGGTTTCTAACAAAATTATCTAATAATATTCTTTAAACATAATAAATAAAGATTTTCCAAAAAATATTGATATATACGTTACGAAAGGGTTAGTTTCTTGCATTTATGCAATTTGTATAAATGTCTATTAGTTCCACTGTATGTAAAACAAATATTCATAAAATAAAAAATGACAAAATGCAAGAAAAAACAACGCAATGTAAATATACAAACAAACAATTGTTAAACTGTTTAAACCAAAGTTCAAAATCAATGTTTTTTACACAGTTTCACAAACTTTCAAACAAACATAACTACAAATGTGTATTTAAACACTGATGATGCTGCTGATGGTATCACAAAAACCAGCAGATAAAATATAATACAACACATGTATAACAAATTGCTGCTTATATTTAAATAAGAAATTTTTCTGGCTAGTTAACCTCTCTAAAGAGGCATAAAACAATAATGCATTTTTATGGTTTGAAAAACAATTACACATTTGCATACTTATTACGCTTAGAAAGAAAAAAAAACAAGACAAAATATAAAGACAGTTAGACAGACAGCTCAAAAAAAAAAACATACAAGAAAACTTTTACTTGAACTAAGTGGATGGTTAAGTGTTTGTTTTTTTTTTCTAAATTTTACAACTGAAGACTTTGCTAATAAAGCAGCCAATAAAAACATACACGCCACAGGTCAAGGTATTTGCATAATAATATGCCATATTTTTTCGTTTTGAATCAAAATGATTTACTTAATTTGCAAATATATTAATGTTTTTTTTTAGGTACTTAACAGTTACTTATGTCTTTTAAATTATTTATAAATTTAGCTAGCAAATTTCTTGCTTGTTTGTTAATTAGTGACATATAGTTTTAAGTTTTAAAATAAATTACCGTTTATCAATTATTTGTATAATACAAGATAACAAAAAACATAATGATTTTCAAAAGTTCCAAAGCGCCTTTAACTAAAATCTTTGTTGTTTTGGAAGTTTATTCTGGCTAAACGTGTCTGACTGGTCAACAATTTTAAAAACTGCTGGAAATTAATTAAAGAAAAGAGATGTACGACAAAATATTTTGTTAGATAACTTTCAAGATGTGCTTAATTATGTTGTTGGTTGGTAAACAAATTAATTATTTGGAAGGTATCAATAAAAACAAAATACTTGAGGGATATACATATTTTTAAAAAATTAAACAAAGCATGAACATCATTTGGTTCGGACTGTATGCTTTTTTATTAATAAATACTCACTACTTAGATTTTTTGACAGCGGTTTTAGATTTCTACTAAGAAAATTTCATTTCTAGACATTCTTTTTGATTTAAGGTACAAGTAACTAAATTCTATAAATATTTCCGACTAACACAGTTGTAAACTAACTTGTAAAGCTTTACAACAATACTTCGATTTTGAAATTTCATAATAAATTGAAGTTATAGTAAAACTGCCTAATGAAATAATATTACACTGGCATTGTTTTCCATCCAAAAAAAAAAAACTTATTCGAACTCATTTGACATATTAAAATAATTTAATAATATTCGCATCAGCAGTAATTTAACATTATTTAATTTCCAGTTTGGAGAGTAGTCTACAAAGTAAAATTATAAACACACACCTTAATATTATCTCTTCATTTTTAATGTGCACTTGCAAACACACTACATTTGTAATTCTTGCATTCACAATTTAAACAAACACACACTACTTAGAAACAAGATCAACAGCAAATTATAAAAACAAATCATATTTAAGCAATGAAATAAGTAAAAACGATCCCTCCCTTGTGGCTATATTAAAGATAGAGTCTATACAGAGACAATCGACTTAAAACTTTAAAAGTGTGACATAACGAAATAGCCCCGGCATTTTACCAAAATGAGGCTGCAAATTTTGCATAATCGTGGTGGATTTCTGTCCGATATTATTTCTCATTTAAAGTGGTCAAGTCTTACTATTTTCAATACAATAAAAATTTTAATGAATTTCATAAAAATTAATTTTTATTTCAGTTTAAAAAACAAAGTTCTATTTCTATTTTCGTACGTTATCAAAAGACTTCGGAAGGGCAAATGTATGAACATCGTTAAGTCGATGTAAAGATATGTTAAATGGTTCCAAAAACGATCCGATCAAGAAAAGAAAAGTATGAGCACTCAGAAAATATATTAATAAATATCAGTTAAATATCTCTAGAGAAAAGGAAGTAACACAAAACTTGTAGTGATACTAGTTCACAAGTTAAAGGGAACTATCACTTTAATGTCCAAGAAACACATCAATGAAAGAAGCACATACATATACATAAAAGTGCTTATAAAATTATATATATGTATATAGAAGTACGCACACTTCTTTTTAATTTTAATGATTTCCCAACAGTTACACAGATTATATAACATCACAAATCTAAAATCTAACTACCATCATTAATTTAACTGCATAATGATATAAACGACCACCTTGTTTATTGTGTTTTTTTTTTTGCTTATTATTTCTCAAAATTATCCACACGCGTCAAATAAACTATACAAAAATAATTTATGTTGCCATAGCCATTGAAATGCACCCATCATACTCCCTACTCATATAACACACATGTCAATTTCATATTTGAAGGAATATAAATCATATTTTCACACACTAGCAAAAATACACATAATATGCATATGATTTACAAAAGAAAAACCTAAGAAAACTTAAAACCTTTCACTTTTCCATTTAAACATAAAACATCGTTATAAAATTTGCTGTATATAAAATTTTGATCAAATGAGTTTTTGGCTCGTGTTGGAATAGTTAAAATAACTAGAGGAGTTTTATGTTTCTGTTTTTTTTTTTTTTTTTTTTTTTGTGTGTTTGTTCAGTTTTTGTTAGTAGTTATGTTGTGTTTGTGTGGTTGAATGTGTTTAACAGAAAGTCAGTCAGTCATATTCTGATATGCGCAGAGTGGATGGACTATAGTAAGGTACTTGCCACAAGTTACATATATACTGTATAATAAATTTCCATGAATTAGTGTATAATATGAGTTTATGCTTATAATGTCGCTAGTATGTCTACTACTATAAATACAGATTCACATACACATTGGTGTATATAAATTTATATAAAGGCAATCTGAAAAGTATTTTAAAAATTTAATAGATATGATTGATTTGGATAAACAGATATGTTAACAGTAGTCACTTTGTCGTTCTTATTATCTTAGTTGAAATAGCTGTGTCCTCAATGGGAAGGAGTCTATCTCAAAATATAGATTCTTTGTGTGAAACAAACATCGGCTTTATTAGAAAATAGCTTTGGTGAGAGGTCTACACCTATCAACAGGCCGCTTAGAACTTTTTTAGTTTTATGAAATTAAAAGTCGCTCATCATCGGTAGCAATGCTAAAAAAGTCGTAATTTTCGAGTTACCGGAAACAATACTGGAAAGAGAAATCTTAATTGTACCCTCTAATAATGGATGATTCAAGTAGAGATACTTTTTTCAATAGCCTTTTTTTTTTTGACAGATCACGTGTGAGTCGTGTCATGCTGTCATGTTATTGTTGTTTTGGTATTGTTTGGCATTTCATAATGGAAAGACTTACGCCTGAACAACGTTTATAAATCGTTAAACTTTATTAAGAAAATTCACGTTCTTTGAAGAATGTGTTTCGTGCACTTCGCTCAACTTATGATCAACATAATCGGCCCATTTCTGGCTCAATGGGTATGTAAACAAACAAAATTGCCGCATTTGGGACGAAGAGCAACCTGAAGACATTCAAGAGCTGCCACTTCATCCAGAAAAAACAACGGTTTGGTGTGGTTTGTGGGCCGGTGGAATCATCGGTTAATATTAATTTAAAAATTATGCTGGTGCGAACGTAGCCACCTTTATCGTGTCATGATAACCGATTATTTGATGTCTAAAATTGAAGCTCGTGATTTCGGCGATATTTGGTTTCAGCAAGACACATCGCTTCAATCAATGGATTTATTGAGAGAACACTTCGATGAACACATAATTTCATGTTTTGGGCCAGTCGGTCACTAAGATCGTGTGATATCACACCGTTAGACTTTTTCCTGTGGGGATATGTAAAGTCTAAAGTTTATGCGGACAAACCCGCTTCGATTCAGGCCTTGGAGGAAAACATTACGTGTGTCATTCGCCAGTTACCTGTCGAAATGCTCGAACGAGTCATCGAAAATTGGACTCAACGGATAGACCATCTGCGATGCAGCAACATTTAATAGACATAATCTTCAAAAAATAAATGCCAAAGAATGTTCTTTCAAATGATAATAAATATTCCCCATAAAATTTTAATTTTCTGTGTTTTTTTTTTTTTTCTTTAAAAAAGTAGAGAACCTCGAAATGGATCACGTAGCGTAGTCGCTACCAACATTTCAAGAATAAAATTATTAAAAAAAAAAATAGATGTCAAAGATTGTTCTTTCCGGCAATAATAAAGATTCCGACATACAGTTCTACTTCAAGTATTTAGCTTTAAAAAAAGCTCTAAATAAATCCACCATTATTATTTGGAAGCTATAAACAAACTGTAGAAAATTTACACCGAGTATATGAAATATCTTACTTTTCAGCCTGTACTCGTTTGTAGACTTGCAATTTTAAGAGACATACTATAGTCAAAGACTTGAGTTAAGTTGACCACATTTTAATTTTAGTTTTTGTTGTATTTTATTGCCACATGTTAATAAAAGAGCACATACAAATGCCGGAAATGTGAAGCAATCGGTTTAAGTTGTATTTTTTTTTTTTTGTTTCATGCTCACTCAAATTCAGCAAAGTAACATCAACAATAACACAATATACAACAGCTGTAACAATTGTTGCAAGTACAGACTAAGACTTTAGTTTAGTAGCCTACAAAATCAAAAACACAAAAAATCTGCTCCATATATTCCACAATACTTAACAAATAAAATGTCTTTTGTAGTTTTTCTTTAAGATTTTTACAGACTGTGCAAAACAAAACGAAAAATTGCCAAATATTTTGTGTAAAGTTGTGCTTAAACATAATATGCGTGTTTAGAAACAAAAACATTTAACAATATCAAAAAATAAATAAAAAAAATTCTGCTTGCACCTTGTGCTCTAGTTTTATAAAACACTTTTAGACTTTTTTTCTTCTCCAAAGACACCTAATACACCAAGTGTGGTTAATGTTTAGTGCATTGTGGTCACTTGTTGTCCAAGATGCAAACAAAAAAAAAAAACAATTTCTATTAAATTTTTATTACTTCATAAAAAATGCTAATGTTTTTATTTCAGCAACCAACAACAAGCTAAAACTATGCTACTGTTATACAGAAATATTTTTAGAAATACATACATACATATGTTTATACATACAAGTTTTCATTAATATGTGCAGCTCCTTGTTGCACCAAAACTCAAAAATATTTACAACAACGAAAAAATGTTTTCTTAAACTTTAAACACACAAAAATTTATGTCTTACATGTATGACTGAAATTGGTAACAACGCTTGTTACTGAAGGTGTCAATAAACTCATACATACACACACCATTCAACCATTCATTCATCTGTCCATCTATCCAACTAACCAGCCAGTCAGCCAGCCAACCAACCAAACATTCATTCGTCCATACCGTTCTCCATACACCAATAGAGCCTGTGTTTATGCCACAAAACATTGATTTAGTTTGTGTTAAGCACGCGAGTTTTGTTTCATATATTTTTGTGTACCTACGAGTACATATTTATTTTATTTTATTTAATGTTTAATTAACTGGTATACAACGTCTGTATAGAGGGACAGACCGAAAATTGTGTTTATTTTATGCTGGTATGTAGTTTTAATAGAATCAAACGAATTGTGTCTGTTAACGCAGCAAGTGGAGTATGTAACCACCTTACATAGTGTGCTAAATTTTTGCAGGTTTCTGCACAGATTAATTTATAAACAAATAACAAAAGACTTTGTTTTGATAGCTCTAATCAGTGAAGGGCTGTTTAAGTCTTACTCTTATATCAGAGTAGAATGACCGTTTAAAGTATAATAAAAAAACAATGTGTATGAAAATTATAGAGCATAATTTAATATTTAGGATACTAAACTTGTAGTTATTTACAAGTTATATTTTAAGGTGTCAAATTTGATGACTGGTGACACTGACCAGCTTTTAGGTGTCCTGAGTCCCATTGAATTGCGAATATAACTTAACAAGTTTGCAAATGGATTTGTGTATTTACACTGAAAGACTATTCTGTACAGATAAGTTTCTGGTTTGCTCTTTTTTATGGATTCTTTGACATTCGTATTGCCTCGAAGAAACTTTCTTCCTACAAGCTTTGTGTGTCGAACATTACTGTCTGCGAGAATAAGTAAATGCAAACTTAGCTTAGGAAATGAAATTAATTTTTGTTAAAAACACAAACACCAAGCTACACTGCTGTTCATTTCAATATTTTTTTATAAACTATTAAATGGATCTGGATGTCGAAATCTTTATTATTGTCGGAAAGAATAATATTTGACAATTACTTTTTATAAATTTAATTCAAATGTTGGCTGTAGGTTAAATATACGATTATTGTTTCTTATTATTTATACTTAAGTATAACTTTTATAATTAGTCCTGTCCTGAATAACGACTTTTAACTTCCCTCAACCTTCATTGACAGATGCGAAATTAGCTGCTCACCAAAAATATTTTCCAATAAAGCGTTTGTTTATTTCACACATTATTATCTAGTCTATCGTTGCAACCAAATTCACAATTTTATAGATTATATAACATCACATATTTCAAAATTAACTAAAGTACCATCATTAATTTGACTGCATTATGATATAAAGGGCCAACTTATTTATTTGTTTTTTATTTTGTTTTCTCAAAATTTTCTACATGCGTGAAATAAATCATATTAAATAATTTATATTACCAAGTTAAATGGTAATGTTACATTATACTCAACATATTACTGTGTATAAAATGGGGATAGTTTTGAAACATCATTTGCAAAGCAAATTAAACAAAGTTCTGTATTTCGCAATCAACTAATCTTGTTAAGAGCATGTGATCAGAATTCAAGAGTCAGTACAATGTATTAGAATTCCCGAAGAGTGTAATAGTTTTTAGTAAAAGATTCTAAAAAAGAGGCGGAATATCGTTGGGGTTTAAGTGTAAAGGTGGCAAATATTCTTAAAAAGCGTAAACACTTATTTCAGCACAAATTTGTTTGATGTTGTTTAGTCTTACAAGAGTTTTGCAAGATCAAACAGCATCAAATAATATAAAACATATTTGTTGTGTCTTGTTCTAAATAAACGAAGTTTTTTTTTTAATAACTAAACGAGTTCAAATATATTTTATTTACGTGGTCACGTCTTTATCGGCAAATATTTGCCAAGTGTGACCGTACCTGAAGATTCTGAAGAAACTGGCACATTTTACGTTGGTAGTTTGGAGGGGCTGAAGGCTTTGAAATGTCATAGGATCAAATCCAAGATTGCTGACGACATACTGCATTAGATAATGGGCCACTTATGTGGATTGTGGATAATTTTAGAAGACAATTGCATTTCATATTAAAGGAAAGATCGGTGATCAGTTACTACTACAAGGTACTGGGATATCAGATCTTGGACAGAACTCAACAATCCTAAGAGAGGCCCAAGTTAGATTTTTACCAATCCTAACTTCTGTTAGGTATAAAGAGCCGATGTTCACGAGGATCACAACGATTCATAAAAAAACAAACCAACGAGGACTAGGGCTGTCAGAACTGTGGACTTTTGTAAACGTGAAAGGGTAAATAAAAACTCAATACCACAGTTACCTTCATAATCCATTTTCAGTAGAAAAATTTGATTACTTTTGGGTATTAGTTAATTTTCACACAGGTGAATGGCATATTTACTCGTATGTTATTCACGCCATTTGTGCATAGCAGTAAAACTGGTAAAAATTGAGTATTACGCGAGAGAACAATGCATTTTTATTGTTGAACTATATTTCACAAATTATTTATTAAAGTTTGTCGGGCGATTTTAACGCACGTAAGACTCAATGTTGTATGTATGTTAACACATAAACGCACTACAGACAGATCATGTTGCTTCATTTGTATTTATGGGCAGTGTAAATATTAAGGAATCAGACGCTCTTGATGTTCTAGGCATGAGAATCCAGTGTGATGTCCGCTAGACCAAACACATTTTTCAAGTGTCCAAAGAAGCGTTCAAGTGCCTTGGTTTTTTAAAACGGTGCAGATAATACTTCACTCTATCTGATCTCCTTATTATTTACACCACCTATATTCGACCGGAAATGGAATACAACTCTAATGTATGGGCCGGTTCTTCGAAGGAGTTACTCGACCGCGTACAGGAGAGGGCGAAGATGCTTATCGGTGACAGTAGGGTAACCACTTCTATTTATTCACGGGAGCATCGCCGCAATGTGAATTGTGTTTCACTGTTCTATCGATAGTATAATGGAATGTGTTCTGCTAAAATTAGGAAACTTGTTCCCGAAACACGTATTTTTTGCGTATACACGTTCTTCAGTCAGGGCTCATCCACTCATGGTCGACTAGATAGTGGATCGCATAACACATTACAGGAAAAATTCGTTCTTTAGCCGTACTGTCCGTATGTTGAATAAATAATAGCAGAATTATTCCCTGCCACTTTCAATATAGGAAAATTCAAATCAAACACTACTCCCTCTATCCTCCCTCCGATAACCTATTTCCCTAGTTCTAACACAATGCATGAGAAGGTGTCGTCCTCTGAGTCTAAGAAAAAAAAAACAGAGTTCTGTTTGCCTGAATTATATAATATTTATGTGTAATACATGTGGTTTACACAAGACCTTTCCTAATGCCACACAGGTCGTGGAAAAATTTAGTCACAGCATGAGACATTACCGGATCGAGTACTCTCTCGTTTTAATATTCAGAATCATGTGATTTTATGCCATTGAATTTATTTTTATGGTGTAATTTGAAGACAAGACTACAATCACCCTTCATTTAGGGCTGCATCAACAAAATTATGCTACAATACATGAAATATGTATTTCGACAAAAAAGTGTACAAAAAAGTCATTAGACCATTTGCCGATATGTCTTCTATCGGACATTTAAATCTTTTATTATTCATTATTACAACGACTCATATTATAAGGGGAGAAGCAAATTGTTTTCTATCGTCCTTAAATTATACCTTATTTTATGATAAACCTCTATGAAATATTTCTTGTAAATAATCAAGTATAACAAAAGTTTAAAATATAAATTTAAGATAAATAAAAATCGTTATTTAAATGTCAGTAAACATAATATTTAGACATTTTATATTCAATATTTTAGTACATTTTTCATTACATTTTGTACTTATAGTAAGGTCAACGATCCTATGTCGTTACCAAATATATATTTCAAATAAATGTTTACATACATTAGTACTCCGGCATCTATTTATTTTTTTTCGTTGGTATTTTAATAATACCAACAGGGGGTATTAAATCTGTTTATTTTCCTTTACAGATAATTTAATGAAAATAATTGCAGTTTTCAACAAATGTTTTTTTTTAGGAAGCTAGTGTGTGTCTTATGTAGTATGTAAATACATTTGTTTGCTCACGCATATTTTTTTGTAAGTATGTTGCAATGCAAAGCAAAAAGTTGCAACAACTAACTAAAGGCTGAGTCAGTGTACATGTATGTATAATGCTGTTGTATTCAGTTATTCATAGATCATTTAAAACAGATATGAATGCTGCATTTTGGCGTGGCTTTTTGAAGCACTTTCACCTTTAGTGTTAGTTTAATAGTTATTTTTGCATTGTTGTTGTTGGTTTTGTTTAGTTGGTAGCTTAAAATGTTGACAATCAGACAAAAAAGTGACAATATTATCTTATACAATGTTAAAATAAATTAAGATAAATTATGGATCTTTAATTTGTTTAACGTGTTGGGAAAATTAAATTAAAATAAAATAAAGATTAAACTAAAGTTTATATTTAAAATTGTAGTGTTGTGGTGATGGATTAGGAAGGGGAAATACAGTTTGTTGGAAAACAAAAATGCAATTTAAATAAATAAATGTCAAGATTTGAAACAGGTGAAGTTGGTTAATTGATTTTTCCGTTTTTTTTTTTTTTGTTTCATTTTATTTATAGGAAACTAATTGTGTGTTAGCGGCCATTTGACTAAGTGATAAAAGAAAGGTGACAGTCATTATGTGATTATGTGTTATGGGGTAAGTGATAATTTAAAAGTTTAAATATATTAATTAAAGTAAAGTTTTGGGAAATATGGATTATTGGCTCCTGCTTAATGAATTCTAAGCTACTAGTTGGTAGTACACAATTAATAATAGAATGGGTTTAGAAAAAGAATGTCAATAATCTGAATGATTGAGTGAACATTAAAGACTTTCCTTCAGCTTTTTTTTTTTTAATGGTTTGACTCACATTTTTTTAAAGGCTAAGGTGTATTAAACTTGTCTAACAAAGTCTTAAATTTCAATCAAATTTGAGAACAGCAAACACCCAGTAAATCCAGACTGCGTAATAAAACCTTTTCCTTATTTTATCAACTTTAAATATATTTTTATTATAATTGGTTTTACTCTACAGGTTATTAACGCATTAAAGTCATTTTTATTTATAGCAAAAGTTTTTTATAAGACATTTTTATGATGCAGATTAATTCATTAGCTGCTTGTTTTAGTTCATTGAAAACGAAAGACTAAAGACACATGTGTGAAATTGCTGTAACTACTTGTTACACTTTACTTCAATTTATGGATATTTTCAAATATTTAACATTTATTTCACACATACTCTTAAGTATTCCATCACCCACACTTATGTACAGTTTTATTTTACATGTTAACGTTTTCAACATGCTGCTCTTTTATGAATCACAAAATTCTTTTAAATTACCCAGATTAACATCTCCGCAGGTTTAAATATTTAAAGAAAACTACATAAACAGTTTAAATAGTTTTATAATTCACATGTTGCTTGTTTTTGATGTTTTTTTTTTCATTTTGTGTGTTTAAAGTTTATTAAATTTAATGAATATTGTTTAAATAACATTAACAAACATTAGCCGAGAAGTAAACGTTACGTTAATTTAATGATGCTACACAAAATTTAAACCATTTTAAAAGCAGTAAAACAAAACAACAGCACACGAAACAACCTACGCATATTATGAGACTTTACTATCAAACGCTCTAAACAGTCAGGTGCATTTGGTTGAAAATTGAAACACTGAAACTCTGTTATAAAAGGAAGTTTGTTTTGTTTTCATAGCTGCGGCTGCTGCTGCTGCTACCAACCACCACAAAAAGTAATTTGTCAGTTTTACTTTAAGACCATTAAATAAATAAAAAAATAAACTTTGTTAGTCTCACATTAGGGCAGTCATGTGAATGTCTGTAGCCGTAGCTGCATATGAATTTGAAATTGTTTGAACGTTTGAATGAATAGCATGTGCCAAGTTAATTTGCATATTATGAGACACATTTGTTTCTTAGATTTTTTCCTATTGTTGTTGTTACATCAACATCTACTTGCAAGAGGAGAGTGGGTGGCATTTTTGTATATCAACTGAATTACGTTTGTTAAATTGAACGTTTTTTTTTTTTTGTTTGATGTTAGTGTCTAAGATAAAGGAATTGAAAGTCTAATTGGAAATTTTTGGAAGTTTGAAGTGGACCAAATTAGAATATCATATGAATGGAAATTTAAACTTCACTTAAGGCAAGACTTAAACTACAAGAAACTAATATTCTAAATAAGTAAATATGTATATTATAATTTATTATTCTATCTTCATATATATACCTTAATCCATGTTTTTTCTTCATAAAAGTTTACGTTTCAGTATTTTGTAGTTTTTTAGCTGAAACCGATTGATTATCATACAAACAATTTAAAATAGGCCCATTAGGACTTTAACTCTAGAAATAAGGTTAAGAAAGGAATGATGAAGTTTGCATCTATGAGTAGTGTGATTCTATTATTTGGTAAGACGTAAAACATGAAATCGCTGATTAAAGTAGTTCTATAAAGTAAACCCCTTGAGGTTTAAAACATTATGTTATTACCTACAATGTTTAAAATCTCAAATTTCTTGTATTGACCCAAAAAAATTTGTATTGACCAAAACTTAGTCGGTAGTTTCGAGTGGGTAATCAGACATAGATCTAATTGAATAACTTTAAAGGTATAAGGCATATGTTGACTGCATGTAACCAGCAGTGTTTTTTAATATTTTATACTGATGTCAATAATTTTTTGTTGAGATAAAACTGTTAGTTACGAAGTGTCAGACTGTAATCAACGACATTCGTCCGTTTTTCTAGTCATATTCTCTTCTAGTTGGAATTAAACTATATTTTTGAAAAAGCTACGGCATATTATGAATTGCGTGAAATTTATGAATTTGTTTTTGTTTAAATTGTTATTTTAATATTGAATCATAAAGTTTAAAAGAGAAGAACATCGGGGAATTTTACTTTACAACTTCGCTGGCATTTACGCACTCTTTTGACAAATTTGTTGATGACCTTTTGATACTAATATGGCTGAATTTCAATGATGGCACATACTACTTCTATTTCAATTCAAGAGAAGTTTTAGGTTTAATGCCAAGGACCTTTGCCTTTAAATAACACCTTAATGTATAAAGGTGTCAAATGATGTCGTTCACCTTAACGGCTTAACCAGCAAGATTTTCGAAAAAGTATGGTCCAATGATTCAATGTATACGTTTGTTTTTGTCCAACTTTAAATACGGCAATTTGGCCGATTAACAAAGTTATCCAGGTGATAATGTTCTTCATCGCTTCATTTGGCTCGAAATGTGGACGCCAAGATTTCATTATTTTTAAAATATTGTTTAACAATGAAATCACGTTTTCCTTTACGCTTTTATTAACTCCCCATCTTGAAATCAATTTGCGAACAAGTTCTTCAATTTCCCTATATTCAGCTGTTACTTGAATGGGGTCTACACAGAGTCAAATAAATCAATCCCGGCTTTAAAACTCAAAATACTTCATTAACTAAATAGATCCGCCATTTTGTAAAAATGTCATAGATAATGTTGATATAAAAATCGCCTATATCAGACATCTGTCTGATATAATTTTTAATTTATTATTAATCAAATCTTATTCTTTGCAATATCATAGAAATTTTCTTATACATTCCTTGTTATAACTTGTTTTGAACAAAGTTCTAATTGAAAACCCCTTTATTTTACATTTGACAATTTGCTAGCAATACTATGTAAAATATTTAGTTTTTTTAAGAATCCTTTTGAAATATTGATATGCAGCCAAAGTTGACTTTTGGAATTCAAGATGATCTGCTTTTTTTTTTGCTAAACTTAAACTTAAACAAGATTGTTACTATGTATTTTCTCAAAAGTTCCATATACATTATTTTTAAATCGATCGGTAGTTAAGAAGACTTGCACACTATTTGTCCATTGAATAATAAATAAAATCTGGGTTGAATTAGTTTAATATGCTGAAAAGTAATTCCGACTATTTGAAATAAAAACCATTAAATAATAGTCTTATTACAGCATAAATCTAACTCTCCTAAAATGCTTGCAAGCAAAGTCTTTTGCGGATTCCAAAGACTTTAATAAACTACACTAATTATAACAAAACCATAAAAATCTCCCGCATGGAAAAAACATTGCAAAAAAAAAACAATATTTCTTGCCTTTGAAAACCATAAAGTTTGATTAAATTATTTAATTCACTAATTATTAACCAATAAACCAAAGAGCAACAGAAACAGAAAACCCCAACTTACAAAACTCATTACAAATATTTTCAAACATCAATCAAACTCAAATTCATCGAATCATATTAAAAATTGATTTCAATCTTCACAAAAAGCCCAAAGCGCAAACCAAACCAACTGTCGTTTCAAAGAAAATATTTGACAAGTTTCACAGCCATTTTGCACATACATGGTAGTAATCATAAGAAATATGGTATTTTAAATAAAAGTTAAAATATTATTATATTAAAAAACACAGCAGGCTATTGGTATGGTTGACTTTAACATAAGCCGAAAATTTCAAATTCTACATAAATTTACAAAAATATATAAAAATTACAGGAAAAAATACATCAAAGTCAGACAGCATGGTCTACAAAATGCTGGGTTTTAATAAATGATACGTAAACGACAATTTTATAGAAGTTTACAGAGATGCATTGATTATATGTACTCGTACATAGTTGTGTGTTTAAATAAATACGAAATATAATTTTTATATGTCTATCTAATTCGTTAGTAATTCAATAGAGCTGTCTAAATGACAGCTTAAATGTCATTTTGATTTTGTTGGGATATTTCATCTTAAGCTTCAGTTGGTTGGTTGGTTAGTTGGTTGTCTTTATAGGTTGTTTAACTACTGTCAGTTGGTTGGTTTTTTTTTCGTTGTTTTTCTCTTTTTGTTTCTGCAAACAATAAACGTTTTGTAGTGCTACTTTGGAATTTGTTTATAAAGCCTTTAAAACGAGTGGTAAGTTTAACACTGTTTTTGAAAAAATTTCAAATATTTATTTTTAGTGTTTATTGTCATTTAAATATTTAGTCTTTTTTCCTATAAAACCGAAATTGTTAATTGTTATTAGCTGACTTACTTTGTGGTGTTTGTTAACTTTAAGGTATTTGTTTTAAATACTAACCTGCAAAGAAAAGAAAGATACAAATTGTTTTAGTTATGTAGAAAACTTAAAATACGGGGTAAATTCATGCAAAGAGTACTACTGTTAGATACAGTTTTTAATCTTGCACATTTTTAGTTGACCTTTTACATTGTTTAGGTTTTTTCTTAAACAAAATGTTTTCTGTTGTGGGATTTAATAGCTGTTTTGTTGCATTGACATTATAAGTTATCGCTTATTAAAACAACAATCAGATAAATATGTATGCATTTGTTTTATAGATTTATAAAAAAGTTAACATTTTAAAATAATTTGAAATGTTGACCTTCAAAATGTCAATAAGCTAGCTCATTCTGTAAGTGTATTCCGAATTTAATTACTTCAAGTAAAATCGTTTTAATTACCAGTATGTAAAAGAAAAATCGAAACAATTAAAAAAAAAAGGAAATTGAATTCCAATTTTTGGTTTGAAATACAAGTTTCCTTCCCGGAAACATATTGTACGAGAATTATTGTTTAATTTCATGAAAAAGTATCATTAGAAAAACAAGAAAGTTCCCTTTGTCTGTTCTTATTCCAGGAAAATGTTCAGAACTTATTTCAGAATAACTGAAACATCAGAACTGTGTGTCAGCAGAACCAGTTCAGCTTTTTCAATGACAGCCTTGGAAGTTGTTGTAGAATAATTAGTTCAGAACAACGTTAAATCTGTCAATGACAGTAAGCGAACTTGTAATGAACTTCTGGAACCAGTTCTATTGGATCATATTGTGATTCTAAAGAACCTTTATATAATTTTTTTTAACAAATTCTTTGGCACTAGTTACATATTGCAGCTAGACTTATTAGTTCAAACACTAGGAATTGGTAAAATATGTTAGAAATATTATTAATACACATTGCTTTCTGCAGCAATATTTGGGAAACGAATCTTTTCTTTACTTAAATCGTTGAAGCATTCGTGGATCTTTCTTTATTTGAAATTTTAAAACTACTATGGATCCGTCTTTACTTAAACTTTTAAAGGGATAGTTGATCATTCATTATTTCAATTTTAAAAACAATAGAGGATTTTTCTCTACTTCAATTTTGAAAACAATCCCCCTGGTCCAAGTTGTCGAACGATAACGTTCGCTTAAATAAGACTTAAGACACACACTTGATTGAGTAAAAAAATAGATACGATAAAAGTTTGTGTCTTAAGTCTTATCTAAGCGAACGTTTTCGTTCGACATCGTGGGCCAGGGGGTAAATCTTTCTCTATTTAAATTTTCAAAGCAATCGTTGATTTTTCTTTACTTAAATTAAAATTTTAAAGCAATCGTGGATCGTTCGTTATTGTGGATCTTTCATTACTTCAATCTTGTTAGCAATCGTGGATCTTTTATTATTTCGATTTTAAAAGTAATTTCAGATCTTTCTTTGTTTTCTTCAATTCTGAATTTTTAAAGAAATCGTTTTTCTTTCTTTACCTTAATTTTTATGCTATTGTAGATCTTTCATTACTGTAATTTTAAAAGCAATGTAAAATCTTTCTTCCAAATGAAGAGTCTTTCTCTGCTTAAATTTTCACAGCAATTGAGGATCTTTGTCTACTTAAATTTTCAACCGATTGTGTATCTTTCATTACTTCCGTTTTGAAAGTAATTGTGGATCTTTCTTTTCATAAATTTTTAAAAATATTGTGGATCTTAATTTACTTCAATTTCGAAAGAACTCGTGGATCTTACGTTACTTAAATTTTTAAAGCAATGGAAAATCTTTTTTTATTTAAATGTTGAAAGCAATCGTAGATATTTCTTTACTCCAAATAAAGAGTCTTTATATGCTTAAATTTTCATTGTCTACTTAAATTTTGAAAGCGTTTGTGGATCTTTCATTATTTCCATTTGAAAAATGAACGGGGATCTTTGTTTTCTTAATTTTTTTAAACAATTGTGGGTCTTTCCTTTCTTATATTAAATTTTGAGTCTTTGTTTCTTAAATTTGCAAAGCGATCATGGGTATGTTTTTCTTCCATTTTAAAGTCTTTGTTTTTTAATTTTTTTAAATAATCGCGGCAGTTGTTTAAATATTAATTCTTCCCAGTTAAATAACGATTTTAATGTTAATTAATATTTTAGTTTATTTTTTTTTTCTTTTAAACTTTCTGTGCTAGTGTTCGTTTATATCAAATGTTATTATATTTAAATTATGTCTTTTAATAAACCGTTCCTTCTAAAACAAACACGCTAGAAACTCAAATTACATTAAAAAATTCCTTATTTTCCAGACACGCCAGTTACTTAGTGAAATAAAAACTGCAATCTAAATAAAAGTAGCTGATTATAAATAATAACATAAGATTACAACATATATCAAACTGTATCAAAACATTCATAAACAATTAAAACATGCTGCTGTGGTTTTTCACATTTCACTACAATAATTTGACACTGACATTGTCTTGTAAAATTCAACATGACGTCGTGTTAAATTTCAGGAAATCAGAAAGTTATCTATATACTTGAAAAAGTAAAATAAAACAATATAATTTTCATATTAACACGGCACACAAAATAAACATGATTATTTAGGTTTAACATAAATTATGTAAAAGTAAAGAAACTGAAAAAGAGAAAGAAACAATTACTAGTTAGCAAACAATGCCAATTTTCATAAATTATCTGCCAATTGAGTGTGAGCACATGTACAATGCAAAAAACCAAACAATATTTTTTTACTTTCAAACTCTTGCAAATACTCATAAAGATGTTTAATGCATAAATTGTTGGAGGTGGTAGTCAATGTGTCATTTTTATGTGCATTTTAACCAAACAAAATCCATTTCGAGTCTGTAATACTCGAAGATGGTCAACAGTTTTTGTGGATGATTTTTTTTGGTGTATTTAACTAATTTTTTTATAGACATAAGAAAAACGGCTGTCATCATTATCTTAAAAAAAAAATTGGCATCAGTAATGTTTAACCATTATTATGGTAGTTTAAACATACATTTAATGTTAACTATATATAGTAGATTTCTTGATTAGCTTTGAATAGTAAATGTCTTACGGTTGTCTTACGGAAGGTGTATTTTAACGCCTTTATCAATTTTAGCAACTGCTTTTTTAATAACTAAACAAAAGTGAGAGAGTTTCATAACTTGATCACTTTAAATTCACTTTTTCTGCGTTCTTATTATACTCAGCGACATATGCACCTAATTTCATGTTTATACGAGGGCGGTTCGGAAACTTCTTAGCCTAGAACAGAAACAGCGTGGTATAAGCAGTAGCTTCATTAGTTAAGAAATAATAAGCAAAGTATTATTAGAAACAAAAAAGTACCATTATGTCGTTCCATTTATTATTGGTTCTAACTATATGCCGAATTAATTTGCTTTATTTCTGGATTTTTTGTTTATTTATTTTAAAGAATTTAAAAGTACCATCTTGAGAAAAAAATCTGTTTTTCGATGCGAATATTCAGAATTAAATGGTACTATTAATATCATCTTTGGTTCATACATCTCTCAGGAACATATGTTCCTTACTTCATATTACTAAGTTTATTGATTAAGAAAGAAATATCAAGAAAAATGTTGTTTCCTTATCACATGTTTCAAAATCTAATATTTGGAAAACGAAAAGTGTATGAATAAAACTCTACGCTTCTGCATTCATTTTCTTAAAACAAATAAATTTTAAGTAAAATACCAAACTGTTTACCCGTGTTTACTCTAACGCGTTTTAATTCCAAGCAGCAGCTTATATAGAATTTCATCATTAATTTAGAATAAAATAAATTTATTTAGTCATTTAGCCAAAATTATTGTCTATATCATAGTAAGTGCTTATAAAAAGAAAAATTTGAAAAATATAAAAATTTCTTTTTTTTTTAAAGTACCAAAGCTATGTATAACATTTGATGGATTTAGGAAGCAAATATATTTTAAATTATATTTATATGTTAAATTGATTAAAAGATAAAAAGTTACCACATTTACCAGTTTATAGATAAATAGTTGATCAGTTTTGTTACTATCATCAGTAATGTCAAAATAAATGTTTATTTAATTTTAATAAGATGTAAGCAACGACTTTTATACTTTAATTGATTTAAAAATTTCAAAGTTGTGGTACTTATTTTCTCGGCCTGAAAAGTTCATTTTTTTCTGAGCTAAATTAAAAAAAAATTGTTTACAAGCCAGTTTTAAGCACCACTACAATTGGATTGAATTGAAACACTAAATTGAATTAACGAAACTTTCATTAATTATGTTTTTCTATAAAGTTTAGTTAAACAAATTTTGGAAGTATAAAACTACCAAATAAATAAATTTCGAAAAAGTTTTCTAATCCAAATTTTAATTAAAAAGTACTTTTTTGGTACTATTTTTGAAAAACCGGACTGTAGCGGGAAAGTTTCATGTAAATATTCGGAAATTGATTTTTATTTCCGATAAGCACGTTAGAAATTAAAAAATAAATACATTTAAACAAGTTTTTCTGTTCTAAATTTAAATTAAAAAATACCAATTTGGTAATATTTAAAATAAAAACTAGACTCTACTGGGACAATGTAACAATGCAAAAATTTTTATATAAATAAACTAAACAATAATATCAATATTTGAGTACTATTTATTAGAAAAGTACTTTAAGAAAAAAGTACTAATTAAGAAACTATTATTATTTTATGTGCATACTATCAATATTTAGACCATTTTGCATTATAGTACCTTTTTAAATGGAAACTTATAAAATTGCTTATTAAATGGAAATTAAGAAATAAGTAGTAAAAAGATATGTTTTCGTAATTTTTTTTTAGGAAAGTATTTTTTGCGTAGTTTTTTAAACAAGGTGTTTTTATGTACTTTTACTGGAAAGTACTTTTTCGTACTTTTTATAAAGTACTAAATTATGTTATAAATTCTTGTGGATAGTTCCTAAATTTGTTTATTGTTGTTTTGACAATAAATTATAATTCTCGACTTCTGACACTATGAAAAATTAAAAAAAAAAATCAGTTTTGCTATATTTTTTTCTATTTGTATTACAAATTTTAGAATACAATGGTTAAAGTCTAGTTTGAAACAAACTGAGAACATTAAAACATACTTCTGTTAGAACTTCTGAGTATAAGGCATCTATCTAGACCGTACCAGGAATCGCTCCCAAAATTTTTTTCCGCCCACTCTCAAAGAATTGTGAGAAAAGGACCAAAGTCCTTTTTCAAATTTCAAAAGTTATTTTTTAAAAAAGATATAATATTTTTACTTATTTAAATTTTCTGAGACATTTTTTTATAGATTCAGATTTTTTTGATTTTTGTCGAACTGTCATTAATAAATTTATATATCGCATTTTGAAACTTTAACATTGTCTCTCTTGAGTCATGTTAACGACTCTGTTAACGTAAATAGTTTGTGTCTAGGGAGTTAAATTTCAAATTTATCTTCACGCACATCAAAGTACTACAGCAAAATAAACGATTTATCGATTTAATATTTCTTATATTTCTAATATTAATCGATTCAAAAGTAATAAAGGTATAAATCAATATGACACGACACAATAAGTTACAACATTAATATGTAAGCCAAACTTGGCTACAGCACGTAATATGTGCATGTGTAAATTGGGCATAAATGTTTAGAATGGTTTTATGGAATATTTATCCAGATTTACAGCCTGCAAAGTCGCTTGTCAAATTGTTTATATTTTGTAGCACAGTGGAATTAATAAATCATCATGCAGATTTAATGTTTGTTTTTCCTTTTTTTTGTGTTTGATTGTTCATTCATTAATTTTTGCGGTAAATAGATATTTGTTATATACATATATTTAAAATTAAACCAACTACAAGTTCAGCACCTTAAAAAATAATTATAATTCATAGGATATCATACACGTCGACGTGCATATGATGTACGTTTAAGCGTCAGTGTAGGCAAAAGTATGAATATATGACATTTTTTCAACAAAAAATAAATAACAATGTAATAAAATAAATTGTTTAATAAATTATACGTAATAAATTAACAAATTTTCTCACGTTTTTTTTTTGTTTTTGTTTTCTACGATGCATTTCTTTACTTTTTCCTACGCCTATTATGGCATCATAATTTTGTTGTGGGTTGCTATTGTTGAAAGTAACATTATTTATGCTAGTAGTTTTTTTCTATTCAATATGGTGAAATTGCCATAAATAATAAATGGTTAAACAGCGCAAAATTTGTATCTTGTATTTAAAAATTTGAAGATCAGCCAAATGTCAGTACCTGCCAATTTTCGAAAAAATCACATTATGATGGCAGTGATAATGATTTATTTTAGGACATAAATAAATAAAATAAATTTGCCTCATTTAAAAAAATTTATTAGGAAAATCCGTAAATTTTACATGTTTTCGAAAATGTTTGTCAAACTAGAACAGTTTAACTGACAGCATTTCTTTAATTTAAAAAATGACTAGATTTTTGGAGGGAAATAATTCAAGCTACCAAAAGGCTAACGAATTTTACTTTATAAACAAAATTCATTAATTTTACACTTTTTTGAAAAAGTTTGTAATAATAAAAATTTTTAAACCTCAAGAAAAGTCCTTTTTAATAAATATCCCTTTTGAACAAACGACCCTTTTTAATAAAGGGCTTTTCTTTTAGTTTCGAAGGAACTGGATTTTAGGGGGAAATTATCGAAGATAACTAAAATCAAATCAAGAATTTGCCTTCAATAAGAAAATTGATATTTTGAAAAGTGTTTTTTTAAATTAAAACTAACTGAATTTTAAACTGAAATTATCCAATATAACAAGAGACAAATCAAGAATTTTACTTTAGAAAACCGAAATTTTATGAAAAACCAACCAAGAATCTTACTTAACTTTTATTTAAAACCCAAACTTTAAAATATGAAAATTGTTTTAAATCTTCACAACTACTTAAATGACAAACGAAAGAAAATAATTTTCGAGCTACAGTGCGTATGATTGTTATGTAATTTTCTTCGCTATTTATCTAAATAAATTATTATATATTTTTGTTAATTTTAAACATTAACAATTTAATATTTAATGTGAATGCTTGAATGCTTATAGTTTTCTCTACATCTTATTTAACTCTAAATAAACATAATCATCAGCTCTTGTATTAGCTCAAAAACAAACAAAAAAATTAATGTAAACTAAACATTAACATACGCATCATATTCCTCTGCTCTATCAAAGACAATAAAATGGTAACATCTTCCGCATTCAGGCAAAATACGAATACAACGTCGTCCATGGCTGTAAGAAAACACTTGATTTGCACAAATTGCAGATGGGCCTTTTAAATTTTAAACTGTTATTTAAACAAAAAACAAAATCATAACAAACAACCTACTATGTCTACAAATCTGGCAAAGATTCCCCTGAGATGGCCTAAAAGAAACAAGCAAACTTGTTTCTTTTCTTTTCTCATTGAGTGAATGTGTGTAGTAAGTTTGTGTGTAAAATTTATATTACAAAATGCGTTTGACAATTGAAAGTCATAAAACTAAAATGTTGTAAAAATTTGTAATAAAAACGTGACTTTTGATTAGATGATGGCTGTTGTTGATGCCTGTGTATTGCTGTTGCTGATGCTGATGATAATATTTGTGATGGTGATGAGCTTTTCGTTACAATTTAAAGAAATTTTAAAATAAAACTTCCTTGTTTTGTAGATATGTATGTATATTTTGGAATAAACGAGTAACTTTGCAAATTATTTGCATTTTATTTGCAATAAATTCAAATTCTTTTTTTAAAGTTTCACGAAATGTACTTAAATGTTTATGAGCAATTTAAGAGTGTGTTTATTTTAGGTTAATATATGTGGAGTTAAGTTTTGTATAAGTTATATCATTAATCAAAGTAATTATATAAGTTTTTCGTTCTGTTTGTAACAATTACTGCAGTTCATATAAAACCCTGTAACTTGATTTTTTTTTGAAATTCTTAAGGTTATAAGTATATAACAAGAGTTTTGCAAGATCAAACAGCATCAAATAAATTAAAACTAAATATTTGTTGTGTATTCGTTAAGTGATATACCCTTTAAAAATTCAACAATTGGCTTTTTACGAAGGAAGATACTAATGTAAAAATGAACCTTAAACAACTACCGGAACTAAGATCTAAAATATAAATAAACAGGAATGTATAAACTGGCCTATTGTGGCAAGCAATTTGCTGTTGTGGTCTAAAAAGTGCCATTTAGTTGCCACATTAACTGTGATACTCGTATATATTTATATAAAATAGTAATGCCTTCAGAAACGTTTACTACCTCTTTGAACCTATTTAGCTTTTAGTTATTATACGAAAGCTGCAACGGATTGGTAATGATGAAATCAGGTCGACGTAATATAAAAATATGTGAACCTCTTCTTAATTGTCTCTAAATTTAACCAGTTGAACAATATTGGGCTATTGTGAAAGGAATATTAAAGTGAGTTTGAATTGTAGTTCTCGACAATAAAAAATGTTTGCGATTTGCAACACTTAATGTGATCCATCAAAAAAAAACATGAATTTTTATAAGAGGATTTCTTCTTTGGCTTTTCTTAAATGTTAATAAATGAGTATTCATTTGTAGTTTAAAATTATTTAATCGCTCTTTTTGTTACTTAAATATTAAAACATTTATACGACCCAATTTTAAGTGACAATTAGCGCAAACGACTAAATCTACAGACATGAAAGTAAGATTGCACATCATTCTCGATCAGGGCTAAAAACACAGGGAATTGGCATCGTTATGCCTTCTAACATAACAAGTTAAATATTGTCGTTAATAAGATATTGAATGACTGGCACATTGATTCATATCGACCAGCTTAAACTGCTGAGCATAAACATGAAATTTGGAATGCATATAATGATATTAACACAAAAAGCAGTGGATATAAGAAATTCTAACGTTAAGAAAGAAATGATTTTGGTGTTTATTATTTTTTATCAAATAACTCTTTGAAATTGATAAAATGATATTTGATACTTTTTGAAGTCTTTTTATCTTCTAAAATATACAGGCCATGGAACAGAATTTATTTCGTTCGGACGTCGAATTAATTTCGTATTTTGCTTCTATAGAAAAAGCAAAACAAAAAATTTTTTCGGAATGAAATCACTTTTAATTTGCTATGTGGAATCGTAATTTTAAGCATTTCTAATTTCATTCTGTGGCATGGCTAAATATCTTTATTTATAATTCTATTCCTATAAAATATATAATATAATTAGGAAGTATTGCAACAGTGAGTAAAATAAGTCCATTTTAAGATAACATGCTGTAACAAAATTTATATATTCACACAGTTAAGTTTTTTGCTAAGTTGTGAGGTCGCATGCACGGAGTTGTAGAAAGCTGTCAACTCAAATACATTGTCATATTCTGTCATTGCAACGTAATTACATTGCACTGTGTCCTAAAGAATATTTGCTGTTGTTTCAGTTGTTAAGTTCAGTAAGTGGAAGCGTACACTGCATTACAATAAAAAGCTATTATTAGATACTTTTAATTTCATAGTATGAATGAAATCTAAGGACATTTGTATAACGAACTTATGGTCAATAATCAATAATCTAAATTTCTTATTTCATACATCTAATAAACAGTACAAATGACATTAAAGTATATATGAATATAAGCAATAAGCTTTACTTTAGTATTCATATTTCAAGAATACGGCATGACTTGACAATGTGAGCCTTTAGTGTGAGCCATAAACTTTCTTCAAAGTAGTTCCTTAGCCATTACAAAATCCAGGTATTGGTCTTCTTTTAAAAATACGTTTTGCTTTTTCTTTATTATAAAACCGCAAGTCTGGATAATGTTTGGATTTAAACTTTTTGACAATTCAACATTATCAAGACTTTAGGGTGTAACAGATGTTACAAAATTGTGGAATTTTTTTAATGGTAATTTTTGATTTTCCTTATTATAAAAATATTAAATTATGTAAAGGCTTTTAAAACAGCACTTTCTGAATTGTTGTCCAATTCTGCAAGTATAAGCTTAATGCTTAGGACAAAAACACATAAATTCAAATCATTTAAAGCTTTGAGTAAAAATCTCACACAAAAACGTTGGGATTATTTTAAGCATTTTTAAATAATGATAAAATTAACCAAGTAAGTCTGCCAAGATTTCTGTTGAGAATATCATATTTCCTTATTACACATTTTAATACTCTTTAAATTACACATAATGATGTTATTAAAAATTTTTATTTCTCTTGAATTGTCTTATATTTTTCGTATTTTCTTATGTCGTTACTTTAATTATTGTATATTTCATTTACTATTAAAACGTGATTATTTAATTTATTACCAACTTATAGCTGAATTGCTAGTTGATTAAACAAAATGAGTGTATTAAGCGTAAGTGTAAGTTTAATTTGAATTTTTATTTGTATAAGTGTTATAGCAACAAAAAAAAAAAATAAGAATGAAAAACGCCTACAAGCGGAGTTCAAGCGTAACTGCAACTCTCAGTTAGGAGTACGTAGACAACAATAAGTTGACAACCTTAACTAAAATTTTAATTTAAATAATAAACAAATTGAGTTTTGTTTTCTTGCGGTTGTGAGAAAGAATAACTAAATAAATAAAATGTCAAATTATTATTATAATAAAAACTTTTTTATGGTGTTACAGCAAACAAAGGTGTGTTGGAATGTTTTCGTATAAACGGATGTATAACATGTGGTAATTTGTAAGTTTTAATAATAATTATTATTTTTATTTTTGCAATTAAAAATATAAAATTAAAGAATAAGAACTGTACAGCTGTGTGCATATAAAACACAGTAAGAAGTTAATATTGCTAAATATCTAAATTCAAAGCATTTGATTTATATAAATAAAATTTAAATCCTGTTTTAAGCTTTACAGTAATAAAATATTATATACTAGGTATATTAGTCACTGTTATTGATACACTATTTGTATTCCTTTAAATATTACAAAATCTATTACAGATGTTAGATGTATGATTAAACAACTGATACTTTTGTGTTTCTTTCTTATAAATAAAACTAAGCCATATTTTTAAACTTTGACTTGGTTTAGTTTGTCTTGTTTTTCTGTTATTATAAACCCAAATTTTTAACAATTCTTAAACTATAAAAATAAATAAATATGTGTTACAAAATTCATGTTTTCTTTAAATTGTTTTTTGTTTTTTTGTTTCTTTTCGTTTTCGTTGGCATTTTCATGTTTATAGTTTATTTTAATGCAAAACAATGCAATGTTGCAATAATTTCTTTTGTGCACCAAAATGCAACACTTTATAGTAACTGAGCAAACAAAAAATAATATAAACTAACACAACTACTAAAGTATGTTTATTTTTTGTGCACTGAAAGAAAAATTAGGAAAAACGATAATGAAATTTTTGAATTTTACAAAACAAGAGAAAATAGTTTTCAATTTACAATTGTAATTCATACAAATTCGCAAAAAAAAAAAAAATAAAAGTTCTCACATGAGAACTGTTATTGAATTTGAAAATTACATATAAGCAATAGAAATTGTTAAGAAATACAAACGAGTACGTTATAACACTTTCAAATATTGAGATTATAATACAATTTGCCGTGTTGAAAGAATTTTGTATGATGGGCTTATTATTGTTATTAATGCATCTAATAAACAGTATAAATGCCATGAAGTCATCTTACAATAATTACAATATAACAACGAGAAAATTAACTTTGGAAAGCATATGCTATAATACGCTTGAATTGCTTTCGATTTTGCCATCGCTGCATAACTGCATGACTTGACAATGTTTAGTGTGATACTTCTTGGCAATTCTTTTTTTTTTTATTAGTATTTTTTGATTCTTTTGATTATTTGCCATGTCATCAAGACAGTAAAACATAGTATAATACATAAACATACATGAACGAATTAAAAAGCATACAGTAAATAATATATACACGTTTACATTGAGAGTGCAACAGGTTCTTAGAGCTTTAGAGGATTGGAGTATTTCCGATTAAAAAACTAAATGAGAATTTTAAATTGTCGGTCTTTAAACCGATTTTTTTTTAAATAACAGATTTTCAACAAGGTTTTTGTTCTACAAGAGCGTATGGAAATAACATGCAAGTTTAGACATTTTACTTGTTGAGATATCAGTAATAAAAGCTTAGAATTAGAATTTAAAAAGTTGAATATGAAAATTGTAGGCTTATATTTCGTAAAATTCCTGATATTTTCGGTCTTCATAATCATCATTCTGTGACCGCTAATAAGATTTTGATTTAAAAGATTTGATTTTAAAAGTCGCCTGTTTTGCCACATAATGTGCCAACAGTAACGCGTATTTGATGGAGTTGTGTACGTGAAAATATTGCAGCTGTGAGCCGCAGTGTTGACGTTGAGCCGAATTTTTCAATTCTTCTTCGCTCTTTACAACTGTGACTATCCCCACGAACACATAGCGAACTTTACATAAGCATTTTTCTTTGTAGCCTTACAAGTTGCAACTAGTGCAGATATTTAAGCCGGTCTGCTATTCACTTAGCCATTGATTAATTTAATTCAATAGAGAACAACCTGCGAGTTTTTCTGAAAGAACATTTTGACGCTGCCCATTTTAATTTGTTTCGGCAAGCACAATTGCCGCTTTTAGGCTTTTGAAAATCCAAGACCAAATGTTGCGAAGCCTTTGCATGCTGAACGACCCACTATGTGGTGGGGAGGCGTGATTAGGCCAAGATGTTAAAAACTAAATTTTGCCCTATTATTGATGATATGGATATCACTGACAGCTGCTTTCAAGAAGACACGATGAATTTATTGGAAATCAAATTTTTTTATTGGACGCTCTGATCATGAGATTTAAACTGTATTATTTTTTGAAGGGTTAAAGTCCAATCGAATTGATTACAGTCGTAACGTAATACAGCCGAAATATGTTTGAACATTTCGATAAAAGAATCTTGGTGGCAATCTGTTCGATATATTTCATTTACAATTGTTAGACCTGGCTGTTTTCCAATATAATAAAAATTTGAAATATTATCACATAAATTCTTTCTTTAAAAACCAGGTTATTGTTGAAAACCCTGTACAATTAAGCTAAAACTTCAGTTGGTGTAAATATGTCATAATTTTACAGCCTTTTCAAAATATCAAAATAAAATTTGTTATTGCTAACATCTTCTAGTTCCCTTATTTTCTGAGTGTGTGTCACTTAAGTTAAGCTCTAATGTTTTACTAGCAATTTTCGCTGTTACTTATTTTTTTGTTACTGCTCAAACATGTCAACTGCATTTGTATGTATGTATATTTATTTATTTATTTATTTATTTATATTGTCAGATAGTTGCCACAATATCATGCAACAATACACACAGTTACTTGGGAACAATAGCTTAGGAAAAAACTAACTTTTAATAAAAATAAAAACAAAAATGCAAACAAAATATTGTATCATAGCTTGTATTACTATTACACATACAAACTCATACAGAGACTTAACAATTCATTGAAAAAACAAAACAAAAAAATTGCTCTCATTTTCTTTAGCAAATTTTAAGGCAAAAAAAAAAAACAATAAGAAAATAATAGTGCACCACATGTGGCATGTTGTATGTTGAACCCGTCATGTGAATTTTTTATGTGTGTATCTTGTTTGTGGTAGTTGTTGTTGAATTTTTTCAAAAGTTTGAAATACACCTTACATTTTTTTGTTTAAAGTATTTTCGTTTTCTTTCGATATACATTATTGTTGTTGTTTAGTCTTTTTTTGTGCAAATGTAATGAAGTATGAAATGTATGCGGATTTGAAGGTATACTAATATTTTAAAAATACTGCTAATGTTAAGTTTATGAAACACACAATTAAAGCATTTTAATAACCGTGAAAAAAGAAATTATCTTTGGATATAAAATATTATCTTTAGATATTAATGGTATCCCAAAATCAGATCTGTTACATGTTTTCCTTGTACATCTGATGATTCCCTTAACATATTTATGTTTTCTTATTGTTGTAATGTAATTTAATAATACCAAACCTCTTGTCTTTTTCAAAAACAAACATTCATATTTCCATGTGATTATTTGGCTATCGATTTAAATTTTTAATGTAACTGACATGAACATTTCTCCGTCGCGTTATTAGTAATGTTACGCCTTTTATATGTTTGTTTTTTAGTATTTTTTTTTAATGAAACAAGGGAATTTTATTTTTTTAAGTTGCTATTATATGCTAAACATGGGAGTTATGTTGTTAATTGTTTGCAAATTTTTATTTTTCAAATCTAATTGTCAAAATATGAGCATAGAAAACTCATCTATACCCTTCAGAAGTAATGTAAAACGTAATGTTAATCTAAAACTACGTATATCTTATACAGACCTTAAAATTTGTAGGTGTTTAATTAATGCCTGAGAACTAAACTATGTTTTAGATTCCATGGAATGTTGGTTAAGTTTAAAGCTGAGTGATTTTGAATTTTTTATTAAAATCTCTTTTTTAATTTACATACATATGTGTGTTTCTAGTAACGGCCTTGTGATTATACAGTGCAATCAATACAAAAAAAATGTAAATACATAATTGCAAAATATAGCATTAGTCAAAAACATTAGTAAAAATAATTGTAAAAATAATTTTATATTTTGGCTACAGGTTTAGAAATCAAGGAAAGAATAGAATTCAAAATCATTTGACTAAAGGTAAAAAATTACTTTGCATTTGTACCTCCTGAATGAAGATTTTAGTAGATGAAACACAAATAGATTGTAATTAATTCGGAGCTTTAAATGCGAAAATATATAAAAGGACTAAATATCTCTAAAGGCACGCTCACACTTAACAAATATTTGCCGAAAAAGCTGTAATCACTAAATAAAATATATTTGAACTCGTTTATTTATTAAAAAAAAACTTTGTTCATTATTTATTTTATTTCATGCTGTTTGATCTTGCAACACTCTTGCAAGATTAAACAGTTTCAAACAAAGTTGTGTTGAAAATGGAGGTTATTCTTTAGGGAATGATAGTATTTCTAATATGTAGTTCAAAGGCCGTTATTTCGTGAGACTTTTTGCCCGATTCGGCATACTCTCCACCAATTTTTTTTTTTAATTAATCCATTTGGAATACTTTCTCATTTGCGCTGAACCGCCAAAGTTCGTCCAAATGGAGTTAATCGGCACTGTATCAAAAGTATGTTCTGTTCCTAAGCCATTTTTTTTGGAAGTATGCTTTGGGTCACCTTCCAGTTAAAAAGTAAATTCATTCACATGATAAACGCTCTTATCTACAAAAACGTAAAGATAAGTTTGTAAAACATGTAGCTAGTCTCCTTTTTCATTCATCCTTCAATTCTTTGCAGTGGTCCGAGGTGCCACCAACACCATATCATTAGGTTTCTCCCACCGTGCTGGATTGTTTCCTTTACATAATGTCTTTGAATTCTCTAGGCCGTTTTACGTTAGTAATATTGTTTACCTTCAGTTAGAAAACGATTAAATTTGGATTCGTGTGACCATGATTCCAACAATCTACTTCAATGTCCAATTTATGTGCTTTGTGGAAACTTTAACTGTACCTTAACATTTGTTATCGACAATGCAGCTTTTCATTTTTTTTTTGCTACTGAGTTGTTACCAATTTGCGAAGGGCACGCCATGCTGTTCATAGATTAACGGGCAATTAACTCTTTTCAGTTGTGTTATCATGAGATGTGCATTCGGATACGTTAGTAGCTTTTGCCGAGCTCTGATTTGTAGTTTAGGAACACTGGAAGGACTTTATTTACTTAAAACTATTTAGCTATTACTCGCGTAGAATAGCTACTTTTTGTAATTGCTAGAATATTGCCTTCAATGGCTCTTCATTATTTATTATAA
Organism: Bellardia pandia; assembly: GCA_916048285.2. Classification (NCBI taxonomy): domain Eukaryota; kingdom Metazoa; phylum Arthropoda; class Insecta; order Diptera; family Calliphoridae; genus Bellardia; species Bellardia pandia. Next base: position 31,300,226 of record OU696530.1, read on the forward strand.
TTTAAGTCATAACAAAGCAAGCTCATACAAATCTAACTTCAAATTTTTATATTTTTGTGCAAATATTTCAGAAGACGACACACTTGTACAAAATTGATTACAAGTTTTTTTGCACTAATTGTTTATTTCCCGAAAATTATTATCTTCCATTTTGTACTGTAAATTATTTTCATTAGCATTAAACTTTAAATAAATGACAAAAAAAATAAATATTTCTTTACAAAAACAAACACGAACTCATTTATGCTCCCCAATGAGTTCCTCCAATAATTACTGAAAAAACTGCTGAATTTTCCATCTGTTCAATGTTTAAATAACAGAATACTCGTACAAGTAAATAATACAAATTTTAATAAAAAATTATAATTTGCAAATTAACTATGGACCGATCACCATAAAATTGTGCCGAATGATTTCTGTATATGTTACCCGGCCTATGAAAAGGTGGCTTATGACTCAAAAAAGAAATTGCGAGACACAGCTGTTAAAGATAAACAATGCATTTCGCCAGTTTCTTAGTATTTTTTTCTTTTGCATTATGAACAGTCATGAGATAAGTTCATGTGTGTATATTATTATCTTGATTCTGGATTTTCAATAAAATTCTGTTTTTCTTTCATTTGTGCTCTTCTTTCTCTACATTTTTAGTATACTTCTAAGCAAGTTAGGACTTTATAGTGAAAGAGCGTCTCAAAAACTATCGAAACCAAAAAAAAAGTGGAAAATGTTTTTTTTGAGTCATAAGCCACCTTTTCATAGGCCGAGTCACATATATGAAAACTATTTGTGTAAATAAATTTATGACCGATAAACACCTATTTATGACCGATAAACTCCTATTTCAGATTTCAAATAATTTCAATATCAACCATCCTTGTGCCGAAAAAATATAATGTACTAAATTTTATAAAAATATCTTCAAAATTGCGACCTGTACTCTGAGCACAAGCTTTTGATGCCAGCTGACAGCCAGACGGATGGACGAATGGGCATCGTTAAATCGACTCAGGACGCAGTTATTGTAAGTCGATCAGTATACTCGGTATACTTTATACCGAGATTATATGGTATTCTCTAAAAAATTTATTTTTTATTATTCTACTAGTTTTTAAAATTAATTATTTTTTAATAAAATGCATATAATATTTTGTATAACATTTTCTTGAACATCAGCAACATAAAGTATATAAGGCATGGGGGTCTGTGAAAAAATAGCAGTTCGTTCATAAGTTTCGTAGTCCAATAGCAGCAATACTATTTTATTTAACATGATTTCAATTTTGGTTTTTGTATTGTAGTATTTCTATAAGAAATGTTTTGAATCTTGTGTATTTTCAGTCCTGCTTAAACCAATATTTAAACACTAACTGCCGTATTTATAAAAAATAAAGTAGGTTTGAAGTGTGCTTTTAGACAAAATTTTCATACAAAATTTTCTTAAAGTACATTTGAAGACTACTTTAGTTTGAATCCAGGCTATTGATTCTTTAAACATTCTTTTAAATACGTTATTTTTATTAATAAAATATGTTCCAAAAAGATTTATGTATATCATAAGCAGCCATACGTCCCCAGAATGTTTGAATGGAACTGTTTAATATCTTTCAATAAAAACCTCATATTCAATTAATAATTTTTTTAATTTTATTACATGTCGTGTTTTTACAGCCACTAATTTGGCAACACATACAACAACAAATAAAACATAATTTTATTTCACATTTAACATAAAAGCATTAATTACAACTATGAAAAATTATAAATCATAAATTAGACAAAGAAAATGTAGCATTAAACATGTACCCACAACCGCAAGAAACTCTCGGCAATAAGAAACACAAACCATAAATATAAAACATTACAATTTAATTGTAGAAGAAATAATGGAGGCCGGCCAAACCAAAATTAATAACAATCACTAAAAATTCACAAAAAAAAAACACAAAATAACCAACAATGACTTTTAATACTTAAATAGGTTTTTTTATTTGTAGTGTTATCCACCAAATTAAAAGTTAAAAAAAAAGAAACATACCAGCAATATTTACTATCAAAAACATAAATATAAATTTATAAACATTATAACCAAAGTATAAAAAAAAAATTAATAGTCATGTTAAAAGACAATTATGTTTTAGTTCAGGTATGTTTAAATTTTGTTGTTTTTTTTTTTTTTGTAGACTTAGTTACAGTTTAGTTAAAAATTGCCTGTACAATGAAACAAAAACTATTTAATTTATTAGTCATGACTTTAAATAGGTCTGTAAATTTTCCAAAGATTTCAGTTAAAGAAATAAAACGTTATGTTCTTATGTCTCAAACGCCTTGTTTGCATTCGACTTACACAAACCAGCTAAACTAAAATAAGCATTTTAACAAACCAAACTACCGCAACTTTATGACTACTATAAAGACAATCAAACATTTATAAAAGGTGGTGTTGGTTTTTTTTTCTACTTTTGTTGTTAAGTTTAAATACACATATAAATATACATACATATATATTTTAATACAAATTAAATATGACCATTTAAGTTTAAAGAGATTATCTTTTGTCTAAAATTTAAGTATGTGTTTGTGACTAAGCTCAACATTGGCTTAAACTGTTGCATTTGTTTTGGAGGGGAATTTTTTGTTTCTATATGCCTTCAAAATGTAAGCTAGTTAGATATTATGCAATTTTTTAAATTCTGTTAGAAATACAACTTTTTAATAATATGACTCAAAGGTGGGCGTAAAAATTAATTGATTGAAAACAATGGGAAAATATATTTATTTGTATTTTACATTTTTAGACAATATAAGGTTTATCGTACTCATATGCTGACTCAACAAGTGTCGTTATATTGTTTGTTTTTTGTATCCGTCACAATTGACAGAGAGATATAGTAAGACAGTGGAAATTACTCAGAGTATTAGCATTCAGTGATAATGGTCTGGATTCTAAAACTAACTTTAGTTTTCACAAGGAACTATAAAACACAATTAATTTCATTATTTTAAGGTAGAGTTTTGGTGTGTCCTTTAAATAATTTTCATTAAAAATGCTGACAAATTCATTCTATTATACGAAAATATGTTTAGAAACCAATTCGTTAAACACAACAAAATTGTTTTCTTAGTGTAAACAAGGAAGCGGAGCAAGAATTCACCAAGAACAAATTTATTAATTAATAAATAATTTTATTCTATATTCTTCGACCTTTTTAATGATTTTTATTAAATAATTTTTAAGCTTGAGGTCACTTTTTTGTTTTTTATAAAAGATTTTTTAATTCTTATATATAATTATTTCAGGAGTTAATTTAATATTATAAAAATTTTTTATTTTTAAAAAAATTTAATCGAAGTTGCCTTCAAGTTAAATATACAATTTATTTGAAAATAAATTGTTACACTACATTTATTTTTGAATATTTCTGTTATATGTTTAACATAGCCTTCCTTTGGAAAACATAAATGTAAAAACATACAAAAATATTCAATGAGACACTAGCAAAATGTAATGCATTTTCTGGCCTGCTAAAGCCGTCATCAGCATTCTTTGTGTCCAATAGTGTTTTATTTTCAAACTCTGTATATTCAACTTTTTTCATAAATTATATGAGAATTATTCCTCTTGCGAGTATTAATAAACAAAATTTTTAAAAAAATTTAATCGAAGTTGCCTTCAAGTTAAATATACAATTTATTTGAAAATAAATTGTTACACTACATTTATTTTTGAATATTTCTGTTATATGTTTAACATAGCCTTCCTTTGGAAAACATAAATGTAAAAACATACAAAAATATTCAATGAGACACTAGCAAAATGTAATGCATTTTCTGGCCTGCTATTGAATATTTTTGTATGTTTTTACATTTATGTTTTCCAAAGGAAGGCTATGTTAAACATATAACAGAAATATTCAAAAATAAATGTAGTGTAACAATTTATTTTCAAATAAATTGTATATTTAACTTGAAGGCAACTTCGATTAAATTTTTTTAAAAATTTTGTTTATTAATACTCGCAAGAGGAATAATTCTCATATAATTTATGAAAAAAGTTGAATATACAGAGTTTGAAAATAAAACACTATTGGACACAAAGAATGCTGATGACGGCTTTAGCAGGCCAGAAAATGCATTACATTTTGCTAGTGTCTCATTGAATATTTTTGTATGTTTTTACATTTATGTTTTCCAAAGGAAGGCTATGTTAAACATATAACAGAAATATTCAAAAATAAATGTAGTGTAACAATTTATTTTCAAATAAATTGTATATTTAACTTGAAGACAACTTCGATTAAATTTTTTTAAAAATTTTGTTTATTAATACTCGCAAGAGGAATAATTCTCATATAATTTATGAAAAAAGTTGAATATACAGAGTTTGAAAATAAAACACTATTGGACACAAAGAATGCTGATGACGGCTTTAGCAGGCCAGAAAATGCATTACATTTTGCTAGTGTCTCATTGAATATTTTTGTATGTTTTTACATTTATGTTTTCCAAAGGAAGGCTATGTTAAACATATAACAGAAATATTCAAAAATAAATGTAGTGTAACAATTTATTTTCAAATAAATTGTATATTTAACTTGAAGGCAACTTCGATTAAATTTTTTTAAAAATTTTGTTTATTAATACTCGCAAGAGGAATAATTCTCATATAATTTATGAAAAAAGTTGAATATACAGAGTTTGAAAATAAAACACTATTGGACACAAAGAATGCTGATGACGGCTTTAGCAGGCCAGAAAATGCATTACATTTTGCTAGTGTCTCATTGAATATTTTTGTATGTTTTTACATTTATGTTTTCCAAAGGAAGGCTATGTTAAACATATAACAGAAATATTCAAAAATAAATGTAGTGTAACAATTTATTTTCAAATAAATTGTATATTTAACTTGAAGGCAACTTCGATTAAATTTTTTTAAAAATTTTGTTTATTAATACTCGCAAGAGGAATAATTCTCATATAAAAATTTTTTATGTGTAAAAATTTTTTGATATAATTTTGTCAACCCCTTTCAAACTTATATCAAAAAATTTTTACACATAGAAAATTTTTATAATATTAAATTAACTCCTGAAGAAGATTTCCAAAGGAAATCGAAATATTGAAATAATTATATATAAGAATTAAAAAATTAATTAATAAATATTAATTCAATAGATGATGCGATAGTTAGACAGAAATACCTGTTGTTATTTAATTGCCCAATTATAATTTGGTCGTACAAAATTACTGAATATATTAAGAAAGACATTAAAGAGACTGTGGAACTATTAAAGGAATGTAAATGATATTCCAAAATTCATAAAAGATTTGCCAGTTTGTTAGTCAAAAGTTGGTAAAAAATTCAGCATTACACGTTTTAATTGCTGAATAATAATTCAAAAATATTGAACGTTTGACAACCATAGTTTAAAAATTTTATACAAAATATGATCGAATATTGATCCGACTATGTCAATTTTAAAGAGAGGAATGGACAAATTTTTGGAGAACATTGATCTAACTACATCAACTGTAAACAAAATAATTGAAAAATTCATGGCCAATAAATCAAGTGGTGATGCTAAACATATTGGCCATCTAAAATAAATCAGTTCAAATGTCAATATTGAAAAAGTGAGAGTTTGGGTGAAAATCCAAGAATATCAAAGTGGAATTTGTCATTGAAAAACAATCTGCTAAAGTGTCAATAGCATTATATGACAGTGTGCGTGAAAGTCGAGTCTGAAAAGTTCCATTAACACGAGCACAGAAGCCAAGTGGTCATGCTTAGCGTAAAGAGTTCATTGACTGGATTATCACATAAACAAGATGATGCTGATTTTTGAGCAAAATTTTCGTAAGCAATAAAACACATTTTCGTATATATAGCTATGTTAAACGCAAACATTTTTACATTTGAGGTTCAGAGAATCGATATGTGATTGACCTAAACAAATGTATCCAAATGTGATTGTTCTAAACAAATGTATCTTGTTCAAATTTAATGTTGGAGGCAGCGTCTTCTTCGAAAATAAGGCTGTTCAAGCAGTTACTGTTACAGGTACTAAATAGCGCGACATTATAACAAAGCTTTTTCTGCCTATATTGCTGTTACTCCATGATATATTTCTAGGTCGTGTATTTTTTCGCTTCGGTGATCAGAATCGGTCGCCTAGATCATTCGATTATTTGAAATCAAAGCTCTATGACAACATGCCATCCATGATTTAAAGGAGCAAATTGCATTCTGCATCGCAGAAATGTATTCATAATGGTCATTTGTAGACATTTTTAGAATTACGAACGATTTCATGAGTGTTTAATAGAAAAAACATTAAGTGGACTACGAGCGGTAAAAATAATACTTGATTTTCTAAATAATAATTTAGATTTTTTATTAGAATACAAATTAATTGAGAAAAAGCAATACTGAAAAGAGTAATCGGAAATTTGACCTTCCCAACGAAACATCCACAGCAAAGTCGCGGCCAATATTTTGAATTTTAAAGAGTTTTCTCTCAGACATTAATAAAAATTTCAACACACAGTTATATTTTTAGTGTCTTATTTTAAATTAAAAAAAATCACGCTATATAATTATTTCAATATTTTTCACAAAATCTCTGTTAACGTTTCTTTTTAATTTTTTCTCCAAAAACGTAGTTTTTTATTCCATGCACACTTCACTAACCTACAATTTCCAATAATTCAAAAGAAATGCTCGTCATTCTTAAACACTTAATATTTGAAATATAGCATGAATTGTTTCATTACAACTACATATTTCGTTCTCTACACTCTGAGAAAATCTTAAAGAATTTTGAAATGTAACTATTAACACACATAAACGAACTAAATCCATCAACACTAATTCCGTTCACATTTTGTGTGAGTGACCATTAAGTGTATTTTACCACAAATTAAGGCTTATCACGATTTTAAATTAATTTGGTATTTAAGGCCGCCTTTTTTCAAAAACAAAAAAAGTAAAAACTGTTAAAATTCAAACATTCCTTTAACAACAGAAAATAGCATTTATGTATAGATGATATTTTTATGATTTTTTTTAGTTTAGTTTAGTTTCTTAAGTTTTTTTTTGTTTGTTAACAAAACCTCAAATATCAGTTAAATTTTATGCCCCAAATATGGCCAGAAATGTAGTGCTGTGCAATATAAAATTTTTCATTTAAACTGGTGGCTCATTATATAGTATATGTTTTTATAACAAACTGTTTGTATGCCAGTAATAACTATTAATAACTAACTACAATTTAAAATGTAACGCATGATTTGCTGTTTAGTAAAATACAAAAAAATTTAAGAAAATGTAATAAATATACATATATTTTTGCCTTAGATTAGTTTTTATAAACAAAAAAACATAATTTGTTAACCTTTTATGGTTATGATGAAAAGCAGTGCTTCAATTAAAAGTTTGAAGTTTGTGTTTTTTGCTGTCTTTAGCTTAAACGACATTATGATTTGTTTTTTTTTTTAAGTAAAAAAAACTTTGGCAGATTTGTAATTAAAGGCGCTTAAATTTCAAAAGAAATCAATCAAATCGTAACATTAGTTTGTGATTTATTAAATGATAATACAAAACTACACAAAAAATAGCTTAATATGTAATTTGAAATGTAGGTAATTGCGTATACGTCATGGTGGTCTGCTTATTATAGAGAAATCTAAAAAAGTTACAAAAAAACTATTGTTGTAAATTTATATAGTAATTAGCAATGATTTTTGGAAGTATGTTAGAATTAGAAAATGATTTTTTTGTTATTAATTGTCTTTTTTTAAAACAAGCAGCTTTCAAAAAAGGTTCTCTTCTTTCAATATTAAAAAGCTGTAATTATGTCCATGGTTTAATTTTAACGAAACCTCAACATATACTTTTTAAATTGCCATCATTAAAAAAGACAATTCATTTTAAACCAAGACCTTGCTATGTAACCTTTGTACTTTTACAATTCATTAAAACTTATGAATAAAGTACTTTTTTAATTCTTAATTAAACAAGTACAATGTACTCCCACATATAGTTTGTTAGCTTCCTAGTTTGTCTATTTTTCTTTTTTTTTCGTTTTATACAAATTAATAAAATTTGTTTGTTATAAAAGAAATATATGATTTGTGAAACTTTAATTATTTCATTTGCACCTGCACGAGTCTTTCTTTTTTTAAAAAAGTTAAAAAACTTATTGACAAACGTGCCATTTACTTGGTTTATATGTATATTGTTGCGAATCATATGTGACCACATTTATTAAGAAAAAAATGTTTGCAATTTATTACGTTCATTCACTTGGTTGATTATTAATAATGGGAAAATATTTTCATTTTATTTTTATATAGTTTTTTTTTTGTATGTAATTGAATGGTAATATACCACGCTTGCTATAGCCTAATTCGATTTGATTTTTGAGTATTTTTTTATAGCATGGTTCACATAAAATCTGGAAACACTACAGTGGCTTTTTTCAAAGATTTTCTTTTGTTTTATCAGCGATTTGTTTCTTTAAATACTTTTATTTAATCAAAAGCATTAATCAATCACAATATATTTGTAAGAGTGCTGACCAATATTCCTTGAAAATCTAACATTGTTAGGTTCAATAATTATTAAAAAGCTTTAGATGAAGATTTTAATAATTTTTGTAAATTTCTGAAAAGAGAGATTCTTAAAGTTCAATAATATCAAAAAAAGAAGCTAGGAACTTACAAAGAAAAATCCACATACAATAAAGTAAAAACCAGGTATTTCAGACAATGACCTTCCACTAAAATAGAACACCAGTGTAACTATCGCAAGAAGAATACTTGTGTATGCTGGTTTTCAAACCTATCTTGCAATTTAATATACAAATCATAGTGAAAAGTAGAAAAGTTTTAATAAAATCCAAATTGTTGATGATGAAACATAGTAAAAATTGACCTCAAAGAGTTAGATAGTCCAAAGTTTTAAGTGGCAGCAAAAATTTATATTTTCATTTGTTTAATGATTAAGAATCAATTTGCAGTTGTTAAATTCTTAAAATTTATAATTTTGCTGTTTTCCTTAAAGCAAATGATTAAAAATCTTTTGTTTTTTAAATCAAATGATTATTGATTAAGAATTAATTTGATTAAGAATCAATTGATTAATAATTAAGAATCAATTTGCAGCTGTGGTATGAAGAGCACCCCCTTTTCTAACGTCTTCAACTAGGACTTCAGATAATTACATAAAAGGATGCCTGCAGAAACGTTAGCTGGCTCTTATTAGAAGACACATTTTTTCAGAAAATTTTTGGTTCGATTTAGCTCCCTGACATTATTCAAAGGCTGCAGTTGATTGGCGTGGAAGAAATCAGGTCGATGCAATAGACAAATATGATATGACAATATGAACCCCCTAAGTGTCCCAAACGTCGGTCAAATTAACAATATATGGCTACTGTCAAAGGAAAGTGATAGCGGAGAAGTAGTAGTTGATAATACAATTTTTTTTAACTATTTGAAACAAGTATTTTGTGTAGGTGGATCGAACAAAATGTTGTGCTACAGTTATTGCGATCCGTTAAAACAAAAACTATTTATTTTTTATTTATTGGCGTTTCTGGTTACATAAATAATGTAACAAACCATTTATGCGGCCAGATTTTATATGAGCAATGCTATTAACTCAACTATGAAACCAAATTTTTAAATAAAGTGCAACAATTCTAAAGTGCAAATGACAAATAAATTACTTACTGATTACAATTATTTACAATTAGTGCTGAAACATACCTGTAAATAAAAATAAGAAATATATTAATAAAATAATCATAAATTGAGTAAAAATCTAAAATAGAAACACTATTAACACAAAATAGTTTAAATATTTGTCACTTCCACTTAAACATTTCTTACCTTCTTAACAAAATCAAAAGACTTAAGACACATACCAACTTCTTTATCAACCATAAATATATCAATCAATCATTCACTCACTTAAATATGTCTATATTTTCCTATATATTATTTATATTATTTATATATAAATGCTTAAAATGTTCCTTTACTGCCTCAATATTTAACTTAACAATTTATTTGTTTTGCCAATTATAAAAAAAAAAACTTTAGCTTTTCTTGTGTTTTCATTATTAAACATTGCAACGGTTAACAAGAGTCATATCAAAAACCCCCAGCATATGTTTGCAGTAAATTACGAATTACACTAGATAAATGTTTACAACAGCAGCAGACAAAATACAAAAATTAAATTACAAAATATTACAACATGTTATGTGTCATTTGCAAATGTAATAAATAAGAATATAATTTTGGATATTTGTGCATTGACACGGAATTACAATAAACAAAATAACAATTTAAGCAAGAATTTTTATTATTAGTCATTCATGCTGGTAGAGGAATACGAGTATGTAGAATTATATGTATATTGCTGTTTTAGTAATAAATAAAATATCCTAAGTCTAGATTTTATTAAACATAGTAAAATCTTTTTTTTTTAAAGAAATTATAATAAGTATTAAATTTTTTTATAAAACATGCAATTTTAAATGTTTTTTTTTTGTTTTAACTCACTTACTTAAGTTTTTAATTCAAATAGAACTATATAACTATATTAGTTCTATTTGAATTAAAGACTAAAGTAAGTGAGTTAAAACAAAAAAAAAATAAATTCTAAAACTATAAGAGTCTTGAAATAAATAATAGATTTGAAGAATTGAGAAATTACCTAATTAGAAATTACATAATAACAAATATTTAATAGAAGGGTCAGAAAAATGTCTTACAAGTCTGCAATGCTCTTCTCTTAAACTTGAAATTCTTTATAAGAAACTTCGGTCTGTCCATGTCAAATGAATAAGCAACAATGTGTACAATGTTAATTTTCAATTTAATCTTGGTGTGATTAAAAACAGGTTGCATGATGAAGTGTCTATTAATGAAAGTTTACATTGTCACTTACGTAATATGATCAGATTGGTACTTTCGACCAGAATATAAATTACTATATAATTCTGACTTGGATGGCGACACTCTAAAATCTTCAAAATTTGGGAAAAAGAGGAACCCCAAAAAATATATTGTTGATTATTTTACGAAGCATCGCATAACAAAAATCGTTGAAAACATCCTAAATAAAATGTAGGTGCCATGACTGAGACAATTGCTACAATTAAATGAAACTAATAAAGTATAAGACATTCTAAAATATCAAAATACCTTGTCGTGAAATAGAACCTAAAAAAGTACTGATGAGTCCGCCAGTCTTTATATAAATTCTATGCATGTAAAATTGCATTTGGTAGAAGATGGGACCTCAATCAATACTCGTATATTGTAGACTATTACAATGGCCATCAGATCAATTCTTACCTATTATGCAGTTATATATTGAAAATCAATGGACGCAATAACATATAACTTTATTCTAAAGAAGTTTCACTGATGGAATGAAACTGATATTTACATAAATTGATTTTTGATTATTATCTGATAACCTTGAACCCTTGATATCATTCAGATCAGATATTTACGCAATAACACTTTGTGAGCTTTCTTACTGCTATTAACTCTATCAGTTCTTATGTAATAATGTCGAGAATTCCTGACTTTAGTTGGACGACAGCATTTTAAATGCATGTGATAACCAAAACGTGAGAGCATTCGATTATTATTTGATGTCGATGACCACATGTTTTTAGATTCACGTGAGTATTACTGTGCAATGTCGAGGACAACATCATGTTCTATTCGTATAGGCATCTGAGAATAACACACTGTTCCACTACTACCACCTAAAGAATAACATGGCTCTCACTTAAAAGGAAATCGTCTGCACTTTTAATAGTGATCAATGAATGACTTGAATCCAATACAAAAAAAAAAAAAAAAGTGTCGATTCAGCACCAACTGCACAACTGTCCGTCTCTACAGAAATCTAGACTTATGCGCTACTTTCCTAATCAAGATGTCCTTAAAGGTATTATAGGCAAGATATTATCTGTTAGGTTTACTTAGACGTTGTGGTTGGTTTAATATATAGCGAATAACATAGAACCTGACTAGGATATTCATTCAAAGCCTACGATCAACACAATAGACCTGAACATAAACTAACTTTATGCATTAGAAAAAGACAGATTTAAAAATATTAAAAACAAAATATTTTGAAAAGTTTTTTTGTTTCGATTGTAAAGTTTATAAAAAGGGACTTAGTACATTTATATAAAATGTGAACAAAATGTAGTTAATTTCAATATAACAAGTAAAATTTTACAGAGAGGTCTTTAAGGAACATCAAAAAACAACAAATTTAATATTATTGAAAAAATTCTCAGTCTGCAGTTAGTTGACTGTAGGCAGATAGTTCTTTCTCACTGAAAATATATCTCAATTATTTTAAAGCTGAATTAGATATTAATTTTTGTTGTTTTACCTATTTATATCCAACACCACCGTAGCGAGAAGGTATATTGGTTTGTGCTGATGTTTGTAACGTCCATAAAGTGGCTGTTGGCCACTTTAAATTGTACCGATTGACTCGAAAACATTTCCTAAGTCAATTTAACGGCCGTCCGTCTGACTGACAATTTTAAAGATATAATGACGTTTGTGATTGAAATTGGTTGCAACCGGTGCATTATTTTATCTAACCCCCATGCAAATGTCGTTCCAAAATATGACTCTATCGTTCATAAATGTTTGATTTATACTCGTGTCCAAACAAATTTCGTCACAAGTAAGTTGTATATGACACCTAATCACATCTAGAAATTTTGCGCAGATCGGTTCATAGCCTCCATATAATGCTCACTACAGAAAATCACTTTACCTACCATAAAGCACTTCAAAATTTGAGTATTCAAATAGAATTCAACACAAAGAAGTTTCATATATACAAAAATTATGACACCTAATTTTGTGACGGTCGGTCCATAATTAGTTAAAGATCCCATATAAGACCCCCTTCGAAATCTTTAAATCTTTGAAAAGTGTTTTTATCGAGATACAATTTAATATACACAGAAGTCATGGCACTATATTTTTGTATCATCGATCCATTAGAGGTCATACTACCCATATACTGAATGTATAGTTTTATATGGTCGGTTTTGATCGACTATACTTCTCACTTGTTTTTTGTGTGTTTTAATAACTTAAATAAATTTGCCTTAGTTGTTTGTATGTAAACAATATATTAATAACTTTAATTTTTAATAGTTTAAAACAGATGTTTGTTTTAGAATTAATTATAAATATTTAAATAATTGGTTTGTTTTTTAAATCAAATGCATTTTGAATTTTAGCATGCAGCTTGTTTTTCTCAGTTTTTTATTTAAAACTATAATTGTTGTATCTTTAGAAATAAAAATTAGAAATAGAAACTAAAGCAAAAACTCTCGTTTTCAATCGCAATAGGGTGTGTCATATTAATATGGGTGAAGTCAGTTTTAGTTTAAAAATGGCAACTATTTATTTTTTGTTTTTGTTTTTATAAACAACTAGTTAGACTTAGATACTAGATCTTAGATACTTTTCATGTTTTATTAAAAAGTTGAAATATATTCAGCTGTAATTGGTGTTTGTTTCTTACACATACTTCTAAGTGGAAACTAGTCATAGGATTATTGCTACATGTAGTTGTGTTCCTAGCTGTGTACTGGCAAATTGTAATAGTAGTTTTATTGCTATATATATTTTATTAATGTCATGCAATTAATGTAGATTTTAATGCTTATGTAAGTCTTGTAAACCATTGTTACAATAATTTTTATTATCATTTGATTGTTCTGCTCTTATTATTATTTTTCTTTTTCAAGTCAGTATTACCTATATAATAGTTTATTTGAAACATAATAGAAGTATGGCAGCAACTAAAAGTGAGAGGTTTTTAATAGTTTGGCCACTGTTGATTGCAAAAGTACATTACATTGCATTTTGTTGTTTTATAAAATATATTATTTATAATTTTTTCTTTAAGATTTCAGTTTATAATATAAATGGTTAGAAAAACGTCTAATTTATAACACTGGGCGTTTGTTACTTTAAAAGCTTGTAATGATTTTTTTCTTACCTTTCTTAGTGTGAATGATTTGTAAGAAATCTGTGTTTTTTTTTTTTTTGTTATTTTCTGTGGTTGTTAAGCAATAATGGTGGGAAATTCATTATTACTTTTAACAATTATTTTGTGTTGTTTTTATTTTAATTTATAAATGTTTTAGATTTGTTTGAAAAGCAAGGGGTGGTTGGTGGCTAGGTTGGTATGTGTTCTCTTTTTTCCAACTTTATATGACATTGCAAGGTCATAAAGTGGTTTGATATGTGTATGTTTTGGTTCAAATGAGTTTATGGCTAAAGGGCGGCATTTTGTTGAATGTATTACAAACATGAAAGTCATTGAAATAGATTATTTTTTAAGTTGTTTGCTTGTAAATTTAATCATGAAAATAATGCTGTAGTTTTTTTTTTAATTCGTGTTAATTCTAAGGCAATTTGCTTGACATACAAATGAAAATGATTTCCCAGCAAGCCATATGAGTTCGAAAAGGTCTTTTCTGACACCTTTTTCGGAGCGTTAACGCTCTTTATGAGCCCAAAAACAATCATAATTGCTCCGAAAACCTTCAGAAAAGAGGGTCATTACATTCGAAAATGGTCCGTCAGAAAGAGCTCTTAGATAATGTCAGAACAGAGTCTTTTATGAGCGTTTTTTTTTTGGGGGTTCTGTGTAATCTTGTTTTTATCATTCTTGTGTAGTACAGCTATGTTTTTTTTTTGTTCAAAGCACAAATAACAGGACACATAAGTGGAATTTCTGAGTCATACTGCGTGCCGACTCAGGACAGTAACAAGCAAATTTTTCTTTCGCTCCAAAAATGCTCTTTTGTTGGAATGTTTTCTGACTCCTTTTTTCGGAGCGCTCCGAAAATGCTTTTTTGTTGCACTCTTTTCTGACCCTTTTTTCGGAACGCTCCTAGTATGGTATGCTGGGTTGTTACTGATATTTTTCTAATAATAATAAAATTTTATTAGATTTTTTTTAAATGATTTTGAAGTTTTTATCTACCTATACCTCATTTCAAGTAGTGACTAATATATGCTTGTTAAGAAGGTAGGGTATGTTACCAACTCAGTAGACACTACTAACACTACACCCATAGATAAAATATAGTTGTACATGTTTACTTCAATACATTGAAAATGGCAAAAAAAAATGTCACAAAAATTTAATAATCAAAACCATACAAATAATTTAAATTACAATAATATTGGGACTATACTAATATGCTCTCTTCAAGAGAACCAGAAAATCCAGTTCATAATATCCAAAACAATATTAGTACAACCCTCTCTGGTTTCTCTGGGATCGTTATGGCCATTAGATCATTAAAAAATAAATATCAAAAGTCCTAGAAGTGACAACATCTCTGCAGAGCTCCTGAAGGTAAATACCCAAACGAGTACAGAACAAAGAAGTTATTAAAGAAAACTGTCCATCGGTAAGAATTACAGATGGCCAAATAGCAGGCATTTTAGTAAAGAGAATCTAAAAAACATTTTACTTAGCATTGTTACCAAGGTTTTGCTACATATTGTTAAGAAGAGAATATCGGATAATATAATGCCAACATTAAGAAAACATCAAGCAGGTATTGATCATGTCAACTCCATGAGAATCATTTGAATACTCTTAGTTGAATTAAGGTTTCCTTTAACTTATATTCATCGACTTCATGATCACAGTAATATCTAGAATGGGCGTGCAATATAACTTGACATGTCAATTGATCACGAGAGTTTGCTTTCGCGCAAAATTAAAAGTAGTAATGAAATTCAACAGGTTTTTGATATTGCCTCTACTTTTTAACACAATGTTAGTAATTTACGAACAATTGGACGATATATACAGTGTTGGAAAAATAGTAAGAACAATACTTTCCAATTCATATTTGTTTTAGTTTTTGTCATAACAAATATTTTTAATATTTCAAATTTATACATGTCAAATTAAAGCAGTTTGGTCTGATAAAGAAAGAACATAACTAATAACTTTCTTAATCATAATTTATTGGAAGAAATACAGGTATGTTCTGAAATCACGGTGATTTTAAATCACGAACGATTTTGAAATCACGGGAGGAATATTTTGGTGTTCTGAAAATCACGAGATTTTTAATTTTTAGTAGTGATTTTGATTGTTCTAAATCACGAGCTAACAACTGATTTTCTTTGTTTATAATAGATTAGTATTTGATTTTTCTATATTTTTACGTAATCCACAGCGCACAATTTTTCATCTATTTAATAAATTAGACCTACACTAGATTAAGAAAAATCAACGCCATATCAGTAACGAACGCCCCATGGATTTTTGGTTAACTTGGGGTAAAATTCTTTATTTTGTGGCTTGTTAAACGAGGGTTTTGCCTCAGAACCAAACTAATTTATTTTCATTTCATTTGATGAAAGTACATTTCCTTAGTTTTCCCCATGTATCTTGTTTGTATTATTTTTTACGAGCCAATTAACAATTTCCAAAAATATTTGCAATTTAACATATGGCCATTAAAGAGATTCATAGTTTGACAGTCAGAATTACAAAGTTATTCGTTTTTAAGATTTTATTTTTCGCATCATTGGAAATGAAGAAGCTTTTACGAACTACAAATATAGCAAGCAATTTCAAAATTTTAGTTGCAAATCGCTCGAGGTTTTCCTTATAACTTTTTTTTTATTTGCAGTAAATTCCTCATGTTTATTCAACAATAATAATTAATAATAAACTCCTAGCACATCATATATATGAAAAAAAATTAAAATAATTAAATTAATTGGAAACAATTTTATTACAAAACTCTAAACAAAACCCATCCTAAGTGTTTCTTCTAACAAGAAAAGAATAACAACAAAACAAAACTTGATGAATAAATGCTTACAAACTGAAGGCGTTTGCTTTTGTTTTCTCGTGTATTCTCAACACGCCAAATATGGAAAAAGTGTATAACACAAATACTGCCACCGTATGGCAAATTGAACGTTTTCATGATTTAAAGTTCTTGATTACCTACAATTTATACATATGTGAAGAAAAAGAAAAAAATAAAAACAAAATACAACAAATTAAAGTTCTTTAATATGTATTTGGTACGTGTATGTTTCAATATGTATGTATATTTGTGAGTGTTTGTTTGTGTGTCTAGAATGTTTTGGAAAATTATATAGAAAAAAAAAATTCAATTTCAAAACCATTGTTCTGGTTTTGAACTGTGTTTGTTTATTTTTGTATTTTGTTTACCATTTTTTTTATCCGCAGCTAACAATAGTGTAGCTTAGGCCATATACCTACATGTTTCTATTTGTATTTAAGTATAAGTTTATGTCTAGCTTTTTCTAGCCTGTGTATGTATGAGAATGAAAACTAAACCAAGGTTATAGTAATAATTCAAATGAAACTAAAAACAAAACAACAATAACTATAACGTAATTGAAAAATAAGCAACCATTTTTCATATGCACAATTATATGAAAATAATACATAAAATATTAAATAAAATCTATTTTGTTTTGGTTAAATAATTAACAAATTTATTACAGTTTAATAGAACTGGGAACAAAGTTTGTAACTTAAGTCTTTTGTTTTGAATAGAAAATAAACAAAACAATAAAATATTATATATTTATGTATACATTTATAAATGCTTTAATAAAAAATTAATGGTTTCAATTTATTGCTTATCAAAATAATTGAATTGATGGCCGACCACTCCTATAGTAGCAATTAAATATAAAGTGGAAATTAATAAAATCATTGACTATGTTATGTAAGATATACATACATCATTGTAACATGTGAATTCACTGTATTTAGTTTCAAAGTTTTTGGATTTTAGATGTTAATAAATTTGGAGTGTAGAAACACTTATGGCCGAATTCTCGGTCATTAGTTAACCATTGGTAAACTAAAATACTAACTATTGTTTAACTATTACTTGGTTTCTTATTGCAAACTAAGCATTGCGAATAAATAATCATAAGTTAAGCCTTTGCCATTAGCTAACTAAAGACTGTGAATTTAGCCATTAGGGTGTAAGAATTAATTTGTGGTACTAGTAAATTGATGAGTTAATTTAATAGATTTTGAAACTAATGTTGTATAAATCACTGTGTCTGAATTTTAACTATTAATTTATTGTTAAAACATAATAATTACTGACGGATTTTGTTATCACTAATAATAATACTTATTGAATAAACAAACATAAATGTTTTACACTTCTTCGCACCAATTGATTTAAACCTAAACGAAATATGTTCAAAAATTGTGGCATCTATAAATCAATTGGTGCGAAGAAGTGTAAAACATTTATGAAGATTTAACTAAATAATAAAATTATGTGAGACATAAAGGTAAAGTTTATCCCATTACCTTTGGGTAAACTTATTCCGGAGTTTGTAACGGCCACTCCATAACAAGAACTTGTTTTGCTAAGACTAGTTTCGATGTGTGCTTGGGATCATTGTCTTGCACGAATTCCGATAGAAGAGGTATTTCTTCTGTGGCATTTGGTAGCGCACTGTGAAAAATGACCCCAGGAAAAGTGGCCCAAAGAAAAAATAACCCAAAAAATGACACTTATTACACAAATAGAAAATGTTTGGGCCTTTTTTTATTTTAGTTGAGGCTATAATGCACATTTTCTTTGGGATAATCTTGCATTTTAAGAGAAATGAAAAATCACCCCAAAATCGTAGAACGGAAAAAGACCCCAAGAAATTTTGTTTTTGTACTTTAGGCTTAAATTTCATTCGTTATTATTGTAAAATATAAAATAAAAATAAAAAACACTGAATATGAAATCTTTAAATTGTTAGTTACTTTTATTTCTAACTGCATTTACATAATTGGGGCAATTTTTCTTTATGAAAACTGCACCTTTCATTTTAATCTTGGAATAATTTTTTATAACCTTTGTGGTAAATTTTTATAAAAAATTTTGGCCTTTTTTAATTTTTTTGGGGGCATTTTTCACAGTGCCGATTTTGCTAAATCAAATTCTACCACAGCAGGTAAAAAAACAACCACACATCACATACCTGCCGTCTAATTCTTCATTTTGTGGAATTCTAACGAAAGGTTTACTCTCAGAGCCAAACAAATTTATCTTTGTTTCATCTGAACAAAGCATATTTCCCCAATTTTGCCTGTGTAGATGCACAATCACAAGCCATTTTTAAAATCACAAGCCATTTTTAAAATTTCTTGGCAAAACACACCTCATTTTTACAATTCTGTTTGTTCAATAAAAATAACTTTCCGGACTATGAGCTTCTAATACAGCTTACTGAAGCCTATTTCTAATTGCGCGACTAGTAACAGATGCTTATAAATCAATTTTAAGCTCTTCAGTGACCAAAAATTGGGGTTATTTTGACAGAATCCACCAGTATTGTAATTTGCTTTGTTTTCGAAGCTTTAAAATAATTTCTTTTTCAAGACCCATTATTTACAAGTTTCTGCACTAAAAGCAATTACAATCATAAACGAACATTGAATAGTGGTTTTAAATATTGATTCTATTATTTTCCTGTTGAAATAAAATTCCATGATGCCTACAAAACTGAAAATTTCGCTGTTATTAGTTTTTATGAACAAATTAAGAGTTTTCATAAAATTAAGGCAATTAAATTATGACCATTCCAGATATTCATAGAAAACTTATCAGTATAGATTCACCATAAGATCATCAGTAGTTTCACAGTAAGAACTAACAAAGTTATTCGTTTTTAGGTTTTTCTTCTTCGCATTATTTTTGCCAACACGGTATATAAAGAGGAGTCTATATTCATATATATTTATATAGAAGATTTCTACTGCAACAATTAATTTTAACAATCACATTTTATTTAAGCTATTTAAATGTTGTGAAATGATTAGCACATCCTGTTATCAGCACGTGTTTTTTTAACAGAGTTTTTATCATCTAACAAGTTTGTGTCTAAAGTCTTTTGTTTTAGCAACAATACTAACTAATGCCTGGTAACGGTTGTGTGTACTTGTCTTTCAGCATATTTTTCTAATTTATATATTTAACACTTTTCTCACAAATTTTCACTTTTTTTCTAAAATCATGTTAAAAAATACATACAACTAGTATAACAGACAACTGGTATTGCTGCATACAATGCAATTTGGTCAATAACATTGACTAAAAACTTTATGAACAGAAATAGAAAAAAATTTAAAAAAAAACACAAACATAAGATAATAAAGAAGACTTGGAAAAAGCGCAATAAACTCTGTTGTAGTTTTTTATGTTTTTTATTTGTTGTTGTTGCAAATATATCTTTACCCACACAAAGACAAGCATTGCAAATCATAGTGCGGTTTTGTTTTAAAAATGTTGGTGCGGCTCCTCTGGCTGTTGTTGTTGTTGTTTGAGGCTTAACAGCTTGTTCAAATCAGCTGCAATTGCAGCAACAACTACAACTTTATTAGCAACAAAAGAAAAAGTAAAGAAAGCATCTTCGGTCATTAACAAACATGTGAAGAGCAAAATGTTGTTGGTGGTAGAGGATAGAAACACCGGTTGGCAAAACTAACCGTCTACCAAAAGATTTTTGTATATATACAATGTATATTATACATACTTGTTGTTTTTATACTTTTAGAGTTTTTCTTTTTGGAAAACCTGTCAGTTAACACGTTTTGTTTTTCTTCTTTTAACTGCTCTGCAACATTGAGGTATTTTTTTTTTTTTGCTGAGTTTTTGGTTTTCGCTTTTAACCACAAATATTGGTTCAAGTTCAACTTAAAAAAAGTGAAGTTTTTGTGTTCAATTCGTTTAGATTTTTTTTTCAAATTTGAAATATTTTTTATGGTAGGCGCTAGAATTTTTTGCACAGCAAAAGCCAACCTTAATCGCTGCTCATAAAAACTTAAAATCAACCTTAATACCTCTACATCATTTTCTGCATGTTTTTTTTTTTTTTTTGGAATATGGTCGCTTTATAATTTGTAACGCCTTTGGCTTCTTTTTAGCATTTTTTCTTTTTGTTGTTTATTTAAGCAATAAAAATACTATCAGAATGATTTTTTTTTTCAATTTAATGTAAGTAGGCAACTTGAAGTATGATTTGTTTTGCAATATTTTTAATATTTTTTGTCTCCCTGCCAAAATTGTTTGTGTCTTGTGCCTTGTCTTTTAGACTTTGCTTTTTTCAAGGTATATTTGAGTTTGTTTAATCGAAGAAAACAATTTTATTTTGCTTTGACTTTTTTATGCAAATGCGCTTATTATAATATTTGATTAGGATATGGGGGCCATTCGGTGACCTTTAATGTTTTTCTTTTGATAGTTTTCCATATTACAAACAATGTAACAGATTTAAATTTTAGTTTATTCAAAAATGGATTTATTTGTGACATTTACAACATGCTTTTTCTCTAAACATTTTAATATTTGTTATGATTTTTAATAAAAAATCCAAACAATTTTCGAAATCACGTTTTCCATGTTCCAATATTGCATTATTTACAGGTTTCAAATAAAATTCAAATAGCTATGATCATGTTTTAGTTGAACGATTTTTTGAAAAGTTCATTGCAAAACTTGTCATTAAACATTGATTTTGGTGCCACAAAAATAACTTTAAGCTTTTTTAAATAAATACATATCTAAAACCCAATTTACTAGTTTTTTTTTTTTTTTTTTTTTTTTGAAATATTCAAATTTTGGTAGGTGCAGTGTTAGTACGACAAAAGACAAAAAAGTTCTTGAAATGTATGTTCATATTTGTTCAATAGTTCAACGAAATAGAGTCAGGGGCACTTACTGATAATCAATATGAATATCATAATAAATATTAGTAATAATGTTTTTAAAAATAATATTTGAAGCAATAAAACTTAGCTCCAAAAACTGAACTTAGAGAGGTTAATACAGAAATCTAAATTGTATAGTTTGTTAAGTATTTTAAACTGTGATAAATTTAAAAATAAAAAACAATACAGATTTTGTATAACAAATGCAAATTTTAATAAACCAAGTCTCATAGTTTAAAGTTTTTTTTAGTTTGGATGATTGTGTAATTTTCTTAAGCATTTCTGTTCTAAAGGACTACATAATAGTGGAAGGCCAATTTAAGCGGCATGCGGCCATTGAATAAAAATTTTGTTTCTTTACAAAATTGTTCATACAAAAATTTTGAAGTATCGCAATTTACTTAATCTGGCAATGGCTGTGAGAAGCGGCAGCGTGCAAAGTTGACCAAATTCTACTTAAAACGATGTTGCATGCACATGTACATATGTATATAATATGTGACATGAGTTTACTTAAAAATACAAAAAAAAAAAATTTAAAACTTTTTACACCATGTTCACACTAAAACAACGTTTATTTAGGAATTTATTTATATAAAAAACAAATCAATTTAATTATTTGACATTTGCCGCTTTAAATATGTCGCGCACATTTGCCTACCTACAGAAAGTATAAGCGGAAAAATGAACAGCTGATTGCCGCCCCTGGCCGCATGCCTCTTACACTAGCCTTCCACTATAAGACAACATTCTGTTCAACATTGCTATTTATTAAAATTGTTGTTATGCATTGTTTTGCCAACTCAAACACATGACAATGCAGTGTCATATTGTGACATTTTGACGTCAACCAAAACAGCAAAATGTTCATTGTGTGCTAAGGGATAATAGAATATTACGAGGATATGTAGGTACCAATGCATGTGGTCTACTTAATACCAAACCTTTCTCTTCAGCCGGAGCCCCTACACTCTCATAATGGCAAAAATTGTCCAGAACGAATCTCGGATATACTTAACCTTTCAATAAGTATCACAATAGTATGGATGAACTCATGTAAGAAGCTTGATGATTGGCTGCTTACGATAGATCTATTCTAAAGTAACAAAATTTTTGTGGATTGCTAACAACTTAAGCGTACTGAGTAGGCTATTTTTTAAGTTGTTTTCAGAGTTGCCTTCGTATATCGTGTATGTATGTCATGTTTGAAAAGAACAGTAAAACATGATAACCTCATACGAAGCCACATTTGATTCTACTTCAACTAAAATATTTTCTTAGTAGAGTTAGTTAGAGTTAAATTACTGTAAGCCAATCGTATAAAATTAGTAAAATGAAACATTTATTATATTATTCCATGCTAAAACATTTCTGTACTACCTCTAGAGGAAAAAGAAAGAAAAATAGAAAGCAAGTCTGGAAGACAAGTTATAGTTCTAACACTTTATATGAACCTTAAGATGACCTGACGCTTTAATCACATACAAAGATCTGAATTTACAAGAAATAAAACTAAGAAAAAACTAGTCAGATTAATGGCTGAATGGTAGATCTAACTCTTAATATGACCTGTTGCTCGAACGTGGCCAGTACAATTGACAAAATTTAAGTAATCTTTGACAAATATATGTAAGTTATAATCCTAATGAATTTTTTCAGTGCTGGTTACTAATTCACAGGAGTACTATTTCATAAGTCATATTTGAGCAATTATTGCTAATATTGAAAACTTTTTAATTTAATGCTGCCGATATTTGGCAATTTCGCTTTAATCGCAAACAGGTCTACTAGTGGAATGAGCAACTGACAAAAAAATGTGCAAAAAATTAAAGAAAATTAAAAAACAATAAACGGAAAACAAACTGAGATTTAAGAAAACTCTGAGATTTAAGGACTCTAGAACTTTGCTTAATTTAAAGATATTGGGAAGTCTTTATAAGCAAGATAAAAATTACTGCTTGTTATAACCAAAAAATATTTCATATTCAATGCGAATGGACAGCTTGTACTATAAAAGTCACATTATTCAAACTTGAAATGATGTGTCAAAGAGAAGGACTTTATAAACAAGTATCACACATTGCTAACGATATCGTAATCTTAAATAGCTCACAAAATTTGATAAACTTTTATAAAAAATGCATATCTAAATTTGTTTTCATTATTGGTACACAAATATTTCAGTTCATGCATTAGATTTAAAAGGAGTGTTGTGGTTGTACAAATTTAACTTTACCTTCCTATTTTAATGACAAATGCATTTATTATGTATGTATATATGTTAATATAAAAATGTTTTTGTTAAGCACCCTACAAAACTCTTTATAAACCATAGATTTTTTTCAAATAAAATTTATTGTTCTTTATAAAGAAGCTGTTAACACCCCTTTTCATGATGTTTCAGTGTGTCTTCAAGCATGCGGAAATAATTTGTCAAAATGTTTTGTGTTTTTTTCTTTTTGCAGCTTAAGTCATAAATGATGATAAATGATCAATAATATTTAAGGAAAAAAAACACAATAAAAATCAACAAGCTTAGATTATAAAACTATAATTAATGTCATAAAAGTAGGTATTTAAAAAAATCATTTAAACAAAAATAATAAAATTAATAACTGACTAGTAAATAAATAATTTTGAAAAGCATAATTTTCATTATAAAATTATTAAGAGCCTAATGAAAAGCATTACTTTTAAATGCTTAACATGGCTTTAAGACTATAGAACAGAAACACACAAAAAAGTCTTTTAATTTTCCTTAGCTTTAGGTCGTATTTGTATTTTGTATTTAATTTTGCCTTAAATGTAATAAATTCATTTAATCTTGCTGGAGTTAAAAGTAATTTTATTTTTAACATCAATTTGCTTTTAAGTTGTGAATGTTATTTATTTTAATTGCAAAAAAAAGTTTCAGCATTTATCTTGAAATATATTTCACCTAGATTACAAAATTACAACAGGTTTATACAAAATTTGCTTTATAAACCTGTTATAAACCTCTTGTAAGTTTTTATGAATAAGGGGGAATGTATTTAGAGCAAAATTCATAACAATAAACATTTACACTGAAATTAGTGTACATACGAGTACTCCAAAGTATTTTAAAGCCTTAGCAATAAAAGGAGCTCATTAATCTTTTTTATAACATTGTATTTATTGTAATTTATTTAAATTAATAATATATATCTTTGTGTTCTTCATAATAAAATAAATGCTTAGTTTAATATTTTAAATGGTAATGCTATTTTCCCACACTAATTCACAATTTATTTTTCTCAAAGTTTTAATAAAAAGTCATCTAGTTTTTAATTTTTTTGTTTTGGTTACCAGTTCTATATATTTAGTGCTGTTGCTGGTTTCATTTTGTTTCATGGTCAAACCTTGTAAAATGTCATTACACTAAAATTTATTATTAAATTTATTCATTTATATTTTAAATGTGCACTTGTAATTTAAATAAAATGTTTTAAGTCTCTCACGTTTCTTTTCAAAAAAAAAATATGTGTATATTTTCACATAGTATATTACAATTTGAAAAAATTAGTTAATAGGCGTTGGTTTTGGTTTTTTTTTATTTTCATATATCATTGATGTTTAATTGTTTTATCTTATGAAGTGTAATACATTTGTGTTATGAACTTCAAGGTAAACCCAGTTTTTTTTTCGCAATTTGTTCTTTCACTTCTTATAGTTTGGAAACAAAAGACTTAGACAGCAAACTTGACAATACTTAGAATTATGTTGTTTACAAAAGTAAATTTGAAGGTTAAAGTATAATCTTAAACTCATTGTGAAAATATGTCACTGCACAATGAATATTGACTGCAATTGAATTGGTCAAATCAAAAGTGTCAATGTTATTATTATAATTTTTAATATTTAATGTTGGTTTTAATAAAAAATTTTGTCAATCAAATAATTTGGAAAGACTTCTTATTAAACATGTGTAAAAAACATTTGGTTTCTGTCTCTTGTGGCTTTACTGAACTAAATACAATATACATATTAATTTGAATGCATATATTTTAGATTATTTGAAAAAATTCTGGAAAAGTCTGAAATTAACATTCTATAGGTTTTAAATAACTTGTTTTACGTGTATTAATACGTCAATATAGGTACATTGGTTATACCATGGTGAAATTAAATACTAGGTGACAGCATTGCTACAACAATTACAACAAGACAGGCATTTTTCTATGTGTAAAAACTTTCGTCACTGTCAAAAAGTTTTTTTTTCATATAAACTTTGACTATTTGTAAACAACTTTTTGACATTTTCAATTTCACCATGAATAATCAGCTGGCGCTACGCTGTCACCTTGTATTTAAATTCACCTTGGGTTATACCTCCGAGAATTACGTAATAAACAATAATTAAAATCAAAACAATGCCTGAGTTATATTTATGATCAAATTATACAAATTTTGCGGCCCTTTGTTCCTACTAGGAACCACAGGACATAATATATATATATATATACAAATTTAATGTCATAAAACAGTCCTTCCTCAAATTCGTGTTTTTTGGCTTCTGCTTTGTTGACTTGGTAATGTATATTAAATGCCTGCAAATGTTGTATTTTGTAATACATCAGTAAGTGGCACAGCAAACATTATCAAACCTTGTTAGATCTTTAAATGTATTTGACATGCTGTGCAAAGACGCTAACAACCACAATTGTAACTTGCTTGTATGACAAATAAATCATTTACATTACATAAATCATTTAATTGTTTTCTGTTAGATGAAATTATAACATTTGTATTGTTTATTCGACTATAATTTTTTTTTAAGAAGTTCCAAATTTACCAGTGAAGTAAGCAAAAGATAGACATTATTATTGAAAGCCAACAACACATCCTTGTTAACAACAGCAACAGCAGCTAGTTGTCTTATTGACTTAGCACAACAATTGTGTCTTGCAATTACATAACGTGACAATGTATTTAAGTTGACATAGCAATTCAACATGTTTAAGTAATCGGATATAACATATCATCATGAGATCAGCGAAAACCTATAATGTGTCACTATTTATGTAAATTAATTGTTTGAATAGGAAAAACCACAGCACTTTAACTTTAGTATAAATATGAATGAACACGAAATTTAGTGAATTTAAAGCTTAAAATTCGCAAAGAAAATATGTAGCTGATTTTGTTTATGAATTGTAAGTATGTAGTAATATTTACTGTCTACTATTAGAAAGAAAATACTTTAACTTTTTTAATACCGTGTAGGATTATTGGATAGTTGTGACAAATAAATAATTAACAACCTCGTACTTGACAATGCCCAAAATTGTGTTGTCTTTAGCTATTGGATGAATTTCGTACAAAATCTATTAATATGTATGCCAAATGCTGCAACTTCCTTTGTAAGATTATTGTATGACTTATTGTGAAATTTCACATCGCGATAAATACAAAATACTCATTGATATGAGGCTGAAAGTTATTAAAATACGATCGTATGCCAAATTAAACAAAATTTGCTGTTATGTTAGACTATTTATTACTCTTTAAAAGAAAATAACACATCGTCAAGATTTTGCTACAGCAACGTCGAACAGTTAATAGACAGAAAGTTCAAATCTTTTCCAAAATTAGAAAAAGAAATCGCTACTTTGGATGAATCTTAACCACTTCAATAGGAGTTCTTACAGTTAGGCTCGAACATGTGTTTTATGCACTCAAAACCAAGAATTCAAGGAACTAACCAAATACGGATGTAAAAAATATCCACTGACTTATTTTTTATTATTATTTTTATATTCGCAATTAAAAAATATTTTGAGAGGACAAGGTTATTAATGCCTGATGAATAATTCATGGTTCTGCGACAATTGATTCAAACATATGTGTACTGTCTAATTGAATTGCTATAATCAAAGGAAAGTTAAAGCTGTAGTTCTTGACAATAAAAAATTTCAGCTATTTGGAATACGTATTCAGCACAAGTGAAACGTAAGTTTGCGCACTAGTTAATGCGATCCATCAAATAAAAAACCACAGATTTTTATAGGAAGAAATGGATTTCAGTTTCCATTTTTTAGCTTTTCTTAAATAGTCTAAATTTTTAATTTAAAAGTATTCAATCACTTTTTTGTTTCACAAATATTAATTGATTTATACAACCATATTTTATGTGAATAATACTTTACTTGTTTTTCCTGTAACCTTTGTTTAACTTACAAATAATGATGTCGATATGAATTTGTTTGAAAAACATTACCTGAAAATACAAAAAAAAAAGAAGAAAAAATAAAAATTAACTTAAAGATTAAATTGAAAATGAATTAGAAAAATTAATTACAAATACAATTTTAAATAACACAAAAATGCTTTTACTAAGGATTCTTTTAAATTTCGCAGTTAGGAATATAACTAAGAAATAGTTAAATACTATGTTCTCTTATAAAATGTCTTTCTATAAAATTGGAAAAACAGCTCATGACTTTGTTAAGCAACTTTTCAGACTTCGATTTGATTCTAAACTATGCTTAAAATAACAAAAAACTTCAGTATCTTGTTCCCTTGCAAGTCGTCTGTTTAAATAACAACAACTGAATCAGATTTTTACGAAAATACTTTAAATAATTTTTAATTCTTCAATGGCATAGGGTCGTTTAGAAAATTCACAGACAATCATGTCTTTATGATTTTACAAAGTTTGGAGGAAAATTGTTGATCATAAACCTTTGGCAGCTCAAGCAATATATTGATAGTTTTCATAATAAAGTACAGTTCAAAATAAATCTTTAAATTTATCATATTGTCATTATCTTTTATATTGTTATTGTTGAATTCCAATATAATATAAACTATTTCAATGTCAGATGTAAAAATCATTGTCTGTTAGTCATATAAACTGACATATTTTGTTTAGGCCACAATTGAAAATTTATTAAAACACGCTGTTAACAATGTCAACTGTTTGAATACCTTTACAAAAGATTTCACCAACAATGTCAGTTTTGTCAGACAAACCAGCATTGTAACATTCAACACAACAGACAAATATAACAATCAACGCCTTAATATAAACTTAGCATATATTCAAAAAATACAAACACACACACGCATTAAATCCTTTTATATGGAACCCTTATAAACTTGTTAAACATGACAGGGTCTATACATTATATGGATTTATGGCTACCAGATTAAACCAACGTCGTCCATGGTTTATACACTGCATAGCAAGCAGCAGCCAACTATAGCACAACAAAATAAACAACCTAGACAATGAATAATCAAAAAAAAAAAAAAACTTTATTACAAGAACTTTATCATGAATTCCTAGGAAATGATGGCCTTATAAAAAACAGACCCATATAAAAAAACATCTACATAGTAATGCAAATGTCAGTTGAAAATGATTTTAACATCCTTTATTGGATTTTAACACACAACTGAAATCTATTTACATGATTTTACACTTTTCTTAAGGGGATTTATGTGTGTAAGTTTATGGCAGTTTTCAAAGCAAATATAGAAGGTATTTTACCCCATCGTTTTTAAATTCCGAATTCAAATTGAATTTTGTTTTTGTGGTTATATTTGTTTAAGTATCATAAATTTGCACCTTTACAACTGAGAGCGTTCGAAGCAATCTGGAAAAGCAAAAAAAAAAAAGCGCAACGCACAAAGTCATACAACTCTTGTAAAGAATGCGTAGGTTTTGTAAGTGTATTTTTTAGATTTTTTATACAAGTACTTTACAATATTTGTGTTGTTGTTACTAGTTGTAGTTGTTTTTTTAAGAGGTTGAAGAGATGCTTTTGTAATGATTATAAAATAACAAAAATGTTTCTGTTTCTGTGTTTTTGTCTTTCATCTCTGCTGCTCTTCATCACATTGAGTAGTTTGCAGGAATGTTGTTTATTTGGTAGAAACATGATTAAACATGATTAAGGTTGTAGAATGTTGTGTATGCTGTGCTGTGTCTATGTATGACATCAAAATTGCAAATTGTTTTTAACAATTTAATTTTGTCTGCTATTTTTAACCCATTATTAATGTTGAATAACTTTGAATTACAGAGTTATGATAGTTGGTATGCGCATGTTTTTCGCCGCCTTCTTGTTTTGTGTATGAAAACAACATATAAATTGAATTCCATGTGTGGTAATATGGATAGACTTAAAATATATGTTTTTCAAGTTATTATTTAAACGATTTAAACAAAACAAAATATTTGAAACATTTGCCTTTATTTTGTTTCATATTGTACCCTCTGGATAAATAGACGTTATGTAAGTTAGGTCTGGTTGACCTCATTATTAAATTAAAAAATTTTTAGCAACACTCGGTTTTTTCAATGATTAATTTTTGAAATATATTTATTCGAATGCTGTGCAATGGAAATTGCATGGAAAGCCTGCACAAATATTGTAAAATATGTTGTAAAACGACTTAAGTAAACCTTAAGAAAGAAAAATCTTATTAAAAGAAAGGTGAAACTTACAAAGAAAATACTACCTCTATAAAGCCAAATTCTGGTCCCCCGACAATTACCACGCAAAAAATACCTTAAGAATACGCGTGGATGGTTTAACAACCGATCGTAAAATTAAATACCTAAAGCAAATAAGCTGCCGTGAACAAAACATTATGTTACAACGAAAGATCGGCATCCCCGACCCAAAATATAATTATACAAAAATGTATAAGTCTGCTTAAAAGTCAATGACTGGGCATGCAATTTAATATTTTGGTCTAAAGCACCCCTTTAGTCACCACATCAACGAAAGATGCGGATATTTATATGAAATAATATCTGCAGAAACGTTTGCGTTTGCTTGTATTAAATCTTCCTCAATAAAGTTTTTAAATGGATCAAGTAATAGAAATAAAAAGATTGATGCAAATTGCTCTAATTGTCCGCAGTAACAACTATTTAAGCAATATTGGCCTATTGTCAAAGGAAAGTTAGAACGTAATCCATTGCAATAATAGCAATGGATTGGTATCGAAGAAATTAAGTAACAGAAAACTGTATAAATTCTTGTAATTGTCCGCAGCAAGGAATATTTAAAGAATATTTTCCAATTGTCAAAGGGAAGTTAAAACGGAATGGTACTGCAGTTTGCTATAAGTATGCAACGCATTTGTAGCAAAATATTGTGCAACAAAAAACAGATACGATTGTGACCCTTTTGTCTTTAGGGTGCGATATGTAGGTTTAATAACATTTTCACATTTTTAGACCTAAAGTGATTGCGGAGTCTTTAATAGTTTTTTTTATATTTTGTCATGCGCTCATTTGTTTCATTTGTAACCTTTAATACTTAATTGAACTTTCTGACCGCCATAGAAAAATATTTCCTGGTATAATTTGAATGATTTTGAATAATTTGAAATTATTTTGTAAATCTATTTTTGTCATCTGTTGCGAACACACAAATCGAATTTAAAAACTAGTACGAGTATTAAATTTCTAAGTTTTCTGAAATACATATATATTTTATCAAAAGTTATTGCAATTTTATATTCGTTCTTTCAGGTTATTCCACTCTGAACGCAAATGTTGTTTTACTTATATAAAATGCTGAAATCTGGGCACTACTCCTGATTGCATATTATATCCTGTTTGCTGTCCACAAATAAGTCTCGCGAACGTTTCTTCATTTCAGAGAAAACGTATTTGCAATATAAGCCCAGTTGAGGTAACACAGCTCTCATTTCGGATATATTTATATGTTATTATTTTGAATATTGTTCATTTTTAGAGTGGCGAAGGTTATTGATTAAATTACAGATTTTGTCTTGCAAAGTGTCCCCTGTATAATTTCTATACAGCTTGCATAATTATTACAAAGATTGGCAAACTTTGAAACATATCTATCCACTGAAATTGTATTTATAATCAATGGACATGAATCAACCTTGATGTGTTAAAAACTGTAATTAAATGATCATACTAATGTCAATAACATGACACTACAAATGAAATACAATTTATTATTGCATAAACTTACTAATTAATATTCCCACACTTTTCATTATAAAAGCCTCACCAAACCGAAACTAAATATGATATAAAAATAACAACATCAGTTGCTGAAGAAAAGCAAATAAACACTTGAAAAAAAAAATACAAATTGATCATTAATAATTGGCAACTGCCAGTAATCATGATGTGGTGCTGTAAATATTGAACATAATAAGTGCCTAATAACTAAACATTAACCTAATTTATACAGCAACAATAATAATAAAATGAAATAAGAAAAAAAAACACAGAAGGAGATATTTGACAGACAAAACATCATTAACGCGATTTAGTTAAGTTATAAAAAGCAAAGAAAAAGTTTAAAAAAAATGATTAATAAATGATAATTGCAAATTGAAATGTATGGTTAAATAAAATTTAAATAAAACTTACTTACTTAAATTTAAAGCATATAAATAAATACTATTCTTCTCGAATAATTTTAACATTTTGCTAAATTATGATTTATTATATTAAATTATTGACAATTTGTTTGTTAAGTCCCCTTAAAGAATAATTATTTCCGTTTTTCTTTTGAAGCTACTTTATTTACACTAATTTTTGTTAATTTTAAGCATTCAGTATTTAATAAAAATATACACCAACACTTGTTAACCAAGCATTTTATATTTTTTAACAAAAACTCCAAAACATTATTAATAAATATGATTCTCTTTAGCTTAAGCTTCTCAAATTTGTTTAGTTATTTTAATTTTGTGTTTGGGTATTTCAAACCAATATAAATATAAGATTTTTTTGTTTATAACTACAATGTTTGTTAAATAAATTTTAAGAAAAACCAAAGTCAAGGTGATTTTTTCTTTATGCACAATGGGTTAAGATTCTGAAAAAAAAACTACATGACAAGTTTCATTTTAAGCAGAAGTGCTTAATGATTTATTTTTTAATCTTTCCAAGCTTCCTAAAAAATTCACTGAGTCAAGTTGATTAAAGGTTTTTTGTTTTTATGAAAATGGTTTTTATGAGTTTGTTTTTAACAGGTGATGTTTAGGTTTGTAATAATGTCATTTTGAGTGATTAACAAAATATTTTGGGTACCTACATATGTATATGCTACGTTTATAGTAATAAAAATTAAAAACCAACAACTTGGTGATGACTACTTAGAAGTTGTTGAGTAGCGATTTGTAAGTTCCTGTTAATTATTCAAAAATTACTTTTAGATTTTACTTGTAGATTTTAATATCAGGAAGGGACTAATTAATTTATCATCAAATAAATGATGAATGACATTTCTGCCAAGAATAAATATTTGAAAATACTAAACATTCTTGGTGGATTAGTGGATCTTATTACCAGGTGAAGCTTAGCATAAACTGTCGCCTATAGTAAAAATTTCAAGTTCTCCCTTTAAATTTAAAGTTAATTATAGGGTTTTAGTTATGTCTGCTAGAACCCAGTGTGTTTCTTAAACCTAAGACAATAATTTCAATTTGGCCTGTTTTTTCTTAATACAAATTAATTTACAAAACTATTTTGTATTTCATACATATAAATAAAACATTAAAATTGTATTCATATATTTAAAGTCAATAGTCTCTCAAACAAGTTTTTGTTTAATTTATTTTTATTTTGCAAGAAAATTTATTTATTAAAAATATTCTAAGTAAAGTCTTAATTACTATCTTAAGCTAAGATCCGCATAATAAGACATATTTTATTTGCATAAACAGCAATTAAGTAGAAACAAAGTTCTGAGCTTAAGTCTTTTGTTTGTTATACTAACATTTTTATACAAAAGAAATTTATGGAGACAAGCAGGTTTTTAATGCCAATTAAAGACAATATTTTATAAATTTTAACAATTTTAGAAAAAACAAACTAAATGTTTAAGATAAACAAACTAAAAATTAATAAACATTGTTTATGTTAAAAAGTTAAATGTTAATGCGTGGAAAAGAAATAATTTCAGACTTTTTTTGCTAACAAAAAATGTCCTAAGAAATAAAACCTGTATATTTGAGCAACCACCCCTGAGTCATGGGGAAAAAGCATCATAAGCATTTAACAGCAGAGAGAAAAAACATAAGTAATGTTTTGAAACAAAACAGCCGCCACACTTTACTTACACAAGCAAATAACAATAAAGAAAAATGAACAAAAACAAAAAAAAAAAAATAGCAGAAATATTCAATGTCAACATTGACAAAGAGCCGCAGATTATTAACAGGTTTAAACAATAAACGTTTAAACCTGAGTGTGTCTGACTGCAGGGAAGTAAAGCGAGACAGAGAAATACATAAATCTATACAACAGTCTGGTTTAATAAACAAATAAATAAAATAAAATAAACCCGCTTACAAAAGATGTTGCCTAAAATAAACAAACAAATATTGACTAAAAACAACACAGTTAACAATTTGCTGTGAACCGTTATGTTATGCTTATTTTAGGCAGCAACTGATCAAACAAAAGTTTGATGACTCTTTTTTTTTTTTGCTGCAATAAAATGCAATAAAAACCCACGTTTTAAAGAGAGAGAGAGTGATAGAAACAAACTTGAGAGTGGGGTAATAAAATGTTTAAATTTTTAATAATTGCTCGCATTGTTTTGTTTTGTGTTTGTATTTTTGCGTTTAATTTATTTAACTGTTTTTCCTTATTTATTTAAAACGGGTATTTTTTCTATAATTGTTTTACAAAGATTACGCACACCAGATACAGCTTTTTATTTTTTAGTTTATTTTGCATTAATTTATATAAAATCTTGTAGTTGTTTTTTTATAAAGTCCTTGTTTAGATGGCTAATGTAATTAAACATTTAAATTTACTGTGAATATGAATTATTTTTGAAAAAATTTCATAATTTTTATTAGAAATGTAGTAAATTTTAATAAGTCTCTAGGATACTGGAAACACTATGAAGTAATTAGGAAATGATAGCAGTTAGTGAACGTGTTTTTAGTCTCATATAAATTTAATGTCAAATTAAATGCAGCCATTTTTTTACTTTAAAATATTAACTTTGTTTAAAATTCAGTGAAAAGTTTTGCACATCTGTTGCAGTCAAATCTTTCACACTGCTAAAATTTGACATTTGAACTTAGTTTGAATATTTATTGCAATTTTTTGATTAATCGAAAATAAAAACATTTTCCTACTGCTAAATTTGATATTTCTGTAGTTAACAACTGTTTAGAAAGCTTAATACAGATAAAGCCAATAGTGTTAAATGCATTCCTATTGTGTTTTGCTCATCTGCCATAAGTTTGTCTAAACTAAATTTGTTTTATGACACTTTAAAGCCTTATTACCATATCAGCCTCAATATATCAAACAACACTCTTAAAAATCATGACAATTTACTTTCCAAAAACCAACACACACAAAAACGAAACAATCAACAACACTTTCAGCATATTTCAATGACCTTGCCTCAATGATTTGAGTTTCGCTAACAAAATGTTACATGGCACAATGTTCGCTGGAAACTAACAAAAGCAAACTGACTTGGCTGAAAAGCCATGTCTAAAAATTGCTTATATTAAAAATTAAGTAAAAAAAATACTTATAAATTGTGCGCCTTTCTTTTTTTTTATTTTGGCTAATTTAAATAAAGCAAACTGACATTATTATTAATTAATACATTTTGTTAAAGACAAAAAAGGAAATAGTTTTCAAAAGGAAGTAAAATACTATTGAATGGAATTTATAAATTAATTAATAATAATGAAAACAATGTCTATTAAAATAAAGTATTTTAATTAACATACAAAAAAATAATGAAAAATTTAATTAAAATAAAAATTTTTTACAAGGCCAAATGAATATGAACAAATGGTTAAACTTTAGTTAAATAAATTAAATTTTAATCAGGTTTTATTTAATGTTTTTTTTTAATAATTTAAAAGAATAAACAAAAACAAATTTGTAATAATACAAATTTCATAAACAATAATAAAGAATACACACACATTGTAAATGTACGTAAATTTCGTTCTAACTCAGAACACGTTAAAAAGAAATATCATAATTCGTGAACTCTATTTCTCAAAAAACGGTGAGTTAAATAGATGATATTTACAGAGTGATAGTGGACAATGAAGATTGCTGAAGACGCCCTTGGCCGGGTAGAAAATGCATTCCAATTTGCCGATTGTTCCAGTACTTTACAATAGTATTCTTAATTATTAGAACTAATAGCCTGAATAAAAACTTTTCTCTTAAAAATTAAGAAATATTAGTTCAATTTCCATCTCTAATTATTAACATAATAAACACCATGGCGCGGTGTATCAAAGTATGTAGTCATCATCCCATCTCCGGTTTTCGTAGTTACAAAAAATAACTCAATCAACCAAAAAAGGAGGAGAAATGACAACAAAAACATACATACAATTGCTGTTATTGATCTACAAAAAAGGTAGACGCTGCAAGAAAAGCAAAAACAAATTTGTAATAATACAAATTTCATAAACAATAATAAAGAATACACACACATTGTAAATGTACGTAAATTTCGTTCTAACTCAGAACACGTTAAAAAGAAATATCATAATTCGTGAACTCTATTTCTCAAAAAACGGTGAGTTAAATAGATGATATTTACAGAGTGATAGTGGACAATGAAGATTGCTGAAGACGCCCTTGGCCGGGTAGAAAATGCATTCCAATTTGCCGATTGTTCCAGTACTTTACAATAGTATTCTTAATTATTAGAACTAATAGCCTGAATAAAAACTTTTCTCTTAAAAATTAAGAAATATTAGTTCAATTTCCATCTCTAATTATTAACATAATAAACACCATGGCGCGGTGTATCAAAGTATGTAGTCATCATCCCATCTCCGGTTTTCGTAGTTACAAAAAATAACTCAATCAACCAAAAAAGGAGGAGAAATGACAACAAAAACATACATACAATTGCTGTTATTGATCTACAAAAAAGGTAGACGCAGCAAGAAAAGCAAAAACAAATTTGTAATAATACAAATTTCATAAACAATAATAAAGAATACACACACATTGTAAATGTACGTAAATTTCGTTCTAACTCAGAACACGTTAAAAAGAAATATCATAATTCGTGAACTCTATTTCTCAAAAAACGGTGAGTTAAATAGATGATATTTACAGAGTGATAGTGGACAATGAAGATTGCTGAAGACGCCCTTGGCCGGGTAGAAAATGCATTCCAATTTGCCGATTGTTCCAGTACTTTACAATAGTATTCTTAATTATTAGAACTAATAGCCTGAATAAAAACTTTTCTCTTAAAAATTAAGAAATATTAGTTCAATTTCCATCTCTAATTATTAATAAACAACTAAATTTATATAATAGAAGAGTTCATACAATTTATTATTCAGCATAAACCTGAGCATGCATTTGAAGCACTTAGGAAATAATCTTTATTCTTTATCTTCGAAAAGATTATTTTTTGAAACACAATTGCTTCTTAGATGCAATTGTGTAATGGTATTAAAGATCAATTGTAAGCCAATGATTTAATCAGAACAAAACATAATTGTTCTTTAAAGTGGAAACTGTCCCTATACAAATTTCGTCTTCTGTAATGGAGAATGTTTTAGTTCCAGAGTTCTAGAGTTTCCTTACAAAAGACCCGAGTTAAGTAGACATTCGGCTGAGAGTAAGAAGTTTCGACTCTAGTTCTTTGAATAATGGCTTTATTGAAAAGCTTTTCGAACTGAACTAATGACAGATATACTCTCTGTTAGTGTCTCAATCAGTGCAAGCGATACAAAGAGAACTCGCCTCATTAGTAAATGCATTGCATAGAATAGAACTAATTTTTTTTTTGTTTATTTTTTTAAAGCAATTTGTTAATTTTAAAAAGTTTCTCTCAGCTGCGCGTTGTACATATTCGATTTGTCGATCGCGTTCGGTTCCAGTGTGCTGTACGTACCGACAGCTGATTTCAATTGATGTATTCAGATGAGAACTCAGATAATGTAAAGGTAGCATAAGCAAAGTGGCTGTTTAGAAAAAGGTCCTTAGAATCTTCACTTTTAAATTTCAAGAATAAAGACTCTTATTTTCTTATTTTCATATACTTTAACCACCATGTTTCCACTATTTAGAAATTTCATTACACAGTGTTAAAAATAATAACGAAATTTCCCAATTAATTTTTGTTTTAATTTTTTGTAAATATTTCAATAATAAAAAATTTATGTAAATGTATATCAGTCTGGTAAAGAAAAATCATAACGAATGATATTACATTAACACTTCTTCAGCAAAAAATTGTATTATATAAGATATATCTAATATCTGGACTGAATTACTTCGTACCAATCAACCTTTAGGTCTCACAAAATATTAACATTTAGTTAATCCCAAAGTTTTAAACATATTTCTGCAGATATGAAATTTCATTTCGACATATCGCTTTTGTTTTTAGGTTTATATCCCACCATTTCCTTTTTAAGAACTCTCCGAACGTGTTTAATAGGGTTTAATTCCGGGTATTGTGTCAGCCACTCCATAACATGGACTTTAATTTGCTTAAACCACGCATGAATTCACATAGTAGCTGCATTTCTTCTCTGCCATTGTCTATCATTTGATTTTGAAATATTTCTACGCAATCTACAGCGAACATTTTTCTACCTGTCCAATAAATTGCATCTACACCAGATAAAGAGAAACAATTTTATATCAATAACGAACCTCATTCATGCTTTACGTTTTTTGGAGTATACCTGGGGTCACATTCGATATTTTATTTCCTTCGAACGAAGGTTTTGCTTTCAGAATCAAACAAACGCATACTTACATATATGTATAATCGTTTCATCCGACTAAATCTCATTTCCTCAAGTTTCCTTTAGCAAAACATTCACTCATAATTTTTCCTTATATTTCCTTATTTTTACAAATAAAGTCCAGTGCTTTGCAATAACCATTATTAATAGATTTCTTAGCTAAAAGTAATTGAAAACATAAGCGAAAATAGAAAACTGGTTTTAGCTATTGATTTTATTATTTTCCTAATAAAATAAAATTCAATGATGTTTTAAATACAAAATTGAAAATATCGCTCTTATTATTATTTTCGAGCATAGTTTCCATAAAATTAAGGCAATTGACTTATAACCATTAAGGAGATTCATAGAAAGCTTATCAGCATAGATTCACATAAAATCGTCATTAGTTATCAACAAATTTATTTGTTATTCTATTTCGTAGCATTTAAAATCAACATATATGTTGAGTTATAAGGTTCTCATTACTAAACTATTTCTATGTAAACCATATGTTACCTATTACAAATCAAATAATTCATAACTTGTCATTACCAAATTGTTGTTAGATTGTTACAAAATGTGTGGTTTTGTTAAAGAATTTCTATTGAGGACGACTTAAAAATTGTTTAATTTGTTTTATATTTAATGTTACAATTCTTTTATTCTATAATTTATACTACGTAAGCTTAAAAACAAATCAACTTTTACAAATGTTTCCTTGAAATTTCTCGATATATAAAAATTAACATATGTTTCTAATATTTGATACTGGTATTTTGTTTGCAAACTAGTAAAACTATTTCTTTAAAACATTAATCATCTTTTATGGAAAACTAATGAATTTGATTTTAACTAAACAAAAAACTAATATGTAAATTTGTATATTATAAAAAGTTACAATATTAACCAAATGACAATAATGATCATTAGTCATTAAGGATTTGTTGGCAAAAAACAAAATAAAAAGCCACAGTTTCCGCATAAATAAAACATCCATCAAATTTTGATTGGATCAAGAAATATATGCAATTATTATTATTTTTTTTTTATTTTGTTTTAAGTGGAATAAATGTTAAAAGCATTTAATAACAATTTGGTGTTAAAAAAGTTTTAAATATTCAAACATTATTATTATTTTTTCCATAAAAGTCTTAAACAAAAGTAACCAATAACAAAAATGAGGTAGTCTGTTAGTCTGAGAGGCAACCAATTAAGCAAGTTGCACACAGCTGGAGGTTTTTTGACTTCTTTATAAATTTTTTATACAATTTTAAGTCAATGTCATTTTAATATAATAGTCCGTATATAACTGATATTCCCATTACAAAGGCAAATATTAAATACAAAAATTAATTCCTAACAATGTATAAGATGAAAAATTTACTCATATTGCATTTTTCATGAAAGATATAAAATGACACAATACAAAGACAAATACTAAAATATATTTATTTATATGTATACATAATACACTATTTATTTCCGCAAGTTTTACGTATTTTTTTTTTTTTTTTGTTTGTTGGTATTCATTCATTAAATGTTAATAAACCGAAATAAACAATCTCTTGATTTTGTAATTGAAACAATACAACAATAAAAATCCGTATACTGACCTTCAACAAAAACTGTCTGAGAAGCCCTTCATATTTTTTGTGAATGCAAGTGTGTTTAAACTTTAGTTTTCTGCCTTTAATATCGTAACATGCATAAAGTTTTTTTTTCTTTTTTAAGATATAAAAAAACCAAAAAATGCATTCCAAAAACTTCATACAAAATCAAAAAGAAAAAAAAAACAATATCTTGTCAGTAGCAACAAATTGCTGTTTTTAGCTTTGTTTCAAAATTTTAAGTTTTTTTTTTTAACAAGGTCGTTTTGTTGTTTTCATCTTTATTTTAGTTTCTGGTCTGAGGTAAGTTTTTCTTAATATTAAGAACCGTTTTTCCCTCCATTTTTGTTGCATATACGTGCGTAAATTTGCAACATATTTTTTTAAGACCTGTTTTTGATTGTGATTTCTTAATGGGTTTATATGAAACTTTTTATTGAAATTGACTGGCGTGCATAAATTTTGCTGTTTTTACTGAAAGGGTATGTCATTAAGTCACAACATATGTCAGCCGTTATTAAAACAGTTATAATTTACTTTTAAGGTGCTAGACCACCGCTGACAAGTTTAAAACTTGTATTTTTTTTTAAGATTATTTCATAAAGAAATTGTGTTTGTTTAAGAATGATTTTAGGTCATACATACTATTAGTCATTTATGGCTGCAATAAACAAAAAATATATAGCTGACAAATTTCTTAATATGGTTTATAATGTTTAATACATATTCAGATTTTTGGTCAAGCAAGATTTAAGACTCATACTACTTTTCCGTCATAGTGTATAATTTCAGTTTATGATTGTTTTTAAGCTTAAGGTACGGTCATACTTGGCAAATATTTAACAAAAAAGGCGTAACCACTAAATAAAATATATTTGAACTTGTTTATTTATTTAAAAAAATTGTTTATTTAGGACAGGACACAACAAATATTGAGTTTTATTTTATTTGATGCTGTTTGATCTTGCAAAGCTCTTGCAAGAATAAACAACGTCAAACAAATTTGTCCTAAAACAAGTGGTTACGCTTTCTTGAGTAAATATTTGCCAATTGT
Source organism: Bellardia pandia (assembly GCA_916048285.2). Classification (NCBI taxonomy): domain Eukaryota; kingdom Metazoa; phylum Arthropoda; class Insecta; order Diptera; family Calliphoridae; genus Bellardia; species Bellardia pandia. The sequence goes on from OU696530.1 coordinate 31,341,438, forward strand.
GATCGTACCTTTAGTTGTATTTGTTAATGCAAACTTATAAATATAAAACACGAAGAACTCTAAACACAGAATAAAATTTATGGAAAAAAATAAATAACGGAAACTTTCATTAGCAAGTAATGGGTTAAAAACGGCGATTTAATATTTATATATTATATTATATTTTCCGGTTTCAAAACAATATTTGAACATGAAAACATGTACTTCATTACCAAAGTACTAAAATTGAAAATTTTCAAATCAAAATTCTGCTATTTTCAAAATGTTGCAAAGGCAACAGTTTGTAAAAAATGTTTCATAGAAAAAACTGTTACAGAGAAAATATTTTCTAGAAAGCTGTTAAAGCATCATTCACATAAAATCCGGACACATTACTACTACGGATGTTGTTGTACCAGTAGTGTTTGCTGAGCCCTTGGTCGAGTGCTCCCGGGACATTCCGGTGCGTAGAACCGGCTGTTGTGGTCGTTTTTTCAGAAATCTGTTACTTTAACTTAACTATCATGATTCTGCTGTTATTTTGTAAAAAAAAAACATGTTAAACTTTTTGGCACACCAATTTTTCAATTAATTCATCCATCAAAATTGTAGAAGCTCTTATCAGAATCGGGAAAATGAGTTTGTAAAATACGCAGATAGACTTCTTTCCTCATTATTCTTTCGATTCTTTGCTGTGGTCCGAGATGTCACCATGTAAAGCAACCCCATTTCACGACGTTCCATCCACAGTGCTTCATTGTTTCCTTAACATGGTGTCTTTTAATTCTATGGGTTGTTAGGCGCCAGCAATATTGTTTACCGTCGGATTGAAAACGATTAAATTTGGATTCATCTGACCAGATTACATGTTTCCTGTCATCCACTATCGAAATTTTGTGGTCTCTGGCAAACTTTAAAATTTTTTTTATAGACAGGTTTTCATTTTTTTGACTGCAGTATTGCGATGGACTCGTCTTGCTGTCCACCGACTAACGAGTTTGCCTATTGCAATAAAAGCATATTTTTGTATTAAACACTAGTCTCTTTTCTTCTGTGTTATCATGAGACGTGTGTGCATGCGTTAATAGTTTTTTGCACCTCTTATCTTCGCTAGAACTCTTATGACCACTCGCGTTTAATAGCTAATTTGGTCATTGCCAAAATATTGTCCTCAATGGATTTTGCCAGGTTTTTCATTATTTATTATAATTTGTATTATAATTTTATTTGTGTTGAATAATTTGCAAAAAGTCTTTACATATATTTGTAATTGTAAAGAAAAGTCATTTCGAGGTCATAAACCAAAGCAATCAAAATTCTGGAAATCAATATTTAAATATCTTTGTAAAAAAAGCTTAATTGGTTTAAAAATCTATTTGTTAAAAAGTTTAGTTTTAAGATTTGTCGCGATTTGTTTCACACTAAAAAGTACGAAATTATAAACATAAATAATTTCTAAATATTACGTTGATTTCAAATATAAATTTATTTAGGAATTTCATCATACAAATAGAATTGTGAATACACTAAACACATCAAAATTTGTATTTGTTATTTATAATCTTGTAAAACTGTGCGCTCGGGCAAACTCCCGCAACACTAATATTTTTTAAATCAGTTTGCAATGATTGTTTAATTGCGGGAAGTTATTATTCTCCAGTTTGTATTGTAAATTATTTTGTTTAGGATTGAATCTAAAATAAATCACAAAAAAACATTTTTAAATTTTCTTTACTAGTTTTATGAACTTATTTGTGCTCTCCACTGTGTAAGACTGCTGACAATGAAAAATTTAAATTGCAAAAAATCGTTGACCAATTTCTTAAATATTCGACATCATTCAGTATCATTCAATGATTACAAAAAAAAACTTTTTAAATGACGCACTCCTTACTGCAAATTTGAATGAATTCCAAATTCCAAATGAATATTTGGATTAATCTTTATAAATGTCATTTCATACGATTAACCCAAACAAAAGAGCCAAAAAAAACGTGAGAAACAATTTGTTACACACTCACCACCCGAAAAAAAGGGAAAGGAATGGCAAATACATTGGAAACAAAACGAAAGCGATAAAACATAAAATAAATGACGGAACTTATATAAAAACTTATTTAAAATATAATTTAAACTACTACAAGTATTATTAAAATTAACAAATATTTAACAAGTAAATTTAACTTGCTAGACCTTGAATTACATTACTGAAGATTTTGCCGACATTACAATTGCTACTTGTTAAACAAATGTAAAACAAATTAAGCAATTTGTATGTAATTTTTTAGTTTCAATTCTCTATTAACTTTGAAACCAGATGGGTGGTAACTACACCTATTGTTTGGCATATACAGCTACTTAGTGTTTGGTTTAAATTAAAATTTTAGTTTTCAAAATTAAAAAAAAAATGTTTTACGCTTTTAATTTTAACATTAGTTAGCCATATCACCAAAACAAATTGTTCAAGCCTCGTTGACTTGATTATATTCAACTCAATTTCTTGGTGCTTTTGTATGGATGGTCATAGATTATCTTACCTTTATCTTACAATTTTAGCTGTGTGTTAAATCTTTATCATAGCCAGCTTGTGTTATGGTATTATGCATTTCAGTTTTTTGTGTTATTTATTTAAATATTTTGAAATTCATGCTGCTACAATTCTTACCTGAAATGATAAAAAGGAAAGAAAATAAAAATGAAAGCTAATTTTTTTTTTATTTGTGTAGTTTTTAAATATAAATTATTTTTATATAATAAAAAACAAAACGAAATATTAAGTAAATTATGTCGTAATGGTTTTTGAGGGCAATAAAGGCGTTTTGTTTTTATTTTCGAAATGTTGCAAAAAGAGTTCAAAAATTTAATATGTAATATGTAAATAACGAAAAGGGGTTACGATAAATAGGGATTTGTTTGCAAATAGCTTAAATAAAAGTTGAGTTAATTTTTGGAGATTCTCATGAAATATTTGTTGCAGGTTAAATAACCCAAATCGAACTGCTTTGTTTAAAAAAATAATGCTGTAAGCAACTGCACCTTATTTTATTTTAAAATAATTAATTTTCTCACATTTTTGTTATTCATTTAATATAGATATTGTATATATAGAGTACCTTGTAATCGAAATACACCTAATTCTGTTTTAACACGTGGAAAAAAAACGTTTTTAATTTAACACGGTTTGAAAATAAAAAAATTTTACATTTTTTACACGATTTTATTCAAATTAGCACGATTCAAAATATTTTGGGCTAAAATTTTTTTTCTTAAATTTAATTTTTGCAAAATATGTGCATATCACAAATTTAGGGGAATTCCCATATTGTGAATGCAAGCAAATTTACTAGTCAGAGTAATTGTAAATAGCACAAATTTAGGGGAATTCCCTTTTAGTGCATACAATTAAATAAACTTGTCATACATACATTTCTTTTACATTATTTTTAAGCTTAGAGTGCGTATTTTTTTAACTTTAATAACTATGCTTGTGTAAAAACATATTGTATGTATGTGCATGTACATATGTATGTGATATAATATTAAAAACCTGAATAGTTGTTCTTAAAAAATTCTTGTTTTTCACAAATTTCAATAGGTTTTAGAGATAAGGAACCAATCACCTATCTTGCATATGATCAATGTCTTTGTTTACACTTTTTTACTAGAAGTGCTTTTTGCAAAAAAAAATTATTTCCAAAACGACTGCTCGGAATAAAAAAAAGTGGCCCTACTTAAAGACAATTGCTGAATTTCGATTTTTTTTATATGTCGATTTGCTATACATATCTCGAAAACTAGAGATAACCCAAAAAATCGGTTAGCAACACTGGATTCAGCGTACTCGATTTAGCTTTACGCACTGAATGCCCCGCTTGTCGGTTTTTTTCAACTAGCACAGTGTTATTAAGGGACTTTAATAAAATAAGATCTTAACAATGATAACAGGCATTGTTAAAGCATTATTTTTTATTACTTTCAACTTTTATAATTTAGTATATGAGAATTATTCCTCTTGCGAGTATTATGTTATTGTAAAAAATTTTTTAAAAAAATTTTATTTATTCTATTTAACTTTGAAGTAAACCTTCGAATAAATAAAATTTTTTTAAAAAATTTTTTTATAATTTAGTTTTAAGACAGAACATTTTTTTGGCTTAATTTTTAGTTTACAATGATCTCTAACATCATTCCGGTGTTATTTGGGCCAGCTTTAAAGAATATTTGGCTAAGCTCGCCAATATATCCATTCTTCAATTAACAAACTTTCATAAACCTTTTTATTGACTTTTTTAACATGAAATATGGACATTTTTCATTTATCATAAAAGTCATACACACAGATCAATTTTCTTTTAATTAGTCAAGTCGTTTTGAAGATTGTTTAGATTTTTGTTATTTAAAAAGTCTAATTTTATCATATTGACATTGATTCAAACGTTACGAGCTGCTCATATAGAAAACAGACGATCGGACGTTGCTTTTGTTTCTAAACTTGAATTGATGGCTGTATGTAAAGACAGTTTCTGCGACATTTCTCTAGTGTTAAAACTAATATTTTCAAGAGATTTTAAATGTTAGGGTGACGTTGTAAATATACCTTTACACTTTCTGAATTTCTGTCTGTGTTGATTGTTATAAAATCAGTTTGACGTCATGATAGTTGTCACAAACTATCCAATTAACGAAATTTGTCTACACTTTACAACATTAACGAATCAACAGATGTAAAGTTATGCGGCCTAAACAATTCTAATTCTGTTGAAAACTCAGTTACTGATAAAAAAAGACCATTGATCCATTGATTTAATTCCTACATTATTACAATTCCAAAAAACTAGTTTTTTATTGATAAAATAAGGAATTTAACATCCATTTAGTATATCAGCATCTTATCTAATCGCTTTATTATAAGGGGTGTGGCTAAACGATAAACATATTATAAAACCACCAGCACAATTTTGTATTATGCATAATTAACATATTTCTCTAAAATTGTATCATAAACTGCTGCATAATTTTGTTTAATCTTTCTGTCTTTTTTTATCAACCACACATTATCAGCAAATTGATGTTAAGTCAAATGACAAAGCTAATAGTGAATCATTTCAATTTGTTTTCCAAATCGATTTTTAGGTGATCCCAAAAAATCTACATAAGCTATTAATTAATTAATTATTAATTTAAAACATGTTTAATGACCACATTAAGCAAAGACAATAACACAAAGTCACAACTAATAATGGCTAGATTTAAAGTAGCGGGTGTTAAATTGAAAAACTAGAGAAATTGAATATAAAACTACAGCTATATTTTTAACAAATACAAAACAAAACTAAGAGAGAGGAAAAATAAAAGCTGATTTGCATTTAAATAAATAAACAAAAAAATAAAACGAAACAACAAATAGTTTTGCAATAATTTTTATTGCTGTTTTGTTGTGTAGCATTATACCCTCTAAGAGTGATATTATTACATGGTATTATGTGAACTCAAACTACGAAAGAAACTAAACAAAAGAATAATGAAGGAAACTTTAAACTAAAAGCCAACTTTATATTAAAAAGCTGAATTTATAATTCATAAACAAAAATAAGTGTAGCTGGTTGTTAAGCTTTTGTTAAAAGTCAATCAAATAAATTCGCACGACACAAATGCTATATGTATGCAAACAAACAGAAAAAAAACGTGGAAAAAATGCAAAAAAAAATTAACAGAAACATCATAATCATCTTTAAGTATCATTATTATCATCTACGATATTAGCATGATGCTGCTAAATATGATGAGATGAGAAACTAAATATGACTTGCTGATATTACCTACTACAAACACTACATACATACTTACTGTTATTTTAAATACAATGACAAAATCTCATATATAAATTGGTTTAAAATTACCTACCATATGCATATAAATACATTCATTTGTATTAACAAAAAAATATTTTAATAAAACATTTCATCATAATTTTAACACAAATATTTGTTGCAAAAAGCAAAAAGTTTGCAAAAAAAAAAAGAAGGTGTTAGTACTTAGTTTTTGTTTTTATACTTAACACAGTATGTGTTTAAAATATTTCTTTAATTAATAATAAAGATTTTTTCATTAAAATATGTTAATTATATTTAGTTAACAAGATTTTTTATTTAATTTTTTTTATTTTTATCAAGTTTGTGGCTTAAGTCTTTTGTTTTAGAAATCAATAACATTGCTTTACACTTTATAAGTCCCAATTTACACAAAGCAATTTTTACTGAAAATTTTTATAGAATTTTCCGGTGTTCACACAGCACAATTTTTTGCTAAAATGACTCTTTTTTTTTTTTTTGTTTTTTTTTTTTGAGTCTATAGTCGTACATACCATACATACGAATAAGAGAGTAGCACGAATTGCTATTACAATCAAGTGTGTACTCGTCTTATATTCCCCTTACCCCGATGTCTAAAAGGTAATCAGTATAGGGACTAAGGAAATTTTAAGTTAAAAATATGATTTCTTATTTTTGATTTTCAAAATTATTAAAATAACTTTTATATTTTTTAAGTACACCAATACCTCGCTTTGCATCGTGTCGTTTTGCGTTTTTTCGAAGTTGCGTCGCTGCTTAATTAGTGCTAATTTTCACTGTGCGTCGTTAGATTTTCGCGGTTTCGTTATTTTGGGTTCGAGTCTTTAATTTTCTTTTTAATTTCTGCTAAATTTGCCACATCATTAGATGCTAAAATGACGACCAGTACAAGAAGTGCTTTGATGATCGAAATGGTGTCATCGTTTTCTAGTTGGATTGAAAATCAAGTTGCGCTAAGAATACTATTAAGTAAAATGGGTTTTCAGACAAAAGCAAAAAGCTTATTTGATGACATAAAAACTAAAGCATTATCCAGCGATAATGCTAGTGGTAGTAATACAGACAATTGCTATAAGGAAATTTATTGTACGTTGAAATAAAGCTGTTTAGCAAACATTGGATCAATTTTGTGAAAGAAAGCCGACGACTTAGTGTTTTCGTCACCCTAGAACCTATCTTCGATCTTTGCATGATTTGATATAGAAAATCTTAATCCAGTTTGCGTCGTTTTTTTTTTTTTTCTTTTAACGTAACCCCGACGCAAAGTGAGGTATTGGTGTATTAGATTTTTTTCACTTTTAAATCGATAAATGCAAATTTGTTGGCTTTTTCTTTTTCAAGCTACCACTTTAAATATAACAAGTTTTTTTATATGTCTATCATTTAAAACAACTCATCTTCAATTTTCTGTCTTATTGATTTCCAATTTGTTTAAATTTATTTGCACGCAATATTGTGTAATTTGTTTCTATTTAACTCATATTTTCTTGGATTTTATTCTTCCACCGTAACTTATTTATTTACTATTTATGTCAGAGTGAGCTCGAAAGTGTTATTTTGTATCTAATCTTTTTTAAATACTTAATATGTATGTTTTTGTTTTGTTTTCGTTCAGTGATTGTTTGTTTAAGGTTGGTAATATATACAGTTTTTGCGTGACATGCTAGCTGTTGCTTCATTCTTGCATTGCCAACTTTGTTTTGTTAATGTGCTGGCAATTTGTAAGATTAATTGTTTAATTTTGTTGAAATTGATTGGAAAAACTGGGTATTTACGCAATAGAGTTATTGGGAAATAGGCAATTTAGTTTAAAAAGATAAACAATGTTTTAAGGCAAGATTGTTATGAATTTGGTAAAATGAAATAGTTTAGAACAAACCTTAATATTGCTAAAGAGATTAGGAAATATAAAGTAGATACTAAACAATTTTCAAATTCGATTATAAAAAAAAGAGAGATGAGTAGGAGGCGGAGATAAAAGTTTCCACAAACTTTTCTAAGTGTATCAAGAATCAGGCGATTCCTAACTCAGTTTGCGATTATAATATTTTTTCAACTAATAACAGAGCTCATTCACAAAAATATGTTAATTATATATAGTTAACAAGATTTAGGTGTTTTTGTTTTGTCTTGCTTTAATCAAGTTTGTGTTTTAAGTCTTGTTTAAAAAATTAATAACATTACATTTAACCTAAAAAATATATAAATATAAAAGAGTTTGCCAATAATATTTTTCAGGAGATATAAAATATGGGAGGGAGATAAAGTAAAGATAAATTATTATCTGAATTGAATGATAGAAAATCATTTTGAAGTTATATTTGTTTGCACAAACTATCCTATTTATCAAATTTGTCTGTATGTATATCTGAAAAGTATTTATAAATCAACTGAGAGATAAACTGCCTAAACTCAGTTAGTAAAAATACCGCATTAAAAAAACATTAAAGCATTGATTTAACTTTTAAATGATTACAATTCCAACAACGTGTTTTTATATTGTTAAAATAAGGACTTTATCATCTATTTAGTATACCGGCATATAATCTAATCGCTTTGATCTACACCAACTTTATTTAAATTACGTTTGTCTAAATAAGTATAAAATATGTAAATAGATATAAACCGTAAATGGGAATATAAAGTAGACTCGCTGATTTTAATGTGTAAAACTTGAACTTATTATGGTTATTCTTAAATAGTTCATTGAATGACTGCTCATCGAAAGTATTGCTCGTAGTCTTCATATTTGATTCTATAATATAAATCATTTGATTCTATACAATTCCAAAAATATACAATAGAATAATCGAATGATATTTCAAAAATTGTTCAAGCTTAAGGTCCTTTTTTATTTAAGTTAACACAAAATATGAACGGACTTTGTCATACATACCATCTATCATCATTCGATTGTGTCTTATTAGAATAAACTTAAGTGTGTTAACTTAAATACTTAGGGCAAGGACACAATTCAGAAAAGTTCACGGAAAATTTTAATTATCGTTTTCAATATATTTTAAAAATAATAACTAACTTAACATTGCCCAATTTTAGATTAGTGGACACAATTTTAATTGTACCTTTACAAACACAAATGCACTCAGAAAGTTTGATACGAATTTTGTGACAAATCTTTGAAAATAAGGATAGTCAAGCAGGGACTGGTTCTCGACATAGCGACAACATAACACAGTTCTGCCAATTAAAATTGAATGGATGGTGAAAGAGAATTACATCCAAAACGTGCCACTTTTTGGACCATATATTTTCGAAAATTAGGCCGGGCTCGATATGAGAACAGAGTTCTGCCTGTTTTCAACAAGACCACATGACTTAAAGCCTGAAAATCATTAAATTGTGTCAATAAACCATTAAATTCTGTACACGGTGATTGTATTTCGGTGATCATCATTGGCCGCCTATATCATGCGATTTACACCAATGGATATTTTTATGAAGTTATTTGAGGACAAAACTCTATATCCACAATCAACCGTGCAGGAACGCAACGAAATAAAAGATCTACGAAATTCAGAGACATTTAAACCAAATTGTCGTTGAAACTTTCGACAAAGGATTGTATGCTATTTAATCTGCTGCTCTACACATGACACTAATCAATACCTTTGATGATTTTATAAAAACTTATAATCTACAAAAACGACTAAGCTGTCTGTTTTTTTTAATTGAAGTTATTGGTAGTGGCAATATTGAAACTATATGGCATTGCTAAATGTAGGTTGATGATCTTTTACCAAATAAGTTTAATAATGAATATAAAATGTTTGATTAAGCAGCTAATGTGTACGATACAAAAATCGAGATGAAAATTTAAATTAATTTTCAAATAACTAACATTAATAGGTGTATAATTTTAATTATAACTTAATAAATTTATTAATTTGTTACTAAACGCTATAGGTAAAATAAATTGCTAGAAGCTATACAAATAGCAACAAAACCTGACATTGACTTAAAAAACAAGCATTTTAAACAAATACAACTAAATTTAAATAAAATAACAAAAAACTAGTAGTTTAAATTTCAAAAGTATTTCACTTTCTACACTCTCTGGAAAACAATGCCTACTGAGCAGAACAGCACGATTTCTATAAAAAAAAACTTTAAAACCAGCTGTTTTTCCAAATTTCTTTTTCCAAGCTTCTGATAATTGAGGGTAAACAAAAACAATTTCATGGTTATTACTGTTATGAAGATTGTTAAAAACAAACACAACTAAAGAAACGACTGTTAACTCAACACATTAAAATAGTAAACCAATTTTTAACACTTTTTAAAATTTGCAACAAAAACACAGAAAAAATAAAAGTAATAATTTAAAAATAATAATAAACATTCACAAAAATAATAGTAAGCATAAAAAAATTAAGCCAAACAACATATAATTACGAGTTATTACATCATACATAAGACTGACATAAATATTTATTAACAACTACAAAAATAATATATAAAGTTATAATTAAATTTTTGCAAAACTTAAAAAAAAATATTGTAAATGAATAAATTTTTTAAGCCAGCGTAAAATGAAAACACACTAAAAGTAAAAAATAGATCATTAAGAAATTATATAATATTTTTAAAAGCTATTTTTCAGTTTCTAAATCAATGAATATTGCTTAGATGTAAATCATGCAGCATATATATTGATATAAATAAAATAATAAATAATAAAACTTGTATTTAATAGGCAGAAAATCACAATATTTTGAAAAGTTTGTATGATTGAAACAAAAATAAACAAAAGATTTATGCAACAAACTTGTAAATTTAAACAATAAAGATTTCTTTAAATAAAATTAACACATACAATAACAGCAATAATATTTTAAATGAATTATTCAATAAAATAAAAATAAATCATGCAAATAAAACCTTTTTTCACAGAAAGCCTTTCTCAAAACAAACAAAAGACTTAAGCAGCAAACTTTTACAGCTTTTGCCACATTAGGCTCAACCGCAACCAAGTTTAGGCAATTATTTACAAAAATATTTCTTTTAAAAACTAAACTTGTTATATCAATATTTAACATGCTATCATCAGTATAGACCACCAGTACTTACTAAGCTGCTAAAATTTTGCAGGCCATTTATAACTTCAACAACTGCTGCAACGTTAAACTTCAACATAATAAAGTTATAATTTATATATGATTTTTAATAAATTATCATTAGTCTTTTCGAAAATGTGTGTTTGCTTTTTTTTTCTTTGCAAAAACTTTATACCATTCATTAAGTTAAACGCATGCTCATACATACGTCTAAGTATAATTGTTTTAGCAAAAAAATTTAGGCTAACTATGAATGTCTTTATTTATTTTAACAAAAAAAAAAAAGACTTGAAACAAAAAATATAATTTTGCTGAAACGGAAAAGGAAATGATGCTTAACTTTAAAACGTTAAATTTGTATAGTTGCTTAAATTGTGCCATATGTCTGTCCCTGTTGACGTTTATTTTCCATAATTGGTTTATGGTAGTAAGGTTACTAAAGGGAACTAAATTACTTGTTGATATATTAAGACTCTTATTTTAATGCTTGGTGCTTAATAGATATTGTTTAAAATCTGTTAATGTCTTTGTGGATTAAATATAAATAAAGTTGTTAATTTGTCGCTCATGTTTATGGCAAAATGTTTAAAGCTAGTAAATATCAAGGTGGTTTTTTCATAAGGTCATGAGAGTATTGTTTTCTATAGAAACAAATCTTTAATTACAGCACCCTTTCAGACTGATAGTGCACAAGAAAATAACTCCATTAGGGATTTTAAGTTAATGGAGTTATTCTGGTATCATTCTCGCCTATGTTCTATATTTCACTATGAAGTGAAACTGCATTTGTTTTCAATTCCACATATAAATTTTTTAAGAATTTTCAAATTTTCATTGAAGGAGGAAATTTAAAGCTGCATCAACGATATTTACCAAAAGATTGCGCATTGTTCAGAAAGTTCAAAAAATACCTAATGATTGAGACGTAACCTGGACGGGTCAAACAAAAATTCCAAAATAAAGCGCAGAAGCAGTAGAACTTCTTTCAAATTATTCTAAAACCATTATACTCCGACCTGAAACAAATGTTGGGCTTGGAAAATCGTTAAGGTCAAAAAAGGACAAAAAAAAGCCTCTTAAATATTGTTGTTACGAAAGAAATGTTCAACGAATCAAATAAAGTCCTTTTCTTACTGCATCGAAATAATCTCAAATTTTAACACTTAAAATTGCCTTCAAAAGAAATTTTTTTTCTTTTTCTTAGAACAGCGCAAAGCAACGTTGTTAGTCCCAGTCCAATTTTACTCTAAATGTAATGTAACACAAAGAATTTTACATTAAATCTAGGCCAGATAATAGCAATGCAACAGTGGTCAAAATAATAATTAGGATTGGACAGCTGATACTATCGACAAAATTGTTGCATATTTAGCAAATAGTTTTTAAAATTTATGTGTAAGATTTAAATACTTATTGTAAGGCCTATGAAGTAAAGGCAGATTCAATAAATAATGAATAAAAAAGTTAAAAAAATTAATTAATTCACTCAACTCGAAAACTAACAACAGCTGAGCAATTATCAAAAAACTTATTTTTGTAATAAAATTCCAAAATTTGTGGTTTTTCAATATGGCAGTAAATAGCATTTAGAAAACAAAAAATTTTGCAAGTGAAGACGTTTATAATCTAGATTATGTTAAAGTTCAAATTCTACACTCTGTTTTTCAATTCAATCCTAAATATATAAGCGCAATTCACAATATTGTGCATATAGTATTGCAGCATTACATTTGCAAAAATGTTTAGCATATTTTTGCCCTTGCTCTGTATTTTGTTAGTGTAGAGCAAAAATCTGCTAAACCTTTTTGCAAATGCAATGATGCAATTCCATTTGCACAATATTGTGAATTTCATTATAATTTAGTCGTTCTCTCCCCAATGAATTGTCGTATCAGAACAGTATGAAAACTAACATTACTAGGTTATTAAAGCATTATTTACATAAAATACGGCTACATTAGAAAAGTAATATCAGGGTCTATCCGACAATGACCATATGTATTCACGTAGTATGACAATTTACTCTTTTTTTTAGAAAATTCAAATAGTTAGGTGATTGTTTTATATAAACATAAAATAAATTCAAAAGTAGAATATATTTAATATCAAACATTCCATTAATAAGGATGAAATATAAGAAATGTTTTTAGGACGAATGCAAGTTTTCTTGTAAACAAATTACATTGTGGATACCAAAGGGGTTACTGTGCATTTCGATTCGAAAGACAAAGCTTTCGAAATACATTATAAAAAGTATACAAATTCGAATGATTTAATTTCCCCCAAATTAGAGATGTGATTCTAGAATCAATGTTACTAACTACTGACCTTTCCTCTTATTATAAAGCACAAATTACTTTGTCTAGCAGTTTAAAAACATAGGTCACCATTTGCTTCATCAATGATATGATTATGTTTTCTATAAAAATTTAATCCTAAAAAATGATTCAACTATGATTTTCAATGAAGTAGTTATTATATGGGTTGATTGACTTTTATAGTTTTTAGGATTTTTCTGTATTGCATAAATATAATATTGTAATATTATAAAATTATTTGATAAAACTGGCTTCTAATTGATTGCTTAATACACGTATAGATCTCAAAATTTTTTTCAAACTTTTAATATTTTCTACTTTTTTTCTAACCCTAAAAATGTCATACATTTTTTTAACTTTTTCCCACTCTTTAATAATCATTGTACCATATGGTCATTTATATAATTATAAAATAAAATACCTTAATTAATTAAAATATTTTTTCGACAAAATTTCTTTCTAAACCAAAAATTTTTTTCACTTTCATTTCGTTGCCTAATTCAGGTTGTACTGATTATGTGACAAAATGTTGCGACTAGAGAAAATAATAATTTTTTTTTTTTCGAAATTTTCTTAAATAAGTAATGTATATTATAGCCTAGTCATAGACCATAAATTAATTGGTAAATATACATTACCACGTATGTAAGTAGTAAGTGTACAAATATATTTATGTTGATATTGTATTTTTAAGAGGGGAAAGGGTAAATTATACTCGTAAGTATATGTAACCATAATAAATATTGTTTAAAAAAAACTTTCATTACCAAACCTTTTTTATTATATCAATTTTAAATTGTTTAGTTTGGTTTTTGATTTGTCATAAATAGTTAGTTAATTTTTATTTTTTGTTTTACTTAATAATTTCGTAATGTTTATTAATTTGTTTAAAGGTTGCATGATTTTAATTATGTTATTTTTAAATTTTATCAATTTGTAGCTAAATATTAGGTAGTATTACAATTGAGACTATAATATTTTTTCTGTTGTTACTTAATTTATGTGTCTCATATAAGAAATAGAAAGTATGTAGTCATATTTATTTTCTTTTTTAAGTTTTTAAAGTAAAATTACTTTTATTTTTGTTTACATTTTCATACCTGCAATTTAGTGTTACTTTTGTATTTATTTTAAAGGTCTGTGTTACTCTCAGTATCTGGTTTTTTATGTTTTAACATATGTAAATTTTTCAATTAATTATATTTTATAAAAACATTTTTTAAAGAAACTATAGTAAAAGTTGTAAAAGTAAAAATTTTCATATTTATTTATGTTTTATTTTTCTTTTGGGAGGAAAAAGTTTCTTTGTACTCATGTGTTAGAGTAAATGAAGCAAAATTTACTTATTTTAGTAGATTACTAGATGTTACTATCATTTCTCGTCCAAGATAAAACTTTTCTATTCTAAGAACCTCAAATGAAAAATAATTTATCTTTTTATCTTTATCTTTAAATCCCCTTTAATTTCTTTAATTCGAATATGCTGATTCCCACTATCTTTTCAATTTGAATGTGCGTTCACAAACTTTTAACATAAAAATGACAAATTTATTGACTTTAATGTTTCAACAATAATATAATCTTCCAGCAATATTAAGAACCTCTTGTTGTTGTCGATCCTTTTATAATCATTTTCATTTACAATTTGGCATAATGACTGGTCTATTTCGTAAATTACATCACGGATTTTAAGTTTTGAAACTGTAATCGATTCGTCCTGCGATGTTAAATCGAATCATTAATCAAACAAAATATGAGCCATAAATTCCCTGTTTCGTGGCTGTGTGACATGTGACACAGTTCTGTTAAAATCGCATATCAGTGATATCCATATCATTAATAATAGGACAACATTTAGTTGTTAACATCTCCCGAAAGCGTGTTTAACTCAACATTATTGCATCCGAATTTTTGAAATTAAATGGATCAGTCACGTCACACAGCGCACCATAGAGTGTCTAGGTCAGCACACAATAGCATCTCAAAAATTACTCTTGGATATCCAACGACCAAATACTGCAAATTTGCTTGTTGATCTTTCCAGACAGATGCAAAATATTTTCGACTGAAAAATAGTTTTTCCAAAAATTTACTGGTCTTTCGCAAATTAATTGTTAATATTTCAAGGCGATTTTCGAATTTAATTTAATTCATTGTAAAATGTCAAAACTCTCCAATATGCCTCTATTGAAAAACAAAGTTATTTTTGAAAAACCCTTTATTTATACTTATATATACGTTTGTGTCTCAGCAATCATCAACGAATCTTCGATCACTGATCTTACATTAGATCTTAAACGTTCATAGTCGATTATCAGTATATTGAGATTGATCATTAAACAAAGCTCTGTGTCTATCAAATTTGACAGCTCAAATTTGGCTATCAGCAGGCGACAGAAAGAATACTCAAATAACAAAAACTTTTAAAATTTATCGTCGCACATAGAGGTATTTCAACGATCTGGGCGGCCAAAATTATTTTTGTGCTTAAATATACGTATCTTGTCGAGTACAACAAGACTGTGTCGTTGAAATTTGCAAAACCCTCTAAAATCTTGAGTTACGGGTAAAAAACCGGGTTTTCTGCCCTTTTGCACATATAAGCTAGTAACTTTGTTGAATATCAACCGATTTATAATTTCTCAGTGGATTTAGAAAGAAGAAACTAAGCCATTTCGAAGATATGAAAATGATACTTAAGTAATATTGAGACATCTGTGTGTATTCTTCCAGCAGACTAAGTTTTGCAAAAAAAATTGGGTATTTTTCAAGTTTGGAGATGTTTTTACACATTTTTTCATTTAGGAACCGTATAATTTAAGACTGTAATATAAAAGTATGTTTATTTATGAGTAAAATGCAACTTTGATTTAAAACATCCGTTAAAAATTGACTGAGTTAATGAACTTTTATAAAACCAAAATGTTGGAATAAATACGTACTCATTGTACTTCAAAAAGGTTTCCTCTTTGCTGTGAGATTTTATCCACCTTTGTTTAGATTGGCTTTTAAAGTGAGCAAAGTTACACTTCAAGCTAGCTAATTGCTCTTTAGTATAGCCTTTATATGCGAACAGTTGATTCTTTAAACATTTTAGCTTACCATCAATAGAAGGCACACCTGAACTGTTCATTTTGTCGAAAAGAGTTTTACGCTTCACCATCTTGTCTTCCGAAACAATGATAAATAATTTCTTTTTTTTCTTTAATGAAAACAATATGCACACGAACTCGACATAGACAACAACGATTTCTTTTTATTTTCAAAGTTACTTTTATTATTTGCAAAAACTCAACTGACAGAAAAAAAAAGCTTTTGAGATCCAAAATGTTTAAGGTGTCAAAAAAGTGCTTATCCGGGACTATCCGGGAAAAATTTTTTGCTACTTCAATAAAGGAAAGATTGAATAATGCTAAACAAGAAAAATTATTGCTTGATCTACCTTGATAACATATCAAAAAGCATCTTGAAAAAGAAATTCAACAAAAATTTACTACAAAAATAACCTTACTTTCAATCAATAAAAAAATCAGCATTGATATGACTAATTATATGTTGTAAAATGATTTTTCATAAGTCCATTATCTGAAGTACTAGGATCCATAATTTTTTCCTTGTGCGATTAACTTGTTTTGCTAATATTTACGATGAAAACCGGTTGTTTTGTAAGGGAACCCAGTTCTATTATGAGAACTCTGTGAAACACTCAACTTTCGACTGCTCGTACGTGCGCGTGATGCGCGGAAAAAAAATTTTAGTTGTTGTCTCATGTTCTTTGGAATGTCTTTTAACGCAGTGACTATTTTTTTCAATATTATTCCTACTTTGACTTTTGGGGTTTTGGCCGCCCAGATCGAGCAAATACCTATATGTGCGTCGGCTCTTTATCGCTTTGAGATCAAAATATTTCATTAGTGAAGATCAGACCTGGGGGATCTCAATTACATTTCAATTACAATTACAATTACATGTAATTTGTAATTGAGGTAGTCTAAATTACAATTACAAGTAATTGTAATTGAAAGTAAGGACTTAACTCAATTACAATAAAATGTAATTGTAATTGAAAAATGTCAATTACAATTACTTGTAATTGTTAATTGAAAAAAATCAAATACACATTACATGTAATTGTAATTGAAAATGTTCAATTACTAATTACAAGTAATTGTAATTGTAATTAATCAACAAATAATTACTTGTAATTGAACAAAATTCAATTACATTTTTAAAACCATAAAATAAAACTTAAAATTCTTAAAACGATTTTCTAAATTATATGAAAAAAAATTGTTGGATGTATAAAAAAAATTATAGAATAATTATGAATTTATTAAAATGTATTGTACAAAGTTCGGTAGAATGAAAATTTTTTAAAATATGTAATTGATAATTTTTGTAATTAAATACTTTTTTGACAATAAATACTTAAAAAAGTAATGATTACATGTTTTTTTTTAAATTACTTAATGAAAAATTTTTTTTCCAATTAAATGTAATTATAATTGGATTTTTTCCAATTACAATTACATGTAATTGTAATTTAAGTAATCTTCAATTACAATTACATGTAATTGTAATTTAAGAAATCTTCAATTACAATTACATGTAATTGTAATTGATTTTTACTTCTTTTTCAATTACAAAAAAAATGTAATTGTAATTGAAAAAATTCAATTACAATTACATGTAATTGTGTAATTATAGGTGTAATTAAATACAAAATGTAATTGAGACCCCCCAGGTCTGGTGAAGATGTTCATGATCTCGACTGAACTAAATGGAAAAGAGTGCTACACTGTATTCTTACAAAAGACAATATCATTAATATAAATCTAAAATTAAGGGTTTCACTATTTTAATTTTGATTCCATGACAGAGGCAACTTATCAGGGGGAAAATGGCTATCATACAAATTAATTTTAGAACAATAGTTCTAAAAAATGTTGTAAAAATACCTGCACAGCTTTCAAAAAATTCTAATAGATCGTGGAGTGAATCATGGAGCTATGAATACAATATTTTAAGACAAATAAAATCTACCATAAATTGTAGATTAGAGGAATGTAGATCTCTTTGTGTGGAATATTTAAAAACATTTACCAGTCAGTTCCGAAATATTTCATATTTCTCTCAATCTATATCCTCGAGGAGGGACTTAAATTTTAAGTTTTCCTCGTATGTTATGATGGTACACATCTTTCCGGTTGCAGTTAATTTCAGAATAAAATTTATGTGTTTTATTTCAGTCTGCTTAGTATGTGGCCTCGATTGAGTTGTAGTGTAACGAATACATTTTCTGGTTGAAAAGTTTCTTTTAGTGAAAATAGTTATTCAGTTTAAAAGAGATTTTTTTAATGAAAATATCAAAAAATTTTGTTTATCACTTGCGCCTAAAAGGTTTATGAAACCAGATTGCGATCGTAAAATTTTATGACTTTCCCTACTGTATGGGAAGTAGATCTCATATATTTTTAAAGCAAACGCTTTTAAAATATACTAAAATATCTAAATTTGAACTATAGGTATAAGAGTTTTACTTTTTTTAGTTATCTAGAAAATATTTATTTTATTATCATTTTCCTTTCATAAAAATAATGTAGCTCATTATATCTACTGAACTACAGCAGCCCTTTAACTATTTAACAAAACTATAAACCATTACCACAAATGTTCGTAAATCATTTAAGTAATTGCCGAAAAATACAAAGCGAAAGAAAACATAAAACCTTTAACGGTTTTAAGGTTTAACAAGCCAACATAAAGACATTATAATTAACAGGATTTAGTTGTTATTTTTAAATAAATATTTTAGTGTTTTGCAAAATGTTGTACACAAAAAAATTACAGCAAATTATTTGAAAAGTAAAATATTTATTTATAAGTAAAGTTTTGAAAAATTTCAAAATTTAGTTTTTCTTTATTTTTTAGCTGTTACTTGTGGCTTGTGTAAAGGAAACAATAGGTAACAAACTTTCACGGTTATTATGAACTTCAAATTATAGTTTGATGGTGTTTTTTGGTTTTTCTTCTTTATTGCTGGTAAAATAAACATTGTGAGGTAATTTTAGGTGGTTTCTTTCGTGGCAAACATTTTGTAAAAGGAGAGGAAAATTGCTAAATTATACCTTAAGAAAAGTTCAGGTGCAAGGTGTGTGCAGCAGTGTTACAGTTTTTTTTTAGGAAATAATAGAAAATTGGAAATGTTGGTCATTAAAGTGTTTTTGGATTGCTAGGAAAATAAGGTAAAAACAGGTGATTTTGTTAATGATTTATATGTTTCAAAGAAAGGGGTTTATAACCAAAAGATAGGTCTTAGGGGGCAATGAGAAATATTTGTAATTTTTACTGAAGTATTTATATTCAAACTAAATTTGAATTAAAATAAATTTCGCAACGATAATAAATTTTACAGATTTTGTGATTGATTTTTTAATATTTTAAATCAGCTGAGAACTAAATTGTTTTTAATCATTACAAATTTGAAAAAATAAATTGAATTATAAGCCTCTAATTCAAGTTTACAACAATATTAGTATTGCTGTCTTCTAACCTTTTCAAACGAAAGACTTAAGCAGCAAACTTGATGCCATAAATATTGAAACCATTAAAAAAACTCAATAATATTTACAATATTACACCATACATTAACACTATAATTTCAAACATATTTTACAAAGTCAGTGTTTGATACTCACATCATACTGTCATTAAAACATGACAAACTTCGTAGCGATGCCTCAATGTGAGCGAACCGCGAACACATGACACATAATAAATGTTAATAACATTTAAACTATGATAAATATGTAAAAATAGTAAACATAATAAATATGAAAATTTCTAAAACAAGTTTTACGCATTCAAGAATCAAAAACCCCGTAAACATTGTTTTTTTTTGTATTTATTTATTTGTATTGTTTTTTGTTAAAACTTTACCAAGAAGATGATAATAATAGCCAGCATAATGCCTTTGGCTTAAAACAAAAAGACAAGTGTTGTTCTTTTTTATTTCTTGTGTAAAAATAACTCAAGCTTAAATTGATATACAAAATTATGAATATTTTTCGGAGTAGTTTTTTATACACAAAAACTGGCAACGTGTTTTTTTTAATAAATTCTTGTTGGCTTAAGGAATAGAAAACATAAATTAAGTTTTAAACACCAGCTATTAATTAGCCAGCAAAAACACATAAATAATCAAGATTTGACAATGACAGAGTGATTCTTTTGTTTAAGCCTAAGAAAATTTAATTTTTGACATTTGTATAGGTTCTGTTCTTGTTTTATTTTAAATAAAATTGTAAATGAAAAAGTAATATAAAACTTTCATTATAATGTTTAAAGTTTTTGCTACACTCTATTGTTGCAAAAGACAATGGATTTAATATAATCATAAAATTCAAGGTTTTGGCGTGGTAATTTTAGTTCAATGACATGGTCAGTAAATATTTTAAGGGATTGAAGCTTAGCGTTTGTTCTTTTTGTAATAACTATCTACAGTGGTTAGCAATGTGAAACTAATTAAAGTTAAGCAAGCTACATTTAGTTTTTTACAAAGAAACTTTATTTAAGAAAAATTTTAGTTGAATCTTAATGCCGACTAAATTCAGTTAGTTAATTAATTTGTAACTAGTGTCCGTTCTCTCCCTAACAAATTGATTGAAAGCATGTTTTCTCAGACATCAGTAGAGCTGCGTTGATATCATTATATTTATGACTTAAGGTGTAATTTTGGCTTTCTTTGACATTAGTTGCATTGCCTCAACAAAAATTCGAAATTGTTGAGAAGCCTTTACATGCAAAAGTCACGGTTCGCTATGCGGTCTGAAAGCGTGAAATGTGATTACGATGAATGAGTCACGCCACCGAAACAATGAATTTATTACAAACCAAATGAAACGATTTCATAATTTTATGAAATTCCGCTGTTAATTAGTTGCCCGTTTATGCAATTTACCAATGGTTACTATTTGTAATTAAATCCATACAGAGCCAAGCGAATTGCTTACAGCCTTTAAACTCAAAATCCGTGTCCTGATTAACGAAATAGACCCACCACTTTATTAAAAAGAGACTTAAAATGTTTTAAAAGAACCGCCTTCTGTATGCGTGGTCGTGGTGGACGTCTGTTCGATTATTATTATTATTTATTTATAATTGTCAAATCTTAATATTATCGATAAACATTTGAATGTTTTTAATATAAAATCTTTTTTTTAATTTTCCTTTTGAAAAGGCATTTTTTATCTCACACGACAAAGTAGCTATTTTGGTTAGTCACGATTGGAAACATTGATACCAGTAGAAAACAATTCATGTAATAGTCCAGAATTGGGCCAAATATTGGTAAATTACGAGCAACTTAAAAGATGATAAGTAGGAATTTTAAATATAGAAGAATTTTTAAATAAGTGAAATTTTTTGTAACCAAAAGGGCACGAATTCACACAAAAGTGAAATGTTTCATAAATCAATACATTTATATTTTTAGATCTGACTGATCCAGGTTGTGTTTTTATTAAACAAAAAAAAAACAGTTCGTTACTGGTTATTTGAACTTAATTTAATTGTTAAATTAACGTTATTTTTTTATTAAATTTTGTTACATGTATTAGACAAACATTATATTGTTATTATTGTGTCTCTATCATTAATCTTAATCTTTAAAACAAACTCATATCATTTGTTATAATATATTCAATTAACATTTGTATTTTAATTAAAAGTGTTCATATATAATTATTCATTTAAATAAACCAAAAATAAATGAACAAAGTACTATTTAAAAAAGAAACCATAAAATCAAGCTTTTTTAAATAAATTTAATATAACTACACCCAATAAAAGAAATTAAACCAGACTGATATTAAACCAGAAAATTTTAATAAATGAAACAAAGAACAATTTAATCATAAAAAACAGTGATGTCTCCTCGAAGCAAAAGTCTAAGGAAACAAACTTGTAAAAAAATATTTAAAAAAAGTAAACTTGTTTTCTCCCATAAATGTTTTACACATTGTCTACAATTGTTTTTTTTTAATTAATTTTAATTTTTAGATATCAAAGGAAATTTATAAATAATATTTACAATTCAAATAACAAATTACTTTCAACCACTTGACTGATTGTGGCAAAGAAGAAAACATAACACTTGTTATTTAACAATGGAATTTTCATTTTACTATTTGTTTTTTTTTTGTAACAGTTTATGTTTATTCAATTTCTTTGATTTCAATGGCAGACAACACACAAATGTAATGCATAATTATAATTTATTTATACATAAGTAATTATGGAATAATTTTAAATGTTATTAAGAAGAAAAGTGGATAAAAAGCAAGTGTCATAGATAACACCCTCTTTAAATAAAATAAAGTTACTGAACTAGTTATAACACCCTACCAGAAACTGTAGAAATATTAAATATCATGATAGGAAATCGCGAAAGTTTTTTGATTTACTTTTAAAATTATAGGTTAATCTGAACATAAAAGCATCTCGATCAAATATCTGAGTTGTAAAGCAAATTTTTTTTCAAGTTTGTGTCTTAAGTCTTTTGTTTTTCATTAAAGACGAATTTAATTTCTGTTTACAGCTCCAAATTTAGATAGAATTTTCCTAATTACCACAACTCAGTCAAGTCTAAAAACTACATTTTAACTCTAACAAAGTTTATTAAATTATTTATAATTTTGTAGCTTAGTGTTATCTTATAAACCTCGTACAAAAGAAAATTGCAGAAATTTTATTTAACAAAAACTTAAAAATTTAATTAAAACAAATTGTATTAATTGGTTAAAACTATAATATAAAAGACTTAAAGAAAGAGAAAAGATAAAAATTAAATTATAAAAAGTTTATTTACCCCTAAAACGAAGAAAAACCAAGACAAAAAATAAAGAAAAATAAAACACAAAGCTAAAAATGTAACCTAAACGTTACTAACATAGTTTAAAACAGAAACATTAGCTAAAAACAGCCAATAAAAAATATGTTATATATTAATAATGTTTAGCCAAATTTATAAATAATATATAAATAATTATTAACAAAAAAGCTTAAAGCAGCTGGCAGCGCTTCATCTATTTTATTCAAAACCTTTATTTAAAGTCAGTGAGTAAATATATAAAATCATCAGCTTTAAGTATACATATGCTCAAACTCTTTTGTTTTCAATTTCAATAAGATTTCTTGGTGCTTTTTGTTTTATTTTTTGCATTTTGTTTTATTTATTTAATCGTTTCAATCTTACTTTCATTAGCTTACACTTTATTTGTTCAATTCATCTTTATAATCTTTGTTGTCTTGACAGTAGGTGTAAAGAATGACTGTGAATGGAAAAAAGATTTTGGGCTTTTTTTTGTGTGAATGAAAGTAACATTTGCTTGTGATAATAATCAAAACAAAAGGTTACAAAGAAAGTTGTTAAAATATTAACTTTGTTATGATTTGTTCTTTGACAGTTTTTTGTTAACATTTAGAATTAATAATAAGAATTCATTGCTCTGATGTCTGTTATGTTTGCTTAGTTGTATCACTGACAGTGTGGAGTGTTTGTTAGTTTATTGTTAATTTTTCTTTATAATGTAAGTAATTTCTAAATGAAATAACGGTTAAAGTTCTATACATGAAAATGATTTTAAAGCTTGTCTTAAAATTGTAAAGTAACAGTTTTTCGGTTAACGCAAAAATGTGTTATATTATATTTTTAGTGGTTACTTGCGCTTTTATTGTAAGCATTTTAAACCAAATCAAAAGATTCAAGATACAAACATGACAACAAATCAAAGTATTTTAAATACAAACATGAAATACTTATATTCTAAACAAAATTCACTTAATTTTAGAAATAAACACACACGAAATTTTGTTCTTAAACTGGTATTTGCTTATAAAATAAACTTAAAGTTTTAGCTAAATCATAACTTATATATTTTATGGTTTCAATTTCCCTGCAATGATCAAATTCTTATATTATTATTAGAAACAATAGAAAGCTGTAGAATAAAAATATTTCGCCTTAAAAATAATGCTGTTTGGATGTGCATTTTGAATTCATAATTGTTTTTCTGTTCAAATAAAGGAAATTTCCACTTAAATATGTTTGATATTTGGTTAAATAAAGCCAATATATTTACTTGCATTTGAAATACATTCAAAATAAAGCAGATAAAGAATACGTACCAAAGCCAGACCGCTCAGCAGAAAAGGCATTATTGCATGCGAATATTAAAACATTATTTTGGTGACTTACCGCTTTTAACAAATCTTTAATGAAGATTAGCGGAAATAAAAAAAATTCAAAACTCTATTTTGTAAAAAACAGTTTTATTATCGGACACTTTTGTCTATAAACCCCATGGTTTTATGTGTACGAGCGCTGAGCGATAAAAAATCTAAATAGAAACTGAAGTAGTGTAAAAATTATTATAGTATTCAACACTATCGGATTCCATTATTACAAAAAAGCTAAAGCTTGCAAAAAGTTCCAAAAATTGTGTCCTAAAACGATACCAGAATACATTACGTACAGATTATGTACAAAAAGAAATATTATTGAAAGAAATCAGAAACTTACAAAGAAAATACTACTTTCAATAAAGAAAATCCAGGGCTCTACGTGAATGACCACGCAAAAAAATTCACCAGTTAAAGTACCGCAAAAATAATACGTGTGGATTCTGGTTTTCGAAACTGTCGTGCAATTAAATATCTAAATCTTAATGAAAAGCAGAATAGTGCTACTTAAACAAGCAATCTTGTTTTTTTCGATGTGATGCATCACAAACATACATCGATGTTGCATCGATATTTCATAAAATTCATCGATGTTTTTTATACATCGATTGTTTTTTTTTAATTATTTATTATTATTATATTTTCGAAAAATTTTAAATTTATTTTACATCTCCCAATACTTTTTTTCACAACTTTTTAGAAATAAAACTTTACCAAGTCTTTCACCACTCAATCTGTTTCTTTGTTGAGTCCTATGTTCCCACCAGAACCGATGTTTCCACCATTGTAAGGTGTTTAAAAGCCATCTTGTAAAGTTTGGGAAACTGTGATTTATAATCTTTCCAAATATCCAACGGATTTTCGTTTAGTCGTCCAACAGGAGTCCTCAACTAAACTGAAAGTTCATCAGACAATATATCTTCAGTCTTGTTGCTTTTCCAATTTCTATGAACCAGTTAATAATGGCTAGTCCATAATGAAAAAGTATCCTCACTTTTATCGGATTTTTCTGAGGCAGATTATATTTTGCAAAAGAGTTCATTCATTAATTCCTTGATCTTTGATACAGCAATGGCTATTGCATCATTAAAGTGCATTTTTTTGAATCGAGGGTCTAAAATGTTAGCTATGTATACACGTTTATATACCAAAATACACGTTCTGTATACAATTTGTCATTTCGATGCATCGAAAGAAAACATCTATGTTTTCCGATTGTTTAGGAGCAAAAAAAAAACATCGGATTATATCGATGTTTCGACACAATACATAGAGTGTTTTTAAAACATCGATGTTTTTTGTCCATCCCTACTACATATATATAACGTCTTATATGTATAAAATTAAATTCAAACGTCTACAGGGACCAAGATTTTATCTTGTACAGAAACGTGGGTATATCGAGCCAACATATCCATATACATATTGGTATAACAATGGACCAATTTGATAAAAAAAAAATGGTTTTGCAAGAAATTTGCAGCTGTAATTTGAAGTGCAACATCTGTCAACTATGACTTTGGATACTTACATACATATATAGAAGAATGCCTACAGATAGATACACTTGCTGCCTCTCATCAGACGTCACCAATCAAACTTCTCTAAATGTCCCCACCTAATTAACCAATATTGGTTTATTGTTAAAACAATGTTAATGATAGACTTCCAATGTGTTTTACGAGTGTTATAATTGAATATAATTACGTTCAAATATACAACTGGATTAAAGTTTTTATACTAATTGGATAATAAAATAATTACATATTAATATAAAAAAGACTGCTTAGTTTTGTAATATGTAAATCTGTTATCTATAACTTATTTTACAACGCACACATACAATTTCTCTAGTAATTTCTTCTACTTGGAAATGCATATTTACTGTCAGCTAAGTTTTTAACACATATTTTATGTATTAACAACTAATAAGCATACTAACACTATAAATAATAATTATTAAAACTCATTAAACTACATTAAAAACAACAAATTTCTTCCTGTTTTACACTAGAAAAACTGTCCATATCTTTAATAACTAACATGTTAATGATTCAAATACTAAAAGAAAAAAATTATTTAGATAAGAAGTTAAAATAAACCAACACAATAAACTTTGAATAATAAACTAATTGCATTAAAATTATTGAAAAATATAGAAAAAATGCAGTTACTAAATCAAATAAATAAATAAACAAGCCAATGCAAAAAAAAACAAATTTCAACAAGAAATAAAACGGACTAAAACTATGAAAAAAAATGAAAGTGGAACACATGTCGATTACTTGTATTACGTGCTTGTAATTAGAAATTATAATACAAGTGTTTTTCAGCTTACTTTAGTTTTATACATATTTTATAATGTTTATTTCTTTAACTTTATACCAGTATTAAGTACAAAAGTATTTAATTTGCATTTCATAAAAGAAAAAAAAACATTTATGTGTCTGCCTACAGTACAAATGTATATACGGCTGTTTGTGTGAATTTTAGTTATGGAATGAATGGTCGTAGGTCTGCATAATTGTTTATAGTGCTTATACTCTATTTATTTATATATACATATGTATGTATGTGAAAGCAACAACAAAATAAAGAAAATAAACAAATGTATAAAACTATGTAATAATGTGCAACAGAATGTTTTGTAATACAAGAAAACTGAAATGAAAGCAACAACAAAATAAAGAAAATAAACAAATGTATAAAACTATGTAATAATGTGCAACAGAATGTTTTGTAATACAAGAAAACTGAAATTGAAAGTTTATTATTATTTTTTTTTGAAATAAAGAAAGTAAAAGTTTTCTTGGGCGAGTTTATACAAGGAAGTCCACTGCATGTGCTTTGTATGACGAAATCGTTTATATTTATTTATCATAGAATTGAAACAATGACAGTAATTAACGAATTTCAGTGATTGTGAATATTGTATACTTATTAAACGTTTTTAATAATGATTTATTGATAATTGAAAGCTTTTCGCTTATAGATAACTGAATAATTTAAATTAATGAATTATATAGCAATATTTCTTTAAATATTTTCGATAACTTCACTTTATTGAATACCTTAATAATTGAAGTAAAAGTTATACCAAAAGTTTGTGTCAAAATGCTTAGAAAACCTAAGTTTATTACTTTGTACTCATTTGAAGTTTTTCTACACTATCCCATCAAAACTTGAAGTGCGTGATTGACTACTACATACCTTTTGCATTACTTAGAAGTAGTTTGGTAATGGATATCATATAATCCAATATGCATATATGTATTGTAAATTGTTTTACTTAATTTAATTAAATAGAGACTTAAAATGATAAAAATCTGGCACTTCATTACTTCACTACACAATAGCATTTTAACACATGGTTTTACGATGATAACGTCAGTAGAGCTAAAGACTTACCAAAACTGCCTAGGAATAAGTCATTACTTTAATATCACTAACATGATTAATCGAATTAATATATTGTTGAAATTATTCTTAATCATTTTCTTCAAAATCCAAAATTTCAAAAAATTAATTGTTTGATTTGATTTAATAATCGTATTAACTTTATTATCAAATCCCATTAATCTCATATATTCAATTAATTACATATTTAAATACATTACGAAGACAGTTCAGAAGCTTCTTAGCCTAGCACAGAAAGAGAATAGTTAGTTTTTCAAAAACATTTTTATTTTTCAATACAATCTCCTGAAACTTCACTACACTTAGTCCAACGCTTATCTAGCAATTATATCCCTTGATTAAAATAGTTTTCCTCAAGGCCTTCAAAATAGTGGTTTATAACTGTAATTGCATCTTCATTTGAGGTAAAATGCTTGGCAGCTAGAAATTTTTTTATATTTGGGAACAGGTAAAAATCACTGGGATCTAAATCAGGAGAATAAGGTGAGTGGTCAAGCAAGTCGTATTTTAATTTGCTGATTTTAGCCATTGTTAAAACACTATTGTGCGCTGGTGTGTTATCTTGATGAAAACATATTTTTTTGTCTTGTAAGCCAGAACATTTTTCTCGAGTTTTTACTTTTAATTTATCCAATAGTACTCTGAGTTTATTGTTTTAACATTTTGCAGACAGTCAATCAATAAAATATCTTTGTAGTAACAAAAAACCGTTGCCACCAGCCGATTGAATTGTTTTTGCCTTTTTTGGGGATTGTTCTTTTGTCTCTGGAGTATAGTGGTGAATCCATGTCTCATCAACAATTGTGAAACGACGCTTAAAATCCATTTTATTTTTCTTAAAACGATCTAAACAAGCTTTTCATTCTTATGCGTTTTTGTTCGACTGTTCACAAATGCGACATCCATCTTGCAGAAAGCTTTTCCATCTATAGTTCTTAATGCAAAATTAAATGGACTCGATCATTTGAGAGGCCCATGATATTAGTTATTTCACGCACTTTTATTCGTCGATCATTATATACCATATCAAGCTACAATTTCTGTTTTTGTTGCTGTTTCTTGACGTTCACTACGTGGTTCATCCTAAATGCTTGTGCGACCACGTTTAGATTCAGCAACCCAATTTTTTACTGTTGCATATGAAGGAGCACTTTCATCTAACACATTCACCATATCATTATGAAATTCTTGTCCCGATAAACACCACGAATTTCTAATTTTTCCATTGTATGAAGGAGCTGGCAGATCGAAAAGAATTTTAACATGTGTTCAAAGCACAAATGGAAGTTTCACAAAACACGTAACTTTGTTTCTATTTATACCGCGCTTTCTGTTCTAGGCTAAGACATTTTCGAACCACTCTCGTATATTGGGAAAGCATGAAATTTGTATAATTATTCGATTATTTGAATTAAATAAACTCGAAATTTAATTACGTTCAAAAGAACATTTTCAAATTTATTCATTTCAATCGAATAAATTTTATTTTTTATAAACAAAAGTCCTAATTAATTATTTTTTCCTGCAAGTAACGACTTTAACTACTCATTGATAGTAAGAACTCCGAGAAATTCCTATCAATAAAAGCAGAAATTTATCGAGTAAATAAATATCACTGAAGTGCGTCATTATTCGACTACTTTTAGATAATGCAAGAGATATGTAATCAGTAATTGCAAGTCACAAGCTCTTGCTGGTGTTATTTTGTAGCTAGAGAAAGTAATAAGATTTAATTTAATTTTCACGTCTAATTGATTTAAAGAAAACATGAGTATTTTTTTTTTTTGATGCACAAAATTGTTAAATAATTGAAAAGAAATTAAGATAAATTGTCGGCCAAAACTTTAACACAAAATTATGTATAAATAACTAACAAAAGTAATGTGTATATAAATATTTATTGTCGGAAGAACAAAATATCATTTATTAGGATTATTAATCGGAAACTCCAGTATTTGTGAGTAATTAATTATAAAGAAATTAGCTGAGGATGAGTGATGTTTCACAGTAAGCAGTTTTGACGATGGTCGAATATTAAAGACAAACAAAGTTCATTTACAGTACAGTAATATAACACATTTTTATAGAGATTTACATTTAGACGTCACAGAAATATAACAAATATATAATTAATAATGATTAAAAAGTTTGGAATAAAATTTTCTAACAAAGCGTGAGTGCTGAACAAACCATACCACAACAATTTTTAAAGCTATAATATTCGATGGAGATCAAATATTTCTTTAAAACAGGTAGTGAAAGTTAAAGAACAGACTACAGGTATAGGAGACAATAAAATCGAGTTTGTACAACAATAAAACAAACCGCTTAATTGGCCAGTGATATATATTTAAAGAAGGTAGATATGATACTGTCAACTATAATAGAGTCAGTAACGGAACCTTTAAGTCGTGGCTTTTATGTCTTTAAAATAACTAGTAACATGTAAATTTATTCATAACTCATTTAAGCCAACAGCAATAACGAAGTATATGTTAACAAAGAAAATACTTTGATATATAATATGTTCTCCTGACAACAAGAACGGTTAAAAGAATTTCAGCCAGTATAACAGGCAGATAAAACAAAGTTGTTTAACAATATTATGACCTCTGTAGTATTTTATATGACAGTCGTAAATATATTTTGTTACAGTTACCATTGATTTAACTGTTGCAATTATTTATATGTTTTATGTAAGCAAATCATTTCCATGATAAATCCACTGAAATGTAAACAAACTGCTGTTTTGACTTATTTCTAAAAATTAAATTTTTATTGCTTAAAAGCAAGCAATATTCAACAGTAAGCGTCAATATAAACTAGACACCTAATATTGTGTAACAAAATGTTTCATTATAAATACTACAAGTACAAATTTAAAACAAAATATATTGAGCAAAACCTAGAAAAATAAGGAACATAAAAAAATAATTAAATTTCAACGGAACCAGATTTCTCGCGTCAAAATAAAGTAAACAGTTATATTCAAATTATGTAAAACATTGCATTTTATACTTTGTGTTTACTCATTTTGCCTTTATCGCAGCTGACAATCTTCTAGTTATAGAATCAACGAGTTTTTTAGTCAAATCAGACGAAATTTTGTTCTATTAATCCTGTATTATTGACTCAAAGTTATCGTTGCAAGAATTATTTCTTTGCTAAATAATTTTGTCCACATATTCCCAAAATTTGTCTATTTTAACAATAATTCAATTAAATTTGTGTACGCTTTTGGTTTTTATTTATTTATATTAAAATAATTAAGCTTAAAAATAATATGTGGCGTTGACTTTATTTTGAAGCTAACAGTAGTTTTCATATGTCTATGCATTAACTATTTTATTAAATTGTTGAATTTTTAAATGAAATTAATGTTCTTTTAGACTGAGAGAAAATAAATATGAAGATTTTCATAAATTTTAAAAAATGTCTTCTTAAATAGTGAAATGAGGTACTTTACACCCCCTGGTCCACGATGTCGAACGATAACGTTCGCTTAGATAAGACTTAAGACATAAACTTGATTGTGGAATAAACAAACTTGATTGAGTAAAAAATAGATACGATAAAAAGTTTGTGTCTTAAGTCTTATCTAAGCGAACGTTATCGTTCGACTCGTGGGCCAGGGGGTAAATTTAAATTATTGTTAAATCTTTTCACCAGCATCTACATTTTTTGAATTCCACCAAACTCAATTTTTTCAAAATATGTTTTTTTATTTATTCTGGAAGACATATGTCAGATACAGCTTGCCTCAAAATTTCAGGTTGATATAATTGCAAATAATAGATTTATAACGATTTCAAACAAAGACCAAAGTCAAGTCAAAGAATTCTCGAAAGAAAAAGCCCTAACTTGTTTCTTTAATTCGTTTGATCAGTTTTCTTCTAAAGTTGTGCGTTTATATTTCCCAAGTTACAAATTCCCTTTTACTAGATATAGACTACAAGTGTGTCGTAATATGTTTTATTCAACGCTAGGCATAAAATCAAAGATAGTTTGGAATTGGATAAGCGGGGCCAGTAAACATGGTATGCCAGAAAGTCCCGATAAGACTTCAAGTCTACGCAAATCTGCCAAGAATTTATTTTATATAACAAAGTACTTAAGATACATATGTATTTTAAAATACATATTATAAAAAATGTTTTAAATGTGTGCATTTTTTTAAATATGTTCTTACCTGTATTGCTAAACACACAGAATAATCCAAATAACCATAATAAGGTGTTAAGATTTTGTAGTAAACCCATGATGTCTGTCTATAGTAATGTTGTTAAAGAGGATGAGTGTTGAAATTCCAAAAATTGTATTTAGTTAGAAAAAGTTATAGTTTTGTGAAATAAAGTTCACGCGAATTGAAAAACAAAGGAAAAAATTATTCACACCACAAATTTTCGAAAATGCAACTATTTTTTTTTCAATTCTTTTTTTTTTTTTTTTGTAAAACAAAAATTATTTGCTGTTATTTTTGTGAATTTTTTTTTTTGAATTTAATATATTTTCTCAAAAACACAATAATGCACTTTATGATTTTATTTGCACGTTGAATTGAAAACAAAAAATTGCAACAAGAAAAAAATTGATATATTTTTTTATTATTATTTATACGTTTTAGTTGTTGCACTGATTTTCTTGCTTTATTTTTAAAAATTTTTTGTTTTGTTTCTTTTTTCTTGCCTTCTGCTATGAAATGTGGTAGTTATGTTGTAATAAGTCGTTGTTGTTGTTGTTGTTGCTATATGATATATAGTAGTAGTAGAAGTAAAGTAAGTTGCAGCAATCGATTTACAACAAGATTTTCTTATTTTTCACATATATAAATGAAAAAATATGTATGTATATATTTGTGTGTATATAGAGTTTCCAAGTAAGTGAATTATATAGAGGAGTTAAATGTTGTTGATAGTGAATGAAAAACGATGTTGTCTTTATTGCACTCAAACTTTTTGTTAAACGCACTCCAAACTGTTAAAGCAACAACATGAAATGGTATCAAAAATAATGTTGCACAAATGAAAAATCAATGACGCTGATGTCTGGAGTCTTAGATTTTGTAGCAAGTGTAACAAACAAAACAGCACAGATACTACTCGTTGAGATGAAAACACGTTAGATGTTCAAAATAATAGAAAAACAAAATCGTTAAATTTCAAAACAAAAACACATAAAAACAAAACATTAAAAGAAAATTGTTGATAAAGAGGGGAAAATTTTCCACGCGAGTTTTTTTTCAGTTTCTATTTATTTTTTTTTTTTTTGTTGCACAGAGTCAAAGAAACTGCAGTACTTTTTTCAAATGAAATGTTTTGCAAAAGAAACGAAAAAAAATAGTTTAAAATAAAAAGATGTTTAAAAATAGTTTAAGTTTAGCATTTAAATAATCAAACACTTTCTTTTTATTATTTCTTAAATATTGCTGTCTATATTTTAAAAAAAGTTCGTTTTAAATAATTTTAATACGTTACAAGTCCACATTTTTTTTAAAACAATTTATTTTTAGTTAAATAATATTTTAAAAATGTTTACATTTATTAAGTAAATCGCCTATTCTTTTGTTGTATATAGTTGTATATTCCAAACCAAATTATTTTATTTTATTAATTTTTGTTGAATTTATTTTTGTCTACCGCTTTTGCGTGCTTTGCGCACGAGCACTTTTCTTAAACTGTTTGTTTGTCACTTCGAATGTCTTAAGTGGAACCTAAAAAATACGATTTTTTAGCTTTCAAGTGCGCAGAAATTATACAAAATCCACTTTATAGTCATAAAAGCCAACAACCACCACCACCACTACTACTACTACTACTACTATCAAGCGCAACAGACACCACATTCATACGTGCTTGTATCCACACTTAATTAATCAGCTGTTTATATCTACCACTTCACATAGTTATATTTATAGAGATAGACTTGGTTATAATAGTGAGTTGCATTTAAAACTTTAGTTTGGTTTTTGTTGTCAGTGTGTGTGTGTGTTTTTCTGGTAAAAGCCAAGTTTCCAAAACTGTAGCCAAGTTTTGCAGAGTATAAAGCTTTAAGTTCTCTTAAGACAAGACGTCTGCACACAAGATGTACTCTAAAGCTTTTTCTTCATAACAAACTGTGTGCTTAAGTCTAAAATAAGAGAAATATTTA
The DNA here is from genome assembly GCA_916048285.2 of Bellardia pandia. Classification (NCBI taxonomy): domain Eukaryota; kingdom Metazoa; phylum Arthropoda; class Insecta; order Diptera; family Calliphoridae; genus Bellardia; species Bellardia pandia. Next base: position 31,375,467 of record OU696530.1, read on the forward strand.
ACTAAACTAATTTTATATTGAAAACGAGCTCAACAATTTTGTGTGAAATATGTTTGAAAAATTTAAACTACTAACTCATATTCAACAAAAAGTAGACATGTGTTATGATAATTTTAAATTATGATATTTTTATAAGATGTAATAAATCGGGAGAGAAACTATTAAGCTTCAATTTAATGATATTTATTGGTTTATTATATAGGTACATTTAAAAGATTTTAAAAAAAAGTTTCAAATTTCCTACAAAGTTTCCAAATTTTTACACTTCAAATGTTGCTTTTTAAATTATAATATTGTATGAGTTGTATGTCGTATGATTTTACAACCGTTTTTGTACGTTTTTGATATTTTCTATGGACAAATTTAGTACAACAAATTGAAACTTTTTACCACTGTTCAAATGTCCTATAGGGATCAAAAAGTTGATACAATCGTAATTTTTTCAATATGCTTAAATGAATTTCATACAACATATAGGTACAATTTTTAATATGCGGGGGGTCAATAGAATTTTCTATTAAAAAAGACTTCAAAAATTTTGTGTGAAATATTTTGTAAAAAACATAAATACCTTATTATTGCAGGCTTATTTAGCAAACTATAGAAACTACTTTCTCATACTTAAAAAAATGGCATGTGCGGAGACACGTGAAACTATTAAGATTCAATTTAATACTTTAAATTGGTTTGTTAGAAAATAGTAAATATATTCTCTCGAAATGGCTATATTACATTAATTGTTTAAGGTAAAGTAATATTCAATATTATCAATTGATATTAAGACACTCCTAAATCATATATCCGAACAATGAAACTTTAAATTAAGATTATCATAACGTCCATCCTTTACGAGTTGTCCACATATAGGCAATGGTTTTATGTTGGGTGTAAAACTTGAAAATTTTATTTATTTATTTATTTAATCAATACAGTACAACAAGAACTAGTCTTATCTAATAGTACTGGGGAGATAGTGGCACAATATGATTTTGTTGGTAAAAAAATAAAATAACTTAATACTAATTTTAATAAATAAAAGAAATTTAAGTCAAATAAAATTTAGAAAAAAACAAAAATATTAAACGATATTTGAAAAATTACAAAAATTATGTTTAAATTAAATAAGAAGAACGCAAATATTATTACTAACATCAAATAAATATAAGTTAACACATTAAATATCTAAGAGTTATATTTATATAATTAGTTTATTGTTACCCTAAACGATTAAATATTGCAATTTTAAAATGCTTTGCACTGCTAATGGTTTGGTTTGGCGCCAAAGATTGATAGCATTGTAGAAAAAATGTCTTTTCGATATATCTTTTTTAATGCGAAAGGTATTTACCCTCTTTCCTCGGTCAGACCTTGAAAAGATTATTCTATTGTATAGGTATTCAGGCAGCTTAGTGTAAATTACTTTATGAAAAAATAATAATGTTCGAAGCTTTAATAGGCCATCAAATGGTATATTACATATTTGTCTAGAGTACTGTGAGATTCTGCTTCGCCTACTGCGGCCAAACACATATCTGGCAATATTATTGTACGTTACATTAAGCCTTTTCATACTTAAAGTATCACAGTTAGTGAATAGTTCACAACCGTACAAGAGCGTAGGCAATAAATATGTTTTAGCAAGTAACATTCGAATATCAAAAGGTGTGTAATGTTGCGATATCCAAAGGTTTCTCAACATCATATATGTTTTAGCACATATAACATTTATGTGATTAGACCAGTCTAATTTCTTGTGAAATGCGCTTTTTTTTCTTTAGTAACTTAAATGCCATTTAGTAGGCTACATATCTGTTGTTTGTTATCACTTAGTTATTGAACATTATTGTTGGCCAAGCGGCTAATATATCTTGGTGTTTCAATAACCTTGACGCTGGAAAGTGTTTGATTGTTCACCCTTTTTAACTCGCAGCTGAATAGAGTATTATCTAGCATAACGACATTCGTCACATAACTGATAATTAGTAGCAGGTCCCTTCAGATAACACATAATGGCTGTGGTTGATACCCAAAGGGGGAAAAATGGCAGTTGGTTAAAAGACTGATGTTTGTTTGAGCAGCAAACTTCGGGCCACCAAATTGTCTCAGGTTATGTATTGGTATTGTGGTTTTCGTTGAGAACCTGGCAGCCGCCATTGACAGTATGGCTGTTTTCATAAACGCAGTATGCATTGCAACATTTCATTGCATAGAGTTCATAATAGTATTTAGAATATGATTTAAAAACTTAAAGAGAATCTTTAAACAAAAATGTTTAAATTATATTTCTAAATGCTATTATGAACTTTATGCAATGAAATGTTGCATTGCATACTGCGTTAATGAAAACATCCTATTGCTGATCGCTGTCAATGCATTTCGTTTGTTGATATGATTCTATTGCTGCTTTTTCAGTATTGATCCTTGAATCATGTTAATTGGCCGCGTTTGAATATGCCGTGAGTTCTAGGCCATAAAGGCAGGAGCCCAAGTTAAATTAAACACATCTGTTCTTTATTGTATAAACAACTACGTTTTTTTTTTGCTTTCAAAATGTAAAATTTTGTGCAATAAGTTTTGATTTTCTTTAATTAAAACATCCCTGAAACACACCGATAGCTTTCTGAAGTTGGTTTTTGCGCTTGAGAAGTGATGATTGTGACATATAGACAACAAAGATAGCACTGGCCAGCCAAAAAACTTTGAAGATCAAGATTTGGAGGCAGAACAGGAACATGGAAAATCAAAATCTGAGCCACTCAAGCAGCAATTTCCAAACGTTTGCGAGCAGCAACATTCCTCCAAAAGCAGGAAAATTGGGTACCATATTAACTAAGGCCAAGAGAGCTTAAAAGACGATTTTACATGTCCGATCAATAACTTTCATAATTTTGTCATATCTGCTATCCCGATTAATATAATTTTGTTATTGATAATATTATCGGATTAGTTTGTTTTATACCTAGTTACGCTTCGATTTAAAATTTTTTCAATTTATAATTGACCCTAAACTTTAGCTGCAAAAAGGTTATGGAAATGTAACAAAATATTGAAACAATATAAACTGTATAAATTTAAGAGAATTTCTCTTAAATTTAACATATTCACCTGTACTGTGTCTCTTATTTCTTGAGATCATTAAACGACCTTAGCAGATTTCTAAAAAGCTTTTTCCACTACAAAAGTCTCTGCACAAAAACATCAGCAAATTGTTTTAAAGAATACAACGGTAACATGTGTACAACTAAGGCAATAGCAACAGCAATAACTACAGGTAGCTTTAAATACAAAAACAAGGCGCGTGCAACAGAAAAACAAAACAACAACAAAAAAAACAGACAATACAAGTACAAAACCAATTTGGTACAAAGCAGAACTTAGCCACAAATGAAAGGAAAATCTTTGTACAGAATAATGTACAACTACAACAACAACAACAAATAGTAAGTACTAACAAAGCACAAACAAACCAGTAACACTTTGATTTAACATTTTGCAGACACCTACAGCCAAGACAGTTGAGTTTTAAAGCGGTTTGTTGTTGTTGGTGCTGCTGGTCCAAATAGGTGATACAGCAAAAGTTTTGAGCTTGTGCTGTACAGTACAACTAACTAGCTGACAAACTAACTATGCATAAATACTTGTATTAAGTTTTAAGTAAATCTACCAGTAAGCATTCAATGCAATGTAAGGTGGGTTATACATACATATTTTGTTTTTTCTTTCAATACGTTTATACTCGTATCTTTCTTCAATGGGTGGCAGCAAAAATGATATGATTCCAATACAGTGACAACTTTAAAAAATACTCGTAGCAAGTTTTATTTGAAGTTTTTTTTTTTGCATCTTACAATTTTTTTTTTTTTTTGCCTGTTGCGATTTGTCATATCATGCGACAGACGGAAGGACGGACAGGCAGACAGACAGGCTGTTAGATAGATAGACAAGCAAACGGACGTACAATTATTTGAAATTCTCCTTGGTATTTAATGATTGAGAAATATTGTTACAATTTGGGCATTTATTCATGCAATTTATTTCTTGTGGTTTAATAGCAACTTTTTTTATGCGATAAGACAAGAGTCTTTGGAAGAAAAACTAAAAATAAAAGACAACAATATTCAAAAGTTGTTGTGAGCATTTGTTTTTGTAAGCGTTTTGTTTTTATGGCCTACGAAAATATAATGTTTGATATGTGTAGGGTTAAGTTTATGATTTACTTGGTAAAGTCAGCAATTCGAGCAATTCGACGAATCTTCTAATATTAATTTCATTTTGGAGCAAAAGTAGAAGTGCTCACAGATTGAGCTTATTTTCTGGAAAAAAATGCAGTGTTTTCGAAGATATAAATGATTTCAATTTTGAAGAACACTTCTATGAAAAAATCGATTTTGTGAATGAACTAGAAGTGGTCACAGATTGAGCATATTTCTCAAAAATTGTATTATTAACTTACGGCTTAAGTGTTGATACAAAGCGCTATAAACGTTACAAAAAGAGATAAAAGTTTTGAAAAAAATTTCTATGAAAAACTTGATTTTTGACCAACGCAGTTTTTACCAAAGTATAAACGATTTAAGTTTTGATACAAAGTTCTATGAAAAAAATCGATTTTAGAAGTGATCAAAGGTTGAACTTATTTTCGGAAAAACAAAACGCATTATTTACTAATGTAAGATTTCTTATAAAGTTACTTGTTCGGAAACTACTTTGATAATATGCTTGAGAAAAATTCCGTCTCAGTAGGCTGTGACATGGAATACTACACTAAGTAGATTGTCGACATGGTTATCATTGATTGTTGTGTCAACTCGTATCAGTAGATTTCATTGGGCGTGTCGTCGAGTTACAATAGTATAAAACTAAAATACAAACGATTTAAGTTTTTATGAAAAATACGAATTTGGATCCCAGGTTGAGCTTATTTTCTCTGATATACACATATAAATAAACGATTAAAGTTTTGATACAAATTTCTATGAAAAAATCGATTTTGGATCCGAAATGGAATTGATCAAAAATGAAAAGTAGGAAATATTAACTATATAAAAAATGTACTTTTTAGACCTCCACGGTACCATTTTTAATATTTATTAAATAGTAGTAAAACGTACGGCAAAATGTTTAACATTACCTTATTTAACGAATATTTAAACAATTTTATACTCGATACGAACGACCAAATTTTTAACATTGACAATTATATTAGAATTTAAGAATATCTCAAATAAAAAAATCGTCGATCTCTAATGGAAATTTAGCTTTCGTATTAATTTCGCGACAAAAGGAAAAACAAACAATATTTCAGTTAATTAAATTGCTTTAAAAATCAAACCCTTAGAAATACAAAAATGGTAGATTCATTGGATAAGGTGTAAAGCTAGATTTACACGATTGAAATTTTCTTCAAAATTGCTCTTCAAAATGCTTCAAACTCGTGTAAACAGCAAAATTTCTTTAAAATTTATTTATTTAATAACTATTAAAATTTTAAAATGTGTAAACAGCAAAATTTCTTTAAAATTTATTTATTTATAACTATTAAAATTTTAAAATCAAAATAAATTTTGAAGAATTTTTGCTGGTTACACGAGTTTGAAGCATTTTGAAGAGTAATTTTGAAGAAAATCTATATCGTGTAAATCTAGCTTAAGACTAATCATACCGAAATTATAATACTGCTCCTGGATAAATTTGTGCTCTAGAATGAGGTATAGAATAACAAATGCAATGCATATTAAACAAAGAAAATTAAACCTCTACCATTTGCAGTTGGAAATAACCAAAGCTCATTTCTTAATAAAAGGTTTCCTGTAAATTATACTCATTCAAATAACTAAATCATATTTAGAATAATTTATAGAACCTATAGATGTGATAATGCCACACTCATTGAAATATATTAAAAAAATAAACTTAGATATAACGAATTTTTCGATTTAATGTATTGGCTTGACAATCGTTCGTTATAACAGGATTTGCTAGCATTAATTTTTTTGCATATGCATATAGTTAGTTATAGTTTAAATATATTTCTGAATAAATAAGAGCATTATTTTTGTTTATTATCACGATTATCTACAACATTCATATAGGTGAAGTATCGGGATATTTGCAAAAAGTTTACAATGATAAATATATACACTGACGTGCAAAACCGAATACATGTTCAATATGGTTTTACTTAAAGGGTCATAAAATGATAAATAACGATATAAGTTTTGTCAAATTTTCGTTAATATTAATAGTATATATAGTTTCCTATATGCAGACTTTATTTTTTATGACCCTTTAGTACAATCATATTGAACATGTACTCGGTTTTGCACGTCAGTGTATATACGAACATATGTAATCCTGTAATCGAAAAATTTACAAAATTACCAGATTAATTATTTTCAGAATATATTGAAAAAATAGAAGAGTTTACTTCTAAAGTTTTTGAAATCCTGATTCACTTTAAAGTTTAGTTTATAGCTTTCGTTTTTTGGAGTTAGCCTCAATATCATTTACTGTGAAATAATGATTCTTCCCTTTATCTATTTTATTTGAAATAGAAATTTTTGATGCACCAATATTTTAGAATTGTACCAAATGACCACCGCACCAACTGCGTCTAAAATGTATCAAAAAGTACAATTGTACCATGTTTGCCAATCCTGTCCCATCATTCTAGTATTGCCATTTTTTTGCTTCAGCAATCATTTGAAATTGTACCAAAAGGCCACAGTACCAACTGAATCTAAAATGTATCAAAAAAGTACAATTGTACCATGTTTGCCAACACTGTCCTACCATTACAATATTGTCAAACTTTAGTGGTAGTATCAGTCGTTGCTGACCATCCTGGGTAACACATTTAGTTCTTTATATTTTAATTTAGTTAAAGTGACTATATTCAAAACTTCTAAAAATCCATGTTTAAACAAAATCACATCTTTTTTTCTGTTAATTTTTTACACTTTTTATGGTTGTGGGTCTTTTTTACTATTTTGCCCAAACGAAACGAATTTATTACAGTATTTGCAACATAAAGCAACAGTTGCTGGCTGGCCGGCTGATGTTGCGCAGTGTTGATGTTGATGTTTTCGTTAACCAACATTATCAGTAACAGGCAGCAATAACATTTGTTTGTTTTTGCTGCTGTTTTTATGTTTTTTTTTTTTTTAAGCGTTAAAAGAAAAACGTCATCTGATGTTGTGGCTGTTGTTCTGTTGATAAAGTGTGTTTTTTTCTAGTTGTTGAGGTTTTTTGCTAGATCATTTATATTAAACATTTTTATACATAATTGCATTTATAGGTATCTTTGTTTTGTAGTTGTTGCTAGAAAGGCGTTTTGAATTAAATTTAGTGATTTTTTGTTTTGTCATTTTAGCGTTTTACATTTCTTATTGACTTCACTTTATTGATTGATCTCATTAAAATATTCTGTTTGTATTGTTGTTGTTGTCAATGTTTTGGAATGTCTTGGCAAATGTTTACCAGTGCAACTGTTTGTTTTTGTCTATTTTAATTCAATTGTGGTTGATGTGTTGTTGTTTTTTAATGAAATTTTAATTGTTAGGAGTTTCTGCTGGTATGTGGTTTTAATAAATCAATTTAATGTTTGTTGTGCTTTAATTTAGTTTTTAAGTTTAAATGCATTTTTGTTAATGTGTTACATGTTACATGCAGTGCTTTTAAATTTAAATGGAAATTCAAATAAAACTTTGACTTTAACAACAATGTTGTCATAATTGTCAAATGTAAACGAAACATTCGACTTTGGAAAGGTTTACGTAATAGTTGGAGAAACTCTATATTTTAAATACGTTTAAATAAAAAATCGATTAAACGTAAAAGTTAATGGTCAATTTCTGGTCAGATGTAGTAATTGTTTAGTTTTGTTTATTTTTAGTTAAATAATTTCGTTTAATGTTTGAATTTTAAACTGAAATAATTGGCTTGCTATAGGGATTTTATTGTTTTGAATATTTCTCACGATATGTTTAGTTTTTAATGCTGACATATTTTTGTCTTGTATCCAAGTTGGTAGTTTTTCTTTCTCTTTTCACAATTATATAATTAAAAAAACTATAAACGTTAACTTATAGCCTATCAGGTGGTTAAATTCAAGTAACTGTAGGAAAAGTTTTAAGGTTGTATTTTTTTAATTTGACATTCTCTCTAATGTTCCTATTATAATCATGTTTCCATTCTAAAATATTCAAATTTCTAAAGACAGAAAAATAATGTTTTATTAAAGTGAACGCCAACATTTGCATCCAAAAAAGTACATATATCATAACGTAAAATGTGGCCCTACTATAGAAGCTTTTAATGCCAATACACCTAAGAAAACCCCATGTAAAAAAGACATTGATCATATCCAAATATATAGGTGAATATATATATGTCTAAAACCTATTGAAATTAGGATTTTTTTAATATTAAATCACATACTATTATGGAGATTTATGCGCATTTAAGTGATTCCCAGAAGTATACCTTATTAGGGGGCTACGGTCAGATATAAACCGATCAGCAAGAAATTTGCTACAACAATTTAAATGCATTTCCTGATTATGCTTGTCGAATTTCAACTGGATAGTAATTTTTACAAGAGATTTATGTTCATTTAATTGATTTTCGGAAGTAGTGTTTGTATGGGGTTATGGTCAAAATTATGGGCTTTGAGATTTCACTTTGCATGAAACTTGTTATTGCAGAATTTTGTTTATTTTTATACCCTACACCTCCATACATAGTGGGAAGGGTATAATTGATTTGTGCTGATGTTTGTAACGCGCAGAAATATTGGTCCAACACCCACCTTAAAGTATACCGATCGACTCAGAATCACTTTCTAAGCGATTTAACGATGTCCGTCCGTCCGTCCGTCCGTCTGGCTGGTTGGCTGTCCATGTAAACCTTGTGCGCAGAGTACAGATGGCAATTTTGAAGATATTTCGATAAAATTTGGTACGTGATACTTTTTCGGCCCTAGGATGGATGGGATTGAAACTGGTGGAAATCGGTCCATTATTTCACCTAGCCCCCATACAAATGTCCTCCCGAAATTTGGGTTTACCGACCATACATGTTTGAATTATGCAACTATCCAAACAAATTCCATCACAAATGATTACTAAATGAAGCCAAATCAGATCTACAAATTTTGTGCAGATTAGTCCATAATTGCTCATAGCTCCCATATAATGCACACTTTCGAAAATCACTTTAAAGAGTATAACTCTCTCAAAAATGTTGGTATCCAAATAATGTTTAACTCAAATATATTTCATATGTATGCAAATATTACAGTACAATTTTATTATGATCGGTCCACAATTAGTCGAAACTACCATATAAGACCCTCTCCGGAATTCAATTAAAGCTCCATAAATTGTTTAAAAGTATTTATATCAAGATAAAGTTTAACGTACATACATAATATTTATATTCACAGACATCATGACACTAAATTTTTGGATGATCGGTCAACAATAGGTTATATATCCCATATAACGCCCATTTCTGAAAAACTGTTTTATACATATACTGGGTGTAGGGTATTATATGGTCGGGCTTGACCGACTATACCTTCTTACTTGTTTTATTTTATTTTTATTATTTTATTATTTTTATTAAATTATTTATTATATTTAAAGAAAACAGCAGTAAAATATCTGAAAAATATCGAGGTAGTCTGAAACTTTGATCTATAACTCGGATCCTATTGGACCTATTTTGCCTATTTACAATGCGAAACATTTCGGTGGATCAAAGAATGTTTGGTAAAAATTTCATTGTTCTGTGTCTTTTTTTCAAAGCTCTATCGTGATTTCAACAGACGGACAGACAGAAGGGCATGGCTAGAACGTCTTAGAATCTTATAAGGACCCAGAATATGTGTTACAAACGGAATGACAAACGTCATATACCCCCATATTTTTGGTGGTGGGTATAAAAATGTATGACAAGTTCATTCGATTGTATGCACTAAAAGGGAATTCCGCCAAATTTGTGCTATTTACAATATCTCTGACCAGTACATCTCCTAAATTTGTGATATGAACATATTTCACAAAAATTAAATTTAACCAACAAAAAATTTAAACGTAAAAGATTTTGAATCATGCTAAATGGAATAAAATTATGTAAAAATGTAAAATTTGTTTGTATTCAAACCGTGTTAAATCAAAATCGTGTAAAAACAGAATTAGTTGTGCTTTCGTATTTTCAGTGACTTGTTGCTTAAACATACATATGTATGTATGTATGTAGCAATCTACGATTGGTTTTAATTGACTCCAGCTTCGGCCAATTGAACAATATTGGGCTATTATAAAAATTAAGTAAAGTTCTGTGTTATGATTCTGGTTAATGACCGAAAAAAATTAAAAAGACGGATGGAATTGCTGTAAAACAGTTATCTAAACTATCTAAACAAAAACACGTACATATTTTAATAAAATGTTTATGTTATGTTTCTTGTTTTAGTGTTTCTTAAATATTAATAAATGAGTATCAGTATTTGTAGATCAAAAGTATTCAATCGCTTTGTGGTAATATAAATATTACAACATATAACCAACCGAAGTTTATATGAACAATACTTTAAAATGATCAAAGTACTTTTATAAAACTTTTATAATTTGATTGATTTACTTCAAAACAATTTCTATAAAATCATAAAGGCATTATTTTTATGAGACTATTACAAATGTATCTGTGAATCTCTTATTAACTTTAAGATCATTATGGATCGATAAGCTTTAAAAAACTGTAATAATTTCATAAAATTAATGTATTCAAACTGACAAGTGGGTGTATTGCTGTGTGAAACAGATCATGGTAAATCTCATAACTAAATATATAAAGAAATAATCATAAATTATTATTATATGGATTAAAATTGTACAATGCAATTTGTCTATGCAGGCATTTTGGTTTTCTCTTTTATTTTTTATTCAAATGAACTACAACAAAAAAATACCGACATTTGCTTTCAAAAATATTAAAATTATTAAATAGTAATAGAGATCTTAAACACTTATAATTTCAAATTGTAACACCAACATATTTAACTCAAACAGCAACTCAAACATTTTGCATAAATAACTAAAAGAACTTAAAATATTGAATAATAATCAAACTACAAAAAAAAAACCTTGATTTAATGAAAAAATAAAAATAATATGAACTTAAAATTGCAATTTGATACCATAAGAAATAATAAGAAATAATCACAAGAATCAGAGCAATAAACTTACAAATCCGACAGACATACAATTAAATAATAATTTGGTAAATTCATAATAAACTCAAAAAAAATTAATAATCAGAAAAAAACCATACACGACATGAAATAAATTAATGAATATAACGAAACATAAAAAAACTACAAACGGAAAATCGATTTTTAAGAATTATTAAACAAATAGAGCAGAAATTCAAAATATCGACAATTTAAATCGCAACTGATTAAAGTGATCAATACAAAAATACTTTGACTTTTATTGTTTAGTATAATTTTTTTTATTTATAAGCAAAAAAAAATATAATTCAGAGCGCAAAAAGAAATCATAGCAAGCACAAAATTCTAACAAGTGAATTTAATAATAACAACGGCTTTGTTATACCCTTCGCCCGAATATTATAATATTAATATTGTACGAAAATGTATAAATTTGGTAAAAGGCAATAAAAAGGCAAGTAAATTACAATTGTGACCTAAATCAGGGGCATATCCGTCATATATTCAACAATGAAGAAGAAACCTATGGTGCATCTTATTAGACGTCAAGACTAAACAGTAATGTTTTGATTTAGCTACCTGGCCCTATGGATTTTAGGGAAGTGAGAGAATTTAGAAATATAAAATACTGAGGAAAATGTTTATTCATTAGCATATCGAACAGTGGTTTAGAAACGTTTTATTTTGAAAATAATTCGGAAGCTATTACAGCTATCGTAACGAAAATTCACATAGTTGGTGTTTTCGAGTTGGTTTACTGTTTTTTTTTGTTTGGCATCGCAGGCGAAAGGGAGGATAGTAGGTGGCCCCTCAAACTTCGGCCTAACACATTATACAAGTTTAAGATATTTTAATTTAATTATATTTATATTTGAATATTTTTAAGAAGTAAAATCAAGTGATAATAATGATTTTGTTGTTCAATAATATTGTATTTTTTTGTTGTTTGTTTCTTTCACATACATGTAGAATAAACAGTTTTACTTTTTCTTTAACTTACAAAATTGAGGAAAGTTTTATGTATTTATAGTTGTGCAAAACAGTGTATATGATTTCGGTGAAGCAAGTCCTACAAAAATAAAAACAAAAAACACAATTATAGTATTTTTTGGAATTTTTATCACAAAGTTCGTATATGAAGCGGGCTAATACCCGTTTTGGAAACCATATTTTATTATTTTAAAACACTTGAATTCAAAATTTCTATAAAAAATAGGTTTAAATCCGAAGCGCCTATATAACGCCGTATCAGACATTGATAGTTTTTCAATTTGAAAGCTATCCCGGTTGAGGTAACTTTAAAATATATATTAAAACATTATAAGAAACTTTTTTTCTATAAAGCAAAGAGTAATATCGGCAAAAAAAAAAACTTGAAAGGTTCCAAATTTTCTCAATTTAATTTTTTTTGGTGTATAACATAAAAATGCGGTATTTTTCCCCAATTTTTATCGTTTATTTTGAAGCATATGTAAAATATAAATTTTCTCAACGTGTTGGCCATTGTAAGCTATGATTTTCTGGCAACATATGGATTGCTTATATAAAGAACTGCTCATTTTTTGAGGCCAAGAACGATCCAACCAATTTCGGATACCCTGTTCAGAAGTGAGGCATATCTCAGAGAGAGCGTTCTAAATTGATCAAAATAAATAGTATTCAGAAGAAGCAGGGTCCAAACTATCAGGCGTGTGTTGCAAAACTACTTTTTTCTAAATAGTTTTAACAGGTATTGCAAGTTGACATGAGAGAATATTGTGCTTTAATGTCTGGCCACAGATTCCAGTCGCTGTTCGATCAATGCTCGCTTTTAAATGAATCAGATACATCAAATACAGAGTCAAATATACATGGCGCTTAATGGATATTTGACTTTGCTTTTTTTCGACTGATTATGCTTCGGATTATCGTGATGAATCCAATTTTAATCACAAATTGTGATTCGGCACAAAAATGATATATTTATTTATTTTAAACATTAGAAGATAATTATAAATTACAAACTAATGGAATACAAAAGTTCATGACAACTTGGTCTTAGGCTCAAAAAAATTATATAATTTTATAGCGTCTAAGAAGCATTACGGACATACAAAATCGTCTTTCAATGTATCTCGGCTTCAATTCATATGGTGCTGAATTTGCAAGCTCTTGGATGAATCCTGCTGCTTGCAACTGGTTGCAAATTGCTGCTTGAGTAGCTTCCAATAATCTTGAAAGCTCTTGTTGAGTTTGACAACAATCTTCAATGTCTCCAAATCATGTTCTTTAAACTTTTTTGTTTGGCCTTTGCTATCTCTATTTCTCGTACATTGATACCGATGTAACAAATTCACTATAAACTTCGGTGAACAATCAGTATGCTTTAGCGGCACTCTTCTTTAAATTAAAGAAGTAAAGCCAAACTTAACTCATATGAGGCTTTGTTGACACAAAATTCATCATTTTCGAAGCAAAGAAAAAAACGTTGTTGTTTATCATATAATGTTCGTTCAATAACCAAGTGAGAATAAAGGATATGTGTCCTTCAAAACGACATATAAGTTATTAAAGACAAAAACCGCATTCACAAGATACTCCATCTGCTATGAATGCCGCATTTTTCATTTATATGCCCAATAAAAGAAAAAAATTGTATGAAATTGATCATAACCAACTAACAGATAAACATTACATTTTATGGATATAATCGAGGATGGAAGAACAATCAAAACTGCAAGCGTTTGAAAATGCTAGGTGCTCTACTTTGAGATGCCACAGCTTCGCTACTGAGGGGTTTAAGGTATCCATTAGCAAAACTTAAACTCGCTTTCACCTCTGCAGCTGCCAGATGAGATTTTATGGTAATCGCATTATCCTGTTAGAAATGGCAGATTTATTTTCAAATTATTTTGAACCTGCCACACAGCAGTTAATACTGGTGAAATAGGTTATGGCAAAAATAATATACATATGGTGAATTTCACGTCAAGTAACCCAATTCTAAAAATCGATGTCTTCCGATTTGGATGAAATTTGCACCAAGGTTAGTACTATCGGATAGTAGGCCAGAGAAAATTTTCAGCTCTATCAGTCCAGAAGTGCCGGAGTTAGAGGGGGTCAAAGTTCGACATTTCGGTCAATTTTGGTCATACAGGGTTTTTTTAAATGAGTGTAACTTTTTACCTATTGGTCCTAGCAAAAATTGTCCAAAAGACTGTAGATAGCTATTTCTTCATATTTTTTTAATTTTTTTTTCAATTTGGGCCCTTTTTTTCTTAAACGAAAGCTTATACAATTTACTTTAAGACCTTCATAATCGCTTAATGGGATGCGAGTGGGATATATCTATCAAAAAAATAATTTTTTAACTCAAGAATAGGATTTTTCAATATTTGGCACATGCATCATGTTCATTTATATATTAATTTTATTAAATTATTTGTTATTATTATTCTTATTTAGTATTATAAGTTATAAATAATAAAAAAAAATTAAAATAGTGCATATGTTACAAATTGAAACACTTTCTTCTTTGAGTTGCAAATGTTTTTAACATTTTGTATAATATTCTACAATGTCAATGAAAGAACACAAGGTAAGGTTTTCATCATAGAGATGAACTAGAGGCATAATTGAGAGCTAAAAACATTAAAAATAATTATGCTCTCAATGAAAACCTTAGCTAATGAACATAAGATAGAAATACTCCTAAATAACTTCCATAAAAAGTAGGGTACATCAAACCGAAAATAATATACATAAAAATTATAAACAAATTGAAAGTGAAACTAAATTGTTAACAATACATATTATGCTCGTATTCAAACCAAAGAAAAAAACATCAACCATACCTTTTTTAAACTCTACTATTCACTCTATCTGGCCACGAGCAATCTGAGTGTTTTGGTTTTAATGTTTTTTTTATATTTTTTTTTACATTAAACACTAAAAAAAAGCAAAGAACTTTGTGGCTTTAACAGCGAGCAACATTAAAATGCAACAACACCCGCTAATATGTCCAAGAATTGGGTCAACATAATCAACCATATAAATTGTCTTAACTTTAGTTTAAAAGTTTTTAGTTTCTTTTAATTTTATTCGTTCATTCATTCATGCATACATTGTGGTAGGTTTTGTAGTTTCTGCTGTTAAATGTGTATAAATAAAGGAGATTATTTGTTGTTGTTGTTTGTTACCAATCAACCAAAAACCATTGTTGTCGTCCACATTGAGTTGATGGTTAACAAACTTCTTTCATGTACGCCCTACCCACCCCCTCTTCTAGAGGCTTCTTTTGGACTGTTGTAGTATCAACAAGTAGTTAGCAAATAATTTGCTGGGTATTATTTTGAATTTGCAAAGTGTTAATGTAATTTAACGCAATTTTATTTTAAGTATTTTTCACACGATTTTTTTCAGTTTCTGTTTCAAACACTGTTTGTTAGTCAGTCTGTCCGTCTGTCCGCTTTAGTTTTCGATTTATTGAGTTAGCAGGGTATCTGTTTAAATTGGGTTTAATCAAATTTCCTGTCGTTAAACAAATTGGTGCAGAAAAATTAAATACCAAACGGTGTTAAAGAAGGTGTTTCTGCATAGGTTGTCGAATGTTTGTAAATGTTGCTGAATGTACTATCTGTGTATGTTTTTTGAGGGGCATAATTTAGTAGTTAGTTGGTTATTTAATGAGTAATTAAGAATTTTATTTATATAGGTATCTTAAGTATAATAGGAAGTATTTAATTTTGTGTCAATTTCAAATCAATAACATTGACTGGGTTATTTTTTTTTTTTGTTATATGTTTTTGATATTAAGACTTCATTTAAAAATACTATAAAATTTTAAGAATAATACAGTAATAAAACATTTTCTTTAACAAATGACATGAATTTCGTGTTATAGATTAAATTACCTAAATTAAATGTCATAATTTTGTAATTTTGTAGGTTATTTCTGAGATATTTATGTGTTATTGTTCGTAACAAAACATTGACAAATAAAATGTCAAACGAGTGTTTTTGTATTTCATTAATAGAATGAGAAACTTCATCTTTGTTAGATTTCAAGTTAGGTTTCATGTTTAATAATTTTTAAGTGTCAAAGTTTTATATTTAGCTGTGAAGTTTCATTAGCTTTATTTAGCATTACAGAAAGGCAAACTTGTAATTTCGTGATATATTCTTAACAACAGTCTTCCTTCTGAGTCCAAACCAAAAAAAAAAAATCTCACTCTACCAAACAATTAAAAATTATTATTATTATTCAGCGACAAGTGATTATTTTAAATCGTTTGCGTTTGGTCGTGGTAAATTTTTCCAATAAACATATTGGCTCTAAAGTTTTAACGTGAATATATTGTTTTTATTATATCATAACTCTACCGAAAACTGATTTGTGGAAATCGAAAATAAACGAATTAATTTTGGTTCGACCAAATAATCTTAGTTTCTTTTTAAAACCTTCGATTAAGCCTACATAGTTATCTCTTATAGTTAGAGAAGTTTATGAATTTTGCAATTACAAAAAATTAGCATAACTTGCTACGTTTTCTGCTAAACAGAGGACACATTTTTTATACTATTTAAATAGTTCTTTGTACGTTAAACAATATATTAAAAATCCTAGCAATATTCAAGTAAATATCTTAACGAAACAAAAATCATCGGGTTTTAAATTAAAAATTCAGAAAATTATGAAAAAGTTCGTCAATAAGAACTTGTAATATTCTAGTAATTGTTTCAAAATCATCTCAATAACGATAACTTTTAAACAGAAAATGCCAAAATATCTTAATACGGGTTTCCCTATACCCTTCCGAATTTAACTAATTTTCTATCGAAACTTTGATTTATAGCAAAACAGGCCATTTACACTATTTTGTTACCAGTCCCGCACCAATTGTGAACTTTATGTTCCAAAAAATTTAAAAAATTGGGATTTTTTGTTTGTTTTTAGTGAATTGAGCAAATTGCTTTTCGTAATCATACCTTCGCTATTAAAAAGTATACCGCCATTGCAAATTTAATTGCGTCATGGTAACAAAAATCAACAAATTTAACAATTTTGTCTAAATGTGTCTTTTTTATTTAGAAAATTCTCTTTCCGTTTAAGCGAATCTAATGTCAAATCAATATTTTGTCGCAGTCCAAAAATAGGTAAATTTGAAATTTTAATTTGATCAAGTTTTAGCCAAACCCCCAAAAACAAATATTAGCCTCTAGAAAATATTACTTACAAATGTACAATATATTATTATTTTTTAATATTTGTTATTGTCAGCAACTACAGTACCTTTCCTATTTAACTTTCCTTTGACAATTGCTAAATATTTTTCAATTCTCTATTGCAGCTTTTATATAACGACAGAAAGTTAAAACAGCCCAACAATTTCCCTAAACAAATACTTAGTGTTCTACATTCTAACATTTCCTTTTTTTCAATAATTTCATCCAAATCTCCAATTTTACTTTACTCTTTCCAGAATTGCTACCGGTATGTCGAGAATTACGCGAACAATATTGATATCTAGAGAATTACCCAAGTAATGTTGGCTTCCAAGTCTTGAATCATAGCTGGCTTATTTACGTAGTTATTTAATATCACAAAGATAAAAATCCAGATGTGTTATTCAGGGGTGTCATAGAAACCAATACTGTCAGAATTGGTTTTAAAACCGACAAGAAAAAAGGCTTTGGTAGCATTGAACACTGCTGCACGTTAAATAAATATCTAGATATTTCTAGTATCACGATTGAAAGTGTAGCAGTGCCCTATGACACCAAAGCATTTTTTCTTGTCGGTTTTAAAACCAATTCTGACAATATTGGTTTCTATGACACCCCTGATTAGCAATAGTGGTCTCGGTTGGTTGATGATGAACATTACATGTTGATGGAAGTGTACGATATACTTTTCTCACAGAACACTGATTTTCGTAGTACAGCTGAATAATGTCGGGGTGATGGATTTTCAAACCATTAGTCCCAATTTACAGGAAGCACTTCCTTCAGCTAAGCTAATTAAATTTTAGACATCGGGGTGAGGGGTAGATAAGAGTACACACTTGATTGTACTAACAACTCGTGTTACCAGTTACGCGTGATATGTGAGAAAAACAAATGAAAAAAGTCTAAACGAGATCCATGTATTTTTGTATATACTTGTATATCAACTCCTTCTACTGCAACAAAAAATTGTTGTTGTTCCGGCAGCTGTTTGAGGTCCCTTTTTACATATGTTTCACCAAACATAATAACGTAGTTGTTGAATTTTGTTGAATTGGTTTCGGAAATAATGCGTGATTGTTTTATAGCAAAAGCATTCTACATTTCTGCATGATTTTGATACTTACGCGATTGGTTTGAGAACCAGTATCCTAATTTATTCTTCTTGAGCTACTTACAATGATGTTTAAAATTCTTGCCTGATAATTGTCGGCGCGACCCGAATTTTGCTTCACTTAACGTAGTATTTTCTTTATAAATTCTTGGTTTTTGTTAAAAAGATTTTTGATTTTTTTTATGCTTAAGGTTTTGATTTTTTCAATCATTCAACTCGACAATGTCGAATTTTTGAGGAATTTCTGCACGATTTTCTTTCCTGATTTACAAATATATTCCGACTAGTTAGATTTTTTGACAGATTAACAGTTGTGTTTAAAACATAAATCAGCGACAAACACAAAAGTGTTCTATAGTGTAGCAGGATTATATGTGCACAATGCTTGGAATAGGATAAATTTGGTACCATTTGAAAATTTATTCTGTTTGAAAATTTAAGATTTTGAAGAAAAAATTTCTATTTATTCCAATTTATAAAACCTTATTTTAAGAAGTTTGGTTTTAAAAAAGTTACTTAACATGTAGCCTTCAATAAGAAAAACCACAGAAATTGTGTGAGTTAAAAAAAGATGTTACGGTCTTTAATATGGTTTAATCCACATTGTTTCTGATTTTATACACAAAAAACACAGTTTCTTTGTGAAAACTGAATTGATTGCATTGCTACTTTAAAAGCAATAGCACAAAACACCGCTGTAATAACAAAAACAAATTGTAAAATGTACCTTTGAAATTAATTATGTCTTTAGCACAGTCATGAAAATAAACTATGTAATAAAATGCATAAGTTTTTCTTTGAACTGAATTTCTTGGTTTAAAAGCCACTTGAGGCTAAAACTGCTACTAACCACAACATCATCTACAATAATATTTTATAAATATTTGTCATAACATCAACAAGTCATTACAGTTTTCATCGTACATATAAACTTATTTAAAGTTATAGAAAAAAACAAACTGTCAGAAAAGACTTCATTTGTAAGGTACGTTCCTATGAAGTATGTGTCTTAAGTCTTTTGTTTACATAACCCCTGCAATCAATCACTTTCAAGTAAAAATGTGCTTTTTTTCAACAGATTTCCTTTAAATAAAACAAATTTGAACACCTTTACAGGTACTTTGTATTGTACATATAAAATTTTTTTTCTTTTTTTTTAACAGTTTTTCCAGCATTTAAAATATAAAAAAATGAAAAATACCTTTTACAATATTTTGATTGAAAGCAAACAACATACCATGAACAGTTAACAGCCTATTAACAGTATTTACGCATTAATAGAGATTTTAAAATTGAATAATACTTTAATATGATATTAAGCCATAAAAAACGATAAAGTAGATTGATCGACAGAAAGACAAAAAAGCGACAGACAACAATGCCAAATTACCGCCGAAAATGGTTTCACTTTCAAAAACTATGCAGCGAAAATTCAAAATAACAAAATAAACAAACAATAAGCACGCATGCAATTTAATTGTTTTATAAAACGCACCAAATCAGCTGTAATAAATATAAATTGAAATATTTATATCAGAGCAATTAATTTGTCGTTTAATGATTGATAGAGTCTATGAAATGAAAATTTAAATTTTAACTACAAAACTAACTTCAGGTGTTAAAGACAATGTATATTCAATTATAAAGATAAGAAAATGAAGGATTAGTTTAAAAAAAAGAAAACAATTGAAACTTTACTATTTCTAACCATTACTGCAGTTTATGCGGCAACTTTTCAACCACAATATGTATTTTAATACTAACAATAACAATAAAACTAATAACATTAGCAAATTGTCATATACAACAAATTTCTGTTAAGGTTAATTAAAGTTAAAGCTATAAGAAACCAGGTACCCTTTAATAAAAATAATAACTTAATAATAAAAACTAACAACAAATCACGAAGTTTTTACGTTTCAATCATAAACTTCAGTAAACATAATTTATAAACAAGTTCCATGATTATGTTTGAAAATAAAAACGAAAATTTCAAAAAAATAATTTGTAACATGTGAACTCAAAAACAAAAAAATAAATTGTATTGTAAAATAAATACGAGTACGAGTAGATTTAGTTTAAGAAAAACTTTTTTTTTTTGTTTTTATTAAAACAAAAATTATTGAGTGGTTTTAAGGTGGTATTGCTTGTTGCTGTGATACTTAAATTCTGGTTGTCGTACTTTTTTCAGCAGTTTCTTTTTTTCTAGTTTAGTTGAGTTTCTTGCAGTTATTTTTGGCGTGGTTCAATTGCACAATTTGCCAACCAACTTAAACTGTGCTTGCTGTAAACAAAATCTAAGCCTTTTGCAGTCCGCCAAAGACATTCACTTTAGTGGCCTTTTTTTCTCTACTAGTATGTTTACGTATGTCTTATATTATTTATAAAGCAAAACTGTCTTAGTTTGATACTAGTATGTAGTTTTAGTTTTATTTTTAGCATTTTTTTTATCAAAACGTAACAATCTTAGTTTGCGTTTTTTTTAAGTTTAAAATATCAAAGTGTTATACATCGCTTTGGTAATAGTTTTATGGTCATAAGTATCGAGCTGTATAACATATGGATGCTATAAGCGTTTAGAGAGATCAAAAAGGAGTCAGGTCAGAAGCAGTAGCCCAGAAAAACTTTAGTTACTACTGTTAGACAATCAGACATGTCAAAGTTTATGTATAACAAATATTTAATTTCGCACATATCGGTTTACAACGCTTTACTTTTAGTTATCTAAAGCATTTTTCACATAAAAACCATTTGTATCATTTTTTAATATTTTTTTAACAAAAAAGCGCTGTGAAATTGAATTGACACTTAGCTATTTATATTTAAGGAAAACTAAAACAGAAGAAACTTAAATTAATTTGAAATCGTTAACACTTTTTTATTCTCAAAAACTACAGTAATACTCGGCTTTAAGTTTCCGAACATAATTCAGTTGATCTAAGTGAGCTGAATCGCACCAAAATTTTATTGTAAAAGCGGTTAGATGGTATGATAGGTTTGAAAGGGAACCAGATTTAGCATTATTGAATGTTGTATTTTCTTTCTACGATCTTACGTTAAGGTTGGCTTATTTTACAACATCATTTACAGCAAATAGTTTCTAAGGTTTAGGTATAAGATTTAAATACATATTGTAAGGCCTATGATGTAAAAGCAGATTCAATAAAAATTATAAAAAGTTTAAAAAAAATTGGAAACTTTAGGTTTTTTGTAATCACTGATAATGTTGGATTTTCAAATAATTTGTGCACGATTTTCATTCTATTTTGATTTTTTAATAAATCGGAAACTCTAAGCTTAGTTTAGATTGTAAACCCCTACTTTATAACTCAATCACAAAACCTATATGGTGTTATGGAATACAGCCATGGCGAACGATCTCAGGTTCAAATGTAGATAAAATTCAAGAACGCCAAAACAAATTGCTATGAATGATCAAAATTGCTCCTGGTATTTAAAAAAGTGCCTTCGGTAAAAAAGTGAGATCAAAATATATGCAGAAAAATATCTATAATTAAAATTCATTAGATATAAGATTTACAATACTTATTATTAGTTCGTTTTTTTTTAAGAAGATAAACAACAATAAACAAATAGAATTAAAAGCAAATAAATTTGATTTTCCATTAGAACAAATATTTTTAAATAAATGATTAAATTATAATCATGTTTGAAAACCACTGAAAAACATGAAAGCAACAGTTTCAAGTTTTAAAAAATGCTTTTATGATAAGGCCGGATTTTATGTAGACTATGTTTAAACTTAAAGATTAGGATAATTTGTAACAGAACATGTGCAAAGAATAAAAAAGGTTTTTTGAACACTTCTACTCAATAAATTCTGCTTATTTTTTGCTTCACTAGAGGTTTTGCTACAAATAGTCTTGTATATGTCTTTATATACTTTTGACAACTCGCCAATGTTTCCAACTCAGGACATGTTACTGAACTATCTTCCGTTTAACCCTTTAACGCCTAAGACCGTCTATAGACGGTCATCAGTTGAGTATTAAAAAAACCGTTTTTTTTCGATTAGCCACTAAGACCGTCTACAGACTGTCTTCCTTGTTTTTGTCCTGGAGCTTTCCAGGATTATTTTTGCTGAATTGGAACTGAAATGTAATTTGCAGATGAAATACATGCTAGAACAAAAATTTATTTCTGCAATTGGAACGTATTTTCAATGTCAGGTATTTAAGGGTTAATGTCGTTTTTATTAGGTTCATTGGCTGGGACTGGATAAATTTGATCGCAACAAAGGCTTAGCAACATGTGAGTTTATAATTGCAGGTATTCTTTTCTGAATTGATCCCCTATTAAACAGTTGTATTTTTTACCACATAAGCCAATATGATAAGCATAGGCATCGTCTTTGTTTTTTGTCGAATTTTTTGAAATAGTGCAAATCGACATTACAATATTTGGTCCACCCTCTTTTCATTGACATCCAAAATGCTTGTAAAAACAAAATTAAAACCCTGGCGTCGATCCACCCCACATCATTTCAAAGGTAAATAAAATATAAATAGTATTAATAGACATGTTTGTTTGCCAAAACAAATAAAAATTAACTCTATTTTTATGTGACTTAATAACAGCCATAAAAGGTTTGTCTAAGACTGCTCACATCATGTACAAGCAGACTATGCAACATTTGTTGTCATTTACTTAACTTTTTTTTTTGGCTACAAGAGAATAAAAATGCTACAAAAAATACGCGGGCGGAAATAATGATAGCTAGAAATCGTGATTTACAATTTACAAGGACGTATTTATCAATATAATGTTTTTGACAATGTGGTGCGAGTATAATTTTTGGTAGTTAAACAAGAAGTTATAGATGCTAAAGTAATTTAATTTTGTTATTTAATATTATTCATATCAAAACAGATCAATCGTTATTGATTGTGGTTATTTTACGAACAAAAAAAAATTAACATATTTTTGGTTAGAAATATAGAACAAATAGTTTATATTAAATTAAAATAATAATGAAAATACGGCGTTGGCGCCAAAATGACAGCCATCAATAAATTCAATTATTATATGAATAGTCCGTACAGAAAATTGCATAATAGGAAGTATTTAAATTAAAAAAAAAAAAACTTTTTTATATAAACACTTATAAGTAGCGGTACTACATATGTAAATTTGGTATGGATATTCTTAAACAAAAGATCTAAGACACAAACTTTGAAGTTAATAATCTTTTAAGAGTTGTTTGTGGCCATACAATGTTGAGACAACAATTTTGTTCTTTTGTTCTACTTTTTACTATTTGAAATTTCCTATTTAGTTTTGTATTTTTTTAAAATTTGATTCAATATTTGCCCAAGATTTAAATCTGACAACGGGTAAATAATATCTATTTGTTTTAGTTTACAATTCTTAATAATAATTTGAATGACTCATTTTCTGCTTTAAACAGTACTTTGTAAAAGTAATAAATTTACAGTTTTATAGCGATTCTTAAATGGAAGTTAGATTTATGTCTACATTAATGTGAGAAGTCGTAGGAAGGGTTATATTTTTATTCAATTTTTAATTAATTAAAAATAATAATAATAACTTTACACTCTTGTTACAATTATTTTTTGTTCAAGGAAACAATCGTTTTTAGATATTATTACTTACACTTAATTTTCAATGTTTTGCTCTTTAATGGAAAACAAAAATCATTACTCATTGTCGTGATTTGGTTTTTCTATAGTTTGTACTTCTTAATGCGGAAACAAGACTTTGCTAACAATGTATTCCTTTCTCCCACAGTGACCTACTAAGTCATTGTATTAATTAACTGTTATATCAATTAACATAACACTAAAAAACCTGCAAATATATTTAATAACCATCAACACCATCACCCATTTCTACACCATTTCAAGCACATTTGTTGTATAATGAAAGGCACTACTTGTGATAACTTAATATAGCCCACAAAAATATATTATATAAAGCTTTCGTCCAATTTTAGCTATTAGGTCAAATATTATACGTTGATATATCAAACACTGAGGCATAGACTGCATATTATGCAAATCTTCTACAGAACTAATTCATGGTGAACCTCAACCGAAAACGACAAGGATAAGGGTCATTTCAAAAGTAAACAAATTATTCGATCTGCGTCGGCAGATACCTTCAACTTGAACTCAAAGGATTTTCGGAAAAGCTCACAACAAAAAAATGAGCGAAACATTATAATTAACACACTGAGTATCAAGGGATTTTCATGAAATATTTTGCCAAAGACAGCCATTAGAAATGTATTTAAATGAAATTAATAAAGATTTCTCACTTATTTTTGATTCTAAACAATTATTTTTGGCAAAATAGTAGGCGACATTTTGCATACAAAATGTTTGTAAAGCAGTGGTAGGCATAAAGTGAAAATGAAACATAGAATATAATAACATACTGCTGTAATCTAACGAACTATTGATTGTGATTTTGGTTTCTTATTTGCTAATCATGATATTGTATGCAATAAATAAACATGTTCTACCCCTGTTGGCTATGAGTGTGGAACACTGATGTAAACTTATTATCGACAGTGGTTTTAGTCCAATTGTAATCTGTCTTACATTTTCTATAATCCAACATATCAAACATTATTTACCTTATATATCAGAAACAAGAAAATTTTTCTGTATACACATGCATACACTGAAAAATTATTTCTGATCAGACACTTTGTTTATAACTCCATATATTCTTGTTTTGTGTTAATGCTGTATTTAGATATAAATGGTGTAGTTAGTATATTTAAGCCTTTATTTAGACTGTTTGCATTTAATTTAACGAAAGTTTAAATTCATACAACATTGATTGATTTCTTCCACTTAGATCCTAATCATATATAATTTGAGTTGATTAATTATGAGAAAATGATAATGCATCTTTTTATTTACAGCCTAGATTATAAAAAGATTAATGTGCAAAAATAATGATCAATAAAATTTACAATTGATTTCGGCAATAAACACAATATTGCTAAAAAAAAAACAGAGTAGTAATTGTTACGAAAAATTCAAACATAAATCATAATATTGACGAACACCATATACGAGTATGTATGTATGTAAGAGACTTTAGGCCTTTTGGCGAGGTCTAAACAAGAGCGAAAAAAGAAGTGGACATAATAATATAATGCTTATGGTATGGCTGACTGGTCAACAATTTGTCTGCCGCACCATTTTAACAGCCCACCAGCATAAGCAAAACCATTGAAACTGTATTAAATTCATGTGTTTGCATTAATTAATTATCGTTAAAGTTAAAGATTTTTTCGTACACATGCTAAACTATTGAATTGGTTTAAATGAAAATTGTAAGAAATAAATGAACACAGAGAAAAATAGTTGTGCATGTTTATTACAAGAATGTCAAAATTTGTATAAGTTTTTTAACAATATTATGGTCACTGTAATTATTTATATGATTGCGGTAACCATAATATGGTTAAGTTACGATTCGGATGATAACTATAATCATAAATACGATTGTAGTTACTATGTATATATTTATGGCAATCATTTGTATGATGAAGATGAATCTATTTATTATAATTTGTTGCTCTTTTGTTATGATAGACAACAACATAATATGGTATAATCTTTAATCATAAAACTGATTACCATAAACATTACATAGTTGATATAATCATATATATGATTGCTATAATCATATGAATCGTAACTTAACCATATAATGATTGCCGAAATCATATAAATAATAACAGTGATCATAATATTAAAAAAAAAAAACTTTTAAATATTGAAATAGTTGTGGTAAACATACACAACTATATTTTTTTCTCTGCGTGTAGTTAATCAATAAATTAGACAAACTTGTAACTAAAAAATAAATGAAAAAATATGTAAAGGGAGCGCTCTAAACGCAATAATACACGCAGGGGTTAATAAAGAAAGAAACAGTATGTGTACGATCACCAAAGACTACCACAAGCCGATTTTTGAATTGTGAATATGAATAAATGAATAAATCAATGGCTGATGTTGGACTTTAGCTATTTTGGCTTTAACGGCATTATGTTCATACAAGAGTGGTAGCTAAACACAATTTATTATTATTGTTTCAATTTATTTTATTTTTAAAGTATGTACAACTTTTACAACAACCAAAAATCACAACTGTTAAAACCATTAAACATTTTGAGTGTGGACAAGGTTAAATGTATTGAAAAACGCATTTGTTGTTTGGTATGTGAGAGTGCTCGCATTATTGGCAGTACAATTGTTGACTGATTAAAAATCAATTGGTTTAACGGGGCTCATTATTGGCCAAGGTGGTGCTGTTATACATAAAGACAGCGCAGACAGTTATTTTCAAATCAGCAGTGGTCTAACAATCTAAATTAGGGCGGGTCATATTTATTTGTTGCTTTATCATTTATTCATATAATTGTGATTGTGTACAGAAACGATTTAAATAATATAATATATATAATTATATGTACTCGTATATATATATAATTAAAAAATTAATTCCATATAGAAAGTTTTTTCTTTTTGTTTCGCTTTTTCTATAGAAGCAAAAAACGTAATTAATTCCACTTCCGAACGGAATTAAATTCTGTTACATGACTGTTAACTTCTTTTGCTTTTAATTTCTAAGCAAATCAAAGTTTTAAAGAAGCTGTAGTAGTTAAGATAATTGAGTAGACAATAAAGCAGCAAACTAAACCCAGCTGCTTACTTTTTAGCTTCCATTACAACTTCTTGTGTTCTGTAATAAACATATTTCGAAAAGCAAATAAGAAACAGCATAAAAATTTCAAAACATTCCAGCTTCCGGAACAAATTGCTTTAAAATATTTTAAATAAAATCACTCTAAAAAAATCACTATCATCAAATCGCCACCCTAATTTACATTAACTAAAAGCACAATTATGCTCATTACTATTTACGACATTTACATATTTTCTGCTCGCTGAAACACAAAATGTGACCTTTACTCACAGTTAAAAATTAAATGAAATCCATTAAAATTGGATCATTTGTTTTCATATTCGTTTGGTGCCAGATAAAATATTTAGACTATTTATAACTTATTAAAATTTCAAGCCAACACAACAATTTAAAACTTCCTGATTAAAGACCCAACAGAAATAAACCGAACAAAACAAAAATAAAATCAATTAAATTGTGACATTAATTATGTTTTCATTGTTACACACAATAAAATTTTAATTTAAACAAACTCACAAACATATGCAAGCATTATTATTTTTCATTTTAATTAAGTTTAAGTTTATAAAACAAAATATTATTGTTTATCATTAGATCTCTATTTATTTATATATTTGTTTTTTATTTCATTGAAATTCTAAACTCCATCGTCATTATCAGTCATTTATTATTAATTCCGAACGAAATACACATGATACCAGTACCTCCTCTCATATCTTGCATATGTATTTTATCAATTGTTTTCATATTAAACGGTTTTTTTTTTTGAAACTAAAAGGTGTGAGTGCGTTGCACACATGCAAAAGTTAATAATGAAAAATCATTGATTTCATATGTGCCAGTAAATATTTTTTTGTTTATTTTCTCTTTCGTTTAATATAGCGCCGTATTGTATTTATCTACACATTTTTAAACACATTGATTTATTTGGTGCGGTGAGTTTGTTAAGTCATTTTGGCAAATACTTGAAATGTTTTAATTAACTTTTTTTTTTGTTTGTGTGTTTACTTTTATAGGAAATTTATTAACATGAAGTAGTCAGTGGCCAAACAATCACACACCCAATGTTAGGTATTTTTTTGATTTTTTCCGTCATGTAATGTTTGCTTTGAAGGATTTCGTTCACTAAAGTCAAAGTCAATGGCGTTAATAAAATGTCAAAGCTGTTGTAAGATGTTAAATGGTGTAATAAATACCATCTCATCGGAAATATACAGTGAGGAGTACAAATGTGTACATATTTGTGTCTACACTATTAAGGAACACTTTGATATATTTACACTAAAATAGCAAAGTTTAATGTGTATGTGTTTGCTTTGTTTATGACTTTAAACCAAAAGAATTTCAGTATGTATTAATATATTTGCATGCGGTAAACACTTTTTGCAAATTATGCAACACAAAGCAATACAAATTAAAATAAATAATTGTATGTGTTTGCTTTGTTTATAACTTTAAACCAAAAAATATTAGTTTGATATTAATGTATTTGCATGTGGTAAACACTTTTTTCTTTTCAAGAGAAATAACACTCAGGCAATTAATATGTCTATATATATTAATTAATTAATTGTGCTACTAGAAGAAGAAGCATAAGTGGTGAAAGGAGAGAAAAGCTTTTCATATGACACCACTGTAATTTCGCGTTATGTTTATTAGTAGTACAGTATTGCAGCGCCTCTAATTGTGAGTAGGCGCATTGATCAAAGCTTGATTTATAGCCATTATTTGATTATTTTACTTCGGTGGCGCTTCAATGCGCTTTTATAAATTTTAGTTATGATAGGATAGAAAATTTACAATTATCAGAAACTGAAGGTTGTTTGAGCGGCAGCGGCTGAGAATCGAATCCGGGCTGCAAATACCAACTCATGCTTAATGATCAAATGCGCTAATCAATTAAGCTACATCACCCTTAAAATTATGCAACAAAAATTAAGTTGTAATACAAATGAATGAAGAAACTATCAGAAGCCATTGAGGACAATATTCGAGCAGTGAGAATCAGTAGCTATGCTGCGCCAAAAAGAATAAAGTTAGTCAAGCAGTGGTCATAAGAGTCCAAAAAAAAGCGTTCTATTGTTCCCAAACCACAAATAAGGGTTTGCAAAAAGCTATTAATGTATGAGGACACACGCCTCATTTTTAAACAAATGAAAAGAGAAAAATTTCAAGTTTATCAGAGAGCTGTAATCTGGTCAAATTTCATAATTTTCAATCCGACGGTAAACAATATTGTTGGTGCCGAATAAAGCACGGTGAGAGAAACGTAATGATATATGGATGCTTTACATGGTGGCACCTAGGACCTCTGCCAAGAATCGAAGGAATAAGGAGCAAAGATCTGCATTTATTGCAATCTCATCTTACCGATTTTGTAGATAAGAGCTTCTATCACATGAATGAAGTTACTTTTCAGCTGTATGGTGACCCAAAGCACAGTTTCAAAATCGTAAAAGAATGACTTAGCGAGCAAAATTGTATGTTTATGCAGAGGCAAGCAAATTGCATTGAGAATTGGTGGTCCACCGTGCAGATGCAATTGAGACAATACTGATTAACTTCAATACATTTAAACGAGCTTTGGCATTGATACAAAATAATGGTATTTGGACTAAATAAATTTTAAAAATACTATCTTTCCCCAAAGTTTTCGTATAGTGCAGAATTGAGTAAATGCAGGTTTTTTTCTTTTTTTATTTGTCTTTTCTCTTAGAAATTGCTACTTTTAGTTTCGATTTATAAATTATTTTGTTATGTATTAATTTTTTAAATAACAAATTTCTGTCATTTATGCTTCCCACTGTATTTTCAATAAAAATTTTGAAATCATTTTTGGTTAAGAAACTACACAAAAATGTACAACTTACAACTTGGCATTAACTTTATCATAAAAGGGCATTTTTAATATTCTATTGTTCATATAGAAAACAATCGATATTAAAAAAAACTTAGACCCTTTCAATTCTGTTTCACATCAATCAAAGCGGTCAAATAAGTGAGAGGTGATAAAAGTTAAATATTTTTGTTTATAACAAACACAAAAACACAAATATTAATTATAATTCCCTTCTCTACAATTAATTTAAACAATATAAAATATGTTTGTTAAGAAAAAAAAAGTTCCTGCTGACTGAAAAATGCAATTCACACCACACCTTTTAAACCTCCACACTGCGGAGTCAATTTACAAAAACCACAAACTCCCGAACTTGGCAATAAACAAAAAAAAAACACCAAATAGTTTACAATATGTATGTTTAAAATGAAATATTCTAGAATATGGTAGAAACTTTGCTTAACAAAATAAAATTAAATTGATAATAAGAATAAAAATAAAACTACTGAAAAAAAACATTTTTTTATTAAAGTTAAAACAAATCTAAATCTAGCAATTTTAATACCCGCATTAACAAGTATCTGTTAAGAGAAACTGATGGCTAGAACATAGTGTAATAAATAAATATATGTATCTAGTTAGTTAGTATGTAACTTAGTTGCTATAACCACAACCACTGAAACTGTACACAAACAACAATAACTGAGTTAAAAGACCACCCGATCAAACCAGTTGACCTTCTTAGCAAAATAATTGCATATAAACCCAAACTAAACTGATGAACTGCAATTGTAACAACAATAATATTAATAATTATAAAAATTATAACAAATATATAATGATACAAAAGCAAAATATTTTCATAATGGAGAAGTACTTGCGAGTACTTTGTCAATAAAATTAACAACGACGAACAAGCGAGCACCACCTAATGATTATAATCATTTGCCATTGACAAGATATTGTATGCGAATTAAAATTAAAGCAAGAAATATAACGAAGTGTGCACTCGTTTTAATTACTGATTGTTATTAAAGAAACAAAAGAAAATGTTCAGAACCAGACAAAAGGCATGCTACCAAGAAATTTTGTACAAAATTTTGAATTGTAATAGTATATGTAGTTTGTAATTGGTTTTCCTAGATAATATATTCCAATTCTGAAATCATTTCTTTAAAAGCATTTTTGCAAATATAAACAACTAGTATTTTTTTGCTCAATTTCACAAAACAACTTATCAACTTTTCACTTTGCACTAAGGCAATTTTCCGTCAATATACAAAATGTTATGTTCCTCAGAACTATAAAATTTGATAAGTGTTAATTTAAAATTAATGTAGTGTAATTTGCAAAGTTTTGGGAATTTTTATTTTCTCTTTACAGTTTCTGTTCCATGTACGTACTCTTGTG
Organism: Bellardia pandia; assembly: GCA_916048285.2. Lineage (NCBI taxonomy): Eukaryota > Metazoa > Arthropoda > Insecta > Diptera > Calliphoridae > Bellardia > Bellardia pandia. The sequence continues at coordinate 31,406,982 of OU696530.1, forward strand.
TAAAGTGTAAAGTTGATATTGAAAAGTTTAATTTGCAAAGACTTTTGCTGTAATTATGCTGTTTCGTTTCACAAAAACTGTAAATTCTATTTTTGCAAAGCAAATTTAGATAAGTTTGTCAAAAAATTGCAAGGTAAGCGATTTTTTACGAATGAATATTGTTATAACCAGTGAAGCTTTCAAAATGTTAAGACATGGTTTTTTGTTTGACGATTATGAGAACACGGTTATAGATTATATTAATTATAGAAACCGAATTAGCTTCTCGGGACTACAAAAATTTGAATTTTAAAGAGTGGTTTTAAATCAAATCCAAGTTGAGTTCATTTGAAGTGTAATTAGAGAATAATTAGAATTATTATTAAAGCACATGCATGGTGTAGGAAGATCAACAGTTTGCAGGACCATCCATAGAGTTGTCGTCGTTATAATAGATGTATACATACATAGTTCGATGGCCCGGTGACGTAATTGATATTGCTTCAAAGGTTTTTTATAACAGACTACTTATTTTACAGTGTTAATGCAAGTGTGTTGCGGAATTCGGCTGTAAGTCATAGATTTTACAATGGATGAATTCCATTTCCAGATACTGTTGTTTTGGATGATAGTGGTTACGGACTGAAAAACTAGTTTATTACTCCGATATTTCGATAACCATGCTGAAGAGGCCTTCAAGAGTTGCCACAAAAAATACCACGCATAATTGAAAATATTTTCTGCATTTCTTAATTTAGTGAAAAATGATAAGAAAGAAATGTAAAGAAGAATAAATGCTTTGTGGAACATTTTGCACACTCACTTTGCAGGACAGCGCAAATACTTTACAAAGCGTGCAAGGTCTCTGCAAAAAATTACTAAGATCAAAGTGATATTTGTAAAGAATATTGTCGAACAGAATCACGTATCACTTTGCAAAAGAAATGCAATTTGATAAGTGTAAAGTGAAAATTTGATAAGTTGTTAATGGAATATGAGTTTTTAGACAATCTACTCATAATTCATGCTAAACTAAACAATAAAAACAGTTGAAGTCAAAAAGTCAGCAAAATACAGGAAGAACCTGTTGCTTCATCAATTGTGACGTTGTAACGTTAGTTAGTCATAATAACATTATCGCTTGAACATTTTCTCGATTTATTAATGGATATATGGATATCTTAAATGATAAATTGTTGAAAATTTTCGCTTAACTTTAAAGTGGTGTTGGTTTTCCAAATTAGTTTTTTAATTGTCATATTTGACTTAATTTGAAAAAGTGTTTTTTTATATTTGGTACTTTTCTGAAATTTAGTACTTTTTTGAAATAAGAGTAGTATTTGTTAAATTTTGTTGCATTTTGAAAAGACATTTTTGTTAAATGTTTGTTTATGAAAACCTTTAAATTTGTAATGTATTGGAAAGAATAGGATTAACATTTTAAATTTTCAAAATGGTCGGTCTATTTCGTTTTCGTTTTACGAGTAGAATGGCATTCATTTGAAAGCTTCCACTAGTAATATGTCAACAAGTAAAATGTAAAAACTTTCGTGTTATTTAAATTTGCCCCAGTTGGAAAACAAAGTTTTTTGTTGAAAATACAATTAAAATTAGATTGTTTTCTTTTTTGTAACAAAATTTTTGATTACTTTTCTGTTTAAATTCTTTGTACATAGTTATATACTTTCTTGTAAAAAGTACTTTTTGATTTTTGAGCTTTTTTTGAAATTAATGTTTTTTAAATTTTCACTAATTTACGTCACTTTTTTGTACGAAGATCTTATTGGTACTTTTTAAGTTAAGTTCTTCAATTGTTTTACAATTTGTATTACAGATTATTTTAGTTTTTATATTCTTTTTGGTTAAATTCTTATCAGTTTTGCAGTTTTTCTTTAATAAGGATACATAAAAGCTAGGCATGTCCTTAAACCGATATTTGGAATTGCTATGAGGTGACAGACTTCCAATGAGGTAGTAAAAAGTGGAAATTTTATATTCGGTGTTTAATTTAAAAAGGCGGCATTCATAATAGATGGCGTATCTTTTAAACGTGTTTTTTCCCCCTTTAGTAACTTATATGTCATTTTGAAGGGTACATATCAGATATCAAAGCGTCATATGAGGAAAGTTTTGGTTTGATTTTTTAATTAAAAAAAAAAATTGCCGCTGAAGCAGAAGATCGCATTTAACGTGCGAGATATGGTTTGTGCAGAACAAAAGTGGTGATATTAACACCAGACCCAAATATCCATGGCGCTAAGGTAATGTTTTGTATTTTTTGGGAACAAAAGGGTCCTATATATTAGCTGCTGAAATCTAGCCAGACCATCACAGGAAACTTGTACCAAATGTAACTGACTCGTTTGAAGCGAACATTGGCCGAAAATCTCCCGAAATATGTGCAATATTTCATCATGACAACGCTCGGCCAAGAAATAAAGAATTGATTGGGAAGTTTTACCTCACCCGCCTTATCGTTCAGACCGTGCACCATTCGACTACTTTCGTTCAGGACAGGATGTCCGAAATTGGATTGATTTTCTCTTGCCTTATAAAATAAGCAGTTTTTTTGGTGTGGAATACATATGTTACCGAAAAGATAGAAGAAGGTCATAGGTAACAATGACCAATACTTTGAGTAAATATATATTGTATAAATACTGAAATATAAAAACTAAAAATAAAAAAAAAATCCCGTATTTTAAGTTAGACACCCAATAGTTGAATTTAAATCTTTATGTTCTTTATTGTTTCCCAGTTTATTAAATTAACTACGCTAGTCCTTTCTATGCATTTGTTTGCGTGGTTGCAGCGTAGATTTTAATGTGTAGGTTCTTTAAACATTAATAATTATATTTTTTACACACATACTATATATGTATATTACATACACGCCAGCCTAATGTAGGGTATAAATAGAATAAAACGCAGCACACCCCACTTTAGCAAAAACCAACATGCGACTTTTACTTTAGTTTAGTTTTTATGCAATTGCAGTTAATACATGCAACGAAAAACTTACAAAACAATAACAAAGAATTGTTTATGGCTGTGTATAACTATAGGTAAAATAGAAATAGTAACAGTTTAAGTAAATAAATGTAAATGTAAAATAGCTAAGTATGTATATGTCTCAACTTTATATTACAACTTGCCTTGCCATAGTCATAGTCATAAAATATATATTAATTCTGTTTGTGGCCAGCCACTCAGTCAGCCTTAAAATGCTCCACCTTAAAATGTCTATTTCAGTATTGGTTTCTTTCAAGTTTCTTAAATTGTTGTTTGATTTTGCCTTATTTTAATAACTTAGCTTGTTTTTTCTTTAAATTTATTTTAACAGCTTAGCAACTTGAAGTGATTTAAACTCAAGTTGCATTTGATTTTAGTTATTCTAAATGTAGCTGTTTATATTTTTCCTTTTATTTTTTCTTTAACGATAAAAAAAAACAAACAAAATTTTGTAAAGGCCACGACTGGCATGAATTCGCAATTTTTCGCAAATGTTTATTTTTGTAGATCTTAACGAGCATATGTACTCTGGTTTCTATGGTCAATTAATTAAGTTTATTACACGTTTATTTTCAAAATGAAACAGATATTAAAAGCCACATTGATACATGAAAATTGATTTAAAATTGTCAGAATATCCGCTTTATTTTGTTCTATTTGTTAATAAAAAAATAACAATTTCCGTTAGTATTTCCCGTTTAAAGATAAGTTTGCTACAAATTAAGCGTAAACAATTAAAATTATAGCCATAAACTTATAATTTTATCCAGATCAAAACAAAAGACTTAAGAAACAAACTTTCCAAGAAATAGTAGTTTTAGAGAAAAAATTAATTTGTGATTATTTGTTTACTCTATGCTATTAAATCGATTTTGCAATAAATTTTGATTTTGCTTGAAATACAAAGACTTATTAACAATTATAATTCATTAAAGATATAATGAAGAAATTAGAGGAATGCCTGCGGAGATGAATTTTAAAATATTTCCTTGAAAATTATAAAAGACATTAGTAAAAAACTCTCTGTTTCTAAGTATGTAAGTATGTACTGGCATTAGCCTAAATTCCATGATGTCTTCGAAGAGATAACTCAAAAAGTATGCTGTGGCCTCCAGCGTCTTATTTGCTGAAAGAGCTTTGGCAGTCAATGTGTTAAAAATAAAAATTAATCAATTGTTTAATTAATTGTTTACTTTACAAAATGTTGCTTAAAATAACTATATCAACATAGAAATAGTTGTAAATGTTAAAATCCTGTTTATTTCCTCTTAAATTACTTTCGTTTATTTATTTTAAACAAATTATTACATTTTGCAAATTATTTTTTGTTTTGAAAATGTATGTTTTTGTTGTTGTTCTAGTGTCTAATTTAAGTTGTACGTACATTTTTTCAATTCACACACAATCTCGATATTTTTTAACCATGACCAGAGGGAATATTTTCCACACAAACTGTTTTTTAAAGTTTTGCGAAAGCGGGCGAAAGCGGGCGAAAGCTTGCCTCTAAATACCTGTCTAGTCATTTGAAAAGTGCAATATGTTGCATCATCATGTTATTGAAAATAATAATTAATTTTTTTTGCAACTTTTTTTTCTCTTAAAACTGTAACTTATTTATTAAACAGCATATTTAAAATAGCTTTTTACACATGGCGACGTAAACAAATCATAAATATGTATCAGTAAGTAATATTAAGAAAGATATATGTATGTATCTAGATACATATGTATGTAGTCTCTTAGATATACGAGTATATACGTACATGTTTATATAAAAATCTGTATTTTTCGTTAAATAACTAATAACAACTTGTCTTCACACATATGAAATATGAATGAAAGGTAAACATATGTCTGACAGCCAATCTGTTACCACCAACAAAAAACATGTTAATAATTGGCTCACTAAAACACACATACATATAGTACGGCACGATTGTCAATTGAAATTAAAACAAGCCGTAGCGAACACAATTCACAATTCGAAAACATAAAGAAAAACACAGCGAAATCTGGTAACAGTGGATATTATTAAAGTAAATATTTCCTCAGCTTGAGGATATTTAGTTTTAATCTGTGTTCACACATGGCAAGTCTTATGGATAAGATTCTTATTTGTTCATCTATGAACTTTTTTTTATTGTTTAAATGCAATTTGGTTATGCACTGTATGCATATTTCATTCTTGAAATTAATAATAAGAAAGCAAAACGAATTTCAAGAGTACTATTTCCAGTTGTTTCCCCTTGACTTGAAAAGTAAGAATCTTATTAATAAGACTGGCAACGTGTAAACTCATAATTATGAATATTCCTTGACAAATAGCTGTCACTGTAATCATCACGTTGGAGTTTAAAGCAAGTTTGACAACTTAAAGTTTTGAAAAATCTAAAGAATTTAAGAAATTTATAACAACAACCTCACCTTAAGCATAAAATAATATTGTATACGACAACAAGTGATGAAATGACATAATTAAAGAAATTAAAATTGAAACTTAAATTAAATTATGAGACTAACGCATTCAATAAAGGAATGAAGGAACTTTGACAGAAAACACAGCCATATAAACGTTGCCACTTACTTGACCTTAAGTTAAAAAACAAAAACTAATAAATCTACAATTGCACAGAAGTAAATGACACACGAAAGCATATGTAGGTACGTGCGGCAGTGTGAAGGTGGTGTAAAGGGGTTTGATTTGTTAAAGCTTTATTGAAAATTAAACTGATTGTGATTGTAAACATTAACAAATTTCTGCTGTTTTGATGCCTGGTGTGCAGAGTCACTGGAATATCCTTCAACTTTTTAACTGAACTTTTATTTGCTGTTGTTGGATTTTGCTAAAGCATTAAATTTTCTTACTATTTGAGTTTTAGTTATAAGAGAATGTAAGAAAAAAGATAAAGAAAATTTAAAACTGCAATCGTTTGCCAGATTTGCTGTTAAGATAAGCAAATAATGATTAACACCAAATTTCTAAAGTCCAAATGACTCAATAACATTGGTATTTAAAATTTCCTTTATATGCCTTCTTTCCTAAACATTTTATTAATTATAAGCTTAATATTTCCTGAAGCTCTCAATTACCCTTGACAAAAATGTACACATATTTAAGAACTAGAAAACGTGTTGGTTTCATGCACGTCATGCATTCTTGTTTAAAACAATGTTTGTTTAGTTACTTCAGTTTCATTTTCAAGGGAAGTTCAAAATATAAATAATTTTAAATAATTTAACTTAAGTTGAAATTAACGATTGAATTAATTGAACTAGTTTGTAATAAAGGCAGTTGACTACTTAAAATTTAAATTTACCTAGCTGCCGTTTTACTAATCATGAGAACAAAATGTTGTTTATTAATATGCGAACGTTACCAGCAGCATTCTTTATTGTTTAAAAAAGTTTCAATTAAAATATTAACACTAAGTGGGTGTTTCCCCCTTCTCTCTCCACCTCTGCAGAGATCTTTTATTCTTTTCATGCGAATAACAAGTGAATTTATTACAGTGTTTTTTTTTTTTTTTTTTTTGTTAAGTTACCATTATTATCACAGTTGTTTGCAATTAATGATTATTACACAGTGTGATATAAATTCTAAGAAACTTTAATTAGCTATTAAATAAATAAAACTTTAAAAGTTTTAATAATGGAAAGTTTGTGTTATTAATGTTTTTTTTACATTTTGTTTGAGTGGTATGTTTTAATTGAAATTTTGACAATTTAAGCGAATGGTGCACGCCTTTCTTAAATGATTAATGATTTATTTTGAAACGCTACTTAACAATCTGATATTAAATAATTTCTGGTTTAATTAAAACAAGAACTAAACTTTCTCATCTATTTCACATACGAGTACATAAGATCAATTTCGAATCGCTTAAACACTATTAAAATGTATTGTTTGCAGTTAATTTATGATTTTCGAAAGTATTTTTTTATATTTTTATTATGTATGCAATATATCATGATTAAAAGCAAGGAATCACTAACAAAATTAATGTACGTATAATATTTCAGCTGCAGTAGGCAGCTCTTCACCTTGCTTAATTGGACTTTTACACCATTTTCGGAAGCTAAATATTGTGAGAATTTTTATGAAGGTAATACTGCTTCCCCATCAATAAGTTTTTACGCTGGGAGAAGTTAAATCAATATATCCCATACGAAGAGCACATATTAATACCTTTAATAAACGTTCGTCAATCGAAAGAAAGGAAAAGATAGAAGTGGTTATGAGTGACGTAATTATAATTAATGCTTCTACTGAGGATCTTCCTGTATCAATACGCGCTGTAACAAGGGAAATCAAGAAACTATTCACAATCCTAAGCGGAGGCAATGTTATATAGCACAGATAATACCATATAAAAAACCAAAACTAAATTTATCACCAAACACATGCAGTCTTTATGAAAAAAAAAAATGTAACAAAATATAACTGACTGTTTAATATTGACGACACATATAGCTTTGCAAACTCTCGATACCTTGCACGACAATAATGTTACACAGTATTGAAAACGAAGTCCAAATCTCAAAAAAAGTACTTGGTTTTGCTAGCAATCTGTTCAAGTAATCCTTGTTCTTCCTTGTAAATGAACGGTCTGACAGATAAGACTCCAGTAGTTTATGGGTACGTGGCGAGAAACTTTGCACTTTGTCCCAACAACTGCTTGTTTAAAAATCATATTAAAAATTACACATTTTAAATTGTAGTTTCGAAAATACTATATGAATAGTCAGTAAACATTTGCTTGTTTAGATTTTATCATTCTACCGTAACTCAATGGTTCATATATTTGAAATCTTTTAATACTCCCGACATTCGATTAGATATCAATATGTAAATGTAACTTATCTAAAGGAAAAATATGTGCATATGCTTTAAAAGGAATTCCATTTAAAATATAAAACTATTCACAATTGTTGACATAACACTAGCTTGTCACACTGTCCATCAAACCTCTTATAGATTTGCATAAATTTCTACAACAATGTTGATTTTTTAGCTTTTCGATATAAACTATATTTATTGAAATCACTACGAGGGTAAGTGCTTATGTTTTATGAAAAAAAAGTCTGAATGCGAAGTTTTCTTCTTGCGAGTATTATTGTAAACATTTTTTATAAAATTTTTTATTCATTAACAGAGGTATACAAAAATAAATTTCAAATAAATTTTTATATTTAACTAGAAGTAAACCTTCGAATAAAAAATTTTATGAAAAAAAAGTCTTAATTTTTAGTTCGTATTTTAAATAAAATATGAAATACCCAAAGTTGTGGCAGTATTTCGAGCCTGGTAAATCTAAAACAAACGAACTGGTCAGACATTAATATGTTTAAGCTCTTTTCTTGTATTTCTCCTGCATACTTAAAATTTTTTGTCCAACAGATTCAAGTAGAGATACTATTTTCAATAGATCAGATCACGTGTGAGTCGTGTCATGCTGTCATGTTATTTTTGCTTAGCATTGTTTGGCTTTTCATAATGGAAAGACTTACGCCTGAACAACATTTACAAATCGTTCAACTTTATTACGAAAATTCACGTTCTGTGAGGAATGAATTATTGAGAGAACACTTCGGTGAGCACATAAATTCACGTTTTGGGCCGGTCGATTGGCCACCAAGATCGTATGATATCACACCATTAGACTTTTTCCTGTGGGGAAAAAGCGGGACAAACCCGATTCGATTCAGGCCTTGGAGGAAAACATCACGCGTGTCATTTGCCAGTTACCTGTCGAAATGCTCGAACGAGTCATCGAAAATTGGACTCAACGGATAGGCCATCTGCGACGTAGCAACGGCCAAAATTTGATTGACATAATCTTCAAAAAATAAATGCCAAAGAATGTTCTTTCCAATGATAGTAAACATTCCCCATTAAATTTGAATTTTCTGTATTTTTTTTTTAAGTAAGGAACCTTGAAATGGGTCACGCTTTAATATTGCAATGTTCAAAAACTATAGTAGAAGTTGTGAAAATTATGGAAAGGGATAGAGTTTCATATATTATGTAGTTATAGTTAAAACGTTCGTGTAAGACAAAGTAGAATAAGTACCCAGTTTTAACCTTGTGTACTTAAAATCAGCAACGGGGCTTCAAGAGCTGCTGTTCAGGGAATCTAACCTAACCATAGACTTTATTCAAATCTTCAATAGTTAAAATGCGGTCACACATGGCAAATATTTGACAAAAAACACGTAACCACTAAATAAAATTTCTTTTAATTCTTTTGTTTATTTCAAAGCTGTTTTTATTAGGCACAAATCACAATAAAGGTTTAGTTTTATTTTATTTGATGATGTTTGATCCCACAAAACACTTGTCAGATTGTTTCCTTTTTCAGTAAATATTTGCCATGTGTGACCGTACCCTTAGCATTTGTATGATAAAAGTTGGGAGCATTCCGAAAATCAGTAAATGCTGGAAACATTACTGTAGCCATTTCTTTAAATATAGCTATTAACCCTCGCATTTAACTAATTCACAAAACGTGTTCTTATAAATTACGCAAAAACGGATAATTTCCTTTCTACATGCAAATCACCTTATAATTATCAGAAAATATTAAAACAACAAGAAATTATATATAATATCTGACAAGTTATTGGCTTTAACTTTGCCAAATATATAAACAGTAATGAAAAGTTGTTTGTTGTACTTCAATAAAATGAAAAAATAATTTGCATTAAAAATCCATTAAACTAAAGACAAGATAACATTTATTAGTAAATTACTTTTTTGCAATATTTTACAACAAAACTAATAAACTCAAACAGATGCGAATTTATAAAATTAAGTTTTTATTATTGATTAATTGTTATGATTAGAATATTGTATTAATTTTGTTAATTGTTAGACAATGAATGAATTGTATATTTTGTTAAAAATTCACAAAAAAACTAGTTTATTTTTATATATTTTTAAGGTATTTTGGTGGGTATTTTTTAAAAAATAATTTAACAATTGTGCTATTAGTAGTTTACAAAAAAAGTTTGCCAAAGTGATTGTCATTTGTGGAAGCTGTGTAGTAGTGTTAGCAACCGATCTGTGATTGATTAATAAAGTTGTTTAGTAATTTTTGCTATTGTTAAATGTTTAAATCCTGTTTCTATTCAACACCTAAAGCTGTACAAAAATTATTAAGCCATTAAATAAACATCTATAAGCTTGTATATTGATACGTTTAGAGTATTTATGAAATACAACAAAAATTCCCCTAAAGTTAATATTAGTTATAACAACATAAGTGCAGGGTTTGTTTTTAATAAACAAATTTAAACACTTTTTCAGTTATTTGAAGTTTTTCTGAAGAGAATTGAGTATCAAACAATAAGAATTCAGGCACAGGCGTACAATATTCCAACAAAAGACTTAAGACACAAACACAGTTGAGTGAGAACCTGTAATAAACAAAAGACTTAAGACCTATACTTGTTGAAAATAACTTACAAAAAAAATTAAGACGGATATGGTTTCAATAACAATTTCATAAACAAATATAAATGGTTTACAATTTAATTTTCTTATTAAAATCAATTAAACTTAAAGTACCAATATTAAATTTGCAAAATAAAAAACTAAAATTACCAACGCACGGTAGTTGACTTTTCATAGTTGTTGCGTTCAGAAAAAAACCAACTTAGTTTAAGCAAATCATATTTAAAAAAAATACCAAGAAAACTTTGATGGCCATTAGTTTTTGTATTGTAACAAAGTACCCACAAACAACAATGAACACAATTAACACAAATTATCATTGAACCTCTACTACTCTACAATAAATTTCATGGTTATTAAATTAGTAAAATGAAAAACTTTTAGTAATTGTTTAATTAGCCACACAGATTGCTTTTATTGCAGGATTAATTTTATGTTGTTTTTTTGCTATTTTAAGGCCTTTAGCAATTTATTTCTTAATGACTTCTAATTTATTTAGGACTGGTTTTGAAACACAGTTTAATTTTGGCAATTTAAACTGTTTGGTATTTAAAGCTTTTTGTCATATATTGCAATTTGCACCAGTTTACCTAGTTTTATTGTGCAGAGAATACGCTACAGTGTAAATATTTTAATAGAAGTTGTATATTTTAAATGAAATTTTAACTAGATAACTAAAGATAATTAGGTCCAAAAAAACAGTGCGTATTTAAGTGTAGTTTTAGTTAATTTTCATAAAAACTTAAGTTGCATTTAAATACAGATTCATTTTTTCAGTCATACTTAATTGCTGTTATGATTTTGTGGTAAAAATATGGTAGCACTTTGAAATGTCAACAAAATTATCGATATATTTCAGAAAACAGCTGATTTTTTTAATAAAATTTGCCAACAATTTTGTGTTTCGGTTTTTGTGTTTACTTGTTGTATTGTTTTGTGTGTTTTATTGTTTTGTGTGTTTTATATATTAAATTTGGTGGCATAAATATGGATAAAAGAAGTCCCAACTTTTGACTTCTTGTTGGACGCTGTTAAAAAATACAGCAGCATGATTGAAAAGAAAAAAAACAAAAACACTTAAATGAACATCGTTGGCCATTTAAGTAGCATTTCAGTTTTCAGTGAAAAACAAAATTTTGTACTTAAATGCACTTTAAAAATAAATGGCACTTAAATACGCACTGTTTTATTGGGCCTTAGTTACTTTGTTGCGTTCGCAAAATGACAGTGTGCTAAAGCTTGTATAACACTCGTTCTCTCTTAACCCAATTTTTTTATTTATTAATTTCCGCTCAAACTCTTGTCACTTTTGCTTAGACTCCCAGCTAGCTTTTACGCCCAATTTAAATAGTTTTTTTTTCTTATTTTTTTAGATTTTTATTTGCGACATGTTAAAAAATGAGCATTTTTCATTTTAAGCTTTAAAGACTCAAACGTGTTAAAATATGCACTGTATGAAATGATTGATATCGTTTAGTTCATTTATTATTTATATATGCCTGCATGTCTCTGTGTATACATGTATGAATTAAAAACATTTCAAATTAAGTGAATGGCTGGATTTCCCAATATTTTGAAATGTCTGTATCCTAAATAATAATAACGCACTAATAATTGTGTAACATTTTGTCTTTATATATTGATTATGAGAACAAGATTATTGTTACTGTTTGCTGTTAATTTATTATTCTTTTAAAATTGATTTTTATAAAGCCTTTATAAAATTAATAGGATTTGTATTGGCTTTCTTTCATAGAGTTTGAGATTTAGATATTTTGTAATTATTTTAATTTTATGAAATAGAAATATTTTGCACTTTTTGTGTTATTTTATAAAGGCAGCCACACTTAAATTCATAATCTGGTTTCCTTGTGATATATGAAAAGAATGTTGTTTTGGTGCTCCAATCAAGGCATTTGTATGTTTCGATGTCAAACCAACCGGATGCAAAAATTAATGAATCTATCTTGAAAATTACCACAAAAAAAGCCGAAAGTCATATAAAAGCGGACTGTCTAGTGTCACCTTACTGATCCACGTGTGAGCTGGTCAAAGACAGAGCTGGTGTTTTACCGATTTCTCACCTTTCTGTCACCTTTTTCAGTAAACAATGAAAGGTATCTTTCGAATTTATTAATCAGAGGCCTCTTAAAAATTATTAAACACCATTAAGAACACCTGGTTTGGTGATTAAAGAAAACTCAGCAGAACAATTGCGAACGTATTTGAGAATAGTGACGATTATATGTACAGATTAACTTAGAACTATTACCTCTAAGGCACGATTCATTATCCTCAAGACATCTTGGCAAAACAAATAATCGAACACACTGCAATAAGATTAAATGCCACGAAAAAATGGAAATATAGAACAATGAATGTGCCGTCAATATGGATATCTGAACAATATCTGAACCAGTTTGCGATACAAGTTTGATAACAAAGGCCTTAATTTTTTAGAGAACGTCACACATGTATTCACTGACGGATCAAGATTACATGAAATGTTTTTAAGGGACATAATATTGCGATCACGTAATTTATGCCGAAAGCCGCAAAATAACTTTAGTAAGAAGTGATATCGTGCAGGATAGCAAAGTGGTCATTAGATCCCTGGAGAATGTATACATCACAATAAACATTTACCATATATCCTGGCATGGGTTATTGAAAATGAGACATAACAAAGTTATTCGTATTAAGACATGACAAATTTCAGACAAATCTTATTTCAAGGCTCCAAAGAACATAAACAAAACACGAATAAAGCTAAGCTAGGACTATGAAAAGAACAACGAATGAAACTAAGCTATGACTATGTAAATAACCACGAATGAAGCTTAGCTAGGAATGAAGCTAAACTAGGAATATGTAAATAACCACAAATGAAGCTAATTGCTGAACACTGGTTTTTAGGTGCACACGCTCTAACGTTACGATAAGAAGACAATTGAACATCTTCTTCGTAACTGTCCAGCATTTGAGGATCTATGAAATAAAAGTTTTGGTTAGACAACATCTAATTATCTAGAGATGATTTGGATAAGGTTCACACCTTCATTAAAATAACAAGATGGTGGCAAAATGACGATGAAAAATAGAAATAATCGTAAGATAGACACAAGGTAGCACAACGGGGCCTACGCTTTAAACCAAACCAAATTGAATCTAGCTATTCAGAATCAATTAAGCTGTGGTGGACCATTTCGTTTTAACAGGCCCATATAGACAACTTACAGCGTAAAATCGGAGCACCAATCAACTGAAACTGTTCGTTGTATTGCAGAAAAGAAATAAAAATAACCACAATCGGTAACCTAACAAATGGGAATTGATAAAAAAAGTACACCCCACTATTTTCATCAAGTTTAAGACGCTATTATTTGTCTGCCTTTTTTTCTAAAAACTTAATAAACTTGTAAAATTAGTAAAAAAAAAAACTTAATTTTATTTAAATAATATAAAAATATTTTAAGCACTTTAAACCCAATTAGCAATGCTTTACAAAAATCTATCAGTATGTTAAAAAGTACATTAAATTTATTTATTTTCACAAATTGTTAAAATTTTTAATATCCTATACATTCAGTTTTCAAACATTCACGACAGTAAGCGGTTCCAATAAATACATTGTAATAGTTTCTAATAAATTGTCTATACAACAATTTATGACAATAATTTATAATATTTACTTCAATTAAAACAATTAAAATAAATAATAATTGTTTGTTCAGTTTCTTGACATTTCTGTGACAGGCGAAAATTGAAAACCATAAAGAATCTAGTAACGCCTCCTTCAAGTCTATAACGGAAACCGGATTTAAGCTATATATTTCATAATATTTTTTTAGGTTGATTTTTACTGTCGATTTTATTTGTAAAAATAAGTTTTTTACCTTTTAAAAACAATGCATTATTTCGAAACAGGCTTTCAAACTGAAAGTACTGGTAAATCGCTTATGGGAGTTGCTTTCAAGGTCGCTTGAGTAAAACTGTTTTTCATTTATCTGGTTAAATAAATAAAAAAAATGTTGTATATGTACAACAGGATTGTTGTAAAAATATTGATCGTTTTTTTTTTTTTGTAGTTAGTGTTGAATAGCTGTTTTGTTGTGCTTTTATCCGTTAAATGTTTAATACGGAAGTTTTTTGTTGTATGATAGTGTACATGAATGTACATGAAAGTGTTGTTTTTGAAAGGTGAAAAATATGGTGACGAGTAGAATTTCAAGCCTCTATTTTTTACTTTTTTGTTTACTAACAAGCCACATTTTATCACGAGGAAAAAATAATAAAAAAAATTAAATGTGTTAATAAAAGCAGAGGGGTAGAACGTAGTGGTAGAAGGGAAGGCACAACTAAATTGGGCCTATATAAAGAACCACAATTGAAGCTAAACTGGGACAATATGAGGAGCAACGAATTTAGCTAAACTGGGACTATATTAAGAAAAACCAATTTTTTATAGGAAAACTGTCTTCAAATGCAGACACTTTTGTATAGGAAAACTGTCTTCAAATGGAGACACTTTTCTATGGGAAAACTTTCTTCAAATGGAGACACTTTTCTATAGGAAAACTGTCTTCAAATCGAGACACTTTTCTATAGGAAAACTGTCTTCACATGAAGATATATTTCCAGAAAATTTTCCACTGGAAACCACTTCTTAAAAGGAAGGAGATCATACTTTACGATCACTTAAGTGTGACCTTTAAGTTTCGCCGTAACTAGTTTTATTTTTATTTTCATTCTCATGTCTTCACTTCTAAATGTGTCACTTTTATACTTTTTTGCAATTGCACCAATTATTCAGAATATTAAGTAACAAGCACGTAGCTATTGTTACGCTCTTGACCATGTTATGCCACTTTTTCTTATTTATTTGTTGACATTGGCCATAAAAACGCATGTATGCAGATGTTTGTTTCCAGCTTGTAAAACAAATTTAATTTAATTTGAAACCCGTATTTATAAACGATAGATGCGAAAACACCACAGTTAAATACTTTCATTAAAAAAGTTTTATTAAAAGTTAAAAATCAATTTCAAAAAATAAACAAAAAATGTAAACATTTTAATGTATTCAATTATTAAAAGACCTACCTCGAAAAAAAATAAAAATACGCTAAAATGTTTATATTTATTATTATATACTTTTTTTATAAATAAATAAGTTGTTACAACTATATCCAAGGCAGACACGGTATATAGCTTATTATTATACATCTGCCTTAAATAGGCAAAACTCTTGGCCATACTCTATTTATTTAGCCACAGCCCTATAATTACTTTTACTTTTCTTTTGTTTCCAAATAATTTCCTTGTTAAACAACAACATTACACATAGTGTATTAACATTTTTTCCTACTGACCATTTAAACAGACCATTTAAACAATAAAGACCAAGAAAAAGAAACTGTTACAATTCGGTTTTAATGCGAGCAGACAATGCAGACTGTAAACAATTGAAGTGTACCCAAAAATTATGGTTAATTTTAGGTTTTATTTTGTCTGCCCAATGATCTCTTTTCATGTTTTTTTTTTTTTTTTAACTTTTGGTATTTAAAGCTTGAAGGTGAGTGCATTTTGAAACGCCTACTTTTTAACAACCACTTCGATTGAAGTTTGAACAATAACAATGCTTTTTGTTTAAACTATTGGCTAGTATGAAATAGTTGGTGTTTAATTTCTGAATCACCTTGCATTATGTAAAACAATTTGAAAGGAAATTGATTTTTAATTGCAATGGCGCTTAAAGATAAAACGATTCAGAAATTATAGCAGGATAAGTTTGGCTTAGTGGTTTTATAAGATACTCTTCTAAATCAATATATTCTTAGTGATATATGTAGATAGTGGGATGTTCACCCAGAAGCTTAAAAGTTCTTTGTTAACTTTCTATTATACAGTGGAGAGAACAAATGAGTTCACGTTTACAGTTTGTGCTGTTGTTATTGCATAAAAATAAAACTAATAAAAAAAATTGAAAAACGTTTGTTGTCATTTTGTCATTCATTTTATGTTTAATATTTAATAAAATAATTTATAAATCAATTTATATAGCATCAAGTTCTAAGAAAAAAAAACAAACAAAATTATGCGAGTTGTTTACTCAATTTTGCATCATACAACAACTTAAGAAAATGACAATATTTTTAACATTTATTCCAAAACTCGAAATAACGGTCTTAAACTTTCTACACGTTTTGACGTACTCTCCAACAATTTCTCAATTTCGAATACTCTCTCCTTCGATAGTTGGAGTTAATCGGTATTGTCCCAATAGTCTATTCCGACAGACCACAAATTTTTAATCGAATTGAGGTCAGGTCTTTTTGCTGGCCACTGCATCCAAGTAACATTCTTCTCGCTAAGCTATTCTTTCTCAATTTTTGGAAGTGTGCTTTGGGTCACCATCCAGCTGAAAAGTAAGTTCTTCATTTAAGTTCCCCACTGTAAACCAGCACAAACCACAGACAAAAATCACACATTTTTAAGTTATACACCCTAGAAATTACTTCATTATGAGAAATATATCGTTAGCTTAGTGAACAAACGTGCTAAGTTCGCTTTTTACAAAAATTTATGTTTAAAAACAAAACGTTAATTTCCAAAACTTTACATTTCCACGCTCCCAAACGCGACATTCATATGCCACTGAACTAAAAGAAAATAAAGAAATCTTAACATTTTACAAAATTAGTGCAAGTAAAAAAATGAGACTGTACTAAAACCATATATAGAAAGGGATGTTACATTAATCTCAGAATATGTTTGCATAAACAAGCTATTTTTAAACCCTGACAAAACTAAACTTATAAGGTTTAAACCATACCTTGGTTTCAGTACGGATTTCAGCGTTTTTGTTGAAGGGAAGGAAATTTGAGAGGTCTCATCTATTAAATATCTGCGAGGAAATCTTATGTGGGATCAGCATATTCAAAATCTTATAATTATATAAATTTAGGAACAAATTTGATAAAAAAAAAAAAACGAAATTTATTTTAATTCAAAGTCATTGTAATTATCTTGCTTGTTTCAAAAAAAAAAAACTACCGAGTTTAAGTCGCTTCAGAGAATGCAAAATAAAGCACTAAAGATTGTAGCAAATTTGCTTAGCCGGTTTTTAACCGTTTTTTGTGCAAGGACGTTTTCTCCAATGTTTTACCAATTCACGGACTTCAAATTTTAACTATTAATTTACATTTTTAAATGTCTTAATAATATTGGACGCAATTATTACGCAATCAAAATACGAGAAATAGTGAAAACTTAAGAATGGCATTCTGCCAATCGAAAACAACAAAGCAGCGAATTGAACACTCTTGTTGTAAAGAATATAATATATTGCCACACTTGCAGTTTAAATCTTATATGAAAAATTTTTTATTTCAAAATGTCGATGTGTTCTTGATTTAACTACAATTTAACTAAAAACTAGAAATTTTAAATTATATTTGAATTATTTAATACTTAACATTACTTTCATTAAAATGTTTAGTGTTATTCAATTAATTAAACAAATGTTCATAGAATTGTATACAATTGGTCTTCTTCAGTCAATTTGTGTGGAAATTTCCATACAAAATTTGCTTTATAAACCTCTTATAAACCTGTTGTAAGTTTTATGAATAAGGGGGAATGTATATTAAATATTATATAAATTTATTTTAAATATTAAAATCTAATTTATAAATTTTGCTAACAAGCCTCTATAATGCCAATCTGGCGCTGAGGCGTAAATTGTAATATTGTTTTATATTTTTTGTTTATACATAAGAAAATAATGAAAAAAAAAATTCAATGATATACATATGGTGAATTTCACGTCAAGTGACCCAATTTTAAAAATCGATGTCTTCCGATTTGGATGAAATTTGCACCACGGTTAGTACTATTGGATAGTAGGCCAGAGACAATTTTTTTAAAATTAAAAAAAAATATTTTTGAAATGATTGACGAAATAGCTATCTACAGTCCTTTGGACAATTTTTGGTAGGACCAATAGGTAAAAAGTTACACTCATTTAAAATACCCTGTATGACCAAAATGTCCAACTTTGACGCCCTCTAACTCCGGCACTTTTGAAGTGATAGAGCTGAAAATTTGTCTCTGGCCTACTATCCAATAGTAATAAACTTGGTGCAAATTTCATCCAAATCGGAAGACATCGATTTTTAAAATTGGGTCACTTGACGTGAAATTCACCATATATATTTGCAACAGCATTAACAGAAAATAAACTTTGCACCTTTGCACACTAAGCCAATGAAATTACTATTAACAAAACATTATTTAACATTTAATAACATACTATAACTAATGACACTCAACCCATCAACTTATTTTAATACCAAAAATATTTAACTGATTTACACATTATGTACTTTCAAATCTTAAAATTTATCAAAATTTATTATTAAAACATTAGCGTTAAATACATTGACATTTAATTTGTCATACAAAATATTTTTACAAAACACACCCTTTTAATATCTTTAAAAAAAAAGTAACTTTACACTTGATACATCTTACTGGAAAACCAAAAAATAATGCCATCACCCAATAAATACCATACAAAACTATACTTGTAATGATCTCCGTTTTAGATGACATGATTGTACATAATAAATCATTCAATCAAAATTAAAACAACTACAAAACATATACACTCTCTGATATTAGAGTTGTTTGCTGTGGAAGATGATGACAAAACAAAGTTTGTAAGTTTTTCGTACGTTTTCATTGATTGACTCGTGCCAAAAACTGAAACTGAAAACAGCAATCTGACCTTACACCTTGCGGTATCAACCACAGCAACATGAAAACAATTGCAACATCTTTTCAGCAAACAACAATGAAACAATGTTTGTCGTGCTTAAGCCACATAAACAAAATGTTGTTGCTGCTTTTTCAATGTCTTTATGCGCTTTTTTTCGTTTTCTTCCAATTTTATTTGAAGATATGAATCGTATTTTTGTGAATAATTTTTTTAGGGCCTTATTGTTTTCGTATTCAATAGTAATGATGATGCATTGATTTTTTTGTTTTGATTTTTCGAAAACATAGTGGATTAATGCTTGCAATTTATATGCAAAGAAATAAATATTTAATTAAACAGAACTGGGCAACAGAATTCTTTATTGAATTTAAACTTTTTGCGAAAAAATCTGCTTAATATTAACTTTCCACTGTCTTTGCTAAATAAAGATTTTTCGAAATATCATGCCTCATTGCAACTCAAGGACTTTATGACGATGTACACTTGTATTGAAGATTTCATCTTAAATCAATCCAGAAATAACTCGAAGAATTGTTACCAAAAACCTCCATAATACTTAAATTTACACCATATCTTTTTATGATCATCCTATCTTAACTATGGTCATCCTCTCTTGAAAATCCCTCTTTTTATGCACAGATGAACAAAACGTGAACATAATTACACACTAAAATTTGTTCATGTTCTTCTGTGCGGGGAAAAGGTGTTGATGTCCATCTATTTATGCGCACATTAACATAATGTTGCCATAATTAAAGCGTGATCCATTTCGAGGTTCCCTACTTTAAAAAAAAAAGAAAAATACAGCAAATTTAAATTTAATGGGGAATGTTTATTATCATTTGAAAGAACATTCCTTGTGCTTGCTGTAACCAAATGTCGCCGAGATCACGAGCTTCAATTTCAGGCATTAACTAATCGTTAATCTTTCCATACGTCAGTCCGATTTGCTGCGAACGGTGCCTAATCGACTCTCCACTGTCTTCGTGTACACTCTCAGCTATGGCTGCTATATTTTCTTCACACCGTGATAAACGTGGTCTATTCGGTCGAATATTATCCAATAATGAATGCTGGGTCTCAAAATGGGTGATGGTGTTGCGAATAGTACGCTCAGTAGGCCGGTTATGTTGACCATAAGTTGAGCGAAGTGCACGAAACACATTCCTCACAGAACGTGAATTTTCGTAATAAAGTTGAACAATTTGTAAACGTTGCTCAAGCGCAAGTCTTTCCATTATGAAATGCCAAACAATACTAAAAAAAATAACATGACAGCATGACATGACTCACACGTGATCTGTCCAAAAAGGCTATTGAAAAAAGTATATCTACTTGAATCACCCTTTACATAATAAAATGTGTTCATGTTCGTCTTTGCGAGGAAAACGTGTTCTAGCTTTCTTTGTAATTTTTTAAAATGACATCGTTTTTGTGTGAAAATTATATTTTATGACAGACAATGTTCTGACAACGTTGTTCGAATAAGAACATAATATCAACAAGAGTTGTCTACACAAGACAAATTCATGGTGAGGGCCCGAAATTGTTCGTTGAGTAAAAAAGTTTATGCCATGTCAAGATCAACAAGAACTTTGTTGTCCAGTGTTGTTAATATGCTATTGACGTTTCGCTTTTTCCTTTTCAGCTAAGATTTCAAACTATTTTTATTTCATATTTGACGATTAAGAGGTGTGGTAGGTTTTATTTAAAGAATAATTTACAAACAAATCATAAATAAACAAATCATAAAAAAAGTTTAATTGTTTATTTAAAATATTTTGATTTTCATTGATTTATAAAAGGTTAATGTTGTTGCTGTTGTAGCACTTTTATTGTTTGCAAATGTTCAAATTAAGAATTTTAAATTTAAATGGTCATTAGAGTTAGCAAACACACCCTGTTAATTAAAAACTCATTTTTGGGTTAATTACAAAAAAAAAAAACAAATTAATGTCAAAGTTTTCCTTCTTGACTCTTTAATAGAACAGACAAAAAAATTAATTAAACTATCTAAAATTTAAATAAATTAA
The DNA here is from genome assembly GCA_916048285.2 of Bellardia pandia. Taxonomy (NCBI): domain Eukaryota; kingdom Metazoa; phylum Arthropoda; class Insecta; order Diptera; family Calliphoridae; genus Bellardia; species Bellardia pandia. Next base: position 31,428,241 of record OU696530.1, read on the forward strand.
ATAAAAATGCAAATAATTAAACTTGAATTATAACTGCTATTAATCATTAAGCCTGGTTTAGTTTCTTGCCAGAGGTGGGCTTGAAATGTGTAATGAAGTTGTGCAAGAATTTTAATTAGTTGCTTTTGCCAATTAAAATGAAAAATTTATCTAAAATGTATAAAAGTAAAGTGGAATTTGAAATTTATTTAAAACCAAGATGAATAAGATTAAATTGTTGTAGGCTTTAGCTTGTTAGTAGTGCGACAAACGATGGCTCAACAATTAATTATTTTACAAGAAATAAAACAATATTTTGTTTTAACTTTAGGCAAAAAATGTATACATTTTAGCGTAAAATACATAGAAAAAAATATGATTTATTATTTTATCCTTACAAATTCAATTCAGCTCATATTAGGTGTTATATTAAAACAAAAACAAACAGAAAATATTTTAAATTACATAGTTAAAGTCCAGTTTTCTATTTATTTAGTTTTATATATTTAGAAACATGTAAAGAAACCCCTCGAAAATACCATTAAAGATAAAAACTAAAAAATATGTCTCAAAAACGTGCCTCTAAATTTTGGCACTAAACTAAAAGGAACATGTTAAGTTTTTTTTCTTGTTGGGGGGGAAGGAGGGTATTGTAAACTATTTCTTAGTTTTATTTACAACCAAAAAATAACTAAATCACGATCTTTTTTCTAAGGATGTCGTAAATAGAGATTAATTACACACCACAGGGTATGGTTCAGATGAAACAGCATACAACATACAGCGACAATACTTAATGGCACGATTTCAAAGGCCTCTCACCCAATCAAACAAATAAAAAAATTTAAATGAATAATGAAATATAAAACCCGAATTTAGTTTTGTTTTTGCTATGACTACAAGTACACTGATTTAAAAACAAATCATAAGAAACACATTAAAGCAACAATTTCTGTTACATTTAAAATGTTTTTTTTTTAAGTGACCGTATAAACTAGCAACATAAATTCTAACTAAAGTTGGACAAACATACAGCAACAACTAAAATAAAATAGACAAAAAATAATTTTTGCACCCCAATGGACAAACAAACAGCTCATAAATACACGATAAAAAACATTTACATGATACTACACCATGGCAATAGTAAAATTAGTTTCATAGAACTCAGACTACCGTCTTATACTCAGACTACCGTCTTATACTCAGACTACCGTCTTATACTCAGACTACCGTCTTATACTCAGACTACCGTGTTATTCTCAGACAACCGTCTTATACGAAAGTGAAAATCATTTTAGATAGCAATATACTAGTTTGAATCTAACATAAGAAGCAATGGTGTATTTAAAAGCATATATTTTACAATCATTGTAAAATAAGTATTTCTAGATAGTACTTAAATAACCATGTCAACTTCATTGGTGTGTAAGTTAAACTAATGGAATTTCTATCATAATCACAACCACGACTAAATATGACTGTCTGGTGGCAAATGTTCATATGCAAAGTAGTGTATCTATCATAGACAGTTAGATATGTAATATAGTAGATATCAATGTGTTGGTTTTCTCTGTAATGACACACAGTTTGAAATATTTTGTTGCTGTTTTTACTATGACATTTTGGTACTTTAAATTTGTATGCTACTTAAAGGCTTTTTGAAACTGGACTATAGTTTTGAAAAAGTTTTGAACTTAAGGCCTAAATATGTAGTTAGTCAGTGGTTAAAATAACTTAACCGCATTAATACAGCACACACAGTATAATGTATAATGACCAGCAACGGCCCTCAAATGGCCTTCTCATGTATTAAGCCCTTGTTTGTTTCGTTAGTGTTACGTATTGTTTACGATAAGTTGGTCAGTCAGTTGTTTAAGTTTTAAACAATAAATTTTGCATATGCCTTGTTCTTTTTGCTTACTTTATTTATTTTGAATGTGGTCAATATTATGCAACGTGAAATAGTCCTGTAGTGGAAAAAACTACAAAATATGGAGAAAATTAATCATTTAACACTCTTTTTTTGTTTGGGGTTATAAAACTGTCACGTTTTGTTGCGATGCAGTTAATCCAAATCTGCTTGTTCAATGCGGTTTCTTTTCGCCCACTTTTTAGAGATTTGGTTTTGTTTTAGTCTTGCAAGTAAGCAGCGCTTGAAATCGTTTGATGTTGTGGGTGTTAAAAGATAATCAGTGGAAACTATTTCATAAAATGATTTAAAGAAAAATTATTGCAGATTTGGTTAAGCAGTCATTTTAGTGTGATTACTAATGTAATTACATAAAGTTAAAAGTGTTAAAATATATTTTTGTTATAAATATTTATGCTTTTACTATATTTTAGCAATAAATTTAAATTTGGTTTCATAATATTACGCCCTTTTCTTTGTTACTCTACTAGGTAAATATATTATAAAGCCAAAGCTAAAGAAGATTACAATCTCAAAAACAATCTGCTAAACTTATAGCCTAATGAAAATAGGCTATGTCATATTGTTTATTTTTAAAACGGAATCAAAAGATTCTACTGGAATGCTTGCACGTAGTGAGCAACCACAAAAACCAACATTTGGCTATGAATATCCTATACGCATCCAAAATAGGCCACGGACAGAAAATACAACGAAAATAACTTGCCTTACTCAGCACCGAAAATCGTTTTAACACTATATTACGCCTTAGATAATTACCGAATTCATAGAAAGTAAAAGAGATAGTTTTGATTGATAAACCCGGACAAGTTTTTAGTTAAGTGACGTCTTATCAACATCATTTTGCTGTCCATGTTCTTTAAATTGTTTAAAAATAATATATACATATTTGCAGATGGAAACGATTTGGTACATAGAATGACAACTCCTATCCGGAAATCATTTTAGAGCAAACAATATTGCTTCAAATTATTTATATGTACATATGACTCAAACATTTGATAAAGTCCAACAAAATTATTACAAAATTTTTGGATTATTACCTGAGAACGTACAAATGTTCAAAATATGTGATGGACAAATTTGCGTTCGTATACTCCAGGAAAGTATTACAAGGAGGCTTCTAAATATTATTGAACACCAGATATTTCCACGAGCAGACTTACTCACATATCTATCTTAACCGTATTTCTCAGCATAAATTGCCTCGTTATCATGCGAACACCTTCAATTTCACATCAACGAATTGGATAAATGGCTATATAAAGTAAATATAAATGCCTTGAAATGTGTCCACATTATGCTGGGATAGTTGTAGCCCAATACAGTTAAATAATATCTAATAAAACAAGTAAGAAAATACAGCGGTCATAAAGCACTATTTAGACATGGCAAAAACTAAGTGGTGCTCAATTCACTACTCTATGCTCATCATGAATCTCCAAAAGAAGCACTTAAAATAGTGTCGAGACATTTAAGTAAAGTTAAAGAATTTTATGATTTTTTGGGGAATAAAAATAAATGCTTCTAAAAGTGAGGCAATTTGTTTAAGAAATGCTTCTGGTAGATGTGCATACTATGTTGTCCCAGAGAGTAAAAAATTAAAAAATAGTTTAAATGGTGTTGAAATACCTTTCAAAGATAAATTTAAATACCTTGGTATTTATTTTAATAAGCTATTTAAATTCAATGACCATGGTAAATTAATGTTAAATAAAGTCTATAAAATAAAGGGATGTTTTGGAAGAATTTTGACTCATAGATCATTACCAATTAGGACAAAATTATTAATTTATAAAACATGTTTAAGGCCTGTATTGTTATACGGATTTCCAGTTTGGTTCCATATTTCTCCCACCCTAATGAATAAATTTGAAATTTTTGAAAGAAAAGTCTTACGATCATGCATTGGTAAGAATTTTGTTTCAAGAATTAAAAGATTCGCAAATGTTGTAATTTACAAGGAGTCAGGGGTAATACCATTAAGCTGTTATGTAATTGATATAATTAGAAAATATAGATTACATTTTCATGATAACGACATTATAAAGGATGTAATTGATTCTCAAAGGGGATACAATTGGACTAATACTCCTTATATGTCTCCTCTTGGATTACAAAATGAAAATAATGTTATCAATATGGCTATTTCTTCACCGGATTTTTTTTTTAAACTCTTCCTGGATCTCACAGGGATTAAAAAATATATTTGAAGTTAATTTTTTATTATTTTTTTTTGTTTTTTTTTTTTGTTATTTTCTCTAGTATGTAAGTATTAGTTTTAAGTTTATTCTACTATGAGATATACTCTTACGATACTGTTAGCCTCGGGAGGAAGGGCATTTACATTAAATTTTTCACAAAAGATTTTATACATTTATTGTCAAGTTTGGTAATGTATATTCACTTTCACAATTATTTTAAGACATTACATTATAATCTTAAATGTTACTTTAATATGTTTTTTTAAACCACAATTATTCTTGAAAAAAGTCTCAATAAAAAAATTAAATTAAATTAAGTGGTGCTTAGAGGAACTGTCTAATGTTATTCACCAGCAGAACTCTAAAGAGAGCACCATTAACTAGAATGCAAGTATGTATTTTATATTGCTCAAGAAAGATGGTCGGTCTACAACTCATTAGGCCATATTAGAACTTATGGGACATATGCAAATGGTACACAGGCTTCAAAGCGTAGAAAAAAACCCTTAAAGATATAGAGGTATTGACGTCTCCTCTAAGAAGAATATTTAATTTCAAAAAAACTTGCGTGGATGCATTGTTCAGCATAAGCAACATGTTTCTACAGTCGCGTATTTATCTTGACCTTGATCATTTAGAAAAAATATTCTCTGGAGCGATGAGTCTAAAGTTGTAGGTTCGGTTCTGATGAAAAAAAAACGTTTGGCGTCTTTTAAACATACAGCACAACCCAAAGTATACTTCTGAAACCATAAAACAGATTGGTGGGAATGTAATGGTGAGTGCAGCTTTTTCTGGGCATGGTGATGGTCCGAACCATAAATTCAATGCTCGAAAGATCAGTATGTTTAATAAAGTATATTTTAAATACATTTCTGGTGGCGTTTTATGCGCAACACACCTCACTCACGCAGTTGCTTGCAGCAGAATAAGGTTGTTGTGTTGAAATGGTCAGCCAAATCTCCGGATCTCAATCCAATTGGAAACATATGAAATGATGTAAAACAAGATATAACGGTAGTAAAATCCAAGAATTTAAAAGATTTGTGCAATGAAATTCAAAATGCTTGGTACGCAATTTCAAAAGAAGGTATAGCCATAAACCTATATGAAACTTCTTTCTAATGATTTTTCTTTGGATACCAAAATTTTTTAAGGGATTTATGGTCATGATAGTAAGAAGTGGTTCTTATATGGGAGCTATGTCCGGAATATATGAAAGGTATATATGTTGAGTTTTATTTAGACCAATATTTTTAAGTCATTTATCTTACAATTTCAATCGTCCTTGATTGTTAGGGCGTTACAAATATCTTCACAATTATAATACATTATACCCACTATGGTGGTGTAGGGTACCAATAGACGTGAAAAACAAGGTTCTCTTATTTAAAAAGGCTGGTATATGGCATCTAGCTACGAGGAACAGCCTTATATTTTAATATCGTTTCGTACAAGTCTCATTCTATTCAAGTCTCTGAAGAAATATAGCAGATGTTTCTTTGTAAATTAGAAATCGGAATTGTTATACTTTGGGGGTCGCAGACATCTCAGAAGAATTCAAAACTTGGAATTAGCTAGAAATGTTTATTGATAAACTTACAAAGTATATTGAAGTTTCAGGAGATTATATTGAAAAATAAAAATGTTTTTGAAACACTAACTATTCTTTTTCTGTGCTGGGCTAAGAAGTTTCCCAACCACCCTCGTAATATATAACATATTAATGCCCTTATTCACAAAAAATTGAAGTAGACTTCAAATGTACTTTAAGAAAATTTTGTATAAAAATTAGTCTAAAAGCACACTTCAAACTTACTTTATTTTTTATGAATACGGCAGTAATACTATACATAAGCTGCGTTTTTATATTTGTCTATTACTGATATCCCAGCATACCATTCTAGGAGCGCTCCGAAAAAGGAGTCAGAAAAGAGTCCAACAAAAGAGCATTTTCGGAGCGAAAGAAAAATTTGCTTGTTACTGTCCTGCGTCGGTACGTAGTATGACTCAGAAATTTCACTTAATTATGTGTGTACCAAAGCTGTACCACACAAGAATGATAAAAACAAGATTACACAGAGCCCAAGAAAAACCTCATAAAAGACTCTTTTCTGACAGTATCTAAGAGCTCTTTCTGACGGACCATTTTCGAATGTAATGACCCTCTTTTCTGAAGGTTTTCGGTGCAATTATGATTGTTTTTTTGGCTCATAAAGAGCGTTAACGATTTTTTCGATACCAATAATTGCAGTCTTTGAATGACAGAGAGCTACACAAGCCAACATTTTACTAAAGGCAGCAAAAGTTTCTCTAGGTAATCTTTAAGACATAGATGAAAAATTAAAATAAATTTATTGCCAAACCATTGCTTTTTTACCAAATTTATCCAGTTTTTGTACAGTTATATTTAAGGTCAGATTTCCTTCGTTTTGCTGCAATAAAAATTGTTGGTGCCGGTAGCTGTTCGAGGTCTATTTTTACAAATGTTTAATTTTCCACAATAAGGAACTTGTTGAATTTAGTTAAAGGTGGTCGTAAAGAATGCTTGCCCATTTTTGAGCAACATCATTCTGCTTTTCACTTCTATTAGGATATTTATTTGCGCAATAGTTTAAAAAAAAAAACATTATTAAAAAGTATTATTTTTGTCGGAGAGACTTTGATATATTGAATGTTTCATAACATTTTCGTTTTCTTTCTGTTTTTTAAACTTTAGCTGAGGATTTCTTTCTACTTTGATATTCTATTGCTTAGAACTTATACAAATAAATTTGGAGTGATTAAATAGTCAAAATAATTTATTAAAACAGTGAAGTAAAGTTTGTGTAGTGTGGCCGAATTTTACGTGAACACTGATTTAATTCGGAAAACCTGCTAAACATGCTTGAATAAAGTTCCAAGGTAACAGTATAGGTACAAATTTGTTGAGAAATCCACAAAAATCTCTTCAAATATTGAATAAACTTTCTCAAAGAGATCAGATTTTAGTTGTAGCCATATTTCAAAACAATAGCAAGATCATCGTATATAAATAGAATAGATAGTTTAAAGCACAGAAGTTTTAATGGAGATTGTGGTAAAATCCTAGTCTATATGCCGGTTGTATTCTCTCACCTTGCTGCAACTAGGGCCCACAAATTAAACTAAAATACAATTCGTAATTGCACTTTAATATTAAATTATAAATCTTTATAAATATTTTTTTTAATCTTTATAAATACATATTTAGAATGTCTTTATTTGGCTCAGGGTTAATAATATTCTTATCTATCACTTGTATCGTTAAACATTTAAACTACTAAATTTAAAACTCATACAAATCATACTTTATTGTAAAATATTTCTTAACCCATTAATGCCCACAGCGATCTAGAAGAAATAGAAGACTGAAATTTTGAGACGATGGTCCTAGTAGACTCATATACCAAAAAAAATAAAAAAAAAATTGTCTACCTTGCTCTCATTGGACTTTTGAAGCCGTTACGTATATGTAACAGTGGGCTGTACCCAGTACTTTTGAAGCCGTTACGTATATGTAACAGTGGCTTATTCCCAGTGCTTTTTTCGCTACACCCTTGTAGACAAAGACAACAGTTTTTATAAAAAATAAAATGCGAATTCATAACATTTATTAAACTTAAAGAAACAAATATTAAAAATACAAGTATTTTAATGTTAAAAAGAGATAAACATAAAATTTAATTTATTCAAACTTATAAGTAGCATTTCAATTTTCAAATAGATGTTCTCAGTTATTGACAAAGTAATGATATTTTCAAACAATATGATGCATAGGCCGACATCACATTTTTTGCACATAGATGTTGGATGAGCCTGACAATTTAGACCGGCACAACGACGCCTTTTCTTTCCTTTTGTGTCTACTATAAAGTGATTTACACCATCATATCTGCTAGCTTTGAGGAGGCCTTCTGCAGCCATAAGTTTGGCAGTATCGAGCGGCAATAGCTCTACAGAAATCTAATTGGGTCATACCCTCTCCTCCTTTCCGATGCAAAATCCAAGCATTTTGTATGGCCACGTCTACAAGCCACTTAAATATAGAAAATCACCATTTTTTTCGCGTGCGCCTATTTTGTATGCATTTACATTTTGATCCATTCTGTCAGTTCCTCCCATGTACTATACTCCGATATTGTATGTGGTAAAGAAACCAAAATTTTTTTTCTTTCCGCACGGGAGAATCTTCCAGCTTTTGTGACAGGAAATTTCCCATGTATGTTAGAAGCTACACTTACCACCGCGTTGTCAACCCATTTAGTTATTTTTATTCCAGTATCTTTCATTTTAGCGTTTTCAATATGACCACGTCTTGATTTTTTTAAAACATCTTTTGAAGGCAACGGACATGACTTTGAAATAAAATTTTTCCGAATTGTTCCGGTTCCATGATAACCACGTTGTCTTAGCAGCAGGTGTCGTGAAAAGATTATCAAAATGGAAAGAAACCTCAAGTGGTTTGATGTGTTCTTCCAATTCGTCTAGCATACAGAATAATAGCATTCTGCAAATCACTTTCAGTTGACCAATAACCTCTCTTTGAAGGAACAAAAGAATAACCAGTGATAATTAGGATTCCAATAAAAACACACATTTCCTGTACTGTTATCTTCGGGTTGACTTGTTGACAATACATAGCATAATTATTATGTACTTTCGTCACATATCATTTGTAATAATTGATCATCGAAAAATGTTTCAAATTGTTCGTGTGGGGCCAATTTGGTACAATCAGAATAATCGGGCTCAGGAAATATACTCTGACACTCTACATCAGCATCTTTCTCCCACTGAATATGTGCTCCGCTTAGTGATTTTGACTGTTTTGATTTCGAAGATCTCGCGCGTTTTGTCGCTTTTTATGTTGATGGTTTATCAATACGGGCACGAGGAGCCTTAGATGGTGTTTTCTCGATGGAAAATTTTTTATCGTTTGTAACGGTCTTTCTTTTTGGCAAAATATTAGGTGATTCTGACAGTTCCCGTTCCCTGACATTTAGTGACGAGTCTACAATTGATGGTGTTGGAGCTGATGATCTAATATGGTATATTTCCAAATTAGTAATAGAATTTTTCATTACATATTATAATGCTTCCTCCATCGTCTGACATCAGTTCATCAAGAAAATGAGTAGCTTCCTCTAATGTCATGTACCCATATCTGTAAAAAAATTTAGTTTTACCATAGAATTAACTGAAAAAACGACTGCAAAGTCAACAACGGCTTTCAAATTGTAATATCTGCAAAGTGAGACAAAAAGTACTGAGAATAGCCCACTGTTACACATACGTAACACCAACTTTGTTTTCTTCCTACCTTACACTATAAACCTCGAAAATTTTTTTTACACTTGTACAATTAAAACTTGATGTGTTTTTTATTTGTTTGTTAATAGAAATTTTTTTTGAGACAATTAATATATAAATAATTAACTTTCCTACCTTCTTCGTGTCGTCATATTCAATTTTTTTGAGGCTTTCAAATTCAACACTTCACAAAACAACCATACACCACACCACTGACACTTAAAATAGCTAAAATACTACTTGTGTTTTTTAAACACATATTTAGTTACCCAATAAATAAAAAACTATTAAGTTTGTGTTCTTCCCCTTTCTTTAAATCGCTATTAAATATTAGCGACAGTAACGTTACGTATATGTAACAGTGGGTATGAATGGGTTAACATAAATATTTACTTTCAATTTGGTTTGATAGATTCTAACAAAAAATCCCACCAACTACAAATACTTAACATCAAATTATTTTCATCTAATTTATATAACAAAAAAAATGTATTAATACTTACAAACAAAAAGCGACAAAAATTTCAGTAAATTTAAAAGTATTTTTCTCAAATGTATTTGCGGTGTATGACTAAAATTAACAATGTTATTAGTTCGTTAAAAATAACTAACTAATATGTATTTCAAATACTTCAACATGAAATACATTAAGTTAATGCTTAAAATTTTTAAAATAAAACTCAAAAAAAAAAACAAAAACCTTTCTAAATTTAAAAAAATATATATATCGACAAAAAACACATTTAGATCGTTTACAATGTTTATTATTTAATACCACAACATTCCCCACAATAATAAATATTCAAACTCTTAGTCATACTTCTTTTCTAGTTGGCATTGTAGTGGTACTAAAAATATGCCATTTAACAAAATAAAAATTCAAATTCTTTTTAGCCAAAAATGGCACCGTCGTCGTCGTCGCAACGTCCAAAACTGCACCAATTTGCAAATACAAAATTACACCCAACATAACTGAATAACAATAACACAATCATATTTTGACGTTGAGGAAAAAAGTATCTAGGACAACCTGTGTTGTAATAGTTACTCGTAATGTGTTTTTGGGTTTTTTTCTAACAAAAACATCAAAAAATACCAACATGAATAAATAATAAAATTTTAGGGTTCAAAATAGTATTACAACATTTAAAAATAATCAATTTATAGACAAGGGTTCATTAGGAGTTTGTTATTTTAAACAGGGGTTCTTAAGCTGTGAGAAACGGAAATTGTTAAAAAACTTGTCAACTAAATACAGCACATAACCCCACTTTTTGAAAAGCCATCGTTATGTGCACAAATTTCTTGAAAACCAACAAGGATTCAAATTTCCTTCCAGGAAATGCTATATTGTAAAATTTTGGGCGGATTTGGAAATGCTTTAAAACCAATTCCAGTTGCTCTATCGTTTTGCGTAGATTGAAGTAGAAAAAAAGAATAACGAAAAACCAACAACGTTGCATTGGGCTATTGGTACAGTAGATATTTACAGCATAAAATAAGCTGTGACGTGAAAAAACGAACATTTTTTTTGTTTTCTTTTTTTTAGTTTGAATATATTAAAATGTACATTTTTGCAATAAATTATTTTTGTTTGTTAGACAATAACATTTTTTCTTTTAAATGACACCAATTTCTTTCTTAAGTTCCTGTTAGTTTTCTTTGTATGCAGCTTTGAAAACAAAAAAAAAACACTGCATAAAATAAGCTGTGAGCCACTGTATTAATAAATTAGTATCAATCTATGGTTCATGAGCATGCAATCCCTTTTTTGTAGATAATTTGTACACTATGAAAACTGGATCAGCGATAATTGTTTTAAATAAAAAATTAATTGGATTACAGTCTGTGGCAATATATTTCAATACAAATATTTATTCATATATTTTGGAGATGGACAAGACAAAGATCCCAAAAAAGATCGAGGAGAGTTAAAAAAGAAACATATATCTCTTTAACTAAAAGAGATAATAAATACAGGTATTTTTTGTAGATCTTCTCAAGAGTTTATATTTTAAATTTCAGTTAATTCAGATCATAAATGGATTTTTTGCGATTTCTAAAAAAATGTGAGACCTCTCACTCATCCATCTACGACGCCAAAAAACTGTAAATCAACTCGAAAACACCTCAGCTCCAACTATATTTCGTTACGATATCTGTATAATACCAAATTATTTTCAAAATTAAACACTTCTAATCCACTGTGCCTTCAGCAGTTTATGAAATAGAGGATCTTGGCTTCAAATTAACCGATAGTAAATAGTAATTTTTTAGGTTTGAGGTGTTGGTGTCTTAATGTGTAACAAATAACAGGCTATGGCAGCCAGCCAGGTATATTTTAATTTACACTGAAATAAATACTATGAGGGTTTCAATGGTATAAAAGTAGTTTGCTAAAGTACATTGTGGTAGTACCAGCACAAGTGAAGGCAAACTTTCAGATCGCCCAAATAAGCTCGAGACCGATCAAATCTTTATTATATTGGACGATTAGAAAAGCGAAGTAAATGAAATGACTGCGAGTATAGGTACATAAACTAAGCGAGTACATAACATTTTAAATTAATATTTTAACAATAGAATCTATCGACTATAAACGCCACTTTGTGACCACTTCCAATGAGTGTTTGATGATGTTTAACAGCAAACCAAACTTTCATACATAATATTTTTAATGAATATTTGTACAAAAATAACCTATTGATAATAAGTACCACTACTAAGGAGCGTTCAACCTCTATTCGAACTTTCACTTCCTCCAAAAAAAGTACTAAAGGCAGAAATCATCGTACGATATAAACGATTTTGGATGATTTGAAAATAGAAATGCTCTAGGTGGCTGTAGGTATCTCAACTGATCTGGTACATAACATTTTACATATTCACAATACAACAAACCAGGGGGGTTACTGTGTATTTCGATTCAAAAGCAAAAGCTTTCGAAATACAATGTAAAATGTATACAAATTCGAATGATTTTCTTTTCAAATCGAAGTACACAGTAACCCCCCTGATACTAATGAAAGCCAATGCGGCTTTGTCGGCTGACAAGATCATGGCAATAGTTTTTTTTTATGTATATGTTGCCATTCACACACATACCTTGGAAAGCGCGCTGCTTTTGGCACATTCGACATTAATTTGAGTCAAACACTATCGCATTTGCCGAAGAAAAAAGTACTCTTTCAACACACGTGTGAAAAAAAATCTACAAATTGTGCTGTGAACTGCTACCTGATATACCAAATTCTTCTGATTCATTCTCCACGATTTTCTGTTTACAAAACTAAAGAAATGGCATTGCATTAAAATATTTGATTCTAATGTATTTCGTTTGGAAAGCAAAAATAAATTCGAAAAACAATAATCTTTATTTGTCGACCTAAAAGGCAACTGACGGTGCTTTTTTGTCAATGAAAATCACCCACACTGGTTGTGTGAACCCAAAAATTGTAGTAGGCTTGTTCATGGACTTAATGTAACTGTAATTTAGATAAAATATTAAAATATTTAATATTAATATATCGAAAAAGTGAAATCCCGGAATTATCAAGATTTGTCAAATCTTTGACATTGTCAGTGGAGCTGGTCAACTGACACCATTTAGATACTTGTTGACAGGCTTCTAACTTGAGATATGTAGGTTGAGATACCGTTTCGGGTATACATGCTCGTATATGTTGGTATAATACCATAATACTACATAATCCTATGTGTTGATACAAGAAAATCTTTTTACAATATCTTTATAGAGTTAGTAACACCCACAAACTCTCTCATCGTCACCCATAATGTTTGCCAAACACTGACATTGCAAGATCACTTAAAGCGTCTACCCAAGACACACATAAAACAAAATCCCAAAATTCTAAAATCAAAACAATAAACTTTCAACAGCAATGTCTGTGGTACTTATTCATAACAACGGCAAAACAGCACCATCAGCAAACTGCAACAACTACTTTGACAACAACAGCGCCAACCAAAAACAACAACAACATGATATAATATTAAACGCCCAATGCTGTGTGTCATGGTTGTTGTCAGCCTGCAAAAATGGGGCCAATACTCGAATGAATTGAATTGATTTTTTTTTTTGTATTTTCTTGTAAAAAAAAAACAAAACTGTTGCACTTAAATACACACACACAGCTAGAGATATACAAATAAAACTATCCCAATCACACTTATTAATACACACACAGACATGCCATGCTCTACTCTAATGATTGCATGAGGTCAAATTTATGTCTCATGTTGAATGTTGTAGTTGGGAGAATGCATTCAAATTGTTGGGCATTGTCATTGTTCACATCAGTTCTTGTGTTGTGTTGTTGTTTTTTAAGCAATGGAGTACCCTACATGCAATAGTTAAGATTTCGAGTAAAACGTTTACAGTTAAGAGCAACTTTCTTTTTGACAAGACTGTTTTTGGCAGCACAGCTGTTTTCGTGTAACATGTTACTGTTAAATATGTTCAGTTTGGTCTATAATTTAGCCACGAATCGACTTGCAAACGAACAACGCTTGCAGGTTATTAAATTTTATTATCAAAATTCATGCTCGGTTAACGCGTAGACTCTAAGGGCAATTTTCAGAAAACTGGTAAAAAATTACAATTTAATTTTTTCACATTCACCCCTATCGTGAATAAAAATTCCACATGAAATATGTTCTCTTTAATTTTTTTAACATTGAATTTTAATAGGAAAATGTGAAAAGGGAATAAATTTCATGTGGAATTTTTATTCACGATAGTGGTAATTATATTTATATTTTGTGAGTACAAGATAACTCATAGTTGGCATCCTAGAAGGGAACGCAATCTACGAGTTATCAGCGTGTTAAGAAAATTCATCGTGCTCTTTTTTATCGGAAAATTTTGTTTAGCGACGAAGTTCATTTCTGGTGCAATGGATACTAAATTAAAAAAGCAAAATTGTCGTATTTGGTGTGAAAAGCTGCTAGACGCATTTCTCAAAACTGCTAATGCATGAAAAATAAACTGTTTGTTCTGGATTATTTGCCGGTGGCTTCATTGGACCGTACTTTTCCAAAGACAACGAAGGCGAGAACGTTACTGTGAATGGCTAGCGCACCATGGGATGATTACAAATTTTTTTGCCCAAAATGGAAGAGCTGGACTTGGCTGGCATGTGGTTTTAACAAGACGGTGTCACTAACCACACAACACGCGTAACATTGACCTAATTGAGAATCGAGTTCGGTTCACATTTGGGTCTGGTCAATTGGCCGCCTATATCGTGCGATTTAACGCCTTAAGACTATTTTTTGTGGGGCTATGTTACGGCTGTTAATTTACAAGACCGCAACGGTTTACGCACTGGAATCTAATATTGATGAATTTATTAATGAGATACCTGCCGATACGTTGAAGAGAATATGCCAAAATTGAACCCAGGGTATTTAAGGCGTAGCCCTGCTCAACATTTACATGAAATCATCTTTAGATATTAAATTATATAGTACATTTCTCAAAACTTTATGTTTTTTTAATCAAATTCTAAAGCTCTTATTCAAACTGCTCGTTCTTTAATTGTAGGTACGAAGATCCTTTGATCAAATAAATGAGATCAGGAAAGTCACAACTTCTCAGAACAGTTAAGGGAAGTGGAGATTTATAGTTTATTATAGGTATGTATGTTTATTCTTTAAGAAAAAAACAATTGGAAAGAGTTTTACAATATTTAAAGGTTATTCGTTCCGAACAAAATATTTGTTCGGAAAAAGTTTTTTTCATATGAAGTTTGACGCCTCTCTTTATGAGAGAGAGAAAATATTTATATGAAAAAAACTTTGTCCGTACAAATATTTTGCTCAAAACGAATGGGTGAATCCACCTTAAGGCTCAATTTAGCCATTTATTGAATGTTGCCCCCATAGCAAAATAACGCCAAAACAGTGTGTTCAGCATTCTACTTTGGCTTCCCGTCTATTGTTGTAAGCATTTATATTACAACTGTTTTTCCGCTGGCATCCAACACAAGGAATTGTTCAGCCACCTATATAAGATCTAGTATAATATTTGCAATCCTAAAGGTTCTTTCTACTAGCAACAAAATAGACAAATAAACAAACAAAAACAGCCCAAATAAAATTTTGTTAATGTAAATATTATTCAAGGCGCGGCTAATGGGAAGTTTACATACTGATGTTGGGAATGTAAAAATGAAAATTATTTAACAAATGTACAAAACTTTAAACAAAAAATTTACTCTAAGTATTATGGCAAATTTTGTAAGCTGTTTAATTTAAAAAAAAAACCTGTATAAATATACCAACAATTTCATAATTTTTTCTGTTTTTTTTTTAACTGCACAAATTTAAATTTTAAAATATTCAAATAGTAAAATATTTTTTTTAATAGTATTTGCTTTTTTTACACATGTAATGTAACATGTTACCAGTATTTATTTTGCTGAATTATGTCTGGGTATTAAAAAAATCTTGACATTGTTTTTTTGTTTGTGTTTAATATTCTTTTTTATACAATATTTAATTGAAAGTAAAAGTTACACAATGGTATTTTGTGGTTGTTTTTGTGATTGACAAAAATATAAAACAACACAAATTTTCTATTTAAAAAAATCTAGTCCATATACTCGTAAGTGCTATCTATGTACTCGTATAAACATATGTGGTAATAGATCAAGTTATATTTATTTGAATGCCAGTTTTTTAATACGTATAACATGGATTTATATCTTAATCCCATAATGGTGAAATATAATGTTAAATTGAAATTGCAATTGAAATATACAAAAATGTGTTTTTGGGCTAAAATTTTTAATATTTTTTTATATCAAAGTGAATAAAAGTAAAATAACAATCTGCTTATGTAAACAGTTAAACTTTGTTTCTCCTTTGGATATAATTTAAAAAAACATTTCAAAATTAAAAGTACTTTAAGTTTAACGTAAACTATAAGGAATGCGAATAATTTTACTATTGATAGAGAGTTCTTCGGATTTCCTTAAATATTTGTACACCAATATAAAGTTGGTTGTCATTGATATTTATATGGGTAAGAGCTGGTCAATACAAATTCATAGACCTTAAGATTTTACAGTTTCATAAGATGAGTGACTAGCCAGTTGATAATTTTTTCCAGTTAAAGCTAAATGATTATTAAATCTCTTAAATAGGTATTGCCTATTATTTTACTTACAATTGAAAGCTCTTGGAATTTTGTTAGAAGGGCTTCTTTAGTTTGCAAATAAATAGGGACAGTACGCAATTTTTGTAATAAATTTGTGGAACCTTTCGAAAGTATTGACCTCGTAGGAGTTCTTCATGATTATCTTAGTGTTTTCTAAGTTTAGCAAATTAATTATGAAGTTGGTCGTAATTTACTTAGCTCAGTCGGTGAATTATTAAGTTTCTGAGGATATCATGGTTCGCCTTACATACAAAAAAAAACGTTGTGTCAGCAACCCCCTAGGAGTAAAGATAATGTAACACAATTTCAGGAATATTTTTTTATTTTTTTGCCACGTCTGCAAATAGCGCCCTTTTAGTATTTTGTCCACTGTGTCGCTAATTTTAGTCCGATCATAACATTTTTTATACCGGTGTTCATGACTTTGAAAAGGCTACATTTCTGTCCTTCATCATTTTTTTACTACCACGTTGAATTTTAGTCATGATTTTTAAAAACTCGTACAAAAATATTTGGCATTATTGTGGGTATAAACCGAGTTTTTAAAATTCATGACTAGAACATTCCATATTCTGCAAAATATTAAAAAAAGCGTAACTACTTATTTTAGCACAAATTTGACGTTATTTACTTTGGCAAGAGTTTTGCATCAAATAAATCTTTGTTGTACTTTGGCCTAAATAAGAAAAGATTTTTTTTAAATAAATAAACGAGTTCAAATATATGTTATTTAGTGGTTCATCTTTTTCGGCAAATATTTGCCAAGTGTAACCGTATCTTTTTTTTTAAACGGGGTCCCTTCGACTCTACTTAAGTGTTCGCACGTAGTGAACTACCACGTGACCGTATCTTTAGTTCCATTTTTACAATGTCTAGTTATTTTTAGCTTAAAGTTTTATTGACAGTTTTCACACACAAACTATTTTAAAAGACAGTATAACTGTGTCTTAATATTAAAAATTGTATGTATACATACAGTGGTGGAGATGAGCTTAGCACACTTCTAGTGATTATAATTATTAACTGCAATTTATGGTGTGAGCACTGTGTCCAGTTATTTTGTACTGCTTTATTTCTTAATACTTTCCTTTATTTGTTGTTAATTACAAATAATAGAACGTGAAAGTAATTTTATTAGTTTGTTTGCGAAAAGTTTTTAGGAATTAATAAGTTACAAAAATATTTTATGAAACAAACGATTAAAGGTCATAAACACAATATCATGACATGACTAAAAAAATGATGCACAGAGGAACAGCCTCAAGGCATTAACAAGATGAATTCTAGGGGGAGAAGGAGACTGTATTTTAATATATAACGCATTATGTCCAGTGGTGGATTTACGCCCGTGAGGCCTGGGCCTAGGGCGGCATAATTTTTGAAATTTGAAAATTATAAACAAAATGTTATGCATGTATAAAAAATTTAAATATCTATGAAAAATAAGACTGATATGACATACATATGTATATAAGTACATGTGCATTGAAAAACGTATGTGTATCTAAATTAATAAAAATTAATACACAATAAGTAATAGCGTAGACAGACGACACAGTTAATTTGCATTAACAGTCTTAATTCAAATAAACTCGTGAATTATCCCATCTTAATGCGCATTAAGTTAGACGTAAATACACAAAATCAAACTGAATTTATACTGCATTTAGCTATTTCAATAGGGCAACATCGTCGAAAGTCAATAATATGTTATCAAATTGTTTACTATTCTAAAATAAGAAGAAGACAATTGTAAAATTAAAATAATAAAAATATATTTCCACAATTGCCTTTCTCTTATTTCAGAGTGTCCCACTGCGGTCCCCACATGTAGAAACACGTTCAGGTTGATGGTTGCTAGTGCATGAACAAGTTTTGCATTATGAAACAGTTTTAGCACAAGTAATTTCAGCTTTTTTTTTCAAATAAATACTGATTTTTCACCAAATGCCAAACAAATTTTTTCATAATTAAACAGTTGTTTACAAACAAACAGCTGTCTAAATGCTGTTTTAAATGCAGAAACTGTCGTCTGTCAGGGTAAAATCTTAATTCAAATTAGTGAGATTTTAATGCACATTAACACTGTCTACGGTATAAGTATTTAAAAATTATATTATATTATTATCACTTTTGTATAATCAAAAAGGGTGGCATGTCAAAGAGTGCCTAGGAAGGGAGCAGGCCTAAATCCGCCACTGATTATGTCACATCGTACCTATGGGACGTATAAAAGAAAAACAACCCGTAAGAAGGGCTCTTTAATTTAGAGCCTCAGTAGCAGACCCATTTAAGAGCTCCACAACAGTTCAAAGAGATTCGGTATTGACGTCTTCGCAAGAACTATAAGAAAAAGACTCAATGCAAAAAAAAACTTGCGTGAATGCATATTTCTGCATAAGTCTTTTGTACATGAGTATTTAGAAAAACCTAGAAGAATATCCTTTCGAGCGATAATTAAAAATATTAAGATTTAAATAAAGTTTTTTTGTTTGTTTTTCTTCTGAAAATAAAATTACTGAAACAAAACGTGAAGTGGAATAGCTTGATCTGACGTGAAGTATAATACGTGTTAAAATTAAAAGATTTTAAAAAATAACGAACAAATGAAAATAAAGGGTGATTAAATTTTAAGGGCTGATGTTGACTGTGAAGCACATCTAAACGTCAAGTTTTTTTCTGCATTTCATTTGATATTTTTCAATTTCAGACTCGCTCAATTTGAATCATGGAAAGATACACAAACGAGCAACGCGTTAAAGTTGTTCAGGCTTATGTGGTATCGATGTCAATTGGCCGCCAAGATCATGTGATTTGACACCGTTGGAGTTCTTTCTTTAGGGTTATTTGAAAGAAAAAGTGTATGTCGATAAGCCAGCAACAATTTAAGAGCTAAAGGATGAGATAATTCAGCACATTAATGGCATAGAACCTCAATTATGCCTCAGCGTCATCGAAAATTTCGACCATCAGATGGAGGTATGCTGCCGAGATCGTGGCGGACATTTGGCCGATATTTTGTTCCATACATAATTGAACCATATTATTATTATTATGATAATATTATTATGATAATCATATTAATAATAATAAATAATATAATAAATTTATTTGCTTTAATTTGCAACAGATAGCAAGTGTGCTAACCTCGTGTTCACCATTGTAAGTTAATAATCTAATTCGTAATTTTTCAGATCAAATTTTTTAAGACGAGTTAGGACTTTATTGCGGTTAAAAGCGTTTAAATACTATTGTCCACAAGTTGATGATAATTTGATAATACATATTTAAAAAATTTAAAAGAAGAATCTAAAATTCTATTGCTCTTATAAAAATCCGTGTTTTTGTTTTGATGAACCGTTGTAATTATTTCACAACATTTCGATCCATCTGCGCTGAATATTTACTTATATAAAATGGCTGTTTATTGCTTTAAATTGCCGCAACTGAGGTTTATGTAAAAAATGATTTCTTTAAATATTTAAAGTGCGGCAGAATAAAATATTTTAGATATAAATCGGCCACTTAACTAGATTTTAAATATTCGTATCAGAATAGTGATCAAGTTTAAGTTTTCCCAATGCACCACACAGACACCTCAAGAGCGTTGCTGTAGTGTCCAATGTAGAGCACCTCAGATATAAAAAATTCTTTAACGCTTGCGAGTTGAGGTTTTTCTGTGTTCCTAAAAACCTCGTTGAGATCTATGCCAAAAACAGAGTTGAATGTTCATTTATTGGGTGTATAACTTAAAAATATGCTGAATTTATTCCAATTTTTAGATTTTATTTTGAAACATTTTAACATTGTAACAATTGTGAAAGCTTCTACTAATGTATATCAACAAGTAAAACTTCCATGTTATTCCAATATACCACTGTTGGAACACAAAGTTCCTATTGAAAACCCAATCAGATAAAAGTTTATAAAAATACATACATACATACTTATGTATGTAGATATAATATATGTACCTACATACCTATGTGTAAATATAATTCAAATAGGTATCAATTGAAGCAAATTGCAAGAAGTTAAAGCTAATCTATTTACATTGTATGTAGGTATAAACATTTTTAACATTCTTACAAGCTCGTCAATATTTATTTACACATCATGTAAATGTATGTATGTATGTACAAACACTTGTAAGTAGGCAAGTAAATTATTTTACACCAGAAACCTTAACATTATAAATATCATATTTTCAAAGAATACTTTTAGGCTTTCAGCAAAATATAAACTACTCGTTTTGTGAGATGAAAGCAACAGCGAATATGTAAACGATGACAACACACAAAAAAACGAAAACGAATAACAATAACAAAACAAGTAAAACAACTACACAACAACAGCAGTAGCAGCAAAATAACGTTAGCAAAGCCTGCTAAATACAAAAGGCAACAGCAATAGCAACAACAAAAACAAAAGAATTTTTATTTATTTTTTTTTGTTATTCAAAAGGCTGATAAGCAACTTGTGCACAAGTATTGAGGCCGGTCACAAGTACGAGAAGTACGTAGAGATACAAACAAACAAACCAACCGAAAAAAATAATTCAAAATAAACTCACACATATACTTACATGAATTCACAAAAATGCACACACATTTGCATGCATACACATAGAGAAAACAATTTCGTGACGAATAAAAAAATAAACAAAAAATGGAAGAAAAAAAATTAAGAAAAACGAAAGCACGAAATATGTGTGAGTGGCGAGTGTTGGTTTGGATGGGTGTGTATGTATGTATGTATGTATGTCGTTCGGTCTGTCTGGCTGTCTGCCTTTCTGTGAATGAATGTATGTGAGAGAGAATTATTCTAAAAATGAACAATTTACGTATCTGTGTGTGTTTGTTTCTGTGTGAACAAGTATGAATAATTGTGATAATGATATTTACATACATACATATGTATGTATATAGACAATAATGAAGTTGTAGAATATAATATTAATAGTATAGTTGTTGTTGTTCGTGTAGTTGATGATGATGATTAAGTATGAATGTACAAACATACATACATATTTACAAAAACACATGCCTACATACATACATATAAGTATGTCGGTATATTTTTATACATAATTTTTTATTTGCGTTTTAGTTTTGCTATTTTTGTAGTAGGAATGAGTGTGTTTGTGTCATTGTATGTGTAAGATAAAATAGCAAAAGCTTGTAGTAGATACTAGGTATATTTTTGTTTATTACAGTGTATACCTACTATTTTTCGTTATTTTCTTAATGATATTATGGCGTCATAGACATTACATTAACGCAAAAATTTACTAATACAATTACATACATACATATATATGTAGGTAGGTATGTGTGTACATACATACTTACATATGTAAGTAAAAGCATAATGTTAGTGGAAAATTACTAAAAGCTCCCTGCACAGCAATTATCCACACGCTTAAAATATTCATTCGCAAACACACATACAAATATTTTACTAATACTTGCAAAGTACGTGTACAGGCATGAAAACCCACAATCTATGTATACATTTTGTCTTTATGCCCCCTTTTAACTTTTAAAATACAATTTAATTTTTTTAATTTCTAGAACAACAACCCAACATATTTTTATTAACGCGTAGGTTGTCGGATGTGTGTAAGTGTGATTTTTTTTATATTTTCTGTGCATTTGTATGTGTGAACATGTTGTCAGTTTTTTATTATTTTGCTTGACAGTGTTGCATGAGTTTCAAGTGCGTTTTAATAAGAGGAACGTGTGAAAAGTCGCCTTGAAGTGAAGGATAAAATAATACTAAATTTAAGAAATTATCTTATATAATTTTAAAATTATGAAAATAGATTTTTGTGTATAAAAATAAATGTTTAGTATAAATCATATGTATTTAGTTAAAAATGGAATTAGTTAATGAAAGGAATCGGTCTTAGATTTCTCATAGGTACCATACGAACTACTTTCCGAAATATGCCTCTATGGCACATAAATGAATATAGAAAAGGAGTACATGTACATACAAAGTTCATCAAAAATAAGTTGCATGTAAAGAAAAATCACTAAGCGGAATTTTGTTTGAATTGGTTCATATTTGACCATAGCCCCATATGTTTACTTCCTGAAATCACTTAAATCTGATAAAAAAAAAATGTTAAAATTCGAGAAAATAATGATCATGTACATAAAAATCGACGTACCAAATTTTATGACGATCGGCCCATAACATTGTTGTCAAACTGAAATTCGAAATTAATAATCTAGATATACTTATATAAAAATCCAACTAATTTTGTGAATATCTCTCCACAGTTGATAATAGCTCCCATATAAGGACCACTTCCGAAAACACATTAACCTACATATCTAACTTATAAATATCCATAATATCCATATAAATATCGAAATTAAGTGAAATTTACGCCAAATATTGGAGGTAACCGTGTTTAGAATAAACCAAAACACGATTTTTTAAAACAGTCGTTTTTTACCGATTTCAAATGTTTGAAAGGTTACGGTAACGCTAATTTATGTTGTTAGGTAATGGTAGTTTTATGATAACGGTAAATTTTGGTTAAACATAAATTCTGTATTAATAAAATCTGATATCATAAGGGGCTTTTTAACAAGAACTTTGTTTTCTAAGAGTGGCATATTAAAATTACATTAATATTTTGATATTTTAGTTGTTGACATAGGTATCAGTAATAGAAACTTTGACAATTGCTACAATTAACAAAATATCGCTGGAAAATTTACTCGTAAAAATTATCGACAAAAACTATACATATTTCTTAAAATTTGTTATATTTTAAATAAATATAATCGTCTTTCTAATACCGCTATTACGACTCAGTATTTGGTGTTCTGAAAATTCAAGAGCAATTGTTAATAAGCATACTGAACATGCGATATATGTTTTTTTTCGAAATGGAAATGCACAGCCACTAAAACAATTAGTTTATTACAAATTTCCCGAGCGCATTATTCCCCTAAATTCAGCTGTTAATTGGGCACTCCGATCAAGTGATTAACCACAGGATTACTTTTGTGGTACTATTTTAAAGCTAGTGATCATCCAGAGTCAATCGATTCGATTACAGTCTTAAAACTAGAAATCAGTGACGTGATTAACGAAATAGATCCGCCATTTCGGCAAAATGTGATTGAAAATTTTGCTAAAATAATCGACATCATCTATATGCATTATGGTGATGGGGAACACTTACTCTTTCTAATACAATAAAAATTTTAATATTTTTTTGTTTTGAAAAATAAAACTCTTGTTGACAAACCCCTGTATTGCATTTACTATCTTGTAAAAAATTATTAAAAAATCATTGCTTGACGTGATAAGCCGTCTGCTTCGGATCGTTATCTTGTTGAAATATCCATGTCATCAGCATACTGAAATTTATTCATATTTCCTCAATTTTGTGCAGCGACCCAACACAAAATGAAGACATAGCACCCCAAATCATTATAGGACCTCCTACATACATGTTTCAAAGTGGGGTGGGTGTACTTTACATCAAGTTACTTCAACTTTGGCCGGCGAACATATTTTTTTTTCATCTGGAGAGTCCTTATTAATTTGTATGTCGTCTGATAATAATACTCTTCTATTCTTCATCTTTTTTTGTTTACGCTCGGACAATATTGGCTTCTTTCATGAAGTTCTTTCAATATTTTTTAATATTTTAATTTTATCTTTAATATTTTAATAATTTTCATAAACTTAAATTCTAGAGAATAAAATACATTTTTTTGTAAATTTACTTATAGACAAGCCGCAATGGCTTCGTATGGTTTTAGTTTAATAATGAAATGTAAATTTTTTTCTTGAATAAACAAATAATGAATTGAATTGAAAAAAAACAGGTCCACTTCTCGCAATCGACGCTTTGCTGATGCATCGCAAACTAATCACAAATGTGCAAAAGGGCCGAGGTTTTAATGGCGTTGTCAGCATAAGGGCGATTTATATATCAAGCACATTATAAAGGAGGGATTACAGAATTTGGATGAATTTTGCAGGTTTTAATTGTAACGAAAATAGCTCAATTTTATCAACAGGTAGACTCAGAAACTTTATTCTTAATACATATTTTAAATTTATAAATAACTTTTCAGATTTCCCTCTTCAGCATGCCTGCACTCATACAATTATTGATAAATACACAAACTACTCTCACACAAAGGCACACGCTCTTTCACACATACACGAAAAAAAAATGAGTAATCGAAAAAGAGTAAATTTCATGTAATTTTCATTATTTTTGTGTATAGATATGTGTTGTGCTCAGTGTGACCATTTTGGCATTTTTGCAGCTAGAATAGGCATTTTTTATTTTGATTTAGCTGGAAATTTTTTAATATTTTTTTAATAATTTGTTTAGAATTTTCTAGCTTCAATTTATTTTTCATGTTACAATTAAAATTAAAATCTACCATATTTTAATTATGATTTTGAAAATTTTTTGAAAACAAGAACAAATATAAATTCTGAAACTGAAAACAAAATTAGAATAATATGTAGAAATTTCATAGCAGAGTTAATATGTCAACTAAGGCAAAGATTGCCCAAAAATTTGTTAAGTTTACAATATATTAACTTTTTTGCTGTTGACAATAGTTCAAAAATAAATAAAAGTAAATTATATGAAAATTTCAAATAAGAAATGATAAATTGTTCAAATGATGAAATTACAACTTTAGAATTACAATGACAAAAATTAACTTCATACGAGTGGCAAAATCAGAACTCAACTATTGAGTTTTGGATACAAGTTTATGAATGCAGGAATGCTGTGAATGAAAATCCCTTCAAGGAATTGTCCGATTTTGTTATGAAATATTTAGTTTTGCCATTTAATAATGCAGAAGTTGAACGTGTATTTAGCGGAATGAATCTTTTAAAAAATAAAATAAGAAATAGAATGATATTAACCCTTTCACTCCTCTATATAAGGTGTGGATTGAAAAGATCGAATAAATGCTGTCAAAGTTTTCAAATAACTAAAGAATTAATCCAAAAAATGTGATACAAATACATATAATATTATAAGGGCACTGCTACACGTTCAATAAATATCGTGATATTTGGATCGCGATCCATTTTAAAGTATATTGAACATATAGCGTATGCTATATGTTCAATATTTATCGCGTAAGTATTTATGTTATTTTTGTGCTGAGCGGGTCGTTTATCAATGTTGCGAGAAATCCAAAAAAAAGTCTGTTTAGCTATTTTGCTTGCTTTTGTCAATTGTTTTATTTTCTTTGTTTAATTTTTTCCACAGCGTATTTTATATTATTTTATTTGTTACTTTTTACTGACGTATCATGATTTAATATCATGAAAATGCTACACGTTCAATATTTATCACGAGATCCGCAATCTGGATTTCCATTCTGCAATATGGATCGCGATTCATTAATATTGCATGTTACACGTTCAATATATGTATATCGTGATTCTAGAAATATCACGATATTTATTGAACGTGTAGCAGTGCCCTAACAGATCCCTCAGAAAGTGAAGAATACACTATTGATGAAGTATTTAATATGTGGCCAAAAGTTGTTATTTTTGTTTAAACTAATTTATTTGTGAAGTAAAGTAAATACAAATGCTATTAAATAGCAAATACGTAGTTTTTTTTTATGACATTTTAGAACATATCAAATACATAAAATGTTACATGAATTAATGGACGCTTTTATCCAAAATTGTTTTATGTATTTATATACATACATATCTGTGGAGTTTTGACAAAAGAACCTAACTCGAGAACGGACAATTTTCCACTTTTTAAACCATATGTATAAATTTTAAAAGCGCATCTTTCTGTCTTTTCAGCGTGTTTCTAGATAGTGTAGATCGGAAAATATAGGAGCCCCCAAATTAACCTATCTCGCAATTTTTACAATCTGCTTTTGACAAAAGAACCCATATCGAAATATGTTGCAGGGCATAAAGAAAAATATCATAACGTAGTTTTTACAAAAGAACCTATTTGAATATAGGTTTCCAATAATTTACTAAAATTATTTTGACAAAACAACCTATTTGCACTCATGTTCTTTTATCAAATGCATAAATGAAAATAACACGTTCCCTTCTAAAGTTAAGTTCTTTTAATAGGCATTTGATCACTAGCATTCATTGTGACAAAACAACTTATGTTAACATGAGTGCTTTAGTGTAGTGGGAATTATCTATATAAGAGGAACCTATATCAAATCAAGTGCTTTTGTCGTGTGCATGTGTAACAAATTCAGACGTTTTTAATGAAAATATGTTGTTTCCTAATATAGAAAAACATAAACAATGCACAGAGGAAGACAAAAAAGACAGATTCCAAAGTTTTGGAGGAGCATTGAATCTCTCGCAAGTGAATACATTGACTACAAGAATTATAGATATATAAGATTACGAAAATTATCAGCTGTTTTGAAGGTACCTACGTCAAGGCTCCAAAGAGTTTGTCAATTTGTATGTAATTTGCAATGATTTTAGAATTTTCGACTTTTCTAGAGGGTGCCGTGTTTATCGAAAGAATTGCAGCTTTGGTCAACTGCCGATACTTAACGAATGCAAGTAAGCCATTTATGAAAGGCACACTATCAATGACAGATATTTCAGTTACGACAAAATAAATAGTACTCTCTTTGTGTTTAAATTAAATTAAATAAAATGTACCACACAAGTGCCCAAGATATTGATGAAGATCCTTTTAATGAGCCTGATGTTGATGACTCCGATTTTGTCCCGGAGACGGATTCCGATCTTAATACCACTACGCAAGAAATGGCTCCAGATATTGAGTCCAGTGTAAGTAATTCAGATTTCACTGATATTGATGAAACCCAACTATTCGAACTTCCAACCACATCAGTAGTTAAAAATAAAAACAGGCGTAACAAAAACTTACGAAAAGAATATTTGACCAATAAAAAGAAAATCGTCTCTGCTAAAAATATTAAAACACTTTCAAAATGCAGAATGTTTTGTAAAACTCACCTAAATTTTGAGGAGCAAAAAAGATTTTTAAACTGTACTGCAACTAGGGTGATTACAACAAACAACGGCAATATCTGTCAGGATTAATTGATGTAAAATTTAAGAAAACGCACACAATTAATAACGTTGGAAATTGACAATATAACTATGTATTTGTATAATTGTGACGTTGGATGCGATATGAGAAATCTAAGTCTGTAATTTTACAGTACAAGCTATCTTTGCAGCCGGACGAGGACTTCAAGGAACTAGACATAGCACAGCTACGACGGAAAATAACAAATTTCGAATTTAATAAATGTTATTCTGCTCTTTTGCCAATATCTTCTAATAAAAAACGTGATTTACAGTCCGTTCTGCCATTTATAAATGCAAAATTTTATAATTTTTACAATAACTTGCACGTTGAAGGTGAAGTACAATTTGGAAATAATTAGGATATTGACGAATATGATTAGCTGTAGAGTGATTTATTCTTTATTTTTATTATAAAAATTTAATATAAATGTGAACTGCAATATATTATAATATATGAACTATTACTTATTTTTTATTTTTAATTTAATTTAATTAATTCCAACTTTGCTTTTTCATACCTAAAAATACATAACTTTTTATAATATTCGTTTAAAATAAACGGAATTCTATTTAAGAAAATAACATAAGTCACTGAATTGTTCTTATTTCATTTTAATAAAAGCACTAGTCCCGACAAAGGTTGCGAAATATTTGTTACTTTTCAGTATGAAAAAAGACTTTATCTAGAAAAGAGTTGATTTTTCGATCAAAAATTTTTTTGACAAAACAACACATCTTGGTTTTTTGACATTTTCTCGGCAACAGTTGTATCTGGAACAAAGGTGGAAATTGGAAAATAAAGGTATTTAAATTCTCCACCATAAAAATAGGTTACATTTGTTTAGATGTGTTCTGGGACGTTTCTGTGACCTTATAAAAGTGTTTTTTGGTCCTCCTGTAAAATTCAGTTTTTCGACATTGGTTGTTTTGTCAAAATTCCACAGATATACATATTGACATATCTATTTACATATACCTATGTATAAAGACTGAAAAATATATATTTTTAATTTTTGTTTTATAATTTTAATTTACGATTTTTTAAGAGAATATATAATTTGTTTTGTTTTTGTGTTCGATGTGGTTTTATTTATATAATGAAACATAAGCGGTACAAATAGTGAAAAATTTCTTCATATTATTAAAAAAAAATTAGTATTTTTTTGGCATTTAATAATCTATTTAGCACTTTTTTTAGCATTATTTTGGATAGGATTTATAGTGCATTTACACTTGTAATTTTCAAACTAGTTTATGATCATAAGCTACTTTCATAAACCATACCGTTTACCTCAGCATTTTTGACAGTTAAGTGGTTTATCTTTGACAAGTCATAAAAAAGCTGACTTTAATATTAAAAATTAATAAAAATATGGACGTTGTTATGAAAAAAAAATTAAATTTGTGTTTTTCATCCAGGATGAATAAAATACAATTACAGTTTCTTTTTTTAAAGAAAACTTTTTTTATTTTTGAGCAAATGTCAAATGTGTCCAGTGTTGCCAGAAAAATGGTGAAAAAACAGATTTGCATTAGCAGAAACTGGTTGTTTGTAACTAGTTTATCTCAAAAGCTAGTTACAAAACCTGTTTTTGATTTGTTTCTTGTATGTTTTTGACAAGTTTCTCAAACTAGTTTATCACCATAAACAACTTATAACCAGCGTTATCGTTGGAAAATTTAAGAAAGTCGCACAAAATGGGGATTTCTTAAAAAAAGGGGCACCACTTTTAAAAAGATGGAAAATAAACAAAACAAAAATAAAAATCGTATTTTTTTCATTTAAATGTTGTATATGATGTATGTTTACATATGCATATAATAAAAAAAATTAATAAAAAAAACTAATATGTATCAAGTAATACAAAAAATAAGGTACACAAAAAGTGGCAAGGCATCTGTAAAAGGGTCAAATTGCGACTTTAGTCGCATCAACGGTAACGCTGCTTACAACTAGTTTATGGCGTAGGTGTAAATGCACTATTAGCTTCAAAAATGCTTGAGACCTGGTCACACTGGTTGTGCTGTATTCATGATTCTCATTTCAACTATTGCAAATATGTGTGTGTGAGTTTGTTTTTGTTATTTTTTCTTTTATAGGTACATTTTTTACGCATTGACAATGATACAACAACGCCGAGTATATTTACAGCAATGAATGCCTATGTGTTGTATGTTTGCATATTCACCCAATATATTTAAGTTCGTGTGTATGTTGGTTGTCTACACATTTATGCTCACGTGATAGAAAATCATCAACCAAAAAAGAAAAAACAACTGAAAACACACACGACACAAAACGAATGAAAACAACAAAAAATAAAGTATAAAAAAATATAAAATTAAGAGTGTGTGAATGTGTATGAATGAGGTTTATCGAATACATACACTCGTTCGTACTCGTGCAACTTAAACGGGGGGTGGTGATCATATACATATAAAAAGTACGACTGAACGAGTGTACGAGTACTACAGCGTCAGCCAGCAAACATGCATGCAATAATCAAAGACAATACGATAGAGGAAAAGAACAAAGCACACAGTATAAAATGGAATGACGCACACCCTGTTACAAAGCAAACAACGCAAACATGCGAATGTGCATGAATATATCTATGTATGTATGTATGTTCATTACATGTATTAGTGAAATTGACTAAAAGATATTGAATAAATAAAAAATTAAAGTTTTGTAGCATTTACATAAAAAAATATTTATAGTAGTACCTATACATGCAAAATTTGTTTTGTATGCGTGGCTAAATATGCTTAGGTTTGTGTGTAATGTCAATGGTTCATTGTACTTATACATATGTATATTTAACAAATTTAAAAACTTTTATTTAACAAAAGATCCTGAAAGTAACTTTTATTTAAACTTCCAGGTTATAAATTTTAAAACTCAAATATTATCCTTCATGGATAAATATTATAAGCAATACATTTGAGTTTGAACAGATCAGACAAAGCTTACAACATACATATTTAGTATACAAGGTACACAATTACAGCCAACTGATTATTGTGATTTAGTTTGACCAACAACAACAATTCATACATATGTACATATATGTACCTACATACATATGTACACTAAAAATCTAGTAAAAAAGAATAGTTTCGTAAGTTCAATCATATTACAGTGGCTTCCAGCTTATTTTATGCATTGCATTTTTTTTTTTTGTTTTTAAAGCTCCATAAAAAGAAAACTAACAGAAACTTGGCAAATATTTACTCAAAAAATCGTACTCACTTGTTTAAACACAAATTTGTTCGTTATTTACTCTTGCAAGAGTTTTGCAAGATTAAACAGCATCAAATTAAATAAAACTAAAAAAAAAATCGCTTATAGCGAACTTGAAGGGACTGGGCAAAATGGTTCGTTTTAAACGAAGTTCGCTTTAAATGAAGACTTGAAAAAAAACATTTATATAAGTCTATTTATTAAAACATTAGGATATTTTAATAAAAAAAATTGTTTTTAAAAAAATCAGTCATTTTAGTTTGCTTATTACCAATCATTGACCACATCCACATTGACTTCAGCCGCCTCTCCAACTATTTTTCCGCCACTGATGTTGTGGCGTCTTTTAAATCGAACAATCCAACTTTCGCTGCACTTAAATTCGGAGTAGTTAAGATTTTCTCCAAAGTCAAATTACTGTCTCTTTTCTGAGTAAACCATATTAATAGGCAATGGTCGAGTTCTATGAAACAAGGGGTTTTAACCTTTTTTATGTTTGAGGAGTTTTGTTCAAAATTAGTTAGGACCAAGTCCCTATTTTTCCAAATTGTTGCAATTGTTGACTTGCTGAGGCCTAATTCTTGGCATATTTGCTTTTGTTTTACACCTTGTTGTAAGCGTTTTATTATTTCAAATATTTCTCTTTTAAAGAAAAATATTTTCTTTGTTTTTCATTTGGTACTACGTCCATCTTGTAACTTTGCAATTTTCAACTGCAGTTTGCACGTCGTCAAATATTAGCCAAATGTGACCGTAGCTTAACAACCAAAAATAATTTATTGCAAAAATGTAATATAATATGTATATTAAAACCAAAAAATGCTCATTCTTTCACGTTATCACGTTATTTTATGCAGGCTCGTATGGGTTTCGAAAACTTGAAAATAAAACTGGCAATTAAACGATTTAATATTTGGTGTGATAGCCAGTGATGCCAACTTTTGAGACTCAAAACGCGTAAACATTTTTGAAAAAAGGGCTACATTGAAAAAAATCCGTTTAAAGCCACATCCTGTCAAAATGTTTCTTTTAAAAATCAAAACAACAAACACATTTTTATAAAATAATTTATTAGAAAAAAATTACTACCATGAGATACATGCATACATATTTCAATTACATTTCATATTACATTTTAATAAATAAAATACATATGTACTTAGATTAAATACCTACATAATATTAAATAGTACATATACATTTAAAATTGGTCGTTACTGAACAAAATTTCAATTTCTTGTTCATCATCATTTTCAGTCCATAAGACACCATAAATAAAATATTTACAGTTTTTATATGTTTCATTCGAATTAATTTTTGAGCACACTTCGTCAGGTATTTTTTTAGTTTGAACAACATACATTATCTCTTTTTAGACTATATTTAATGTGTATTAAACTGTTACACGTATTTAATGACATTTTGTTTCTAATTTTATTTTTGAATAAATTTATGACACTACAACTCCTCTTAACTTCTGTGTGTTTGGCAAACCTGGACAGTTTAAGGAATGGGTTATTATCAATAGCATTATTTCGATATTATTAGATTAAAGGAAGAAAAAGTACGAAAAAACTAAAATGTAGCCATATCAAGCAAAAATTAATAATGGGCTAAAAGGGCTAAAAAATAATTGTAAAACGTGCTAGATTTACGCGTTTTTTAGTTTAGGGCCAATTTTCTTTGTTCGCGTTTTGAGTGACTAAAATTGGGCTAAATCTAGCCCGAAAAGGGCTAAGTTGGCATCACTGGAGATAGCCTTTATTATTTACCTGGAGACTGTGGTGGCGGTGACATCAAATGTGGGCAGTTATATATTAGCTACGTTTGCACAACATTTTTGCTTTGGATAGTAATCCTGGTAAAATCGAAAATCTTATATCCAGGTTCTCTGCTCTTTCAAACAAGTTGTCCTTCAGAATCTGAAGGTATTTAAACTTGTCCCAGTATCAGCAGTTGACATACAGGCCCAAATCATGACACTGCCACCACTATGCTTCACTGTTTTCTTTGTTGAGTTCTGATTCATTGGCGAAGATGACTGAATTCCAAAATACGGATTCCTTGCAAACATATTCTTTGGCGAAATTTAGCCCTTATAATTTATAAACGGTTTCATGCGTGCAACTAGGTCATTAACATCATGTTGGCGCAAGACATGACGAACAGTTTCAACGCAACATTGTTTGCCCAGGTCAGCTTCAACTTCAAATGCCAGTTGTGAAGCCGATAGCATTTTATTTGCCCTTATTTTTGTGCTTATTTTTATTTTTTTATTGACACTTGATATTACAAAATCGGAGTCACAGTTAAACAAAAAATATTTAGAGAAATAGAAAAACCATCAACGCTTCATTGAACTGCCGGTACACTAGAAATTGATTACATAACATAAGCTGTGACGTGAAAAAACGAGCATTTTTTGTTTTTTAGTTTTAATATATTAAAATGTACATTTTTGCAATCAATTATTTTTGCTTGTTAGCTTATAACATTTATATATAGTTTTGAAAACAAACAAAAAATGTACTGAATAAAATAAGCTTTGAGCCACTGTATATCAAGAGGTAAAGCTTCATCGTATAATACCCTACACAAAATTTATAAACAATATATGGGGGCCGATCATGATGACCGATCATCATAAAATTTACTAGCATGACAAATTAAATAATTTTTTATTAATTAATTAATTTTTTATCTCGCTATAAACACTTCCATGTGTGATTTGGTTTTATACATACATTTTTTGCGGCAAAATTTTTTAAGTACGTGAATAAATCAAACATTTATGACCAATAACGTTCAATTTCTTGAGAAAATTTGCCAATGGATAAAAAAAAAATCACATATACCAAGTTTATTGGAAAATCTGCAAATTGCATACTGTACTTTGGGCACAAGGTTTACATGGACCTTTACTGGAGCCAGCCAAACAAATTGACAGCGTTAAACATCT
Source organism: Bellardia pandia (assembly GCA_916048285.2). Lineage (NCBI taxonomy): Eukaryota > Metazoa > Arthropoda > Insecta > Diptera > Calliphoridae > Bellardia > Bellardia pandia. The sequence goes on from OU696530.1 coordinate 31,462,153, forward strand.
GCACAAATTCTATATATCCTTCCCACTGTGGTGTTATAGGAAATTAAATAAAGGAACAAATATAAAATAGGACACGAGATTTAATAACAAAAAGCAATACTTTTGGCAACACTAATTGGAAGATATGAATCAACCCCATAATATTTACAACAGAAGTTGTTTGAAAAAAGGAAAGGAAGCATCAGTGCAACAAAAGTGTAAATGTATATCCCAGCTCTACAAGATAACAGACTAAGTTAGTCTGACTAACATATCTTAATATGAGCCTCCTTCGTCATCTGGATCACAATTACAAAGACCTATCACTGATGAATCTGGTCTAAACTAAGTTGTACTGATACCTATACATATATTTGTTGTAAATTATAAGATAAGTATAATCACAATGTTAATTTTTTTTTGACCCACTGTGATCGCTTTAAGGAGTAAAACTATATTTCAAGATCATTATTTTAAAAATTAATTTTTGTTTTCTAAATATGTATGTAAGTATGTATGTACATATGTATGTATGTCGTGCTCACCATATGTTTTGAAGAAGGAATATGTATAGGGGAAAACCTTAATGTTGGTTCAAATTGGTTATGAAATCCATCCGGAAGTTAAAATTTCACAAAGTTAAATTTACTTATTTTTGTTTTCATTTTCTCATATTTCTTTACATTAAACTCTATTTTTAATGATGAAGCAAAAAACAACAAAAACAGAAAACGCAAATGTGTGAGTGCAATTAGTAATTCAACGAACAATACAAAATGTGTGTATTAAACATACAGCATATCTATACATTTACATATTATAAATAAAAGTAGAAAAAAACACAATTCTTTTTCTCTTTGTCATGACAACAGAAAAATACACACATCTTTCTGAACGCTACCGACCGCATGGCTGAATAACCACTACATACACAGTTGCTATATTCAGCAATTTTAAACACGCTCGAAAACATACTCACACATATACACCCAAACACACACACACACCCAGTGTTATAAAATAAAACGCAAATGTGGGTAATTCAATAATTGCAGGTATTTGTTGTCTAATATCCCTGCCAACATTTTCTATTGCGGAAGTGACTCAGAAGTGACGCTAAGAAGTTGAAACTCATCTTCTGCGATACCATTTTCTGATCGTAGAAGTGTCTTCCGTATTGAGAAGTTGTACCCCCCGGAAGTAACTTCCAGAAGTCACTTCAGCGTAACTTCCAGAAGTTATTTTATTCGCCTCTCTTTTGCTTTTGATTTTTGTTTGCCTTTACAGATAATACACTCATATTGACTATGGGATAACAAATATGTAAAAACTACAACAATAACAAATCGAAACCACACTTTACCACTGACCGAGCACAGCAAATGACAAAATAAAACTAATTTCGATGATGTCGAAAACTTCTTTTTTGCATTCTTTTCATTTCTTTTATAACGGGACATGTCATTTTCGGCTGGTGTTGTAAACAACAAACAATCTTCCAAACGTCGTCTGGATGATTAAAAGACGACTGCAATGTAAATTGTTATTGTTATCTTCCAATAAACGTCTGGAAGTGAGTAAGACGTAACGCCTTTGACGATGGACGATGAAAGAAACTTCCAATTGCTGGCAGGGATTATTTTATACATGCGAGCTGTGCATGTGTGAAGTGTTTTTTTTTGGGATTTGTGGGTTTAGGTGTGTGTGAGTGCGTGCGTGTAAGAGAGAATTTGGTCATGTGCAAGTGTGTGAAAGCAGAAATTGTGTGAATAGTGTGGGAAAGAAAATATAAAACATACAGTCAAACAAATGTACAATAAATTCGTAGAAAAGAAAAGAGGAAAAATTAATTTATGTTCACAAAAATGTTTCGTTATGAAAAAAACACTGTTCTATTCTTTGCAAAATTTATATTTGTATTATTCGTATCTAAAAAGCTAGTAAAGAAATGTCCATGTTGCACTCATAGTAAAACAATAGCGTAAACTTTCAAGCGTTCAAAAGTGATAGCGATCGAAATATTTCAATGATATTCGTTTCTATAATAGATACATTGAATAAATATTGTAGGCTTAAATTTTGGCATTCCAATTGGTTCGCGCTTTTCCCTAGAGCAGGTGAAGGTTTCGTTTAATTCTTAAATTTTTCGTGTGGCTTAAAAACACAAACATTAATTTTAATTATTAATTTTAATATTTAATTTTAATTATTATGCAATTGAATCTGGACAATACTTTAGAACGTGAAAGTAAATTTATATATTTTGTTAGTTTTTCGCGCTTAGTTTTTAGCAATTAATATGTTTTCAGAATTTATAAATCTTTTCGAAACAGAAGATTAATAGTCAGAAAATACTATATAGACATGGCAAAAACTAAGTGGTGTACAGATGAACAGTCTAATGTTATTCACCAGATGAAATCTAGAGGTAGTAACATTGGAGTGATCGCAAGTGCTTTAATTTGCTTAAGGAAAATTGTCTAGAACGCATTAGGCCATATTTTAACCTATGTTATACAGGCTCCAAGACGTGGAAAAGCAACCCGTAAAGAGGATTCTTTGTTTAACAAAAACTCAGTGGCAGTCACATTAAAGAGCTCCACCGCAAGTCAGAAATATCATTCAACAAAATTCGTCCCCTCTGGAACCATAAGAAGAAACTCAAGGAAGAAAACATGCATGGATGAATTGTTCAACATAAACCACATGTTTTAAAAAATAACTTCCACTTCTGGTTTTATTTTGTCCATGAGTATTTAAAAAACAGAAATTTTGTGAATTAATATCCTTTGGAGAGGTGAATAAAAACTTTGTGTGTTCGGATCTGATAGAAAAAGATACGTATATCGATCTCCAAACATGCAGCACAACCCCAAGTATACTTTTAAGACAATAAAGCACAGTGGTAGGAATGTGTTGTTGTGGGCATTTTCTTGACATTTTATTGGTACTATATATAAGATCGATTCACGAATTATTGACTATCAAAAAATATTTTTAAATAATACAATGATTCCATACTCTGAGGGCAATATACAATTTTAACAACAACCCAAAACACACCTTACGTACTGTGTGCTTGGTGCTGAATAAGATAAATGTGTTGAAATGGCCAGCCTAATCTTCGGATCTGAATCCAATTGAAAACATATGGAATGGTGTGGAGCAAGATATAACGGCAGTAAGACAGAGTAATTTTGTCGATTTGCTGAATGAAATCAAAAATGCTTGGTATGCAATTCCAAAAAAGAGCGCTGTATGGCTCCCTTAGACAGTATGCCCATGTAATATGCAGCTGTTTTTAAAAGCAAATAATATCCTACTAAATATTGGGATTTAAATCAAGTTTTTATTTTTTGTTTCTCTTATGAGAATAAAATTTATAGTTAGTGCTAAATTACTGTTCAGAGTTTTTTAAACAAAAAGTAGAGTGGCGTGATCTTAGGCTGAGACATGTATGTAGGTTAGGTTAGGTTTCATGGGAAGCCATTTTCAGAAATAGCTTACTTAGGTCCATTAAGTTAATCCCATTGTGTTACCCGTTTGGTAAACAATTGGTCGATCAACCAACACTGGTGATTTCCATTTCAAACTACCCTGAGAAAGTATAGATGTGTCTTCATTTTATCCCTGATGCACGATAAGTACGGTGCCCCAAGTACACATTTTCACATGATAGATGAGTAATTGTATTTTCCTCCTCCTCATTGTGACAGCTCCTATAGTAGTCCTTATACCGTAGACCTAGGCTCCTGTCGTGTGTTCCGAAAGTACAGTGCCCTGTAGTTGCTGAAACGGTTAGCCTTATTTGGTCACGATGAAAACAGTGAATTCGTCCTGGCTATAATAAATTGACCTCGCGATAGAACAAGTGACCACTTGCCTGAGCAAATCTAAAAAGTGCTCTTCTTTTATGATTCGTAATAGAAGTACCAGTAAAGGGGCCAATCGACTCCTCGGTCATCATTGTACCCATTCTTGCCAATTTATCAGCTATCCATATAAGCGTTATCCTAGAATGTTTCGCTATCTTGTTTAGAGACAACCGGCATTCTGTAATTAAACTAAACTTCGAGACACCTGCTACGCTTTGCTATCAGTAAATATACATATATCACCAGATATTTAATAATACCTTAGCCCCTTTGCAGCACGCTTTATGGTAGAGATCTTTGTTTGAAACTTAAATTAGGATTTTATCCTAAACTCCTCAATGACGAATAAACCACCAACATAGATTTGATGGCACCTGTAATCAGAAAGTTCCTTACTTGCTTACGTTAGATCTATGTGTGGAATTCTTCAGTGCACGTCACCACACCAATACTCCATGGAAAATAACGGGCACCCTTAGGGCTGATTCCCCAACTCGTTCCAATTTCTTTCTTGCATGAGTATATTGCTACATAGGCCTTGTTAATACTGTTCTGCATATCCGTAATAATCCAAGATTATTTTCTATCTTCAGTCGCAATAAATTCATAAATTTTATACCTCCTTGTGAAAAGTACCAGTTCCGTTTTAAGAGAATTCATGCATAGTCCACATGATATACTCCAGCTACTCAGTGTGATATGTGCTGACACCATATATCTTGATATTGTATCCAGATATTTGCCGGATATTAAAACCGCAACATGTTACATGTTTGAAAAATAAAGGGTTTTAAAAAAATAACGAGAAAAAGAAAATATTTGCAACAGATAGCAAGTGTGCTAACCTCGGGTCCATCACTGTATGTAAACTACGTGGTTTCTATGGCTGTCTAAGAATCGTAAATTGTGCGAAATCCTTTTCTTATTTTGTATTCATTAAACAAGACTTAGGCAAATAGCTCTTTATTGTGCCACTTTCACACACGTACGTAGCTCGCACAAACTTTAACACTAGAAAGTTTTCTTACACTTGTTTCTTGATTACATGTTATTGCAATAACAAAGTCTATGCTAAATGCGAAATATGAGTATGAGAGCGAAGTATAAATATAATATAAATTTCTGAATTATAAAATCTCTGTAATTCGGCTGTGATAATATAAACATCATAAAATAATACATGTACCGATTATTGTGCATTTTGTATACAAAAATTTATCTAGTTCACCCAATTTAGTTAATTTAATATTTTATATTACTAGAAAATATGACCGGTAAATTTCATTCATACACTTATGTATGTATTTCACAACAAATTAAAATTTTACATAAAATTAACTTAACTGAGCATTAAAGAGATTCATAAAAAACAGTATAGATTCAGCATCAGTAGTTTGAGAGTAAGAATTTACAAAGTTATTTGTTTTTAAGTTTTTCTTCTTCACATGACGAAGCCTGTACTTTTTATTTTTCCAGCACTGTACATATTTGGAATACATAATAACTGTGGTAAATATCATTGAGATCAGAGGTATTAAATCCAAATGCATACCGCTTTCTGATGCATCAGTCCAAATGAAATGACCAACTTTTGTACCTCATGTTGGAGGATATAAAAATATTCTTCAACAAAAGAAAAAAGCATTCGAAAGGAATTAAAAATTAATTAAACCAGATCAAAGCAATTTTGCAAATTTTGTTTTTCCTTTGGTCTGCGCTTATTTATCGCTGAAGCTAACAAGAAATTTGTCGTACGGTTTTATTTATACAGGGGTTTTCAACAGACCTCTGTTTTCCAACAGGGCATATTTGAATAACATAAAAGTTTTGACATTTTACTTGTTGATATATCAATAGCAGAAGCATCGGCAATTGTTAGAATAAATTCAGTTTCGCTCGCAAATTTACTAAGAAAGTGGAGGATCTGCAAAAGCTGCATTATACAAATTTCGTGATATTTTCGGTCAATGTTATAGTCTTTTTTTGCCGCATTTGGACTTCTGGAAATCTAAGAACAATTGCTAAGAAGCCTGCATCTGAAATAGTGACTAGGACCTTTTTTACGAAATTCAGTTACTGTGATTTTTAACAATTATATTTTAACCGATTTTTGATGATATGGATGGGACATGTCAGTGATCATGTGGTTTTAACAGGACGGTGTCACGTGTCACACAGCCAACAAAATAATGAATTTATTGCCAACCAAATTTCCCTATCGCACAATTTAACGAAATTCATGCGATTTAACACCACTGGATTATTTTCTGTTGGGCTATTTTAAAGATAGACCCCCTTATTCATAAAAACTTACAACAGGTATATAACAGGGACCAAATTACCGCATTCGATATCTAGTAAAATTGATCGTAATTTTCTTATTTGAGATTATGGCATTCGATATCGAGCAAGAAATTTAGTACATTTTATCATAATTTCGATATCGAAATCATTTTTCGATACGATAGCTCATTCGATCACGAATGCGGTAATTTGGCCCCAGGTTTATAAAGCAAATTTCCATACAAAAATTGCTTTATAAAAGTCTTATAAACCTGTTGTAAGTTTTATGAATAATATTAATAATATGAATAATTAATGATATTAATAGAAAATTTACATTTTTTTTGTACAACAGATGCTATTTGAACATCTTAATATTTATTATAAATATGAAAATTCTGAAAACAGCTCAACAGATCAAAATTCTTAAGATTTTGGATAATTTGTATTAACTCATTTAGAAAGTTGGCAGTCAGCGTAAGATCTTTCCAAACGCAGTTTTGCAATTCATTGACTTAAACTAAACTGGATATTTGTTGGCAATAAATTTAGCTTGCTCTGTGGCAAGACGATCATATGTATGTAACTTTATGATGATACATTTTCCTATTTATCAATCCATTACATACATATCTATCTACATATGTACTTACATATGTACATACATACATACATACATATCATGTGCATAGATCTAGCCTTCAATTCAACCATTAACAAAATATGCATACATAATTGTAGGAGCTATTAATTTAAAATAGGAAACACAATGTTGCATTAGTATTTTCCAAGCAACACGATGCCAAATATTACAAACATACACAAATACAAATACCAATGCATTCAAAGAAAATCCAATAATACTCACACATATGTATGCAAGTAAGCATTAAATATCATAAACTCAAAAAAAACTGGCTAATTGCACTAATATGCTTGTAAAACTCATTCATAATCTATTATAATGTGTGTATTTATTTATTTATTCCAAAAGACTCTATTGTTGTTGTCCAACATCACACACTCACAACAAAAATAATAATACGAAAGAAAGCAACAGCAACCAGCTCCTGCTATGAAAACTTCCAATCCAAGCAAATCAAGCAAAAAGGCATTAAACAACAAAAATGTTCATACACAAACAAACAAACACGAGTACAAAACTGCAAAAGCAAGCTGGTTATGCGGGCTTTTACACAAAAAAAATCAAATCCATACAATAAAAATCCAAAGAAACAACAACAATAATAGCAGCAGCAGTAAAAATACAAAAATTAAAAAAAAAACTTTATACTGGTTTTGATACAACACAAACTCTACTCTACTATATTGTACGTACAGTGTGGGGAAATATAATAGGACAATCATTGACTTCTCAGTTAAATGTTGTAAAATTGTACATAAACATGATTGTTTGTTGGCACCTTCAGTAAGATAATTTACAATACGTTGTCATTTCAATTCAGTGGAATAATCGTACAATCTAGTAAAAACTATTAATTGAATAATTTTAAAATTACGATTTTCGAATAAGGAATAATTTTATGTAGAATAATAATTGTTTGAAATTATAATCGTTTTCTAAATTCTAAATTCAATTAATTAACATTTTCAAGCTGCAGTTTTGTAAAAATCTCACCTAGAGAAGGTGAAATTATATAGAGAATTTTGATCAATATACATACATAATTTGTTTTTTTTACTACTTTGACAATAGCCCCTAATATTGTACAATTGTCCAAAGCTGGACCCTATTGCACAAATAACTTATCATCTTTTGTGTTCCACAAAGCATTTAAACATATTCTCAATTCTGTCTTATCATTTTTCACTTTACAGTGTTACATGTGATTAAAGAAAAAAGTATATTTTATTTGCTAGTTTTTAATAAAATTATTGTAAATAAGAACAATTATTATTTTTTTTTATTTGAACAGTTAATTTTAAATCATTGATATTTCTTTTATTTCGGCTCGAGTTCATTAAATTAAATTTTTCATTAAATTATTGGAATGCATTTTCTACCCGGCCAAGGGCGTATTCAGCAATTTTCATTGTCCACTATCACTCTGTAAATATCATCTATTTAACTCACCGTTTTTGAGAAATAGAGTACAAGAATTATCATATAACGTGTTGTGAGTTAGAACGAAATTTACGTACGTTTACAATGTGTGTGTATTCTTTATTATTATTTATAAAACTTGTATTATTACAAATTTGTTTTTGCTTTTCTTAGAAATATCAATGATTATTGTAAATATTTCAAACATATTAAACTTAACATTTCATTTAATTTAGACACGGTGTCCATGGTCTCTATCCATTGTCAAATCTTTGACTTAAAGCCGAATTCCGTAAGACCCTTGCATTTACACTGTAAAATGTGAAGTCTAGCCCGCATATCATCATCACATTCAATGAGTGGTTCCCATGCCTATTCACATATCCTTAATCATGTAATGGAGGCTCAACAATTTTAATGATTGTGCCACACACACCAGCTATCATAAAAAACTTTTTAGCAATATCACAGACGTCACCGGACCACCGCATTCTGTTTTGAAATAAAATGTCTATTATAAAGTCGACAACACTATGGATTTGCAGGTTTTGTATGTGAAACAGAAATCGCAAAGAGATTATAAAAATTGCAAAAACTTTGCTAATTACACTTATGAATTTCAACTCATCACTTATCAAATTTTATAATTCTGAGGAACATAAAGTTTTTTAAATTGACGAAAAATTGCAATAGTGCAAAGTGAAAACTTGATAAATTCTTTTGTGAAATAGGGCCCTGGTTCATATATTTTTATCTGATTTCTTCAAAAGTGCGAACTAATAGTCTTGATTTTTGCAAAGCTATTTCCATTTTTCTGTCAATGGCCGATTGTCACTAAAATAATAAACAAACAGGAATCTTATTTATAGAACTTTATTATTTAAAAATAATTAATTATATATTAGAGAAATTTTTTTTCTCTAAAAATTAGTAATTAATTATGCTAAACAAATATCACTTGAAAGATGCATAAAGTTATAAGAGCAGTTGACCACACTTATATTTAGTACTTTTGTATTTAAATTCAGCCGTTTCAATTTGTTAAAACCGATGTTTTGAAAATTACCATCGCCTTTTTGTAACTTTACTTATCCTTTTGCCTTCAAAGAGAACATACATACATATATATAAAATTAAAACAACTTCACCTTTTTTTTTACTGTTTAAACGACATACACATATGAAATTAAATTTATTTTACTTGCCAATTTGCATACTAACGTACACATTGTATTAAAACAACAAAATTGAATTTGTTATAAATAAATAATAAAACAACTTTACTTGTAATTTACATTACATAATTTACATTTACATAACAACAAAATTGGATTTATTGTTAAATAAAATTTGAAGAAAACAAACTACCTTCCAACACATTTCTTTTTCTTTATAACGAAATAAACACAAAAGGTGAGCATCCCAGTTTCTCACAATAATTGAAATAAAAGAAACTAATAATATTTTTTTTTATTTCCCTTAACCCTTAACTTAAGGAGAATTAATATTATTCCCCATAATAATACACCGATATTTCTAGATATCCAATTCTTTTCGCAGCTGTTTTAATAAAGTAGTAAATCACCGTGAATATTGAGACCGTTTTATCCTAGAGAACCGAGTTTGCAGTCTGTTATCTCTATGATTTAATATATAACATTATTTAATCAACAAATATTTATTAATTGCAGTAATTTATTAATTTTATGATAACATCACTTTTTACATTTTTACAGGAGAATCAAAAAATTTTCTGAAACAAAAAATACTTCAGGTATAGAAACAATTGATGGAATATGAAACTAAAATAAAATGAAACAACTAAAATAATTCAAATAATTTTATTCTATATTCTTCGACCTTTTTAATGATTTTTATTAAATAATTTTTAAGCTTGAGGTCACTTTTTTGTTTTTTATAAAAGATTTTTATTTCTTATATATAATTTACTCAATATTTCGATTTCCTTTGGAAATCTTCTTCAGGAGTTAATTTAATATTATAAAAATTTTCTATGTGTAAAAATTTTTTTGATATAAGTTTGAGTAAATTATATATAAGAAATAAAAATCTTTTATAAAAAACAAAAAAGTGACCTCAAGCTTAAAAATTATTTAATAAAATAATTCAAATAATTTTAAGTTATATTTGTTACGTTCTTTTGTATTTGTGTAAATTCTATTTGTTATTTAAAAATTCAAATATTTTATTTTCATTTCATTTGACTTGAAAAATAATGCACGTATCAACTTTATAAAAGCGTTATTTTTGGTCGCAAAAATCTAAAAATTGGTAAATGCACGTAAGATAACCTAAGGAATAATAATCAAAAACTCGACTTTGATTTTTTTTTTTTTGATGATACGTTCTTTTGAATTTTCGACTACGATTTGTAGCAAATTTCATTCTGCTAGGTCTTTCCTTTGAGGCTCTATCGTCTTAAATTAAGAATATATGTACATACTTTTTGATCTACCACCAATATTTCGATGTGTTACAAATGGTTTAATTTTTTTGAAATATTAAAAAATGGACGTTTGGCAGAATAGCGACAAGAATTCCTATAAAACTATTATGGCTCATGGCTTCGACTGCCCAGAATCTACAAAACACTCCATTAAATGGACTTTGGCCTTTCGAATCTAGTGTAGAATATACTAAATCAGAAAAATAAAAATTAATTGTGGAATAAAAAAAACTATTCGGAGATATCAGCAACTTTTATTAACAAAAGTGACTTGCTTTAGATATGAAAATAATAAATAAATTATGATATGATATTTTTAATAAAACATTTTAAATTTCTATAAAAATATAAATTGTTTGTATTGATTTTTCTAGGTCTTTTTATTCAAAAATCAATTGCAGATTTTTTAACAATTTCTCTATTGTAGATACATATTAACAAAATGAAGCTATTTAAGTTAAAATATTTACTCAATTGTGTTAATAAAAATTTAAGAATGTACCTATGTATTGAATTTTCCGTCCGTCCATATTATTTTTTTGAACACTGTATGTATGTATATCTATCTGTTTTTTTGTATGCATGACTGTAAATGTATGGGGTATTGAATGCTGTTTGTTGTGCAAGTACGAGTGCGATGATGTGCTGGAATAGAAAAGAAAGACGAAGAGTGATAAAAATAAAAAAAGTTCATAACCCATACTTGTACATTAAATATCAGCATGTACGTATGTATGCATGGATGTAGTACAATGTACACACATCGGAACGTTGTACATTTATTTGTATATTTGAGTGTAAATACGCTACGCTTCAAATTGTTGTTGATTTCAGTTTTTGTTGTTTTGTTTTGTGTTGTTTTTGTAAACAAGTATAAAGTACGAAAATGAAAAAATTAAATCCAAGCAAAAGAAGACAAGTAAGTAAGTAAAGCAACAGCATGTTTAATGACAAGCTAAATGCAAGCAAACGCACACATACATTTACACAATAAAATGTACAGTGGGATGGCGTCGTAGCAAAAAGGATTAAAGGTAGATGCACCCATTCGTTTTGAACAAAATAAATATTCGGACAAAGTTTTTTTAATATGAAGTTTGACGCCTCTCTTTTTAAGGGAGAGAAAATATTCATATGAAAAAAACTTTGTCCGAACAAATATTTTGTTCAGAACGAATGGGTGAATTCACCTTAAGTGGCAGCAAAAATATCAGTTTTGAAGTGGGCATTGCTCGCAGAAGTAGGTACCACATTTGTTTGAAATGTCTAACATTTCTCTAACAATTTAAAAAACAGATTTTTAAGGTTCTTTTAGGTCTTTCAAGAATGAATTCTAGTCTTAATTTACAACTCCTTTCGCAGAATACGAGTACATATGTATGTATGTATATGCTAACTGGTTTATATCATTATCAGGGAGAATGCCCGTCCTTATATCTAAGTAAAATTGTATGTACATACATATATGCATAGGTACAATAGGTTAGAATAGTTTGATTATTGCACGATTCCTGTTGTATTCATCTGCGCAGGGCGTTAGTAAATTCGGAATTAGAAATGGTATTCTATTAATTATATGTATGCTTTTATATCGAAAGAAAATAGATATGGCTCTTGATTATTGCTTTGTTCCATGGTGTAACTATACAAGGTGAGTGCAGTAGCACAGCTGACTGACTTTGTTTACAATTTACTTGTGTCAAAAGTAATACTTTTTCAAGTGTTTTTGACAGTAGTACATTAAATATAATTACACCATGCTTTGTTCCATTGCAACTTAAGTGAGCTATGAATTTTTTTAGACAAATTTTAAAATTGTTGTCGAAATGAGTCATATTATATAGCAGCTAATTTTATATTTGGCAACTTTACCCAAAATTCTAAAAAGAATGAGTTTTCTAAAATGGTAATATATATATAAAATACAATATAATACAGATTCTCAAAATTAATCCACTAAAACTAATACAAGACTCGAAGCCAAGTTTAGTCTTCGACGTAGATCTGAGCAATTGGCGAATGTGTAATATGTGACAAGGAATATTCGCAGGATATGCATACAACTAAGACTACGAGATCGAATTTGTCATATGATAAGGGCTGTGTAATTACATTACACTCATTGGTCTAGTTAGGCAAACTACCTTGGCCTTGTATAAAAAGACAAGCAACAAATAATACAAGTGCAAACAGATTCATTACCAGCAAGTTTTTTAAATGGAATTGTTCGAATCGTACAAACATTTTGTCGTTCTAAAGTCCGTGATATCATGTAAACGGCGCTATACAATATCTCTTTGTGGTCCGAGATAACAAGAGACTGACATCAAAACATGTAGAATTGAAACTTACAGTAGCTGGTGAAGTTAATAAGTATTTAGGACTTTAGGATTTTACAGAGAGTTGAGTATGAATGAAAATAAGACCTCAAGTATTACTGTGACTGTTAAAACTTTTTTATGGGGAAAATTTGTGAACTGCGAACAACATAGTTGAATCTACTATTAGGTGAGACCAATCCTAAATTATCTTTGTATTTTATAGTGGGAGGCAAAAAGAATTGAGTGTCATGAGAAAACACTAACCAAAGCTAAAAATTGCCGCATTTGGTGCTTGCTACCCATCAGCTCTGCTGGAACCAAGAGATATTAGACATACAAAGAACTTATATAAATTTGGATGTTTTGAAGTATTGTGTCTTTCAGGCGGAAATTAAATGTTTGAGATATCGTGTTGAGAAATTGTACATGGGATAATTTAATGACTTTCTATATTATTAGCCTGCAGATATGTCTACAAGATAAATTGTATATTTGGACTTCAGATCAATTGAAGAATTTGCATGCTAAACGTGTCACTATATAGTATGATATGTGGTCTGGAGGAGTGATTTGGTCTTCTTTCCCGAAAATTCGTCTAAAAATGTGTTTACGGTGAATGGTTGAAAAACAAAAATCTCGTTGGAAAACTCCTTTAAACAATGAGCAACTTATGGTATCGGTTTTTATATCAGTTATTTATGGTTGGGACATATTTCCTATAATAATTTTACTCACAAGGAACCCATATACATACATACATATATCCGAGTGGAGTGTTAAAAAACCTCAAAAAATTATAATAATATTTATTGAGTATATGGATGGAGTGATTTATTTAAACCTTTTTTTAATTTTAATACTTAAATACTTAAAAAAGAACTGCATTTCTGAATCTTTATTACTGCCCAAAGAATAGTCTTTAACATTCACTTTTTTAAAATAATTTAATTTAATAATTGGCCACGACTACGCCGTTTCGATTACACTTTCCAGCATTTCTACTGGTATCTTGAGAATTACCTGAGTAATGGTAAGTCTTAAAAGCCGTCTTCCGAGCCGAAACGGGCAATTTTCGTAATACAGCTGAATAATTAGTAGGAGTTTTTGCGTTGTTCTTGAGTCTTTCCATAACGAATAGACAAAAAATACTGAATAAAAAAATAAGATGACAGTATAACAATAGTGACCCGTGATTTGTAAAACAAATTTAAAAAACCTCTATTCTTGTTCCAAACCATGGTGTAACTATACAAAGTGAGTGAAAATCGGAAACAAATACAACACAATACAAAAGCAACAGACATTTTGTTTGTATAAAATAATGTACTACTGTCAAAAACACTTGAGAAAGTATTACTGTTGACATAAGTAAATTGTAAACAAAGTCAGTCAGCTGTGCTACTGCACTTGTATAGTTACACCATGTTCCAAACGATATAATTTGGGAAGAAACCAAAAACGTTTGTATCAAATAAAGAATATTTACGCTGAAGTTGTACCAAACATGACAATTTCAAGAGAACAACATTGAATGAAACTAGATAAAAATGATCGACTGAATAAATTAAAAATGCGTGATTCATAATAGATGGCGTATTATTTGGAAGCGGTTTTTGTCTTTAATAATTTACTGTCATATAGTTATTGAACATTATAATGTAAACAACAAAGCTTCTTTTTTTACTACATAAATGTCGAATTTTGTGCCAACAAAGCGTGGTGCAAGAAGTTTTGGATTACTTCCTTAATTCAAAAAAAGTACAGCTGAAGCACTCTAATTGTTCACTGAAGCTTATGGTGAATATGTTCCATCGGTTTCAATGTGGGAGAAATGGTTTGTGCGCTTCAGCAGTAGTGTACGGAAGACAAAGATCGCCCAGGCCAGCTAAAAAAGTTTGAAGACTAAAAATTGGAGCCATTACTCGATTAAGCTTGTTGTGAAACTCAACAAGAGCTTGCCAAATTATTAGGAGTTCTTAAGCAGCAATTTAAAAATGTTTGCACGCAGCAGAATTCATAGATAAGCTGGAAAAATTTATGGCAAATTAATTGAGGCCGAGATGATCTGGAAAGACGATTTTACATGACCGATAACGCTTAAGCGTTATAAAAATAAATCATTTTTGCACCGAATTATTACTTGCCATGCAAAATAGATCTATTTTGATAATCCGAAACCTAAGAGATCGTATGTAAAGCCCTATCGACACCAAAGCTAAATATTCATGGCTCTAAGGTAATGCTTTGTATTTGGTGCCACCAAAGAGATCCTATTTCTTATGAGCTTCTGAAATCTGGCCAGAACATTACAGGGAACCTGTAGCGAATGCAACTGATTCGTTTGAAACAAGTATTGGCAGAAAACCACCCAGAATAGGCGGCCAGATATAAAAACGTAGAATATTTCATCATGATAACGTTCGGTCATATATTGCAATACCTGTTAAAAACTATTTAGATTGATGGTTGGGAAGTTTTGCCTCATCCGCATTATAGTTCAGACCTTGACCCCTCTAATTACTATTTGTTTCGATCAATACAGTACGCTCTCGCTGGGATACGCTTCACTTCAGAACAGGATACCCAAAGTGCTTAATTCGTTCTTGGCCTCAAAATATAAGCAGTTCTTTTGACGAGAAATCTATATGTTGCCCGAAAAATGGGAATAAATTAACATTGTATGTACATACATTTGTATGTATATTTCACAAAAAGTTGTAAAAATCTGTAATGTTTCCAAGGTAAAGAAACAAAAACCATTGATATTAGCACCAAACCTGGCTAGCAATATGACTACATTTTAATTAAAACCAGTTGTGAAATTAGTAAAATTAAGCTTAACAAATTCAATTATAGGTAATAACTTTACAAGACTTTAAATAACCCCAACAAAAAATTGCAACCTGCAGATACCTACATAAATATTTTAGATATTACAATCCACTGTTCTTATTGTATACACATTTCCATGCATATCATAACATACACAACTACATATAAACAAATGAATTGATACATTATGTGTATGTATTGTATGTACCTAAATCAAGCTTTTTTGGAAAAACTCACAGAAATTAACATGCATGCATAGGTACATACTATTTTTTAAAACATAATAGTGTGCAAAAAATAATAAATTGAAAAACCGGAACTGAAATAAAAAAATATTTTTTTTTAAATTTAATTTTTAAAAATTTTAAATATTCCAGCTATCTTGAGAAAAAAAAATAAAACAAAGTAATATGTAAAATTTTTAAGCGAATAAAAAAGAAACGTAAAAAAGTTTTACTACTACATAGGTACATATGTACTTTTAAAAATATTTTGTATGCACTCAGAAATTTAACACACATTTTCTCAAATAGGAACAAGACGACGGCAGTCAAACCAACAACACAACTTGGCTGAATGCGAAATACATAAACAGAATCTCCCCTGCCAACATTTTCTATTGCGGAAGTGACTCAGAAGTGACGCTAAGAAGTTGAAACTCATCTTCTGCGATACCATTTTCTGATCGTAGAAGTGTCTTCCGTAGTGAGAAGTTGTACCCCCCGGAAGTAACTTCCAGAAGTCACTTCAGCGTAACTTCAAGAAGTCACTTCAGCGTAACTTCCAGAAGTTATTTTCTTCGCCTCTCTTTTGCTTTTGATTTTTGTTTGCCTTTACAGATAATACACTCATATTGATTATGGGATAACAAATATGTAAAAACTACAACAATAACAATAACAAATCGAAACCACACTTTACCGCTGACCGACCAGAGCAAATGACAAAATAAAACTAATTTCTATGATGTCGAAAACTTCTTTTTTGCATTCTTTTCATTTCATTTATAACGGGACATGTCATTTTCGGCTGGTGTTGTAAACAACAAACAATCTTCCAAACGTCGTCTGGATGACTAAAAGACGACTGCAATGTAAATTGTTATTGTTATCTTCCAATTAACGTCTGGAAGTGAGTAAGACGTAACGCCTTTGACGATGGACGATGAAAGAAACTTCCAATTGCTGGCAGGGTCTATTCACATACACACAACTTATGCTCACCAACACACACACAGGCCAACGACAAAACCCCAGCAAAAAAACATTATGCATGTGTGTGAGAAAACATTAAACACACATACACACACATTTACTCACTCACACAATGAAACATTAACAGCTTGCAGTAGTGTTAGTTAGTTGAACAATGATGACCAGCTACGGCAGCTTGCTTTGTTAACACACGAAACAGTTTTCATTTGATCTCTCTACAGTGCAAGTGTGTGTTTTGAATCCGAACAAAAGTCAGAAAACAACAACGGAAAACAAGAGATTTTTTATTGAAAATTACAACAAAAAAAGAAAACAAATATATTTTAAAAGTAATAAAAATTTACTTAAAATCAGAGTTATTATTTAAAAAAAGAAAATTGGATTTTTCCGATCACGCAGTTCAAAATTTTTAATTTCCCTCTATTGGTGTTGGCCAATAGATGGCGTTGTATATCTTAATTGTTATACTAATAATTCAACTATTCTGAATGTTCCACAGTACAAAAAATAGAAAAAGAACATACTTTAATGTAAAAATGTGCCCATAAACTTCTAAAATAACACACACTAGTAAACGGCTACGTATAAAAATTGCCTTCATACATACACACAACTTGAATGTTTTTTTTAACAAATCATTATTTTTTTGTTGTCTCAAGACAAAAGTGTATGTAAGCAAATGCAAAAATAACACACAAATCCGAAGAGAAAAAATATATAAAAACTACTACATACTTCAAATAGAGGAAAAAGCAGCAAACAATAAATACCATACTACACAACAAAACTGAAAAAGAAATAAAAAACACTCTCTCACACAAGGCAAAAGCCAAATACAATAAGTATAAAAAAAATTACTAATGAAATGGAAAAAAGCAAAACATACGAACAAACAAAACACACATGTAAAAGAAACGTACAAAAATTGTATGTGAAATGAAATGTAGAAGAGTACATCATTATTGTATTCTCTTAGTAAATGTGTAATGTACTCTCTCTTTACAGTTAAATATAAATATCATTTTGTGCTCGTGCTGCCACTTGTTGTGAAGTTGTGTTTCTTGTTTGTTTGTTTCATTTCATTACGCATACTGAAAATTAACTAAGGGAATTTTTCGGCATTGGTAAACAGTAAACCATTCGAATAATGTTCGTTCGAATAGTCGATCAATTTCTTACTAATAAATTGATAATGACCATTTTCGAAAAACGAATAATTTTGTTTCTTATTATTGTTTGTTTGACCTTTTTTTTAAGATTTTAGAAATGATTTAAGCTTTAGGTCCTTTTTATAAAAATTTTATTTTAATATTTCGCTACTCTTTGGTAGCTTCTTCAGGAAAAATTTAAATAATTTATGATACCTACCTACTATAAAATAATGTTTACATTTCATTTCATAAAATCATTCTCAACAATTTCATTCCTTAGATTTCAAATTAGGTACTAAATTTATTCAAATCTACTCTAAACCAATTCCCAACATAAATATTATGAATTTATTTGAATTATTGATACCCAGGAATTTATTCTAAAATTAATAGTTCTAGAGCAAGTATAAGAACCATGGAACTGTCGCTATTACTTTAACAACGCTTCTTGTGAGTCTTCAGTACTTCTATAGAGTTTTTAATGGACTAATTCTTTGGCACTTTGGTTCCAGACTAGTTCTTCAGAGAGAGAGAGAGAGAGTAACCATGTTTTTATTTAAGTTGTGTAATCTCTCTCACTGACCTCTAATGCAAACTTCTATGCGAACTATTTCGCGCCGTTTTTCTTCATGGAAGACCAACGCTCAAGAAGCCTCTTCAAACTAAAGTTAAAATCAAAATCGTGTAGAATTTGTCAAATCTTATTGAAAACCATCAGGTACAATGCGATTAATTTTTTTTGCCGCTCGAAGGCACACTTTCACTGATTAGCCGGTCAATTAAAATCAAGATCTGGCAAATCCTAGAATAATTATGAGATTTTTGTTGGAACTTGAAGATTAATTATTTCTTATTTGGTATTTTTGTTGGAACTTGAAGATTAATTATTTCTTATTTGGTTTTTTTTATTTTTCCCGTTACTCATTTTATTATTATTTTTTAAAATAAATAAATTATGAAAACTCACCTTTATCACGTATGCGCAGAAAAAATCCAAAAGATTTGAAATCTGAAATTATAAAAAATTTAAAAAATAATAAAATTAAATAAATGTAATATATTTTAACTTCATAAAAATGTACATAAATTATAATAATTAACAAACAAAACAAAAAAAATAATACTACCTATTTACTTCACAGATTTTTCAACAATCAAATGCCCCGATTTTTCTTATTTTTTAATCTACATATGTACATATGTAAATAATCTCTTTGCTAAAATAATATTAATAGGAAAAGTGTTTGATATATCGCGCATTTGGCTGCATTTACTATATTTTTGTGTTTTTATAACGTTAGGTTAAAAGAATAACTCGAGATTGAGAATATTAAGCTTAATATAAATTTTAAAGCGTCAATTAAATTCAATTTTTTCACAAAATTCTAAATTTTGAACTGTTGTGAGAAAATAGGGTGATTTTTCTGAAAAAAAAATATCTAAACCCAAATACTAATTAAAATTATTTTTATTCTAGCAAAAACTAATAATGTGGTAACACTTTGACTAAAAATAACTGCAATTTTCTCAGTGCATTAAGTCAACAACAACAAAAAAATTAAATAAAAAGAGAGTGTAATGTGAAAGAGAAGCAAAGCAAAACAATAAATTACAATTAAAGAATTTAGAAATGAAAACATGAAATGAAAAAATTCATACTCATGCACACAAAGAAAATAATGTAAAAATAAACACACCAATGCAATTAAAAAACAAAGTTGTTTAATGTAAAGAGAAAAAAACACGATATACAATAGAAAAGAGAAAATAGAAAACAAAATACTATTGAAATCTCCAGTAGTGACAGTGTGTTGTATAAAATAAACTTTCAAACTCAATAAAAAAAAACAAAAAAGTTACAGACAAAATTATTAAAAAAGTGCAAAAATAAAATTTACAAATATTTAAAAAAATATAAATTAAATAATGTTTCTATAACTTTGAGGCAAAAATAGTGCAAAAATTTGTTTAAACAGTGAAATCACTCATATTGTTAGCTTGTTTATAATTTTATTAGTGGTGAGCAAAGCACGTCTGCAAAATGGATATTCATTCAAATTTGGAGTTTTTATGCCGCGTTTGTGCTGCCAATACTAAAGGCAAACATTCAGTGGCTGAATGTGTTTACATTTTAAAAACTGCCGGCTTAAAGGATAAATTGGATAAATTTCTTTTTTTAAAGGTGAGTTACATAAATAAAAACAATTGCAATTAAATAGACATCAATGTAAAATGAGAGTAAAAAGAGCAAAATCAAAATATGTAATTCAGTGATGGAAAATGGGTTTTTGGATTTCGTACAAATTATAGGTACCTATAAATAAAATGTACTTTTTAGACCTCCATGGTACTATTTTTAAAATTTGTTAAATAATAAATTATGGCAACAGTTTTAATATTACCTCATAGGTATAACGAATTTAAAAAATTTTATACTCGATTGCTATTATCTAACTTCTGGTGATATTATAAATGCTATAAAACTGGAAAATGCTACCAGATAAAGCGTTTGTTCACGATATGCAACTAGTGTTCCGGAAAGAAAGTTACCAAATTAATTTTATTTTAGTACAACTTAATCAAAGAAAATTAAACCTCTTATTCTTGGAAAGACAAAGAAACAGAGCTCGTTTCGTAATAAAATGTTTCCTGTAAATTATCATCATTTGAAATTTGTCTGTATTTGTTTAAATATACATGTAGGTAGACGGCTACTTCTGAATTTTTAATAATATTATTTGCGTTAATTATCGCGATTATCTAAAATATTCCTATTTATGAAGTATGAATTTATGAAGTTTGCAAAAAGTTAACATTTTTAATATATATATACCTATGTATGTCTTCGTGCATCCTTCGATTACATTTCCAAAATAACTAGATTTATTATATCAAGAATAGAAAAAATGGAAGGGTTAACTTAACGATTTTGAACTCCTGATTAACTACATTTTAAGCTTTAGTTTTTGAATTCAGTCTCAAAATCATTTAATGCAAGTTAATATGTCAAATGCTCTCATTGTTCGATAATTCAACAAAAATTTCTTGTCGTAATAATCATGTTATGGATGAGTATTTAAAGATCAAATTGATATCAGTTAAAAAATGTCGATGAAGTTTAATAAAATCTCTTTTGCTTGCACTATTACACAAATAGTAACTTAAATGATATATTTATCTATTTGATCTGAATTACCAAATTTTTATGTAGGTACATATTTTTAAATTGTGCTAAATGACTCGTGGTAGTACATTGGTACCAAATGTGTCTAAAATGTATCAAAAAAGTACAATTGTACCATGTTTGCCAATACTGATGTAATTCGTTGCTTCCTTAAACTAAACAACAACAAAACAAATCAATGCAAATTTATTTTGCTATTTTTCTTTGGTTTTGTATATTGTTTTTTTTAACACAACAACATTTACGCACATTATGAAACAGTTTTTGTTTTTATAATTTGCAATTATTACCTATTACTTTTTTATTTCTTTTAATAATTTTGAACAAAAATATGCAAAAATTAAAAAAATAATCAATTAAAATATACAAGCATACATACATATGTACATATGTATGTATGTAGATATGTACCTATGTACGTAGATTATGATTTATAAAATAATCCGTAACTGAGTTAGAAAAGTAAAATGTTTTCCTGTTTCCAAAATTAATTAAAATTACACTGCTTTGGTTACAGATCAAAAAGCATTAAATTAATTTCTTTTTAAAACTCTCATGGCATCACTGTTTTCCGTTTGTGTTCTCCCTTTATCTCTCTGCTTGTTGTGGTTGTTATTCGTGCGAATGTTTTTGTGCAAAAATAACATTTATTTTGGTTGCAATTGTTGTTTGCACTTTACGTGTTCAAATTTTGTTGCTTTGCTTACGTTTATTGTCATTGTGTAGTTTTCTATGTTGTTTTCAATAATGTTTTGCTGTTGTTATTTTTGCCTTTGTAAACAACACCAAGAACAACTAAGGATTATTTTCTATGAACTTAACATGTGTTTGCATGTGTGAGTGAAGGTGTACCCTGCAAATAATATTGGACTACGTGATCCATTTTAGATGATATGGACTACTCATAACATGGTCCAATGTAATGCAGTCATGGACCATGTCATAGTTAAACAAGAGTTTGTAGTTAAACGACATGGTTTCGTGTTAACACGATTGCATATTGAGTTGTTGTTGTTGTTTAAAACTAACCCTCGTGAGTACTCCATGGAGTAGTTTTGGGACTACTCCGATGGGTTATATGGTCCACTCCTAGGACATCGCAATGTTAAATGGACCACCTTTTTCATATATTTGGAGTAGTTTTGGAGTACTCCTACTCCTCTTTGGACTAGTCTTTACATGCATGTATGGAATAGTCGCGTTATTTGCAGGGTATGTTGATACTAATTTACATACATACATATGGCGGGTGTCATATGTTAAGAAACATAACGAGTTATGTTTGTTGTTGTTGCTGTTGTCTGTTGCCATTGTTGTTGCTCACTGGCATAGCTTATTGCATTTACATTGTAAATTTTACAAGAATGAAGCCCATTGGAAATTTAGATGTTTATAATTGAAATGGGAACTACTGAAATAAATATAATGGGGGTTTTCAACATAAAACTCGTAATATTTTCGGTCCTTATGAGAAAGCTATTTATATGTTGGTTGCTAAAATTGTCGCATTTTGCTTTTGAAAATCACAGAGCAATTGTTGTCTTAGCAGGCTAAACGTGCCACTGTATCGTGCACTATGCGAAATGCATTTTTTGTTTAAGAATGAAGATGTAAATACGGTTAAAAAAACTCGAAATCCGTCATGTAGTTAATGAAATATGTAGAGCTGTCACCATTTTTCAAAATGTGTTAGACATATGTCCGATATCATTTTATATTTATAATTGTCAAAACTTAATTTGTCCAATACAATAAACCGTTGAATGACTTATCTAAAATACCTACTTATTTGTGGCATATCGTCCTCAGCGAATGGAATCACTGTATTTAAAAGTGTTCTTTGATAAGCATACTGATATATTCGTGCATCTACCTTATGCATACGACCAATATAATGCTCAAAAAACTCTGCTATTTGCGACCTCTGATTTGCGGTTTGGGGATAATTGGCTCTTATAAGAACTGATTGGCTTTCTTTAATCTATTTTTGTCATTGCAAGAATATTATCCTCAATGGTTCTTTACATTTTCTTCATTTTTTATTATTATAATTTGATTTGTGTTGGATAATTTACAAAAAGTGTTTACCACATGCAATAAAAGTAATATCAAAGTAATGTTTTTTTTTTTTGTTTAACCCTGGATGGTTATCCATCCAGGGTTAAGAAAGCAATCTTTTACAAATCTAAAGGTAAACTTTGATATTTTTGTGCAAGTATTTCAAAAGACACACTTTTACTCATTTGTGATCCCCACTGTACATACATATGTATGTAAACAGTTTTAAATATTCTTAATAAATCGCCTCTTCAATTAAATGTCAAAACATTTATGTACTGATTTACTTGCTATAAACAGGTGCATATGTACATAGTACATAATAGGTATTTGTGTTGTTAATGTTTTAATAAATACAGTACAACTTCGACAGTCCGGACATGCGCCAGTCCGGTCACTCCAATAATTCGGACGCTTCTACATTTCAGACAATTTAAAATTTTTACCTCTACAATCCGGACGAATTTTTTTTATGCATGAATAAATATTAAAATTCGGGGGTTTCCCGTTTTTTACTCGCATGTTTTATTATACTTTGATTAACATTTTGCACTAAATTAATTCAGTTTCGATATATTCTTTCGCAAGCGTGTTTGTCTAATTCCATTCCAAGTGTCATGTTTTTAAATAATAAACGCAAACATAAAACACTAACCTTAAAGGAAAAGTGTGATATTTTACAAGGTCTTGATGAGGGAAACAACTTTAGGCCAAAAAATGGCATGTTCCTAAATCAACGATTTGCGACATTAAAAAATATAAGGAGAAGATAAAACAATTTATTTCGAATACTTATAATTACCTACATATTTTAATAATTTAATATAATATGTAATTAAATATTATATTATATAGTTTATGGTTTTTAATAAATCATAGTATGTACCTACAATGCATGTATGTACATACAATTAAATTCACTTAGATTATAGGTATCAAGATTTTTATCTACTATAGTCCGGACAACTCGTTAATCCAACCGACCCTAAAACTATGTACATATGTATGTATATGTGTCCGTATTGTCGAAGTTGCACTGTACATGCTTGGCTATTCTCCGCCAATATTCAAAATTGCAATTTAGTTGTTGTAAAATCGAATTGTTAAAATCAAAATATGTGTGAATAAATAAAAACAAATTTACAACGGTAAAAAAAATATTTTTTATTATTAAATTTTACAAAATTCCCTCTTAGAACATACGGCTACTTAACAAAAAAAACTAAAACATCAATACTCACTCATACACATAAATAACAAATAGGTATGTTGCTGATTTTTTTTTTACAATAGGTATTAAAGCTTGTTGAAAAAATAATCCCCCATTAAACAAACATACACATACAAAAAATACCTAAAAAACACACAATGTTCGTACAAACATACAAAATTTAGCACTTTCAATATAAAACATAGAGAAGATCTGATAAAAAAAGAATAAAAGTGTAGAACAACAAAAAAAATATTGACAAAAATAAAACAACCAACAGCACACTAACTAACACACATACAAATACTTGTTTTTAGTTACACTAACACTATGAAACAACATATATCTCACTTACACAGGGAAGAGTTCCATTTTCAATTTTTTTTCTGTATAAATATAAACACAAAGAAGACGGACGAGAAACTAAAAATTAAATGCTGAATTTAATATTGTAAAAACACAACTCTCACATGTGTGTGTATTAATGTGAGTTTGGGGAAATATATTGTATGTATGTATGAATGCAAAAACAGGAGAGTAAAAATAATAGATTTTTGTTGCTGTTAAAAATTAAATGTTGAGATCAGTGATGCCATTAGGATACAAAAGATATATTTTTCGTATCTTTTGATGACTTCAGGTACGATCATAGCTGCCAGATTTGACGATTTTTTGTTTCAAAAATAGCAAAATGACAATTTGACGATTTTTTCATTGAAAGTGACGATTTTCTGAATTATTAAAAATGTTTATCATTTGTTAGTTTTATTAATGTTTTTGTTACCAAATTCTCTCTTTTTTTGAGACAACAACTATTTTTCTCATTTAATATCATAAATATTAAGAAGAACATGACATATTTCAAAAACAAAACTAAGTGATAGTAGTGTTTTCTTAATTATTGACAATTGTTAAGTTCAAGTAAAATAATTCCAAATTATATTGAGACAGGATAGTCGAAATTACTTTTTTATCTGTAAACAATCAATTTTAAATACTGAATTCCATGAACTAAAATTTTAAGAGGAAACAATTTCTGAATTTCAATGGGAAAATTCTTCTACAAAAACTTCTCCTATTTTAACAAAACGTCGAAAGAATATTCAGCAAATAAATTTAAATAACAAAAATACGGAATTCTTTGAAAATAAGTACCTGTACTCGTATATGATGGATGATTTGAATTCTATACTCAAAATGATATTTAAAACTTAATAAAATAAATTGTTTTGACACTGCAATTTAACCTGAATTAATAAAATATGCTGAATTCAAACATTTATTTATAAAATACTGTAAGTATTGTTTTATACTTTTAAGTTTTAGCTGAAACGTTTTTGTTCAATTCTCTTTTGAACTTGCCATTTCATTCAAACAAGTCAATTCAATTATCGTACTTTTTAATGTAAATCAATTGCATGTAAAAAAAATAAAAGGAAATAAGAAAATTTACAGTACCGTCAAGTTTGTACCCCGTTTGTTCTTATTTCCCTTCTCATCCAAAAATACTTGCCTTGACGAGTCAGAATTATAGAAGTGAAAACGGAC
Organism: Bellardia pandia; assembly: GCA_916048285.2. Taxonomy (NCBI): domain Eukaryota; kingdom Metazoa; phylum Arthropoda; class Insecta; order Diptera; family Calliphoridae; genus Bellardia; species Bellardia pandia. The sequence goes on from OU696530.1 coordinate 31,488,340, forward strand.
TGAGATATTATAAAAATATTACACAAGTTGTGTAATTATATTTATATTTTACATTACATATATTATTATATATTTTACATTATATTTTTTGTGATTTGTTATGTAAAAAGTTAAAACTTATATATTTGTATATGTATTGTACAAGAGACTATATAAAATTGAATTTGTATGTTTTCGTTTAAATAAAAATTTCAAAATACTATTAGAAATAGTGACTTTTTATTTTTCCGATTTTTTTGACGATTTTTAAAATTCGAAATGACGATTTTTTTCTTTTTTATCGGGATTTTGACGACTTTTTCCGAAATTCATCTGGCAGCTCTGGGTACGATGTATAATCCTGACATTTTTCGTATCTTTTGAATCTGTACGAAAAATGTACAAAAATTAAATATTTTTTTAAGTATGTAATGACATTACAAAAATTTATTTAGAATTTATGTATGACATTTGGAACTTTTAAACGATTTTAATCTAATATTCCAGGCGGAAAAGCCTCGTTGAAAAATTAATTAAAAGAATTGCTAGCAACTATTTAGAATTTAACTATGTAAAGTCAACAGATGCTTTGAAAATAGGATTTTCAAGTCCAAATTATTTTTTACCAATTGAAAAAATTTAGGTGCTTTAGCTCATACTGTGCTTGCTACCCTATGTATGATCCACCAAAAAAATTTGCCAATCATTTTATATTGAAGTTTTAAAACAAATCAGTATAAACGACTTAGCTCGTATATTAATTTTTACATAAATGAATTTGTTTTGATAACATCCAAAGATAGTTACATAGGTATAATTAATTTAAAAGTTTGTGACTTAAATAAATATAAAAATTAATTAATATATCATTTTCTTTACAATATTCATAAAATATCAAATAAAAATGTTATGTTAATAAATGTTAAAAATGAATTTTCAATTTTTTTTTTCAATATGTATCTTTTCGGGAAAAAATGTATCTTTTTGGAAACTAAAATGTATCTTTCTCGAAATTTCACTGGCAACACTGGTTGAGATAGAAGTGTTTTTAAACGTGCGTGTGTGTGTGCATGCACATTAATTGCATGAGTGTCAAAATGATGTATGTATGTAATCTGTATACATTTTTGTTAACAGTGGGCAAAGAGATTAAAAGTTTTAATGTATTTTTTTATATAGTGGGGAACACAAATGAGTACATGCTTGCGCCTTGTGCACTTTCTATTGCTTACAAATGTACTCGTCTTATCTTCCCCTCACCCCGATGTATAAAAGGTAAACAATTTTTTTAGAAGAATTGCGTCGTCTAAATTGGGACTCAACAAAATAATTTACAACACAAAATGGCAAAAAAACAATTCGTACTCAGTTTTGCAGAAGTGTGTCTTTTAAAATATTTTCAGAGAAATATAAAAGTTTACCGTTAGAGTTGTATATGTTTGCTTTGTTTATGACTTTAACAAAAAAGACATTACTAAACTAATAAAATATAATAAATAACGTCAAGAGCCATTGAGGACAATATTCTAGCAATGAGAAAAAGTAGCTATTCTTAGCAAGTAGTAGCTAAACAGCTTAAAGTAAGTCAGTCAGTGGTCATAAAAGTACAAAAAATTCGTTCTATTGTTCCCAAACCATCATTACACAAATGAAAAGAGAAGTGTTTAACACCAAAATATACTTCTATATCAATAGGCCGTTAGTCGATGGACTGCAAGATGACCCCTTTGCGATATTGGTTACATCTCAGAAAAATTTAATCTGGTCAGACGAATCCAAATTTAATCGTTTTCAATCCAAAGGTAAACAATATTGCTGGCGCTGATGGGAGGAACATCTTGATATGGGGTTGCTTTAATGGTGGCTCCTTGGACCAATGCAAATAATTGAAGGAATAATGAAAAAAGAAGTCTATCTGCGTTTTTTGCAAACTCATCTTAACGATTTTTTAGATCAGAACCTCGATCATATGGATGGGATGAAATTACTTTTCAGCCGGTTGGTGATCCAAAGCACACTTCTAAAATCGTGAAAGAATGGCTTAGCAAGTAGACTGTTCTTTTGGTGCAGACAGTTGCGAGTATTCCAAATAAATTAATAAAACTGGTGGAGAGTGTCAAAACGTGTAAAGTTTTACAAAACAACGGGATTTTGACTAAATATCATTCCCGAAAGTTTTTGTATAGGGCAAAATTGAGTACAAAGCAATCCGTTTTTTTCGTTTGCATTTTTTCTTAAAACTTGATACTTTTAGTTTTAATTTGTAATATGTTTTTCTGTTAATTTTTGCCATTTAAGCGGCCAGTTAATGGCTGAATTTCGTAAAATTATGCGATCGGGAAAGTTGGTTTACAATACATTCATTGATTCGATTGCTATGTAGCATATGGCACTCATCCTGTTTAAACCACATGACACAAACCACAAGGGATACTTATATCCATAAATTAAAATAATCTTTGTCTGAAAGTAATAATTTTCCAGAAAAACCAGTGGGTTGTTTATGAATAAATTTTGAATATTTTAACGGATATTTTTTGAATTCATTGTAGCAATTGCCAAATCTTCTACATATGACAGTAGAAGACTGACATGTCACAGTTAGTCTTCAGACAAAGCAAAGACAAATGACATGTGAGCTTCAAGGTCAAATGTGAATATCATGTCCTTAATTGGTTGCACGTAGCTGTATCAGTATATTTGTATATTCTTTATAAAAATGCTATATAAAGTTTCCGATTCTGTTTTTAACTTTTAAGATATTAATTTGCGCCGTATAAAGTATTTAAATATAATTAGTTATGGAAGATGAAATCTTACGGACCTAAATATTGTTTCGCTATTGAAAATATGAAATACTTTTATCACATAAAATATAAAGATATTGGACTATTAATGAGAATCTTAAAACAAAAATGCAATGAAATGTTGCATTGCATACTGCGTTTATGAAAACAGTTCGTGGATACTTAGACTTTTTTAAACATTCCATATTGCAAATAGCTAAAATCACTAAATTAAAACGCAATGCAAACAATTATAGGTATGTATTTACCTGTGCCACTGTCGCTACAAATAATTACTCTTTAGTTGTCTCGAAAGCGAAACATGTTCTCTTAAACAGTAGTTTTTGTTTAGTAAAATATTCATTACGTTAATGGTGTTACTATCTTTGGCAGTAAATTGTTAATTTTTATTATTTTTAAGCATTTAATTCCGACTTGTTTTGTTATAAAATAAATGTCAAGTAAACTTTAGTGTTTTTATGTTGCAAGGTTAAAATTTGAAATATGTATTTGTTTTTGTATCGGTTGTGCCAGTACTTACTTATGAGCTAAAAAATATATTCAAATTATGGAATGATTTCTTGAACAGAATACAAATCCAACTGAATGATAACTAAACGAAGAACGAATAATTAATATTTATGATCGTCTGTTATTTATTATTTAAAATTTAAAAAGTCCAATTTTTTAATGAATATATTTTATTTTCTTTCAGATTTCGGAAAATGATTCTCTGCCAAAGGTGCTGTGCAAGTCCTGTTTCCGTCAGGTGGAGGCAACGGCATCTTTGTCAAAAATCGCCAAACATACTCAACAAGTATTTCGCGATTTTCTCTTAAGCAATTTGGTAAGTTTTAAGAATTTAAACATAGAGAAATATTCTTAGAGAGGAAACTAAAAATACTAAAAAAAAATTGTGGTTTTATTCAGAATTTGTTAATAATACAATCCCACCACTCAACATACTTTCGACTATATACATAGTTTTAAATTAAAACAAACTTATTTAATGTAATTTAAATTGGTTCTTTATTTTCTCTATTAAAGCCAAAAGGTCCCTCCGAAAGTACAAATACTTCTGAATTCACATCGTCCGATTTTATGGGCAAACAAGAAGCCAACAAGGAAAAATCTAAAAAAGACGAAACTGTGCTAACAGCTAATTTATTGGCCCTCTTACCACCTCCACCAGTAGCAATATTACCACCACCTGCACCTCCAGCAGCATTGCAAAACCTAGCTACAGGCTCCCGCAAAGATGAGGTAGTGGTGAATGTTTCGGTAGCCGATCCATTGACACGAGACAATCAACAAAAAATGATTTCGAATTCACAAAGACGGCAAAGTCTGTTATTAGAATCACGCTATACACCTAAATCGATAGCGCAGAAACCAGTGGCAGCCCAGAAGCCCCCAAAATCATCAGCAAATCAATCTGTAGATACTACAAATACAACGAATAACACAACTACTGCCACAACACCGGCATTAAACTTTTACCCGATTAAAGCAAATCAGCAAACTAAACAGCAACAGCCAACCACACAAATAACCACGTTTAGTAGCGGCGGCTATGTTATAGGACGCATTAACACAGCCAACAGTGATATGGAAGAGCCCAAAAAGATTAATATGCCTTTGGCGGTCACACCAGATAATGTTTTACAGCAAAAGCGCAAAAACTTGGTCAAGGCTTTAAATAACATTAAGGCCAACAATTCGGGACAAGTGTCATTGCTGAAATCATCACAACAGAAACAACCAGCAAACACACAAAATATACCAAAAATTCCTTTAGCGGAAGTGTTTAATCAGGCGACTGAAGATGAATTACCCGAGAAAATTATTATAGCAGCACCCAAGAACAAGTTGTCCTCGGATAAATGTAAAAAAGAACCCTTAAATTTGAGTAGTAAAATAGCGGCCGTGGTAACACCAGTAGTACAGCCAACACAGCCCTCTACCACAGCTACTATAACAGCGGTTGTGCAGCAGCAGCAGCCAGAAGCTTCTACTACATTCTCCAACACATCACCCAAACCCACATTTCCCGAGGATATTTTATTGGGTCGTGTAATACGTGATATGGATCTATTGAAATTGATTTTAAAAGCTTTAAAATGGCCGGTAAATAAGAAAAACATAGAATTACAATTACAACGTTTAAAGAACTCCAAATTCACCGATATTATGTCGGATAATAACTTACTGCAAGATACTGATTTGACCCAACTGCTGGGACCCTATTTGGCGCCCGTTCTTTTAGCGGCTCAGGCCTTGCAACAGCAACAACAACAAATCTTGAAAAATACTACATTAAATGAGAACATGTCAGCTGCATATATAACACCGACAAAAGTTTCGGCCTTAGAAGCTGCCCAAGCCGAAATAAATAAATCAATACCATATAAACTGCCACCAGAAACGTCGGTACAATTAGTACCCGCCACACCCGAAGAAATAGAGCCCACCCAATCACCTCCCTTGCCCCCCTTGACTAACTCCAATGCCAGCTCCAACGCAGTTTTGAAAAGAGAAAAACAAAAGGAAACAAAAACTGCGTCAGTGCCTCCTCAAAAGCGGCAACGTAGAGCGGCTGCTCAAAGAGCCCGAGATTCTATAGTTATATCCGATGAGGAAGATGCCTCTACGGAAGAGGAACCAACCAAAAAACCCAGACAACGTTCCACAAAATCTACAGCCAACATACAAATCGACTTAAATAATGATTTCATGGCTCAATTCAATTTGCTAAACGGTTCGGGTGGTGTGGATGCCAATGAGGCTTTAATGGCCCTGCTGCAAAGACAAAAGACAGCCATTATGAAGAACAAAAAAACGCAACGTCGTAGACGCAATAGTGTTTCAAACTTAATAACATTGCCGGCCAGCGAATTTGACGCTTTAATTGATTTAGATGATGATATTGTATTAATGGAACCTGTCACCACCTCCAGTTCCTCAGATACGGCCTTAGCATCGTCCAGTTTTGAAACGGCTCAGCAAAAAACCGATATTACTAATACATTTGTTGTACCATCGGTACCGCTTATTACACGTCCCATTATAAAAAGAAGAAAAACTGTAATACACTCTTCCAGAGGCAGATTAGATTTGTCTGCGGACGTGCAAAATAAAGAACAAACACCCATTTCCTCTTTATTGATTTCAGCCAGCAAAGAAAAGCTATTAGAAGAAACTATTAATCAAGTTGCCACAGGTATCATGTCTAACAGTAACACAGACGATACAGCACAAAAAAGTTTAACAAAAACGATTACAAACGAAACTTCCCTACTTTTGCCGGCTGATTTATCAGCATCTAAATCCCCACAACAAAAGAAATTGCAAAATAAGGCTACTTTGGGCCAACAACTTTTAGAAGCTATAGGTTTGCAGAAAATATCATCCAAAGCAATAAACAACCTGCAAACGGAAGCGGCCAGTACATCCACTGCCAATACCATAACGGTGATGCCCAATAGTAAACAGTCGATACAGCAAATAAGATCAGCCCTGAAAAAGTCCCTCAAACAGGCTCAAGACCAGCAACAGCAAAGGAAAAAGGAGTTATCCTCCAACACGGCTAACAATACAATAATACAAGATGCTGACTCTACCACCAAGCCGGCTGTTAAGGAAATTGTGGTGGTCGAGGGAAAAGGCAATAAAAGTGATGATGGTTCCTCAATGGTGGATGTGGAAGATCAAATCGATAAAGTAACGTTAATGGTGCGCAGCAATGACAAGCACAATTGTATGCAGGCTGCTGCGACTGCCACTACCACCACCACTAGTGAGAAGCAGGAAAATAAAGAAATGACGAAATCACCAACCACCACCAAGATCCAGGAACGTCGTCGTATCATATCGGCAACAACTGCACGAGGTACGCGCAATATTGCGGCTCTTGATACAAAAGATAAAACCAATGAGGAACCGCATATAGAACATATAGAAGAGGCAGTTGATAATAATGATGCTGTTGAAGACAATGAGTAAGTTTTGATTTAAATTTTTGTTAAATATTTTTGTTTATTTTTTTTACATTGTTTTTATGTTTAGAAAATCCGCAAAGGAAGACGTGGAAAATGCCAGCATAAGTTCATCTTCTGCACCAGTTATAGAAGCATTAGAAAAAGCAAAGGAAACTAATGTTATCATAAAAGAAGAGATCTTAACACCTAAAAGAAGAGGCCGTAAACGTTTGGTTGATAAACTACAAGAATTAGAGGCTGCTGAAAGTAACGACAAAGATAAGCATAGTAAAACTTCACCCACAACAACGGACAAATCACGAACATTGGATAAATCTAAAGATGAGGACATGGAGCTCAACACAAGCAATATTAAAATAGAGGAGGAGACAGCAAGCAATACGTTAGTTTTTTTTTTTTTGGAAATTAACAATAAATAACTCAGTAAATAATGAATTTTTATTTGAATATTTTCAGAACATCTGGACGTCCTACTAGACAAAGTAAAACACTTTCAAAATATTACAAGGGTCCTGATAAGCCGGCTCAAGGCAGACGTTCTTTACCTTCTAGATCAACTAGAAATAGGTAATTTTTTTTTTGGCAAAAACAACAAAAAAAAATCTATAAATTAACGCAAAGTACCAAACAGAAAGCTTAATAATGAAATGTTTAAACTTTTTTGATGAGACTTTGTTTTGATTTCTAAATTGGCCTTTAAGTATTTTAACTTGTAAACTCCTTAAAATTACCCTTTATCTACTTTTCTCTTCTCTCTTTCTCTTTTTTTATTCACAGAAAATATTCTTAGTCTTAAAAAGTCTAAGTTTAGTGATTTGTTTAAGAATTTAAATTAAGAGTTTTTCATTATAAATTATATTAAATTGTGCTTTAATTAAATAATTAATTAAACAAATTTGATTTGTTGTAAATATATAACTACTTTTAATTATATATTTACACAAAAAGCTAACTATTATATTTTGAAATAAATAAATTTGAAGTGGAAAATTAAAACTTTAAAGACAACTTTCTGAATAATTTCTTTATTCTACAAAAAAAAACAGTGTAGTTTGGTTTTTTTATTATTTAATGCTTTAATTTACTTAAAATGGATCCCCCATTTGTTCCGATCAAAACAGAGTTTTTTTCATATGGAGTTTGACGCCTCTGTTTTTAAGAGAGAAAATATTCATATGAAAAAAACTTTGTCCGAACAAATATTTTGTTCGGAACAAATGGATGAATCCAACTTTAGTTTTGTATATATTTTTATTTTATTATACGCTTTAGTTTTAAGATATTGAATTCAATATTATTTTTTATTTGTATCTACTAAATATCTGCCATATTTCATTAATTTTATTTTTATAAACAATTTTTTTTTTTCGTTCTTATAAAATACTCAATTTGTAGTAGTTTCATTTGATTTTGAAAGTATGAAAATCTGCTTTAATTTCTGTTACATTTTGCAGATTTAAAATTTTTAAAGAATTATATAAAGTGTTTAATATTTTATTATAGTTTCTAGTTATTAATATTATAAAATGAATTTCTAGTTTAAATAAAATTAAGTTTTTGAAATTCAACGAAATTAAAGGAAGTTTTATTTATTATCAAAACTTTACAGAAGAGCGGAAACGTTGTTTCTGCGTTTTATACTGTGAGCGTCAAAATAAAGTCTACACCACATATTATTAAAAGTAACGCTTAATTATATTAATATTAAATTAGAAAATTATATTGCATTTTGATATATAGTTATTTAAGTGGAATTGTATTCACAAAAAGAAGGAATAAAAACGATTAAAATTAAATTGATTTATTGTTAAAATAAACCAATTTTTATGCATCAAAATAAAGTAAACAGTGACATCATCCTTTTGTAAAAAACTCCTGTCATTTCAGAAGTAGAGGTTATTCTTTTATTTTTTTTCTTTGAAAATATGACGTATAATTTATCATTATAAGAGAACAGGTTGTGACGTTAAGTTATGAAAAATCTACAATGGGAAGACAATAAGTCTCAATTGGTGAGACTTACCAATTCATAATAGACTTACAAAAACTAAAGTAAGAGCAAATCAAGTGCTGTAAAAATAGCTGAAAATGTTACGAACATTTCTGGAAAATCCGTAAGCATGAGTAGGATTATAAGATATTTGCATCAAATTAGTCTACATGGTAGAGTGCCACATATGCATATCAAAGGACAACCAAACCAAACGTTTGAATTTAACAAAAAAATATATAAACGTGCCGCAAATTTATAAATCGACAAAAGTAAGTCAAAAACCCCCCAAAAATATGTCAAACTTAGAACGAAATAATAAATCAGCCCTATCATGAATAAAAACTCCGCGGGAGTTTTTTCATTTTTATTTTTTTAACATTGGATTTGAATACGAAAAATGAGAAAAGGGAAAAAGATCCCGCGGAATTTTTATTCATGATTGGTAACATATTCACCAAGATGGTAAAACATGGTGGTGACTCAGAAATTTCCTGGGGGGGGGGGGTTTACTCTCTATTGCGATGCGAAAGCAAATTCGATGCGTAAGAGTATCAATTTGTACGCCCCTGGAGTTGTATGGCGGCTTTAGGGGTCGGTAATCTTACATTTATAGATTCTACAATGAAAAATAAAGATTACCTCGACATTTTAAAATCCAATGTAGCATTTTGTGTAGAGAAATTAGAACTAACGCAGAACTGGATTTTCCAACAGGACAATGATTCTAAGCATACCTCGAAAATAGTAAAAGAGTGGTTGCTCAATCATTGTCCAAAAACTTTAGATCCAGATCTCAATTCAATTGAACACCTGTGGAAATATCGGGGAAAAAATTAGACAAAGAAATATTTCTTGCCAGGACAACCTAAGGCAAGGCAGTAATACAGAATAAATAGAACAAAATTTGGACTGATATCACTTAAAACTCTCGTTGTTTCTATGTCCAAAAGATTGTCAGCTGTAATAAAGGTCAAAGGATTACAAACAAAAGATTGAATACAATGTTTTACATAATTTTAATAACCCTGTTTACTTAATTTTGAAGCGAAAAATCTGGTACTTTTCCGTTAAAATTGTATTTTTTTCCCTTAGTCCCGGGTCACACACTGCCACTTTTGCTGGTCAACTTTTGAGTTTGTGGGTGAGAGGGGAAAGAAGACTGATACCAAATACCACCCGGGACTTATATTACTAGGCGTTTACTTTACATTTATGCTCAGAGTAAATAAATTTTGGGTTTCAAATTATTAAAACATTTATGCGACATGATTTTATGTCAACAATGATTTATTTAAATATTTTTTAATCTAAAACTGTTTGGACAATGTAGACGGAAACTTTTCTAAGACTTTTTTATTCCAAGAGGTAATTAGGGTAACAGGGACACTGTAGCTGAAAGCAAGACTGTCAAGTGACCTTCATAAAGAGTGACACTGTCAGATACTTTTTCATAACATCTCTCATGTAAACTCCCTTAAACTTTACAACTGAAATGTTGAGATAATAATATTTACGAGTATGAACAATGTAATTACAATGACTAATTAGCAGCAAAATAAAAGCTTTTAGCTACGATCTTCTAACAAAAGTTTATTAACAGGTACCTACGTGAATAAAAACAAATAGTTTTGAAACGAATCTTGGTCATTCAAATACTCAAGCGAAACAGAAATATAACAGACAGTTAATAATGAGTAGAAGTGTGTTTTATGTAAATCTTAATGTAAGTTTTACGCTTAACTGATTTCACGCACAATTTTCATTTTAATTACTAGTAAAAAAAAAAAAACAATTTTAAATTACAACTAAAAAGTGAGCTTAAAAATAAAGTTTGGTGCTTTAAATAGTATGAGCAAGTTTATTTGTGAGCTAAATATGGTCAGTGTTTTAGAACGCTGAATGATAAAGAACAGAGTCGTATTGCAATAGAAATAAACTGTTTATAAACGAGCCTCTTCCTCTTCAAGGTTTGTATTTTGAATTTAAACAGAAATATAGTGATCTACAGAAATAATAACTTTGTCAAGTACGATCAATTACCCTCACAGAAACTTCTCCAAGATTCCAAATTTGTCCGACAAGATGTCAATATATTAAACATTTTGATTCCTTTTTGTTTACGATCAGCGATGACAGGGCTATTTATTTTTCATGTGGTATATTTTGTGAGATTCACTGTTCAATCGATTACGGATGGAAGAGAACTTGTTGAAGAACGTTTATTACGAAGAATAAAAGCGGAAAAGTTCTCTAGTATCTGCAGAATACTTTCCATTGTCGTATCGTTAGTACAATAAAACACAATCCATATTGTGACGATGCTCCAGTGACTTAGTAGAGTTGGATACCCAATTGTCCGGCTCATACATGACAGTTGTATTCTATGTTCGTGATTAGAGTAATGCTTGGAAAAATTGCTAGTGAGGGTAATTTATTACGTCTCTGCGATCATGTATGTACATACATACTTATGTAGTTATTTGTGTACATATATCTATTTATGAAAACCATTCAAATTGTATGAGTTTTGTGAGTGAAGGTTTTTATTTTGTTTTCGAATCAAAACAGAAATTTTGAATCAAAATCACAACAATAAAGTTAAATAACTACATACTTATGTATGTACATATGTATTTACATGAGGGGAAAATGGAACTACTTTCGGATGTCATTTATTGAAAAAACCCCTAATAAAAGTCTTTTGGTTTAGATATCTCTTGCGATCTACAAAGGTAAAGTTTTTAATCCACTTCATGTAGCTTAATATCAGCACCATAGACTTACCGTTTGGTAAATTCCAGTTTTTGTGTGAATTTATTTTTTAGTTTTCTTTATTAAATGGTTTACAATTTTTACACTTTTAAATAAATATTTTTTATAATTTCGCACTTTTTTAACAATTTTATAACTTTGAAACTATTATAATCACTTTTATAAATTTAGTTTAAGAAATATTATCTATTATAAAAGAGCTTCTACTTACAAACAAAATACAGGGATGGAAAAGTTGCTACGATAATACTTTTTTGGATATAATTTCAAACATAGTGTAATTATATAAGGTGAGTTCAAATCGGCAATAAATACAACTTAATCCAGAAACAACAGGCATTTTGTTTATGTAGTAAAATATTGTATGTACTACTGTCAAAAACACTTGAAAAAGTATTACTTTTGACATACGTAAATTATAAACAAAGTCAGTCAGCTGTGCTACTGCACTCACCTTGTATAATTACACCATGATTTCAAATTTCAAAAAAATACTAGTATTGGTAACAAGTAAAATTTACAGATTTCTTTAAAATCAGATTTATTTTTGATGATTCTCTGATAGTATAGCTCAAGTGTTTTTGTTATAGAAAATCATGTGTCTAACACAATTTTCTTTAGAAAATCTTGTATCTAACACAATTTACTATATAAAGTCTTGTGTCTAACACATAGAAAACCTCACCTTTATTTGTATGAACGTTGTGGTTGTGATATATTGTGCCCAGTGGGCGCTGTGGGACGAACCAAACGTAATGTTACGGTGCCCAAATTTTCTATAGAAAATCTTGTGTTTAATCGCATTTTACAAAGTAGGTATATAGAAATATATTAGAAAATCTTGTATGTAATAGTATTTTTTTGGTGAAAATATTATGTAGGTATATAAATAAAATGATATCTAAATATAACAGCATTTATAACCTAATATGAAAATTATAAAAATTTCAAGTTAAAATAAGTACTATTTCCATCCAAATCATATAAAACCGAACACAAAATAATTTTCCCAGCCCTGCTAATATATGATCAATTTAACCGTTATTTAAAAGTCATTTACATATATCAACAACAACCTAGTTTTTACCATGGTGAAATTACTTTTTTTGCTCTATTCATGGTGAAATTCTTGATATCATGAAAATGTTAAAAACTTGTTTACAAATAGTCAAAGTTTATATTAAAAAGTTAAAAAATAGTTTAAAAGTGTTAAAGAACTATTTCATATTAAATAGTGAGTTTGTTTTTTGAGTTGTTTTCCTAAAAGTGTTAGTTTTTTTTTTGTTCTGTTTTTATCCATGTTTGTATGTTTGTTTTCTTTAGTTTACAATTAATGATTAATTGCAAACAAAACAATTGACGATTAAGTGTCACCACATTTCCCCAATTGATGTCTTTCGCTCTATGATTTCAGTGGTCGTACAAACAAAACGTTTGACGTGTCTCCAAGTAAGAAAAGAAACCTGAACAGAAACATCACGCAGTATGAAAACAAACTGTGTAGAGTGAACAAATGTTTTTGGGGAAAGTGAAAAAGCAAAAGTAAAAACAAAACATAAATATATAGTGAAAATAATATACATATGTATGTATGTATATAAAAAAGACCTTGCGAAAATATATAATAATCAAATGAGTTCTGATCTTTTAATTAATATAATTTTTTTAAACGTTGAAGAAAAAAACCATGATCAGTATAAAATAAAACATGTAAAAGTTTGCCTATTAAAAAAAATAATATTTAAAAATTGTGCTTATTTATTGACCTAAAGTCAATAACATAAAAAAGTGTTAAAAATATTTGTTTGCTATTATAAAATACTATAAGAGTGTAGCCATAGAAAAGAAAATTGTCTGTAATAAAAAAGCGTAAAAACCGAATTAAATATTTTTATTAAATAAAAAAAGATAGGTATAAAACCATAAATAATGAGTGAGGAATAAACTCAATAAACAAATTAAGGATTTATACTTTTAAATCAGTGGCGAGAAACATGAATAAAGGATTATAATAACATGTTATGGACTTTCCTTCTCTGTTGTTATCTGATCTAAACAATTGATTGCAATTTTTTTAATTACATATATAATTTTATTTACATTATAATTTTTATGAACTTCCCATATGTTTACTGACAACTTACCAATTATATTCGGTCCCTGCTGGCTCTGAGTTTCAACCAACGTTTTAGATGCCTGTATGGGATACGCACCTGATAAATAAAGCTTTTATGGGCATCTTTAAAAAATATATAATAATATATATTGGAATTCAACACCATTGGCTGCAGTGACTGCTTTTTTAAATTTTTTTTAAACAAGCGTCAAAAACGTGTTCATTTCAAAATCAAGAAGCTTTCGATTTTAATGTTATAAAGCTTTAAAACTAATATATATATTACTATACCTCTATATACATATATAAAGTGCTTTAAAATACGTTTGAAATGATGTATAATATGACCCATTTTATTAACCCATTAACACAAAAATTCAAAAAATTTATTTTATGTTAGGGGGATTTTTTTTTTACAAAAGTCTCGTTATTTCGAAAATTCATCGATATAATGGTACAAAAATGTCAAGTCATCAATAGAAAACATTTCAAACTTTCATTTGATATACATAACTTTCATATCTACATACATATATCTTTATAAAAGAAGAAGATATTTAGGTTTAAAAATTAAAGTTTTTTAAATTTAATATTCTCCATAGGATGGTATTTAAAAATATGATCTTGAGAACTGTTTAGTTTCAATAGGCACTTTCAATCGGGTTAAAAATCGTGGAGATATAGTAATATATATATATCTGAGCTTTAAAGCTCTATAACTCCCTAACAGAAAGCTTCAAGCAAAAAAAATAAAAAAATTAACGACAGGTGATATACATACATATACCCAACATAAATTTAAGTCAATATGTATAGATATATGTAATATATAAATGTATATAATATGTATGCTGTATATCTGTGTAAAATTGATCTGTATATTGTTAATATAAACAATATTAAAATAACAATAAATTATTAATTGCCAGTGTGCCAAGCTAAACAAACGTTATTGAAGTTTAACTATTTTTTTTATACGATTCAAAAAAAGAATTAAATTAAAACGATTTCAGTAAAAGGGTTCACATTAGGATGTGGAAGTGTAAACAACTCTAATATTTTTTACTAAAAATATTTCGAGTTGCAATACAATAACAACAGTGGCAACAGCTGAAAATAAATGTAGGACTATGTATATTTTCAAATTATTTTCGTTGCTATTGTTGTAGCAGCATAAACAATAGACAATATTTAATCGGGAGTTTTTGTTAGATCAAGTCCAAGGAATTGTGCTTCTACCGTAGGGTTAGGGTTGCCAGACGGGCCTGATTTGGCCTGATTGTCAAGTTTTTTAATGCGCGTCAAGTGTCAAGTGAAAAAGTGATTTGTCAAGTTTTTTTGTAAGTTCATTTTTTTCTCAAATTTATTCTAGCTATGTAGTAATACTTAAAAAAATAACTTTATATTTCTAAAAATAAAGTGTGCAGAAAGCAATCTTCAAAATTTAAAAAAGTTGATCTCATTTGTGCTTTCTATCCCAATAAGCAATGCCTTTTGTAAAAAAACATTTAGTATTCTAAATAACTGATATACCAAAGATAGGAATAGAATGTCCTTCGATCTTATAAAAGCCGAACTATTAATAAGAATAAATTTTAATGAGGATTGCAAAAACTTTCAAAATTTTTAACAACACCCGATGGTAGAGAATTAATTAATTCTGTATCTAAGAATAATGTGGCAAAATAAATAGACCATATATTGTTTTTCATAAGATAGTACCAATATTTTTTTTAATAACACCTAAGTTTTCTTTAAAATATATATTAAATACTGAATTTTAATTGTTATATTTTTTTGTGTTTCTTTAATATTGTTTCTGTTATTTTTACTTTTTATGATATATTTGTTTTTATTCTAATAATTTTTATGAAAAATTGTCAAGTTTTTTTTTTGGTCAATGTCAAGCTTTTTGGCAAATTGGATCTGGCAAGCCTACGTAGGGTGGATCTTTAGATCTTCTGGATATAGCTAAGTAGGGCAGGCTGAACAGTTCAATACAGCAAGGTTTATGCGGGACCAGAAAGTATTAAGGCTATTGCTCCATCCCGATATTAGTTGTATTAGAACAACTCTCTGCGTTAGTCGACCACCAAATACGACATTCATGCGGGGTAGCCTGATTTTTAGAACTTATTCTTTTCTCGTTTTACTCTCTAGTTTTTTTAATCTAAGCTGTAAAACTTCTTCTCAATTGATATACTAAATTTTATACAGATCGCTGCAGTAGTTAAGAAGTTTTATATATGTATGTATCGATGGTCTCATGTAGAAAGGCCCTAACTCGCATATTTGAAACTTTACAGAAGAAGGTAAAAACATAATAGAAACTGTAATATTCAACATGTAACTTTTTTTGTACAACTGCTTATGAAAGCGTTATTTTTTACACTATTGCAATAAATTTTTGTGAGGCATTGGAATCGCAAAAAAAACTAATTTCGAAAAAATAGCGAGTTAGGGCCTTTCTACATGAGACCAACGGTATGTATGTTGCCATTTACATACATATTTTACAATTTGTTATTGGTGTTATTTGCTTATTTATGTAAAGTTTGTCGTTTTTTACATAAAAACTTAATTTAAAACATCGTTTATATAAAGTTTTTAACCAACATTTTGTGGTTTCCTTAAAGAGTTTCTGCTTCAAAAGCCAACAACATTTTGATAAAAATAACAATGTGTGCATTATGATAACTATGTGTGTATTAGGGCATGTCACATTCAAGCAAACAATCTATACTTCCCACAAATTAAAAACATTAAACAAACATTTATTTGCAAAAAAATTATTTACAAAAAGACACGTTTAGCTTTTTAAAGCATGTATTTCTTATCATTTAAAAAAGAAAACTTAAAAATGCATTTTTACTTTATTAAAATTAAGTTTGTCTAATACTACAGTGTAGAGGTAATAATAATAATAAATTTAATAAAATTTGCGCTAAAAAAGTTTCTATTGAAAGTAATAAAGTGGAATAAAGTTAACATTTATTGTTTAAAATTTTCAAATATTAAGATTTGATCAGCATTGCTGTTTGTCTAAAGTTTTCCAAATTAGTGCTGGCATTGCTTCATTGGATACAAAATATGCCTTGCTGTTCGAAAGATCATAAATTCCAGCGCATTCCTGGAGATATGAGCAGTGATGAAGATTATTATGGCAAAGGAAATGAGGTAAGATATTTGTATGAATTCATGGTTTTTTTAATATAAACAAATATGTCTGTATGCAAATATTTTTATTATTTTACAAGAACAAAATTTAAAAACTATGATTGTATGAGCGATCGAGTTATTGATTCATCAATTTCTCAGTGCGAATGGCTAAAGCTATAGGAATAAAATTCGTACTGCATTTCTCCGGTCCCGGCAAATAGATCTGCCAAGAACATCGGCAAACACTTTAAAATATCTAAGGTTTGGTATTACTGCTTCATTGTCGCAATAGTTAGGGTTCTCTAAACAAATTGTCTTCTATCAGTAATTTCGCTTTTGATCATGATTTATCGTTATTTTAATACGATTTTATTTTATATATAAAGTATAGCTAGAACGAACCACTCAATAAAGTAGTATTAAATAAATATAATCACTACTTCAATCAACAGAAATATGTTTTAAGTACAATACTTTTTTAACTGATAGTGCTAAGACATGAAATTAATAATATTGATGTACTTTTGATGTCATAGCTTTATATAAAGTATGTATGTTTACCGACATAACAAAATATAAATAACATTTTTTTTATTTATGTCAGAGGAATAAAATAAATTATATTGCGGATATAGCACATACTGTGAGCATCAATATAAAATAAACACCTCATACCAAAAATTTTTTTTATACATACGACAAGTACAAATGTTAAACGAAATATATTGCATAATTCATAAGTAACTTAAACAAAATATAACCATTAACAATTTTATCAGAAAAGTACCAGTTTGTTAAACATTATGTTCAATATTTTGCTTTTAGTCCTTTTACCTTTATCATAGCTGACAATCTTTTAGACACAGAATCAACGACTTTTTTAGTTACATCAGGCGAAATTTTGTTCTATTTATCCTGCATTACCTCCTTTAGGTTATCCTTGCAAGAAATATTGCTTTGGTATTCAATTGGATTGATGTCTGGGAACCGCGATGGTTGATCTAAAGTTTTTGGACAATGATTGAGCAACCATTCTTTCACAATTTTAAAGGCCATTACTAGGCCGCCGCCATGTTTTACCGACTTGGTAACATATTTATTACTAAAGGCTGGCTTCGTTCTTTGTTCGCCATATTTTTGGGGAGTTTTTGACTCCAAATATCTTAAACTTACTTTCATCGGTGAAAATAATATTATTTGTTTAAATACATACTCGTATGTATGTACATATATTTCTGCGAAATTTGGTTGTAAAGTACTTTTTACGCAGCACTCTAACATGTAGGCCAATTTGATGCAATGATCTTCTAATCGTACTCACGCTTACAGTTTTTGCAGAAGTTTTCGTAAAATTTCCGCCAAAATTTACAGCATTAGATGTTGAGTTTGCTCTTACTATAGCTCTCACTTCAGTTTTTGTAAAACACTTTGGTCGTTTTGCACCAGGAACGCACAAAAATTGGTCTATTTTAACAATAAATCAATTTAATTTGTATACGCTTTTGTTTTTGTTTCTTTTTTTTTTTTTTGTTTTGTGAATTCAATCTATTAAAAGTGCAATATAATTTTTTTAAATTTAATATTATTTACATATATTAATCCCATTAAGCTTTTCTTTGAATAATATGTGGTGTTGACTTAATTTTGACACTCACTTCATTGATTTTAGCTTGATTAGTGTTTTTATAATTAAAATTTTCAAAAATATAAATATTAATGGTTATCGGCATTAAAAGAAAATTAAGTCTTATTGATAAATTTTATAAACATCGTTCACATTCGTGTTGTTTACTGCTAAATATACCATCATATGCGTCCCCTGTTGGCTGTATTATAGGAATGTAACTACATCTACATGTAGATTGGTTTCGAAATTGCCGTTTAAAGTTATGAGCAAGGCTTTATCTATTTGAAATGACGTAAAGTTTCAAAAAAAGTTTTTGTTTAGAAATATGAGCTACATCATTAACTTTGATTTCTCTATCAGGGCAAAATATTAGCAAGTGTGTTTTACACCAATATTTTCAGTTAAATTCGGACGGAATTGTTGAATTTGAATTTGTCGTCAGTGGCAAACCTATTTCAAAGCTATACCGCAATTCAAATAGATCTTTCAACAAAAAACAGTATTGATGTCTCCTCTAGAACTATAACAAGAAGACTCAATGAAAAAAAACTAGCGTGGATTCATAATTCAGCATTAGCCACATTTGTACAGTGGTGGTTATATATGTAATTACAACATTCATCAGCACAGTAACTTATTCAATTTCGACCTTTCTGATGATGATAAATATAACCAAGATATTAGAGAGACGTTTATCCACAGCCGCCTGCTAAACGGCAATTGGCCAAATCATTAATTTAATTTTTTTACTTAAAACTTTTCCTAACTAACATTTCAAAATTATATTTTTTTGTTATTATACATAGTATGTAGTTATGTGGAACATATTCTCAAAAAGCACGAGAAACAAATAATTTTTCCAACATTTTGCTTCATAAGCACCACAAAAATTTTCTAAATCAATTTTTAAAAAAAAAATATTAATTGTTGCACAGGTCTCTAGCAATAATTTGGCTTTTACAGATTTAAAAAATATCAATTAGTCGACGAGTTAAAGCCAAAAAACCAAAAATCGGCATTTGACTGCAAAGTTCGAAGGTCGATTAAAAAAAAATTCGAACTAACATAAACAAACGCCGCGATATGGGTCTTCTAATTTTCACCCCTCACTCTCAGAATCGACCTAACTTTTGCTAACCTGAATTTGTTCCACAGTGCAATTTTTGGAACACTATGTGTTTTTCAATTGCATTATTTTCGTTTTAAATTTCAAAAACTTATTATCGTTATAAATCAGAAACACATACATATGTACATAGTTTGAGAAATAAACTAACCCTTAAAAATTATGAACTAATCATAGATATGAAAAATATGATTCAGCAGATACGAAATAAAACGCACAAAAACGATTCATATACATATGTATGTATGTATATTTAATAGCCGGCAAAAATGTCGTTAAAAAACACGAAACAAAAATAGACCAAGCAAAACAAACAGAATTATAGACAAGAAGTAATATTTTAACGCACTTTTAGTAAATTGCGCTCTGCCGCACGGGTGAAACGCAAGCGCTACAATAATATATCTCACAGATAATCTTAATCTGTGATATACCTATCTAAACGTCAAATAATGACAAATGAAAATAATCCAAAACATGTGCACAAATTGTAAATAGTACGTATATTGTCACTCGGTGGTACAAAGTGTAAAGTAAATAATGTGATATAAACAATGTAAAGATTTCTGAAATTTTATTATGAATTAAAAATAATGAAAATAAATAATTTTAAAATTATTTAAAGAGAAGTTGCAATCCACAAATATTAGCATATATCTTCTAGTGGCGTAAGTGTGAAGTATTTGTGTTTTTCTGGTTCTGATTCTATGTATTGCGGCACAGTGGGTTAGATTGTACAATAAGTGGTTATAATTGCAAATATATATACATATCTATATGTATATCTAATATTAAGTCGAAGGTTTTTTCAACAAGAACATTGTTTTTCAAAACAAAATAAAACAAGGTATTTTGCATACATATGAGTGTATATAAGAGTATTTGTAATTTACACCAATCGTACAGTTGTAGTTTCTTTTGTAAACATTTTCAATTTCATTTTGGCAAAATGGCATTTTCATTTCGTTAATCACATCACGAACTTTAAGTTGTAAGGATGTAATCGAGAAGATTGCCTCCGTATAGACTCTCAGTCTAATTCATAAAAACTAATCAAGAATTTATAACAGGCTTATAAGGCAAATATCCATACAAAATTTGCTTTATAATCCTGTTATAAACCTTTGACAAGTTTTATGAATAAGGGGGTCTATCTTTAACATAGACGCACAAAAAATACTTTAGTGTTATGACGAATGATCGGGGAAAAAATATACGCTCGGGAAATTTTGTTTGCAATAAATCCATTGTTTCGGTGGCTGCGTGACATGTGGCAACGTATGTATTACTTGAACCACATGTCAATGATATCCATCTCATTCATATTATGCTAAAATTTAGTTCTATTCACTGTAACCGCACTTCCAGCAGAGTTTTGTAAAAATCATCATACATGGACACATTCAGTATGCAAAGGCTTTTCAACAATTGCTACTAAATAATTGCTCTTGGATTTTCAGAAGTCTAAATCCGGCAATTTTGTTTCTTGACGTATTCAGACAAATGAAAATAGGATTCGTTAAGAAAAATCTAATGAACTCATAGAATCTACGATGTAGTGAATAGTGGGCCGGCTTTAGTTCAAGCATCAGTTGCACCTTGTAAAGCTTCAAATTCAAATCCTTCAATGAATTGACAAATTTGGATCTTCTTCAACACTGGATTTGGATGTGAAATTTTGTTGCCATTGGACTTACGTTTAGAAATTACAGATTAACATTTACATTTTACAATTAAATTTTTCCAATGATTGTGTATGATTATGATGATTATGACATTTCAAAAAAAGATTTTTTAACAGATCCACCATTTTCATAGTGAAGTTTTAATATATGAATGCAATTTCCAAGCGAAACTTAATTTATAGTAACAAATGTCAAAGCTTCTACTTGTGCTTTGTCCACAAGTGAAATGTGATAACCTCCATGTTATTCCAATATCTAAGCCCCTGTTGCAAAACAAAGTTCTTGTTAAAAAATCGAAAATTAATTTTAGTTATCGTCAACACAGCACAGTGGTGCTTAACCTAAATATAATCTATTGAGGAGTTCCACAATTTAAATTAATTGTTTTTGTGCAAATTATACCTAACATTGAATCCACTGTGCGGACATGCATTTCAACTTAATTCAATTGATACAAGAAGACAACAATAACAGCAAACACAAATATAAAGAATACAATGGAAAAGTAAAATCCGATAAAAAATTGAGCGAAAGAGTAATTTAATATGGAGAGTGTCTGAATTCAAGAGAAAAACCCACTAAAGGGGGAAATAAAAAGAAAAAAAAAAAAAAAACTACGTAACTACCCAAGCAAAAACAGCAATTGAAATACTGGATTGCTCTTGGGCTCTGTTTGGCCTTACTCACTATGGCCGCTTTAGTTTATTGTGTGTGCAGTGCATTGAATGATCTTTACGTATTCTCCAATGCCTACAAGCGGTGTAATTATAATTTTACACAAACAATAAAATATCTAAAATACAAAGAACGTTTGAAATTATTTTATAAATATAGTTGTGATTTTCGTGAGAATTATTATCGCCAAACAATTCGTAGTGCCAAATTGCAAACCATAGACAATCATCATCACCAGGAGAAAATGTATAAATCAAATAGAAGTGGCATAGATTTTGCAGCTATAGAAGCATCGGCCGAGGCATTTGAAGTCATAGACTCGTTTGCGGCGAAAACACCGCACGGTTCGGTGGAAAACTTCTTGGAGGCTGAAAGAATCAATACGAATTTTCGCGAAAACTATTTCGAGGATGACATAGAAATCATTAATGGCATAGAAGCTGAGTATGAAGTAAGCTATTCTATCTATCAGTCATTTTTTAATCTCTTTATGCATCTATTCATAGTCATATTTGTTCAACTTGTTATCGGTTTTTCAACAACTTATTACGTTGTTTTTATACTTCGTGATAATCTTGTTTTTATGAAAAAATAATGTTGTAGATGTTTTTCTTTTGTTTGTTTTTAACTTTAGCATATGATTTTGTTTTGCTTTTATTTTAATATTATTTGACATTTCGTTTTGTCTTTAACTTTTTACTAAAAATTATTTTAGTATGTAGTATGTTAATAAAGCTTTTGTGAGCGGTTACATTATGTTCAATATCTAACAGCTGTTTGTTTAATGTTAGTTGTGTGCAGCGTTGCCAAATGTGCAGATTTATCTATTTTTTGCAGTTTTTTGAAGTGCAAAACAGGCTTGCTCCAAAAAACAGTTTTTTTTTTTAAATCAATGCAGATTTTTCAATTTTATTCGAATAAAACAAAGAAGCAATCAATATTATTATTCCTACTCTATGTGGAATTTTGCGAACCAAAGATTTAAACTAAAAAAAGTTTCAATTGCACAAATTTTGTACAAACAAAAGAAATGGAAACTAAATTTAATAAGAATATGTACAACTAATCCATACAAAAGTATATCTAATGAATTTTCTATGATCTCTATACATATGTATGTGATAATTTAAATGAAGTATTATACGTTATGTTTTTACTGTTTATTTTATATACATATGTATATTTTATATCAAATATAAAAATTATATTTTGTTTTCTTTTTTTCTTCAATAAATTAAACATATACATATATCATTTTATTACATACCGCACACATTCTTCAAAAGTGACTCAATTCAAAATTTTAATTTTTCGGGTTTGTATGCTTAAACAACACACAACACACTTGTTTATCTATAAGAAAAAGGTCAAAGCATTTTGTTACAGTTAACAAGTTCTAAAAAAGTCTTAAAGTCTTTCTTTATACATATTTCATTTGGTATAAAGTTTTTAGTTGTGTCATATAATAAAAATTTTGAATTGAGTCACTTTTGAAGAATGTGTACGATATTATTTAATTTTGTTTTGAAGGTGCATATTTTTTTCGAAAAAAACAAATTTTTTTTTTGGGAATTGTCAGATTTTGAAAAAAGAAATATGGCAACACAACTTGTGTGTTTACATTCAATATCTATTGAGCTTTTCTGAATGGCTGTAAAATTCCTCTCTTGTTGTGTTAATTTTGTTTATACTTATGCGCAATTAAGGAAGCTTTAAATCAGGGTTGGAAAAGTGTACACCTTTTTGTACTCGTATTATTTTAATCAATTGTGTATCATCCTTCACTATGAGTATTGTACATCTACATACCTACATACATTAAATTAAAATATTTCAACAAAGTAAAGGGTTTGTCTACTAGAACGAGTTTTTAAAAACAAAATAAAACAAAGAATTTATATGAAAATCATAAAAAAACTAAAAGATTCAATTGACACTGTATAGACTCTTTAACATAACAAAACAAAAAAATAATCAAGTGGTCATGTGATTTACTTGACCGGATTGGGAAAGCAAATCAACAGCTAAATTTTGTGTAATTTTGCGATCGGAAAATTTGGATTGCAATAAATTCATTGTTTGGGAGGCTTTGTGATTAAAGCAACATGTCAGTGTTATTTATATCATCATTTATTGTGTAATTCAACCAAATTTTCAAAAAAAAAAAAAATTGGCCGGTAAGACATACATAGCACACTATAAAAATGTGCTCAATTTCTAGAGATACCGATACATAAAATAAGATTCACAAAGCATTTATAAATTTTGTGTATATCAGTTTTTTCTAAAGAAAATTTTGTGTATAACAATTTTTTCTAACGAAAATTTTGTGTAGAACAGATTTTCTCTAGACAATTTTGCTTTTTCTGTAGAAAATTTTTGTAGAAAATTTTGTGATCACATTTTATTCTGTAGAATATTTTGTGTATAACAGTTTTTCTTTAGACAACTTTGTGTATAACAGCTTTTTTCTATAGAAAATTTGATTTAAAAGGTTATTTTCTTTTGAAAATATGTACTGTGTATAAGAGTTCAGCAATATCTCGCTTTGCGTCGTTTCGTTTTGCGAGTTTTTCGAAGTTGCGTCGCTGCCTAATTAGTACTAATTTTCACTGTGCGTCGTTAAATTTTCGAGGTTGCGTTGTTTTGCGTTAGTCTTTATTATTTTTTTTTAAATTTTTGCAAAATCTGCAACATCATTATTAGATGCTAAAACCCGTACAAGAAGAACTTTGATGATCGAAATGGAGTCCTTACTTCCTTTTTAGATTGAAAACCAAGTTGCGCAGAGAATACCATTAAGTAAAATGGTAATTCAGACAAAAGCAAAAAGCTTATTTGATGACATAAAAAGTAAAACATTATCCAACGATAATGCTAGTGGTAATAATACAGACTATTGCTACAAGGAATTTTAGTTTACGTTGAAAAAAAGCTGTTCAGCAAACATTGGACCAATTTTTTGTGACTTAGTATTTTCGTAACCCTATAACCTATCTTCAACCTTTACATGGTTTGCTAGAGAAAATCTTGACTTTACTTTGCGTCATTTCAATTTGCGTTGTGTTTTTTTGGAACGTAACTCCGATTGTGTAATTTATGTTCTCTACGAAATATTGTGTAGGTATACCAGAACTTTCTGTAGAAAGTGTTTTGTAAAGCAAATAAAAGTAACTATTTTTCATGATTTGTTCTAAAAATTTGTTGTACCAAACTTGTTGATATATTTGTTTAAGCAAAAAAATATATAAATAACAACAATATAACAACAACATTTAAAAAGCTATATTTTGACGTTTTGCTCCATCGGTACCTGTGAGAAAACAAGCTTTTTTTTAGTATTTTGTTCATTAACATTAAAGCTTTTTTGTTAATGTTTTTGTTGTTTGCTTGTTTCGGTTTCAAACATCATACTCTACTCAGTCTAGTCGCGTTTTATTGCAACGATACACATTCGAAACTGAATTGAAAGATAATAATAATAATAAATAAACAACAAAACATAAAAAAATTACTGCACAAAAACGCCAATTCATAAAATATTTTTAGTTCAAAACATTTCTGTTTTAAACAACTACATTATATTTTTTGTTAACAATCATCCAAGGAAATGACCACATTTGTTTATCGAAATCACGGTCATAAACAGAATAACAATAATACATTTAGAAATCTAAATAAACAAACCAATAAACAAATGAAATTTAAAGAATTTCAGCAACCTAACAAATTTAAAAGGCACGAAGAAAGAGAGAATACAAAAAGATAAAAAATAAAATAAGAAAATTCCTCATGGTTGTAGTAACAAAATTTGTAAAATCGATTTTTTTATTGTAGAACGAAACAAGATAAACTGTGATTTAATATCTTTTTGTAATTTTACAAGTGCAAAAGCAAAGAATCTCTTTTATAATCTAAAATAAATTTTAAAATATTTCAATAATATTTATTGTTTTACACTTATATGATTCACCTTAGAATAATTTTTTAAAATAAATAAACACCAGAACAAACAAAATAAAATTGTTAAATTTTCGTGCACGTACTCTGAAATTTACATTTGTATACAAATAAGAAAAAACCAACTGCCTTCAAAATAAATATTTTTTTATGCGCGTATAAAAAAAATCCTTTATTCTCCTATATTACAAAAGAAAAAAAAACAAATACAAGTTCAAAGTCTTCATTACAAAACAACTAAAATAAAACTAAATAAAAATTAAATAAACATATAGGTATCAAATTAAATTTAAGACGAAGAAACAAAATCTTTTAACTTGCTCATAACATTTGAAATTTTATGTTTAGTCTTCAAATTTACATTGCTCATACGCCACTTAACGCTGAACGTACGTCAACTCGTATTTATAGTTACAAGTTCGTTAGTGTGTCACTCACTCAAATAAAAAAGACCTTATTTGTTACTAAATTAACTTTTTTGGCATCATAATTTTTTTTAACATTTTTAACCCCATTTTATAATCGGCTTTTAAAAATCCACCAAAAGCCAACTCAAAGTAAATACAGTACGAAAAATATTTAGTACTCATACCTGCCAGAATTTAACAACGTATCGACTTAAACATTTTTTTGCAAATACATGAGTATATTGAGTTTTCGTGATATACTACGTAAAGCCTTTTGCTGTTGTAAATCAAATCAAAAGGCTGGCAATAATGAGGTGAGTTTTCAATGTCTATAGAAAATATTATATGCAAAGAGTCTTATTTATAGTATAGAAAATCTTGTGAAGAAAACTTTTCTAGAAAAAAAGCTTGTGTATAAGAGTATTTTCTACATAAAACTTGTGTATAAGAGATTTTTCTATAGGAAATCTTGTGTATAAGAGCCATTTCAATACAAAATCTTGAGTATTAGAGTATTTTATATCAAAAATCTTGTTTGTAAGAGTCTTTTCTATAGATAATCTTGTGTATAAGAGTATTTTCTATAGAAAATCTTGTTTGTAAGAGTCTTTTCTATAGATAATCTTGTGTATAAGAGTATTTTCTATAGAAAACTTGAGTATAAGATTGTTTTTTATTTTGTGTATAAGAAAGAGTCCTTTCTATAGAAAATCTGGTATAAGAGTATTTTCTATAAAAAATTGTGTATATAAGAAAGAGTCTTTTCTATTAAACAACGTGTGTATAAGAGTTTTTTATATAAAAAATCTTGTGTATAATACTTTTCTGTAGAAAATCTATAGAAAATCTTGAGTACATATAAGAGTTTTTTCTATAGAAAATCTTGCAAATAAAAATATTTTTTTAAGTCTGTGTATTTTCTATTTTCTTTAGAAATACTTGTGTATAAGAGTCTTATATATAAAATCTTGTGTATAAGAGTCCTTTTTATAGGAGTATAAAAGTCTTTTCTATCGAAAATCTTGTGTATAAAAATCTTTTCTATAGGAAATCTTGTGTATAAGAGCCTTTTCTATCGTTATTTTGTGTATAAGAGTCTTTTCTGTAGGAAATCTTGAGTATAAGAGACTTTTCTAACAAACATCTTGTGTATAAAATCCTTTTCTATAAAATGTCTTGTATATAAAAGTATTTTATATAAAAAATGTTGTATATTTTTTATTTTCTACAGACAATTTTGTGTATAAGAGTATTTGCTATAGAAAATCTTGTGCATATAAGTGTGTAACGGGTTTTCCTTAATAAAATCTCCATTGTGTCTATGCATATATATTATAAAGAAACAGTCTGGGATATATATAGCTGGGCTATATTGCCAACATGTGTCAATATTAGTTACGATGAGTTAGTTACTTCACCAGATATCTTTATATGCTTGTTTTAACATTTGCGCATCCAACGCTGGAGTAACTTATTTGATCCTTAGTATTCATTCTATGAAACGATTTCCAATCGGATTGTATTATAGCTACTGAGAGACAATCTAATACCGGTTTTTTTTAAAAAACACTTATTATCGTCAATTCTTTGTAAAATTCTACCTCACAGCATAGTTACCGACTCAGTTTCTATAATAAACATGATTCGTTTTAGTGTTTTTTTAAGGAAATATATAAAAACTACAACCCCTTATGGACCGATAGTTTACAAAATTTGGTTAATTAATCCTCACAATTTCGACTTGTAATATGCTTACAACGTTTACATGGACCACTTTCTACAATTACTCCATAATTTGTTATAGATCCCAATTTTTTTTTCTATTTTAAAGAAAGCTAATAAATCGTTTAATATTTTTAGCACACAATTTTGTACAGATGTGTATATCATGTAATTTTAATGTATTTAGATCATAATTTTGCAAATATAAGGCATACTTTCAACAACTAAACCGATTCTCAAATAATCGGTTTAAAATTTGCGGAATTTTTATTTATTTTTATTGTATTATAAGAAATTTATTGGGATTTTCTAGAGTGGGTCAATGGTTCATATTTGAAATAAGAAAACCATGTGTCAAATTTGAACAAGATATATTTAATATTATATTAGAATCGTATACATAAATTGGTTTACACGACAATTCTATTTAAAAAGTGATTCTGAGTAGATTGGTGATACAAACATTAATACAAATGCATTAAACCCTCCCAACTTTAGTGGTGTATAGTATAATGGTCACACTTCTTTCTCTTCCTATTAAAAAAATCCGCTAAAATCAAAATTTTATTTTATTTTGTAATATATACGAGGATGTACATATGTATATATTTTGTAAAATACTAAAACAAGTAAACTAACTTAATTAAGTCCACAAGAGATGTTATGTAATATTACCACACATTGCAGAACACTGCTTATCATCTTCATAAATATAAATAAACTGCGATAATGCAATTTCTAGTTATTTATAGTATAAATAACTATTTTAAAAGAAGGTACAAATTGTTATAATAAAACTGACCACAAATTTAAATATATAAAAAAATTCTATTATCAATGTGGCTATGTAATGTATTGAAGTATCATTCATGTTTATTATTATTATGGTTACGGAGAGTTGATTTCGATAGACAGCAGCATAGCTAAAATGCTGTAACATTATAAACGTTTTTTAAAACGTACATTTTTTAAGAGTAGGATTAATGATCGCTTTTTATCCAAAATTTAAGAGACTAATTCATTTATTTAAGACAGAAAACGTGAATTAATATATTGTTAGTGTTTCATAACTATAATTACATTCTATGATAAATCGAAAAAAAACAAAAGAATAACTGTTATTTATTTTTATTATGCAATTTTCAACAATATGCTATAAAATGCCGCATAATTCGTATCTTAGTGACTTCGAAAAAATGTGTGACTTCAAGGTAAATGTGTCCAAATCAACCATAAGTAGACTGTTAAAAAAATCCCAGACTATTACTCCGCCACAAAAATGAGTTTGCTAAAAGAAACTTACAAATTAACTCGATAGAAAATAACTGGTTTACGTGGTAATTCACCACGTGCGAACAACACTTAAGTAGAGTCGAAGGGAACCCGTTTTAATATATAATAGAAAATAACTGTTTACACTATTTAAACATATTCATATTTTTCCGATGAGAAAAAATTCAATCTTGATGGCCAACAGGCTATTAGACCGACATACGGAAAGAACCACGATATTTCTAAAAAAAAAAATCAGAGGCGCTTCTGTAATTGTCTGGGGAGCTTTTTGTGAAGACAGTTTGTTTGATTTGGCACCAGCATGAATTATTCTGATTACAAAAATTGCTAAATAAGAAATTAGTGCCATTTTTAGCAAATAGTAATGAAAATGGATTTATTTTTCAACAAGACAATGGTTTCGTCGAAAAATATTAATGTTCTTAAATGGACCGCATGTTCTCCAGATCTGAACCGCATTGAGAACATTTGTGGAATATTAAGCCTTAAAATCAACAATATGAAAACATATATCAAGAAGCTGTTATAGATGCTTGGAGATTTATATTTGAAGATATAAGAATAAATCTGGTGAATAGTATGCCCGAGATAGGCCTAACACATTATTAAAGTCTAAATTTGTTGTGAATTTTTCAGTGTATTTATAGTTATGAAACACTAATTCATTTCTTTTACATTTTTATAAGGTAAAATAAAAAATAATGATTTTTTTTTGTTAAACAATAACGTTCGTTTTAAAAACAAAATTGAAAAAGTTTTATGTATGTATGTATGTATTTATAGTTATGCAACACAGTGTATTTATGGGCATCTAATATGTATATACTTTGCGAGGTTAAAATTAAAATTGTGCTAGCCAATTAAGTCAATCGATCAAGTTAGATTTCGCTAAACAGGTGTAGGGTAGCAACAAGTTGATATTACTTTAATTTAGTTTTGATATTAAAATTATATGTCTACAGAATATTGATGATTAATACTCGTCATATACATAGATATAGTATAGTACATATGTATGTATGACAAAGTTAAATTAAGCATTTAGACATGTCTAAAAAGCAGCTTAAAATAAAAATAATTAAATTTAATTGAAATAAATACGGCGGTAATATATAGAATATTATTCACATTCGGCATTTACATAATTTTATAATTCGAGGACAATATTTCAGCTTACAGTGGGGCGGTTTAGACAAAGGAATTAGTAATTAAAAAAAATAAATTATAGGGACTATTACATATGGAAAAATATTTAAAAAACAGCCAAATAAGTCTTCGAAAGTGAAAAGCTTTACGGAGCTACTTACTAACTTGCTTGCTGTAGTTGATTTATCAGTAAAACAATTTTTAGTAATAAAGGATGTTCCGAAACTGAAGTAAGATTCGAATTTAAAATTTTAAATTTTCAAGAAATGTTTGTCTAAAAACTATTTTAAATTTGTAGCTAAGAACAAACTTTTATTGACAAATCAAGAAAAAAGTAAATAATAAATAAACAGCAAATAACTCTTGTACAAGTATACAATGTCCATTAAAACATTAGGTTATCAAGACTTCTTTAACAAGTCATTGGCTGAACGTTCTTATCGCTTAATATGAATATTAAAATTCGAAAAAACAGCCAATTGAATTATGTACTTTTTTACAACAGCTACCCTAAGCTGATGACCATATTTAAGTATTTAATAAAAATCCACAGCAACAAATTTAAAAAAAGAAATAAACATTTTACCAAATAAAGATGTGAGTGAACACTGAAACTTTTATTAAATTATAGTCGTATAATTTGTATAATTCATAATACTAAGAGTTTTTGACTTTTGACAGACACCAAAACAATAAACGAAAACACAACACAAGCAAACAATATTGATACAAACAATTATTAAAATAAATACATATGTACGTACATAAATAAAATTCATTAACGATAACGTCATTGTCTATACAAATGTATGTATGAATGTTCATTAAGACTAATTTTCTATTATTTAATATGATTAAGTTGTACACCTGATACTTCATCAATTTGATGTGTTTTTATTGATAAGAAATCAATCAAAAATTTAGTAAAAACGAAGATAATTAAATGTGTGGCAGGGATGGAAATAATAGAAAAATACAAAATTTTAAATAGAAAAAAGAAACTGTTATAATCATGTTAAATACAGTTATAAACAAAGTTCTCTATAGAAAATTGTATTGAACACAAGATTTTCTATAGAAAATTATGTTAGACACAAGATTTTGTAAAGAAAAGATTTTCTAAACACAAGGATTTTCTATAGAAAATTGTGATAAACACAAGGATTTTCTATAGAAAATATTGTTATACAGACGATCTGCTGTAAAAGATTCTCTATAGAAACTTGTGTTAAACACAAGATTTTCTATAGAAAATTGTTTTAAACACACGATTTTCTAAAGAAAACACAAGATAAAATAAAAAGTTTTTTCTAGCTCGAAGTGAATTATTTGTATATATTATTTATTAAATTATTTATTCAAATACTTCGATATTCATTGGATATCATCATCAAGGAATGAGTTACAATTATATTTTTTTAAGAGACGTATTATTGTGGAGAGCTCGAAAAAACTTTTTTATTTTATTAAAAAAAAAGGTAGAAGAAATCAAAATTTAATTGAAAATTATGTTAGACACAAGATTTTGTAAAGAAAAGATTTTCTATAGAAAATTGTGTTAAAAAAATGATTTTCTTTAGAAAATATTGTTATACAGAAGATCTGCTGTAGAAAATATTGTTATACAAAAGATTGTCTATAGCAGATATGGATATACAAAAGGTTTTCGAACAACAAATAATTTTGACTCTATAGAAATGTGTAATTTTGTCACAAAGTCCTGATTTATGCCCAAATTAGTATGATTGTATCAACTTTTCCATATCTGCTGTGTTGTAGTTAACAACTGTTAAATTAATTACTTGAAATTAGTTATGGAAACATTCCTATTTATTCTACAAAGTGTAGGCATCATTTTGTTTTTACGAGTATATTTTTCACTGTTAATTGAATTTTATACAGACGTAAAACACAATGTGGGTCTTCGCGAAGAAAAATTAATATTTTTTTCGCATAGTCTGCTTAGTTGTTGCGAATTTTTCCTTGAATTGTAAATAAAAAAGTTAAAACACACATAATTTTTATTTATTAAAATTTATCAATTTATCA
Source organism: Bellardia pandia (assembly GCA_916048285.2). Classification (NCBI taxonomy): domain Eukaryota; kingdom Metazoa; phylum Arthropoda; class Insecta; order Diptera; family Calliphoridae; genus Bellardia; species Bellardia pandia. The sequence goes on from OU696530.1 coordinate 31,520,833, forward strand.
TTAATTTATTAATAATTCCTACAATAATTATTAGCTGCTAATTATTAAATTCTAATAATTTTTGATAAACAAAATACAAAAATAGCAAGTAGAGCATTTAAAATTTTTTAATGTTTGCATTTTCAATTTTATACTTGATCAATTTTTCCACTCTGACAACTCGGCAATGGATCACTGTGACATCTTAAGTTACTAAGAAACAAACAAAAAAGTTGAAAGTACAATTTTATTCTTCATTTCATTCATAATTATCGATTATAAGTAATTTGTAAGGCAAGTATTTAAGGACATAAAGTGGCATCTTTTCATGGTAACATAAAAAGTAATAAGTCAAACAGATGAAAATAGATTTTACGTATTACATTTTTTTAATGTTCCACATTGTTGAAGGTTTTAAGCTTTTTTTGTAGCCATTCCAATACTTTCTTTTTATGATGAGTAGAACTTAGTAATGGAAAATGTAGGACAGTAAATGACGAAAATTGTTGTTGCAGATAATATGTGTAAGTATGTATGAGATGAGTAATATTTAGTTCGTGTAAACAAAAAAATGTCGTTTAGACAAATTTTAATTTTATTACAAGTATTTTCTACTTTTCAAGTGAATAATAATAGAGTTGAATTGTATTATAGTTTATTATATAGGGAGCCCCAGTTTGATATTTGCAACCATAAGAAATAAGTAATTATGGGTTTTTTTTATAGATTTGTAATGCATATGTGTAAAAAAGAATATTCCAAACACTTTAGACTTAGATGTGATATACCGATGTTTAACTTCCAAAATTACCGACTAAAATTAGTTTTAGATACAGGCTCAAAACTTTGCAAAAGTAAGCCATTAGGTTAGGTTAGAGCGTAAGCTAATAACAAGTTTTCAACAATATTTTGATCACTGTAATCATTCATATAAATAAGTTTGTTGCAATTAACATTCACCTGCAACTTTTGTTGATGGGTAATATAGAAATTACTTAAGATTTTCTATAGAAAGTAGTGTTATATACATCAGAAACTAGACTTAAACACAAGATTTTCTATAGAAACTAGAGTTATATATACAATATATAGATTTCTTCTAGAAAAAACTGTTATGCACAACATATAAGATTTTCTATTAAAAACTGTTATAAATAAGATTTTCATAGATAAAACTGTTATACATAAGATTCCCTATAGAAAAACTGTTATACACAAGATTTTTTATAGAAAATACTGTTATACACAAGAATTTCTATAGAAAATACTGTTATACACAAGAATTTCTATAGTAAATACTGTTATACACTACAATATCTATAGAAAATACTGTTTTCTATACATTAAAGGCATAATTAGTCTTTACTTTCTGTTTCGTTCCGAATCAGCTGACTTGATTCTGTTAAATAGAAAATGTGTAGAAGTCGTTAGTTGTTTTGTTACTTTCCGTGCCGTTGCGGACGAACCTGTTGAAAACAAAAATTTGCTAAGTAATTGTAAGTGACAGCACAAAACAGCTGACATCCGCACAACAAAAAAAATTTTTGGTTTATTACAAAAATTTTCAATTTCTTTGAATTTAATTAAGTTTTTGTATAAAAGCTATAAAAATATAAAAAATAAACGATGGATGACGAAAAACTCATTACTTTAGTCGAAAGTAATGACATATTGTACAATAAAAAAACTTTGATTTGTATTTTTTGATTTATTTTCGCGGTATGTATTGTCTGTTTACCTTAAACAGCTGATACGTTTATACGGAAAAACTAACTACAACAATTTAACAACAGAACGACACGGAACAGAACAGCAACAGAATGTAAAGACTAATGAAGCCTTTATAAAGAAAATTTGCTAAAGAAAATACAGTTACAGAGAAGTATGTATACACTTTTATGAGACTTCATCCAAGCGAATAATTTTTCGATTGTTTGGTCGGATGGGTTGTTTCACACATATTTATTTATATTCAACGCACAGTTTTGCATACAAGGGTAGCAACATTAAAACATTATTACAGATTTGAATTCAAATATTTGTTTATTTATTCATCTATGTAAACAAAATTTATATTTTTTGGAATTATAAATATGTATATGTATTGATATGTTATTTAGTAAAATACATTATGGAGATATTATTCCATGGTGTAAGTATACAAGGTGAGTGCAGAAGCACAGCTGACTGACTTTGTTTACAATTTACTTACATATGTCAAGTGTTTTTGACAGTAGTACATTATTTGACACAAACAAAATGCCTGTTGTTTCTGTATTGTGTTGTATTTGTTGCCGATTTGCACTCACCTTGTATAATTACACCATGTATTATTCTATATATTATTCAATACTATGAAATTGACAGTTGTGTAGAATAAATTCAAAGAATAATTCAAAAATAATTTTTCAAACAAAAAATAAACAATAACTAAATTATAGTAATAAAATTTTAGAAATATTTGATGCGGTTTTGTAGCAATTTAGAACAGATACATATTTCTAATGTGTTGGCCTAAAAGAACAAAGATTCTAGATGTATAAATATATTTTAATAAAATTAACAATTTTAAAATTTCTTTTTTATTTTTGTGAAACTTTTAGGAACGTCTACAAGATTTTGAGGCCGATGATGAAGCAATCTATCACAATCCACATTTGGGAGATCTGCACGAGGGTGTTAGTTTTACGGTAACGGGTAAAACGAAACGGCATTGTGAGAGGTATGTATTTGTAATCATAAATATATTTTAGGCAAATAATATTTCAGTTTTATTCTGTTTGCAGATTTTCTATAAATTTTGTTGTGGAAAACGCTACCAGAGATTTGGCCTTACACATTAATCCACGTTTACCTCAAAATTATATTGTGCGCAATACTAAAGTCCGTAATGTTTGGGGTCGTGAGGAGGTGGCCTCGGCTTTGCCATTTAGTCTTCGGCGTGGAGCTCCGTTTTCCATACAAGTACTCTTCACCGAAGAGTGTTACATGATCTCTGTGAATGGTTATCATTTTTGTAAATTCTATCATCGTTTACCCTATAAAAGTGTCCAGAGTTTGGAGGTGAAGGGTGACATTGATGATGTAATCGTCGAACGTATGATTGTTAGCCATTATCCGGAACGTTTGCCGGAATCCATACCCAAGTCTGTACGTCTGCACAAATCTTTAAGAGTCGACCATGATCCCGATGAGGAAGGCGGTGATTTGACTGATCACGAAGAGCAAAAAGTCACACAATGGCGTGAAGTTATTTTTAATAATAAGATTTCCCATGAACCGAATATATTGCGCAAAGATGAAATGAAATTACCGTATTATGGTGTCATACCAAAGAACTCATTTCATCTGGGTCATGTCATTAAAATCGAGGGACGTGTCCGTCTGTTGCCTCAATCGTTTTATATTAATCTACAGTCCGGTCATAATTGTTGGCCACATCCAATGATTGCTTTGCATTTAAATCCACGCTTCAGTAAACAGAGTGTTGGTCCTATTGGCCAGACTACGGTTATACGTAATTCCTGGGTCGATGGCAGCTGGGGTACTGAGGAACGCTCCGACATGGAGACCACATTTCGTCCAGGCAAAACATTTAGTCTGTCCATTGTACACGGCGCAAATGAGTCTTTTGAGATCTATGTCAATCATGAGCTGTTGACGGAATACAAATTTCGCTGCCGGCCGGAGAAAATTGACACAATTTATATACAGGGTGATATAAAGCTGTTTGATGTGGTTTTGCAGCAGAATACCTCGTTCGAAAAAATATCACCAAATCGTACAGCTATAGAAGATTTGTAAATAAGCAGTAAGTAGGAAGTAGTTGAGCGTAATAGTTCATTTTATAAAAATAATTTCCGTTTTTACAGTTTCTCACATTCTTAACTTACAAAACAAAAACTGAGCCTTATTGAGATAAGCTTAAGGAATATTAAAACCTAACTGAAGAAGGGAAGGATGAAACGATATGGAATACAAACAAACCAACAAAATAAAACTATATACTTTTGAAATTTAAAAAAAAACTATATTAACAAAGATTGTGTTGTTATTTAGTTTTTAGGCTTTAAACAAATTTTACTGTTATTTATTGGCTATAATCAAAAATCTATAAAAAGAATCTCGAAAACGTATTTATAACCGCCCCCTACCAAAAGCCCTGCCCCTCACCCCACTAAATATGGATAAATCTATTATATTATATTTTTATAAATGTTACTAAACGAAAACTATTTAATTATACTAATTGAAGTCCCCTTTTTAATACCAAAAAGCAAACAAAAAGAAGAAAAGACAATAAATTTACTCCTACTAAAATTAAACCTAATTTTATTTAAATTTAAATTCTATGCATTAAATTGCTGTAAATTATTACTTGTATTGTGTTAAACAAAATAAAAACATTAAAATTTTTAACATAATTATTTAATTACTCTTACATAGATATGTTGTGCTATTTACAAAATATTGCGTCTATATTTCCATTGTACTAACTATTAAAACAAAACCAAACAACATAAACAAAAATAATAATAATCAAATAAACAAAAACTTTTGCTCTTAATATCAGTTTTTAATAAAACATGTCATGAACTCTCAACTCTAAAAGTAAACGAAAAAACAAAATGTATGAAACTGCAGATAAAATAAGTGCAATTTTTTTCTAAATGAGTCTTAAATAAATGTTTTCCATGTATAAAATAAAGGGAAGAGAAACTGAAAACAAGCAGTGTTTGATAATTTTGGTATTAAATTATTATTGAATTAATTTAAATTCATAGGACATTTAATTATTTTATTTATTAACAAGTTTTGTAATAGGAAAGCCTTCAAGGCCAATTAAATATTACAATTGATGATAGAATAGTAAAAAAAAATTAATTTACTTAATATTATGGGTCGATTATGTATAGCAACCAAACGCAACTGACATGCAAGTTGTTATTATGTACGGCAACTTTCGTGTTTAATCTGTTTTTCGGATTATCGAGTAGAAAACAAACATTTATATGTTAAAAACATAAATAGTTTAACAACAAAATAACTAACATTTAAAATTTGCCACTTAAAATAAAAATCAAAGCAACCACAAATTCTCGGTTGCCATGTTCGGGAACTGAAGTTAACAGCTTACAGTTGTCAGTTACCATCTGTAATATGTTTTTGGCAACTGTTAACTCCACTGAGGTTCGGTTGCCATCCGTAATCGACCCATTAATGTTTTATTACCAACATTTATTAAACAATATTATACTCAATCATATACTTTATATGTTGTTTTTGTTGTTGTAAGAACAGTAATTGCTGAGTTGACAGCCCTTGGCCGAGTGATCTTGGGTCATTCCGGTGCGTAGAACCTTGCTTTGCTTTGTTATTATTTATTACACCACCATAGTGGGAAGATATATTGTTTTAGTGCTGATGTTTGTAACGCCCATAAATATTGGTCCAACACCACCCTTAAAGTATACCGATCGACTTAGAATCACTGCCTGAGTCTATTTAACGATGTCTGTCCGTCCGTCTGGCTGTCCATGTAAAGCTTGTGCGCAGAGTACAGGTCGCAATTTTGAAGATATTTCGATAAAATTTGGTACATGATATTTTTTCGGCCCAAGGACAGATGGGATTGAAACTGGTGGAAATCGGTCCATTATTTCATCTGGCCCCCATACAGATGTCCTCCCGAAATATAGGTTTAACGATTATAAATGTTTGAATTATGCAAGTATGCAAACAAATTTTACCACAAATGAGTAATAAATAAAGGGAAATCATATTTACAAATTTTGTGCCGATCAGTTCATAATTGATCATAGCTCTCATATAAGGCGCACTTCCGAAAATCACTTTAAAGAGCATATTGAACAAAAATATGTTTCTTATATATAAATATAATATGGTACATTTTTATAATGATCGTTGCATAATTAGTCGTAGCTTCCATATAAGTTCCACTTCCGAAAATAACTGTAACGACTATAAATCTCTTAAAAATGTTGGTATCCAAATAAAATTCAACATAAATAATATATGTATACAGAAATAAGGACACCTAATTTTATAATGGTCTATCCATAATTAGTCAAATTTCCCATATAAGACACTCTCCGTAATTCCTCCATAAATTTTTAAAAGCATTTATATCGTTTAACATACATAATATTAATATTCACAGCAGACATGGAATTAAATTTTTGGATGACCATAGCGCCCATTTCTGAAAAACTGTTTTATACATATACTGGGTGTAGGGGATTATATAGTCGGGCTTGACCGACTATAATTTCTTATTTGTTTTTATTTATTTCTATTTATTTGTTGTATTGTATTTCAAATTTTATATCTAATGATTTTTAATTAATTAATCCGGCTGTACAAAAATTGTTTAACCATTGCTGTTTATATGTATTAAGATTACATTCTTCCTTTTTGTCTTTGTCTCAGATTTTCTGCAATATGTGATATAATGGAGGTACATTGTTACCGATTATCCCACACGACCCGAAATGCGCATTTATTTTGAAACTTTAAAGTGTTATATTTTTTAATCTAAACAAAATATTGACTTGAATATTTGATTGTCAGATCCTGCAATTCTAAAAAATTATACTAAATGCTATTTTTGGAAATGCTACTTTTGGCAATTTTGACCAGCGTGTTCGTTTTCTTTGAGGCTGATTAAATACATTAAGGATGAATAAGTAATATATGAGTACTTCCAAAACTGCTTTCGCTTTTGTTACCCAGATTTGGGAATGTTTTTAAAATGTATGATTTAGAAAGATATTTTTTATATAAAATAGGTCAATTTCGGAATTTTAATTTCATTTTAATTTGAAAATTACACATGTTTTTTTATGACAAAATGATCTCTGTAAAGATATCTTATAATAAATAAATATAAATAAATTTCACATACTGTGATTGTCAAAATAAAGTCAATACCACATATTATTAAAAAAAGCTCATTATATTAATATAGATATTTGAAAACTATATTGCATTTTTATATATCGTCACCTAAAATCCAAAAGGTCCTAAAATGTGAAAATAAAATATGCATATAATACTTCTGGGACAATTTTCTATAAAACCAATATTAAAGACGAATATGAGATTTTGCCACGACGCACATAAAGAAAAAATATAAATATCCAAAAAGAAATGGAGATATCTCCAGGATCTTAAATCTTTACTTCCGGCTGATTGCCACAGTTTTTTCGATAATTTAGAATTATAAATTTTACTTCGCATTATGAACTGCTTTTCTTTTCATGTATACAATAATAAATTTTTGTTTTTCTTAAAAAAGTATACTTTTTTCGAATTCATTAAACTCGTTGTAATGAGTTTTGTATCTTTTATATTCAAAAAACAGAAAACAAAAAGTAAAAAATGTTTAATTTTTTTCATCGTAATTTTAACTTTTATCAAAAAACTTTTTGTTGTTACGGCTTTTTGGTTTCAGAAAAAACGATTCCAAAAGGCCTTAAGTACAATTACAAAAAAAGTACTATTAAACCAAATCCGTAATAGTTTTTTAAGGTTAATTCTGAAATTTGGCCAAAAAGAATAAAATAGTGTTGAATTTATAAAGTTATGATATGAACGATATCTAGTTATTTAAGTAGAATTGAATTCACAAATATACAAAAACAAAAGCGTGTACAAAATTTAATTGATTTTTGCTTGTTGTTTTACAAAAATTAAAAAACAATCAAGCAAAAGTACCACATAAATACCTCTGTATACTGTTGTATGTATAACGTATTTTCTTTTAATCATATAAAACTCACAGTTGTGAATGGATTTTAACAGGATATAGCTTGCTATATGCGTAACATATTTTCCTATATGCCTGAAGGAAAATAATGGAAAATTTGTCGTGTTCTCTATTTTTTTATGAATTTTTGATATATAAAAAAATGTATAAAAAAAAATTTTCCATCCAAAGTTGAGGGATATTTCCGAAACTACTCAATAAAAATTAAAATGATGTTAATGAAGCATAAAGATAATATTGTAGCCAAATTTTTTATTTTTACTGAATAGAATTAATCGTTTATTAGTTACGTTACCATAAATGGCGTAACTATGTAGTTTTCTTAAAAAGTTAATATCTCGAAAACTAAAGCTGATACAAAAAAGTGAATTATAGGCATTGAAGCCCAATATTAGATGCATACAAACTGACAAGGAAATCTAAGGCACAAAACAAGTTTTCATTTTGTTGGTCTGTGTTATGATTTGTCGAGTCTCAATTGATGTTTGTTTGTCTTACCATTGTAAATTTTTCACAACTTAACGTTATAACGTAATCTCTTTTACTAAAAAATTATGCAATTATTTGGAAAGGCACTTTCAGACAAAAAGCATTAAAGTAATTTCCAATACTTTTAGAATAACAGGGGTTTTTTGCATAAAGATACTGCCACTGTTTGCTTTATTTTACTCTATTTTAACAATAAATCAATGACATTTGTATACGCTTTTGTTTTTGTTTCTCTTTTTGTGAATTCAATTCTTCTTAAACAACTATCTGAAAATGCATTATAATATTCTAATTCAATATTATTTGTATTAATATAATTAAGCTTTTTTTTAAATAATATCTGGTGTTGACTTTATTTTGACATTCATACATATTAAAAGATTTTTGTAATTCAAATCACAAACAAGAGTTCTTTAAAATAAAGCTAGATTTACACGATTGAAATTTTCTTCAAAATTGCTCTTCAAAATGCTTCAAACTCGTGTAAACAGCAAAAATTCTTCAAAATTTATTTATTTTTTGAAGAGCAATTTTGAAGAAAATTTCAATCGTGTAAATCTAGCTTAAGCCAAATAATACGCAAAATATTAATGGGAAATTAATATAATTCCGGTATCACGAAATTGAGATGTAATGTAAAACTGTTAAAGAAAACACAATATTAATACAGCTTAAATTATTCAAAGATTTTATTTAAAAATAATGATAACAATTGCTACAAATTTAAAGAGTTATAACAACTACCGACCAACTTAATCTCAATAGATTTGTATGATATTTAGATTTTCTTATATCTATAGCCATTACTGACAAATAATTTTAAATTTTGAAACAGTTTACTTTGGTTTAGAATCGTATTATCACGATTAAACTTAGGTCCAACATTATTATTGTACAACACTAAATTTATAACAGTATTAAATAGCTTTCGAACATTCTGCGCCTCGAAATTCAAACACTTCAAATACTGTATACTGCCACTATTGTAAGGTAATATATTTAAAATCTCTTTACGTTTAACATTATTTTGCAGCCATAATTTAGTTAAAAGTCGATTTTTTATTGAATCACTCTGCAAAGCTACCAAAAATATATTTACATTTACATTCTTTCTCTGCTCCAGCGATTCTCTCAACCATTTTTTCTGCACTATTGTCAAAGTTTCTTTAGATGACACTTTATAGCAAATTAAACATATATATATAATTTCAGAGTTATTTGGAAGCATCAACTGCTGAACATCTTCAAAACTAGAGATTTCATGTAGGGTTATATGATAGCGTCTCTGTTGTATGAGATGATCATGATAGGCATAACCAAAATGTAATTTCCATAGATATGTTTCCACTAGAGTTGATATATTTACACTTTGATCGCCCATCAACAGAAATTTAATTTCTTTCATCTTTATTCTAAGATGCACCTTAATAAACTGATGAGTTCTTGTATGAACATGCAATTTAAAATGAATCATTAGAGCACATACATATGTATATAACAAAGCAATGCTGGTTGATTGATTCAGTTGTATTAAAATAAAAGAAAAAATCGATGATTCGAGTCCATTTTAAATTACAAAGGCTTGACTTTGATGTTTATCAGGTTTCCAAAGCAAAGAGGATCTAAAAAACTAATGAAACTCCAAAAAGGGTGATTTTTTTTTTTTTCATTTTTAAATACATCTTTATTTACAGGTTCTTTATATACAGTCAGAGACTAAAGTTTAAATACACCTCAAAAATTGATTGTTTAAAAAAAAGTAAACGCTTCAGGAAAACTTAAAGTATACAGTTTTATTTAGTTTTATAAATAACTAAATACAATAACAAAAAATATAGACTTCATTACGAACATAACGGTAATTCTTAAAAATTCGATAAAATTCACTCGACAAAAGTTTAAATACATCTTGCAAAACAAAGAACTCTCTTTCATTTCTCAAAAACAAAGTACAATTATACTTTATGTTTCGGTGAAATTATGTTCTTACAAGCCAGAACTTGTATTAGTAGTCTTTTTATTGGTAGCATTACAAGTTTTGTCGAAAATTATGGGCAAAGGTAAAGAAATTGGGTCCATCATTAAACATTTAATAATAAAACGTTTCAACGAAGGAAAATCTTATTGGGAAATAGGAAAATTATTAAATGTGCCATTTCCAAGTATCCAAAATATAATTAAAAAATATAAGGAAAATGACTCCGTAGCAAATATTCCAAGAAGCGGTCGTCCAAAAAAACTTACCAATCGTGATGTTAACCACATCGTAAAAGAAGTGAAAAAGAATCCAAGAATAAGTGCACCAAAACTTGCAGATGATATCGCTAATAACTATAACAAAAATGTTCATCCAAGAACTGTTCGAAGAGCATTGCGAGATATAAAAGCCGAGTTCCCCGAAAAAGGCCACTAATAAGTGAAAAAACAGAAAACTTAGACTGGAGTTTGGACATAAGTACAAATCAAAGACGCTGAGTTTGGGAAAAGAGTTCTTTTTACAGACGAGAGCAAATTTAATTTATTTGGAAGCGATGGCCATGCAAAGGTCTGGCGCAAGCCAAACACTGCCCTTCAAACCCAAAATTTGGTTCCTACGGTAAAACACGGCGGTGGCAATGTAATAGTTTGGCGAGCGATTGGAGCAGCGTGGGTTGAAAATTTGGAGTTTATTGATGGGATCATGAATCAACATACTTAAAAGAGTATATTGGAAAGCAATTTGCAAGCATCCGTCGACATCTTTGGCCTTGGATCCCGTTTGATCTTTCAACAGGATAACGATCCCAAGCACACCGCACTTTCTGTGAAAGAGTGGTTGCTTTATTCTGATCCCAGACAGCTCCATAGCCAACGTCAATCGCCAGACTTAAACTCAATTGAGCACGTTTGGGATATAATGAAGCGCAAATTAGTAGCAACTTTAATAACGAGCAAAAAGTCGCTTAAAGAAGCTCTTAAAAGAATCTGGTCAGAAATATCGCCTTCTGAAACAGAAAACTTGGTACTTTCTATGCCACGCCGCTTGCAGACAGTTATTGATAGCCATGGCGGTCCAAAAATTATTGAAATGTTTTCTTTTTTAATTTATCTAAAAAGAATTTATTAACATTCCAAGATGTATTTAAACTTTTGTCGAGTGAATTTTATCGTATTTTTAAGAATTACCGTTATGTTCGTAATGAAGTCTATATTTTTTGTTATTGTATTTAGTTATTTCTAAAACTAAATAAAACTGTATACTTTAAGTTTTCCTGAAACTTTTACTTTTCTTTAAACAATCAATTTTTGAGGTGTATTTAAACTTTAGTCTTTGACTGTATACTATTTACAATTTTCGAGATTTTATCTAAATACTACAACGAATTATATTTTATTGACTGATGTTGATAATTACTGTCTACTTTATAATTTTATTTAAAGGAAAAATAGGAAAACCTTTATATGATAAAAATCCAAAAAGGGTGATATTTTTTTGGGTGTTGTGAAAAATTACCTCAAAAAAGCACAAATTAGTTTGACGTTGTTTACTCTTAGAAGAGTTTTGCAAAATCAAACAGCATCAAATAAATTAAAACTAAATATTTGTTGTGCTTTGGCCTAATAAGAAAAGTATTTTTAAATAAATAAACGAGTTCAAATATATGTTACGTTACGTCTTTTTCGGCAATTATTTGGCAAATGTGACCGTACCTTTATTATCGCAAACATTTTAAAAGAAAACTTTATTAAAGTCAATATTTTAATTGTATTTAATACTAACAACTGTATCTATTATTATCATCTAATAACAGCTCTTATTCACATTCATCACATTTCTTTTCACAATTACATTTCTTAAATTTAAAACTTATTTGTATTTGTTCATAAAACTCGATGATTTTCTTTTCATTCCCAGTCGTATCATCTTCATACAGCACCATTCTGATGGCTGTATCAAATAAATCTTGAACACTGTCCAGTTTATTGCTCGAACACTCCAAATAGTGAACTTTTTCGTAGTAACGCGATATACTCACACCATCACTGTGACTCACATAGTCGCGAGTCCATTTCATGAGAACTTGTTCACGTAAATCACACTGTAGGCCCACAAGAAATATTCTTGTTTTAGGATTGTGTTTCAATAATTCCAATATCCAGTCATTACGAGCTGTGTGCAGCGTTTTTCTATCGTTGACATTGAAACAAACAAAATAGATATTTTTCATTTCAATATGCTCGACGAGATGTACTCGCAATTCCTCGACGTTTTCAATTTCGATGGCATCGATTAGATAGCGAATTTCCTCGATGGTGTGATCATGATATGCGCAGCCATATTTTAATTTCCAAAGATAAGTCTCCAGCAGGGCAGATTTACCCACATTTTTATTGCCCATTATTAGGAATTTAATTGTCTTCATGTTGTCTCTTAAATAAAGTGCATATCTTCATGTAGACTTGTTTAAAATAACTGTTTGATAAATACATTTTAGTTGTTGTGATAGATAGATCAGTATTAAAAATGAATCATAAGTATTTATTATCAAGTGTAGCTAAACCAAAGATTTATAAATACTTTGTGTTGTTTTTCTTCAGTCATCTTTTTAATTCATAAATATAGAAATTATATTTATTGATAGAAATCTCTGATGTTGTGTTTGTTTTCATTCGTTATGTAGATTTATTCCGTTCAGTTTCTGTATTTTTGCGAAAAAAATTAACAGAGTTATTAAATAGCATGGTGAAGAAACTTATCGAAATGAACTTTTCAGCTATTAATATAAGAAATATGTGAGCTAATCGTATGATATAAACTTTGGCTTAAGTCGGTTTTAGTGACTTTTTTCAAATCACTATCAAAATTTTATCACTAATAGAATTTTAAATTCTGATTAAAATAAAAAAAAAGAAAAATTGAGGCGGTCGCGCCTATTTTCGAGTGGGCGGGGCTCCAAAGTTTGTAATATATTTAGCTATATCTTGAAAACTACATTTTTTTATTAGACGATATACATATATATCAAGTGATAGGTATCTTAAAGACCTTTCCAACGATGTGTAATCTATTTATATTGAACACCTATTGATAATTTCGCAAAATTATTTTTTGATGCGAAATTTTTTTAAAAAATCTAAAAAATCCGGGAAAAAGGTCTATATGAGTAAGTAGATAAATAACAATGTTTTCAAGTCAAGAAATTAAGCTTTAATTTAAGATATAATACGACCATGTAGGTAATATAAATCCGAAGATATTAAAGAAAGATTATGACATTTCACCATAAAAAATACAATCTGTACTATGCGAGCCAGTGTTCTGTATAACATAGAGAAGAAAATCCTTCCGCAATACAGGGAATCTGCCCCCTCGAAAATAGACGTGACCGCCAACAATTTCTTTTGCTGGCATCTCCTCTAAAAGCCCTATTTAAGTCTACACACTTTATTAAATTATCTTACAATGTGCGATGATGTAAGTGAAAAAGCTTTATCGTTTAGAATTTATACGTTTTTGGGTGAGTGTCTTAGGTAAATTAGAAAAAGCTTTTTCACAATTAAAATCAAAATGCTGTGAATGTTCTTAACTGTATAACTTAATAAGTAGTGGGTAAAATAAAAAATATCTTCAAGCATTAGCTTTACTTCATTTACTATCATTGACAGTGGCAACTATTAAATGCTGACATTTAATATAAAAAAAAACTTAAAAAATCGAAAAGTGATAAACGCTCATTTTTTTCTTTATTATGCAGAAAGCCTCTCATTGGATCTAATACTCGTTTAATTTAGTGCATATCTTGGGTCAATAGAAATTCTTACACTGTAAATTAAAAACTTTGTTGATCTAAATGTAGTTACAATACAGTGCTATTTCTAAAGCATCTGTTTGCAAAAATGTTTTAATATTTCTGTAAAAAAAAAGAAAAAAAAAAAATGATTGTAAACTTTGAACCACAAAGCTTAAAGAAGAAAATAAACATTATTTCCTCTAATAATGTCTGAGTTTTTGTTTTGGTTGCATCGCTTTAGCTCACTTTATGCACTGCTCATTCCAAATCTAAACTTTTTTTATTGTCAAGAACTTCAATTCATTGTTTAATAGTTGTTGATCATTGTAAAGGTTCATATATTTTTCTATTACGTCAACCTGATTTATTAGATACCAATCCACAGCAGCTTTTAAATAATGAGAGGGAGTTAAATCGGGCAAAACTTTCATGAAGAGAGGGAAAAAGTTTAAAATTTCCCGGGAACTCGGAAAATTTAAAATTAACGTCGTTTTAAAATTTTTTTGTAAAAAATTAGCACTTTTGAAATGTTCAAATATTAATGTACAAATAAAAACTAGCAAGCATTTACCCCCTGGCCCACGATGTCGAACGATAACGTTCGCTTAGATAAGACTTAAGACACAAACTTGATTGTAGATAAAAAGTTTGTGTCTTAAGTCTTATCTAAGCGAACGTTATCGTTCGACATCGTGGGCTAGGGGGAAAGTTTTTGGGCCAAATATTTTACACCAAAATAAGTTCAAATTAACTTTACGAAAGATAAGCTATTTTTGACAAACAATTAAATATTTTTTAATTTGCTACGGTTTTTTGAATATACAATTTTTCAATTTTCGTTTATTATTCAGTGTTAAACTTAAAAATGTAGTATGTTTTTTTTTTTAAATTTTAGCTTTTATTTTGAAACATGTGCACATTAAAAATTTATTTAATGTATTATTACTTATGACTTATTCCAATCATTCTGGCAACATATAAATTCCTTAATAAAATAACTGCTCATCTTTTGAGGCCTTTGTCATGATGAAAAGTTACGCTTTCATGTCTGGCCGCATAGTCTGGATATTTTGAAGGAATCCTGACGCACGCAAACGTTTGGAATATATTTTGCCAGCTCTTTTGAATTCATACAACATCGATGTATTTTAGCGGCAGTTTATTTTTATACCCTACACCACCATAGTGGGGAGTCATAGCTCCCATACAAGATCCTCTTCGAAAATCACTTTAACATCTATAAATATTTTATGTCGAGATAAAATATAACATTAATAATATTTATATGCTCAGAAAGCATGCCACTATAGTTTTGGATGATCGGCCCAGCTCCTATATAGTGGCCATTTTTGAAAATCTGTGTTAATATATATACTGGGTGAAGGGTATTATATGATCGAGCTTAACCGACTATACTTCTTACTTGTTGAAATTAATGAACTACAATAAAATTTCCCGCATATGATGCTTTCTTGGCATAAGATTCGACATTTTTGGAAAATGACATACAGATTACTACGTGATCAATAGATACTCCATCTGTTATGAATGCCGCAATTTTAAGTTATACACACAATACATATAAATAAATTTCATCAAATGAAAGATTTTTGAAGAAATTAATTTTTTTGAAAGCCGTCTGTCACGAAATTTATATAGAGAAAAAATTCAGCCAAGTTTGCGTAAGTGGAAAATAATGGTGATCTAGTCATTTCTTAAACTATAGAACCCAATAAGGAAGATCAGATTAAGTACTTGTTTCACATTTAAAAATATTAGTAAACATCTTAAACTCTAATTAGGTTACAATAGGTATATGAACATTCTTCTTCATTTCCAAAATATGTAAAGTTAAAGAACGATATTGATGTCATTGATAAATTACTTAAAAACTTTCAAAAATACAATTGAAGCAAATGGAAATCGAACAAAAAAATCTTTATAATGCGAATGACGGAAACTTTACCAGTAAAATAACAACTCGATGTAAGATGTATTATTAAATGCATTAGTTATTTTAAAACAATTTTGCTAGACGAACTTACAACATTTTTTTTTGATTTTCCATTGCCCAGCACTCGTACAAAATATCTGAGTTATTAAGTACTAAATAAGGCGTTTTCTGTCAAAATGGTATTTAAAAACTGTAGCTAAGTCCCAATTTACACGAAGCAATTATTATTGAAAAGACTGACACAATTTTTTTCTTGAAATTACTTCGGTGTTCACACAGCACAATTTTAATTGCTTTGTATACATACATATATGTAATACGAATAAGAGAGTAATACGGATTGCTAGTACAATCAAGTGTGTAGTTGGCTTATCATCCCCTCATCAAGATGTCTAAAAGGTTATCAGCTTGGCTTAAAGAATTACTTCGTGTAAATTGGGACTAAGTTTAAAAAAATAATACCAAAAAAATAGACCAAATTGAAAGAGACAGATATTCATCTGAATAATGTTTTAGTTCTCAATTGTTTTTTGCTTCGTTATAAGGCTCTTTATCTTTGTTAATGTATGTAAAAGTTGTTTCAGTTCATTGCTTGTACTTATTTATACTTATTCTATTATATAAAATCAACATGTGAGGTAAACCATAATTTATTGAATATATAATTTACTATAAATCCTTGCAATAAAAAACTCTTACAAACCTACATTACAGCTGCGTTATGATAGAATCTTGCGCCATATAAATAGTTCCGGATTCTTAGAATTTCCAGCGAAACACTAAACGCTACAAGAGTTTTTAGAGAATGCAACTATTAATTCTTAGTTCCGTTTTTGGAGATATACCATTAAATTTTAATGAATTATGTAAAAAAAACATTTTAATTATTATTTACGTGTTTTTTTTATTTTCGTTGAAAAAAGTCATTTAAAATAATCATCTTAATTAAAACATGCATAATGAATTTAATTAAAATACACTTAGAGAAACCAGGCGAAAACAAAAAACACTGACTTAATTTGAGCAAAATTGTTGATTCTTTTTATCATAATTCTAAAGTTTTTTTGTAATCATTCTTTTTTTTTTTTTTGTATATTTTTATATACAATATTTCATCGTAAGTTGAGCAATAAAAACAAAAAGAAATTGAAGCAAGAAAAAAAAGGTAAGAAATAAATAAAAGAATGTGTATGACTACTTTAACTTAAATACTGTCACTTATGCGCCACGCATTTTTAAACATTTTTTAATATGAAACATTTTAAATCATAACAAAGTAACCACCAGTACCAGTGCCCTTGCACTATAACTCTGCTCCAATCTACTCTTAAAATCAGCCAAGGAAATATGAGTAAATAATAATGATGATGATGATGCGTGCGAGCAAGCAAGCAAGCCAGCCTGCCAACCATCGAGTTGGCCAACCAATGAACGTTATGTCAGGCATGTGGAACGAAAGATGCCCCTAAAAGCCATACAGACATTCATATGTACTATTATGTATTGTACTTGTGCCACTTGAATTTGCTGTTGTGCTTTGCTGCAATGCACTGCACGTTCAACAATAAATAATAAAATTAATGCATACATTTCATCATCGTCATCATTGTCCTCATCATCATAAAGGAGTTCTGTTTCTTTTTAGTTTATGTTTCAGTTTCTGTGCAATATTTTTTTTATTCCGCGACAAAAAACACAAAAAAAAAAATGAAAATAAAAAATTATAAACAGTCAATATACAATTGAACATTGTGCATGCATTCAGGATACATTCATAAACATACATATTTGAGACTTATGAAAACATTTGTTGATGCCTGTTGATACGATTTGAAAAATATTTTCAAGATCAGTTTGCAATAATTTTTATTGGTATTTTTTTTTTTGTTTGTTTGTGATTTTTTCTTATTTAATGATTATAAACGTTGGTATATTTAGTTGCGTAAGTTGTTTGGGGAAAACAGGTAAAGGATTTTAACTAAATTTGTCATCGTTTTATTGCGACTATGGACGTTTAAAGCAGTAGTGTAGAAATTTCTAGCGATATTGCAGATATTGAAAAAAATTAGAGAGGAGTCCTTACATTAACACCAAAGCATCTTTAACCAACAAGTCTATCACACTTTATTTTAAAAACACTGGAAACAACAATGGACAATTGACTACGTAATTATTGATGTAAATCTGGTATTTCTACATCAATAAAACAGAGCTAGTGGAGCATCAACATATATTCCATATATAAGGAGTGATTTTTTAAGAGCTTTCGGATTTAATTTAAAAAAAAAACACATTCAAACATTCAAAGAAATGTATGAAATCTTTATTTGAGTCGATAGAACGACCTATATAATTCAATGTTTAAAGATGATTTCATTTAAAACTTGACCGAGACTGGTTCCATAGTGGCTGGTATCGTACGAATAAATTCTTCACTATTAGCTTCCAGTACGTCAACCTTTGGGGGCTTGTCCTTATTGATATGATCCCTAACATTGCCGCACAAAAAATAGTCTAAAGATGTTAAATCGCACGTTCTAAGCGGCCAATTGACCGAACCCAGACGTGAAATAAACTGTTCACCAAACTCGCCTCTCAATTGGGCCATTGTTTCGCGTGCTGTGTGTTGCAGCTCAAATATTTTCATATAACAGTTACTGTTAAACATGTTCAGTTTAGTCTATAACTTAACAATGAGTCGACTTACAAGCGAACAACGCTTGCAGATTGCAGTTGGATGAAGATCCACATTTGATCGGAAAATCCCCTAATTATCCCCAGTTTCGGCCATTTGAACAGTATTGGGCTTTTATCAAACAAAAGTGGTACCTACTGTAGTTCTTGACAGTTCAAAAATTTTAGCGATTTGTAATAATCGCTTTAATATTAAATTTGAACTGTATTTCGCATTCGTCTCAACTAACAAAAATATCACTTTTAGTGTTTAGTGTGTTTTTATTGATCATAATAAGACTAAACAAATGCAGACCATATTCGAAGTTGACTTCATTTTTAAAAGAAATCATATTTAAACAAAAAACTCAAAAAAAAAAAAAAACAAACTTAAGAAGCCGCCTCTTTAAATATGTGGAGTTTCAATGGAGTTGCTTTTTGTATAATATTTTTTATGGTACAATTTATTTATTTGTGATTAATGCATAAATTTCAACATCCTTGAGAACTGTATGATTTTTATTGGATGAATCTGATGGTCTGATCTAAGGTACAACAGCAACAGCTCCTATAACATACAAATATATATGTATGTATGTGTATGTACAGCCACATTGGTATACAAACAAACATATGTCAACTGTCTTGCTAAACACATGTAGACATAAATGTCAGATGTCGCTGGTGACTCTTTTTCTTACTTCAGCTTGAATTGTTTTTTTTTTCTTCTCATTTTATTCATCATTTTCAAATAGACCATAATCATCAAGTGGTATGAGTGTAAGTACGAAAGTGTGTAGATGTGGTTTATTATTTCTGGTTGTAGCAATAATACTAGCAGACGTATGGTTGGTAAGAGACAGTTGGAGATAGCATAAGCAGTCCATCATTTAGTCATAATTGTAAAGCATCATCATAATAATCATCCTCCACGTCATCAGCATCACCGTCACAAAACGGCAGCAGCAGGAACATTAATTTAGTTGCCGTATTTAAGCAGACTCTTTAAATACCCTTCCATAAAAGCAAAACTGCAAAATGAATCCTGTCAAATTATAACTTAATCTAGGAATCTCTAAATCTCTGATCTCTTTCATCGTCTTTTCATTCTTAATGGAGTATAGAGATCAACTTATCAGCTTATCTATTAGATTGAAAAAAAAAAAAAATTTTCCATGACCCCTTTGACCTTTCAGGTTGTACCGCTTATTACGAATCTTGAGAATAATTCCCAATTATATTCGGCCCAATCATGAATAAGAAATCCGGAGGAGTTTTTCCTTTTTATTTTTTTAACATTGAATTTGAATATGAAAAAATGGGAAAAGGGAAAAAACTGCCGCAGAATTTTTATTCATGATTGGGCTGATTAAAAATTCAAAAACACTCCTTAAAAGTTGTAACAGTTTCTAAAACCTGTTCTGATAGATTTAAGTAATATTTGGATGACCTTTTGACCTTTGTAGATTTACCGCTTAATTAGAATTTAAGACGAATTCCCAATCACTCCTTGAAAGCGGCACGCGGTTATAATTTGTTAGTTGTACCAGACTTTGGGTTTTTGAGAAAGTTGAGGGGAGATACAGTTTCATTTGAGAACAGGGAACAACTTTTAGAAGCAACCATATTTAAATAGTTTTTAAATCGACGGATTTGTTGGCTCAGAAGTAAGTGCAAGAATCAATTAAATATAAAATCGTCTAACATTAGCTGGTCTACAAGACTAAAAGTTCTGGCTTCGAGCACAGGAATTATATTTGAAAGGTCGTTTGAGGAAACAAGGTTATCAGATCAACGAATTTTTTAGTTCAGAAGTAATTGCAAGAATCTATTAAATATATAATCGTCTAACATTAGCTGGTCTACATGACTGAAAGTTCCCAGTACTGGTAACATATTTGCAAAGTCCGGTTAAGGAAAGCAAAGAAAAGTTTCTGCCCACTGTGAGATTTATGGTCGATCGTAAATACATATATCGGTTATGTGTAGAGTACAATACATTCGAACTAAATTATTTATAAATTTCTTATTTATAACTCTATATTTTCACATACGTACATACATATATTGTTTTTGTACTTCTGTTTGATCATGACCATTTATTTAATCGATTATCATTTTTAATAAATCGCAAAAATATTGTTTATTACTCGTAGTTGCTACAACAGCTTCCACAAACTGTTTGCTGCTTCGTTTGCTACTGTTGTGGCAATTGTTACTTTATTACGACTTCTAAAACTACTGCAAAGCATCTGAAGTTTTTTTTTAGTTTGTTGTCATTTGTTGATGATTTTTTGTTTGTTTTTATTTGCAACTTTTTTTTAGATTTTTTTGATTTAGTACAACAAGAGTTTTTCTGATTATTGTTTAGCTTTTAGACGCAGAGGCACAATATTCAATATTATGGACATATACGCATGTTTTAATGACATTTCATTTGACATTTATGACTTGTGTCTGTGGTTATTTTGTGTCAGTATTTGTTGGTAAATATATAGAGGCCTGTGTATTTATATGCTTAGATATTTATTGTTGATATATGTCAGGATTGATTTCTTTTTAGTTTTTGTTTAGCTCCTTTAAGCTATTAACGATTTTCAATTTTATAGATATTTTCTGTTCTATTTTAATTGTTTATCATTATACAAAACACTCAAAGAAAATTATTGCTTAATTTAAATGTCACATTTCGTAGAGAGCTTAGGCTTGTTTTCTGGTTTATCTCGTATCTCATTCTCAGTGTATATTTATTTGGAATAGTTGAGATTACTTTGAAGTTGTTAATAGTTTTATGAAGTCATAAATTTAGTTGTTACTAAAATTTCTGGGTATCGTTTTAAATTTGCTTGCACTTTTTTCGTTATCGTTTTTATTCTAATGAAATACATGTTACATGTAATATCTTCTTTCTTAAAAATGCTATAATTCTGCTAAACCCCATTATATTTTTAAACTATTTTAGTTCCGAATATATGATATATGATACCTCAAATATTAATATATTTGTTTAACTTGACCTTAAAATTATAAGTTCAGCACAATATTCGTGAGTATACTTGTTATGATAAATTAATATTACTCATACGCGGACAGGGTTTAATCGAAAAATACAACTGTAACTCAGAAACCAATTACGTAAAATTTAATTTTTCTTAATATTTGTTAGAATCTGGCATGAGTTATTTGCTGCTTTTATATGTATTCATATGTTCACATAAAAACCGGTGGCATAAATGTTTTAATATTTTTTTTACAATAAAACCAAAACTTTTCTGAAAAGTGGTGACATTATTTTATATAAACCGTTCATTTTTGTATATTTGTATTTGGATGGGCAGCGTCTCGTTTCGTCCCTACTTACAAATTTTAGATCTATTTTTAAATATGTTTCATGTGTCATAATAAGGCAGGTGTTTAAATTTGTTGTTAAGAATATGTGCCCGCTAGTTTTATAGAAACACCATTCTGCTTTTCAGTGATTTGGTTATTTAATTGCACTGCAGGCTGAATACTAGCATCCACACGCATTCTTCTTGACGTAATTGTACTGGTGTTTTGGATATTGCTTTATTTCTCTTTAAGTTTCTGGTTTATTTTAGCTTGCAAAACTTTTCTGAAAGCCAGGAAAAAAACGATAAAGACGATAATGATCTTATGAAATACACACATTTACTATTATTGCCTAAAAATAAAATTAATAAAGAAAATTTTAAATTTTTTTTGTATTTTTTTTGTATTAAATATTTAACAAAATAACTAAGAAAAAATACAAACGAAATAAAAACAACCTTCTGAGTATTTTACACTATACAAAACTTTAGGGAATTAATATTTAATATTTAGTCCAAAGTCATTATTTTTTAATTTTAATTTTAGCAAGTATGTACAGGTAAACCCCCTACAACGCGGTTTCCTATAACGCGTTTTCGCTGCAACGCGGTTCCCAAAATGCGGACATTTTCTTACAACGCTACTCTTACAACGCGATTTTTACGAAAATTTTTTTCAAATATTTACTCTTTTAATTTGAAAAAGGTTTTCTTGCCCAAATAAAATTCTTTGCATTTTGTCCATACTTTGATACCTATCTATTTTATAGCATTGCCACCCTACACTTGAAAATGTGTTTACAAAGTGACAAACAAATACGTAATTGTGTAGTCGAAAGGATGCCCGAATCTGATAGTGGATCAATCTCAGATTTTGAACTCGTACTAAGTGATGAGGAGGAGTAGAAAGTTATCGTTCTATTTTGGCTTTAATTTATTAAATCTTTCAATTTGAGTATATTACATAGAATTGAAATTTTATTTTATTTTGTTTTTGTTTAAATAAATGGAGTGTTATTAAATTACATAATATGTATGTTCTTATGACTCAACAAATAAATACACAAAATTATATTAAGCACATATGTTTACTATACAAATTCCAATATTTTATTGAAAATTTTTTTACTTTGGAACCAAACTCTGATTTTTGTATGTGGAGTTAGAGTCTCCTACAACGCGATTTTCTATAACGCTGAGTTTTTCAGAAACCTATTCACCGGAGGTGGAGGTTTACCTGTACTTCATTTAGACTACTCCCTCATTCGAGTTGAACCCGCTGCCAAAGCTCATTCAAGCCGATATTGTAACAATAGTCTCTTCACTAATGAACACAAATGGTCCATCGGATTGAGGTCGGGACTTTATGCTGGCCACTGTGTCAAAAGCAAATTTTGCTCGTTCAGTTAGTCTTCCAGTCTTTTGGACGTGTGCTTTGCAATGGAAATTTATTTATTTATTTATGGTTGGTGTTCTTATCTACAAAATCGGAAAGATGAGTTTTCAAAATATGCAGATAGTCGTCTTTTCGCATTATTCCTTCGATTCTACGTAGTGGTTGGAGGTGCCACCTTGTAAAGCAAGCCCATATCTTGACGTTACCCCACCATGTTTCACTGTTTCCTTAACATGGTGTCTTTTACTGGTCTCTTCACGACGGCAAAACACTTAGCAAACGCAATATGCGGCCTGTGTTTAAATGTTGTTGGTAATTTCAAAAAAATACAGAAAAATACTTAAAAAAGATTGAAGTACACCCAAACCCATTAGTATTAAAGTAAGTGGTTATATTCGACTAAGAAGAAGGGATACTGCGGATCTGCGGATCCAAAGACAAGAACAAATAATGCCTACTTAATATTTAGAATCAACGATGATTAAATAATTTTCATCCAGCACTGGCTGGACTAAATAATTAAAATTCATTAGATATAAGATTTGAAATGCGTATTGTTAGTTCGTTTTTTAATTAAGATAAAATAAATAAATTGACATTTAAAAAATTGCTTGTTTTAGACTCTTTAAAACTTTTCTAAAGTATGAAAAAATTTTATAATAAAAATGCCTTAATAGTCATTGTAACATGTTCTTGTTAGAAAAACAAATTAAATTTTTATGGGTTTCTATGGATTTACTCATATAAGACCCAGAGGATTTTAAATCAAACTTCAAACTTGCTTCAGTTTTAATTTGCTGTTGTTGTTCTATTAGCAATAAATTAAATATTTCTCACATATCCATTTAACTAAACAAAGTCCATTTTAGTTTGAATTAAATTAAATAAAATTTTTATTTCTTATACAAACATACATATAATGTATGATTGCAAGCATTATAATATAAAACCATACACATGCGCATTATAACTTCATCATAACTGTCATGATAAGGATGACAAATATCAATTTTTGTGACAGTTTACAAAATATTATTAACGTTGCAAGAATTTTATTAATTCAATAAAAATTTTTTTTCGTGCTGCTTACATTATTTGCCTTTATACAAACACATTTTGTGCTATTAATCGCAAAAATTGTTTTTCGACAGCAAAAAAAGAAATACGAAAAAAAACTTATTTAATTAAAAATGCATAAAAATGCAATGTTATGCATTTAAGCGTGGAATAATGTGACGTAACATAAAAAAGACAACAAAAAAATTCAAAAAAAAAAAAATTAAAAAAAAAACGGTATAAAATACAAAATTCATTTAAAGTTTCAGCGTCTACAAAAGATCAAAACGAGTAAAGATCATATTTGGGCCTGCTATTAATCAAACGGGCAATTAATTATGCGTATGAATGAATGTACTCGTACATTGTACATATGTATGTATTGTTAGCATATTTGTTTGTGCATTATGATCACATATACACACCATCATATTTATTGGTATGATCCCGAGCTTTAAAGGAATTTATTCTTCTAAATCTTTTAAACAAAACAAATTTAATGAGAAAATGAAAAGAAGAGGCAATATTAAACTGGGTTTGTTGTTTTCTACTTTTTGAATTTCCATTTTCCCAAGATCTATGTATGTCATCTAACGAAAGTATAGCCAGCAAGTTTTTGAATAAAGCTTCTGTCTTGTGAATGATATTTTTTAAGAAATATTTCTACTTTCTTCCCTGATTAAAAACTTGTTACATTAATTCATATTTTAAAACTTTACTTCAACATTTTAAACGCATGCAGTTTTATTTTTTTCTTTGGCTGTTTTTGGGTTTTGGTTGTCATGGTGAGCAATTAAAATGTTGTCTTATAACCAAGTTTTTTTTATTTCTGTTCAGCATTTTAGGTTTTTTATAAGCCCCCAAAAAAAAGCCAAGACTTTGGTTTAATACTCTTATGATATGAGGATATTTGATCGTGCTGTTATGTTTTTGGGTGTCTTTCTTGTGGCTTTTAACTGAGCAGAGCCTACATTTGGGTGCTGTGAGCCGCTAAGAAAGAGCACAATGAACAAACCTGAGTTGTATGTCAAGTGACAACGCAGCATGGTTGGATGGATGGCGTCTGTTTAAAAATTTAAATGACTTTAAAAATATATTTTTGCGTTAATATTTGCTTGTTGTCTTATGTCTTGTATAATTACAGGTATTTTTGATGTTTTATTTTTTTATAAAATATTTTTTTTTTGATTTTTTTTTGTGCAGACATTTTTAAACCTCTTTTTTTTAGTAATTCTTGTGGTTTCTTAAATGTTAATTATGAATTTCATATTTTTGTAGTTTTTTTCCATCTGCATGTAATTTGTCAGTTGCCGTTTTTATTTTTTTTTTGTTTTTAATAATTTGTTAAGATTTTGCGTTCATTATGATCATTGTGACATTGACATTTGCTTGTTATGGATTTTGTTTGTACGAGTGTTTGTGCAGTTTAAGTGTTTGTTGCATGCATTTTTTGAATTTTTAATGAATCGTGTGCGTTTGAATTTTTAAATACCGGGTAAAAAATTAATATTCTTTATGAAATTTTCACACTACACGAAGAAATGATAATAGGGTTTTTTTTGTTGAACATTGAAATGTTTGAAAATGATTTAAGATCTTTATTATTTTCTATATAGTTATTAAAAATTATACATCTGCTTTATATTAGCAGGTGTATGGAGAGTTAATTAAATACATTAGCATAATTTTTGAAAATATTAACAAATTTTTTAATTGCTATATACGTGTAAAGGTACGGTCACACTTGACAAATATTTATTAAAAAAAGCGTAACCACTTGTTATAGCTCAAATTTGTTTGACGTTGTTTACACTTACAAGAGTTTTGCAAGATCAAACAGCATTAAATAAAATAAAACTAAATATTTGTTGTGTCTTGTCCTAAATAAACGAATTTTTTTTAAGTAAATAAATGAATTGAAATATATGTTTTTTAGTGGTTACGTCTTTTTCGGCAAATATTTGCCAAGTGTGATCGTACCTTAAGTTTTTTTTATTATTATTTCAAAAAAAAAACGATGTAATTATCTTTTAAATATTGCAAGAAATGTTTATACAAAATACAAAAATACAAAAATTTTATAATTAATTTTCGATTTATATATGCTTTCATATTTTAGGTTTTCATTATTAATTTGACGGCTTAATATTCCCCAAATGCTCTTACTGGGTTGCAGATCTGGGGAACATTCGGGCCTTTTAAGTACAATCATATTTTTTCAAAGACAAGCATCCATTTCTACGATGTCTAGCTGAAAATAAATTCTTTTTCATTACTTATTTCTAAGAATGGCACTAATTTCTCATATAGTTATTTTTTTGTAAATCAGTAGTTTTGGTGACTAAAAATGGCAAATCAAGCCTACTGTCTTCACAAAAAACTCCCCAAACCTTTAAAGAACCGCCCATGAAATTTCTTTTTGAGAAATATCATAGTTCTTTCCCTAGGTCGGAGAAAATCACATTGAGCAAATATATGTTTAAATAGTGCAACTCTTAACAAAGATTATCGGCTTACCTGTCAAAAGTTAGTTAAAAGTTATTCAATTCTGGCAATTTTGTGACTCAGTAATATCCTTGTTTTCCAGTAATAGTCTGGGCAGTCTACTTATAGTTGATTTAGAAACACTTACCTAACATTAATTATCCAAGACTCATCTGCTGCTCATCTTTTGAGGCCAAGAACGAATCATACTTCCACTGGTACTGAATTTTATTCAAGCAATATTAAATGCATTGAACTAACGCCTGTAGCTTCCCAACGGGAAAATGATGCTGTAAAGAGGTCTTCCAAAAGGCCTTATTTAGAAGACACAATAACTTCCAGCCGCATTTAAAAATCGTTTAAATTTAACACGGCGTGACATTGTTAGCCAATATCTTGCCTACTCGCTACTGGTTAGATGCCTGATAGAAGGCATACTTGAGAAGCGTAATTAGAAAGTTTGCCAAGTAATGCCTCATTCTTTATTAATTCAGCATAATACTTTAAAGAAGGATTCTAAATTAATTTAAAAATCCCATGTATTTTTGTGTATAAAGTAATGCTTTACGCGTTCTTTACAAACAAACTTTCATAATAGACTAAATTTATAGACGCTTTTATTATTCGTTTTTATTACTCGTATAATGAAGTGAGCAAATAAAGTTTGTTGTTGTTGTGACGATATAAAGGAATACACCAATACCTCGGGGTTATGTTCCAAAAAAACACGTCGCAAAGTGAAATAAGATTTTATTTTAGGTTTTGATTACTACAAAGCAAAGCATGTAACAATCGAAGATAGGTTACGAAAATACTAAGTCATCGGCTTTCTTTCACAAAAAATTGGTGCAATGTTTGCTGAACAGCTTTTTTTAACGTAAAATAAATTTCCTTGTACCAATAGTCTATATTACTACCACCTGCGTTATCGTTGGATAATGCTTTATTCTCTGCGCAACTTAATTTTCAATCCAAATAGAAAGCAAGGACTTCATTTCGATCATCAAAGCAATTCTTGTACGGATCATCGTTTTAGCAGCTAATGATTTTTCAAATTTTGCAAAAATTAAAAACAAAAAAAAATTAAAGGCTCGAACCCAAAACAACGCAACCTCGAAAATCTAACGATGCATAGTGATAATTAGTGCTAATTAAACAGCGACTCAACTTTGAAAAAAAAAAACGCAAAACGAAATGACGCAAAGCGAGGTATTGGTGTAATTGTAAGATCATTCATGTTTGATATTTAAACCATGATTACTTGACCTTCTTTTTAAAATGCAATATTGAATGTGTATGAAACTCTTTGTGCAAGAACTTCTGAGAGACGGCATAGTGGAATGAGTATCGGATATTTTTCAATGTGTAAATAGGTCTTCTATTTAAGGCCTACAAGGTCAAAAATTTTTCCCGCTGTGTTGGCTCAATTTCACTCTCCAGACGATAAGTTCTGGCATAAAAACAAAATTTTAGCTATTTTTACGATATTCACTCTGATCTAAAAGACGATCAGGTTTGAAAAACTTTTTCACAATAATTATTCTTGTACAACATTTAATGATGGGAACTTGTTTCGTATAACAATGGACAAAAAGGTATTTGTTTTAATTTATATTCATTATCAAGCTTCTTTATGTTTCCTTATTCTATTAATTTCTCAATTTTCAATATACATTTCTCTTCCAAGCATAATTTAAGACGTTTGTGTAGAATCATTGCAAAAATAATCTAAAACTATAAAACTATATAACAACCATCCACCAAAACTCTGCGAATAACACCGAATCATGTTTTACATTAATTTTTTTTTACAATCTATGCTTTAACACAATATGTTTAACAAATTAATAAAAATCCAATAAAACATGTAAAAACCAAACCAAACTAAATAAAAACTAAACAAACAACTGTGAAAAAAACTATAGACACTAACCAAAAATGCCAAGTTGTTTTGACAAGAAACTTTTGTTGGTTAGACGATTTTGGCAAACAACAAATCATTTACTGACAAAATTGCATGATAATCACCCAACTATTAAAATGACCATAAATGAGACTCTAATTAAATACTTGTTAAAACAACACCAAAAATCAACCAAAAATAAAATACAAACACGATCACAAATAAACCAAAAAAAAAAATAAAAAAGAACAAATAAAAATGCATCAGCCCAACTAACAAAACGAACTTAAGTAAGCAAGTAATTTACACTGAATTTAAGTAGATTTATACAGAAAACAAAAAACCAAACAAACAAAAAAAATACAAATCAAATCGATGAAATTAACACGAATGCAGCAGCAATCGAAATCTGTTGTAAGAAAAAATTATTGAACAATTGTTACTGTTGCCAGCCTATTGGCAGGCTGGCTTTACATACATACATACATACATATTTATTTGTACTCGTAGATTGGGAATGTCAATTGAACGATGTCATTAAGAATCACCTTCAGTGTACGTAGCAACGTAGCTGCTTGCAACAGCAACAGAGTAGCTGCAATAAGAGCAATTTAATCAAGAATTTACAATGACAACACAAACTACAACAACATGAAAAACATATCGGCGAAAACAACAACTCAACCACCACCACAATCACCATCACTAACAAAATGGGAAAGGTAGAAGAGAATCGTTCACTTATGTATAAACATACGTACTCGTACATGAAATGGTAACAAATGCATTCGCACCAAATAACAACTTGTTGTTGTTGTTGTTGTTGAAACTACTGATGATATTGTTGCTATTGTTGTTGTTGGCGAATGTTTTGCACACCATTTACTCTTGCAATATTGGAAATGCAAACAAAAAAATCTGTCATACTTAAGTGGTCCAATTGATAATGTGTTGAAATTTAAATTAAATATTTTACTTTAAATTCACTTATTTTGACTTATTTTAAATTTAGTTAGATTGCCAAATCTTTAAAAGATTCTTTCTAAAATTAGAATTACACAAATTACGCTTATTTTTAACGTGATGCCCATTCACATGCCTTTACGAAAATATGTTGTCCCACTTTGATCAATGGCTCCTTTTATACTGAACCGATTTGTAATACCAAACCGTTTATGCCAATAATATTAGCATACTACTAATTTATTAATAAACCTTATTGCTTCTTTTCTACGATATTATTTGATATTACCTCATATTTTCTATTGCCTTATGCCCTTATTCATAAAACTTACAACAGGTTTATAAGAGATTTATAAAGCAAATTTTGTATAGAAAAAGATCAGCCCTAATAAAAAGACCAGACATAATACAACTTCCAAATCATTTAACTTACAACTAATATTTTATATTGTTTATATAGATTGAAACTATTGTTTAATTGCCAACTGGCTTTTTGAACCTGGTATTGCCCGGGGATTTCTTATCTCTTATTCCAGAGCGCTGACCAATTTAAATTTTGAATTTTTTCGTATTTTTGTTTTTGGTGTTCAAAAATTTAAAAATATACCAAATCAATTATAGTCTGTTGTTTCAAATATAAATATGTTTACGTTTCAAATTTCAATAAAATCGGTTCCGCCGTTTGGTCTTGCCGGTTTTTTTCCTTTTTGTATAAACCGAAAGTTCCTCTTTTTACCCATTTCTAATACACATTTTTATGGCTATGGAAAGCTAAAATAAAAATACAGTTGCTTCATAAGAAAGTTAATCATTATTGAAAAAAATATAATAATTACACCTCAAAGTATGGATCTATCTACATATCAAAATTCCAAAAAATCGGTTTGGCCGTTTGGTATTGGTTGTTTAAGAAACAAAGGTACAAGTATCCATTTTAACTCTTCTTGGTCCAAGTTTTAAAAGAAATATATATCCTATTGACGCTTCCAAACATATATCTATCTACGTTTCGAATTTCATTAAAATCGGTTCAGCCGTTTAGGCGTGATTGCGGAACAAACAAACAAACTAAATTTTACTTTATTTGGAAAAGAGCACAAGTTATTATTTGGTAAAATAAATCCATAGTTTTCTCTTAAATCTGTTTTTGTTTGGACAATTAAAGTTAGCTAAAGATTTATAAACATATTTCCGGCACACTGCAATTTCTGACTTATCAATGCCACCACTTTTTAAAATTATTGGTTGTTTTAAGTATGAGTAAATAATATGTACGAGTACATGTATTCATTTGATGTGATTTGTATAGAGTAGGTTGGTCGTTTGTTTGGATTGACATGCATGTTCGTTCGCTTGTTGGTTGGCTGTTTGGATGGATGGGGAACTAGTTGATCAGTTAGCTAGCTAGCTACACTGGCTGTCTGTCCGTCCGTGCGTCTGTCTGCCTCCCTGGCTGCTGTATAGAGCGACAGGTCGGTTTGTTAAATTGTGTTTTCATCTTTTATTTTTTATTTGCTGATTTTTTTTTTTCTGTTTCGATTTTGGCCACCTTATCAATATTCCAGCTGTGTACGATGACAACAGTAGTAACAGCAGCCAAATCGGCTGCATTCTAAATTAAACCTCAATTGAGATTGTACAACAACAAAAATATAAAAATGAGAAGCAACAACAACATATACAACAACACCAGTAGTAGCAATATGTACATTCATGCAGCATACAACTTATAATATACACAGTATCACATACAAAACATCATTCAACCATTTAAACATGCATCATCACCATCACCATCATCGACCGGCATTTTAGCTAGCTGGGGATATATTGTACGACTACAACATGCGGCTTACTGTCTGTCTTAGTAAAATGGTCAATGGAATGTTACTTGTTTTCATACAATTCGTACGTATATTTGAAAAAATTGCTATAAAAAATGTATATAAAACAAAATTAAGAAAAGTTTATATGATTGCCAAATATATGGGATATTGGAGTTCTAAGTTTATGGCGATTTTTGAAAATAAAGCTGGCCCACATTGAGCCCCCAATAATTCGCACCTGGTGGGTTTGCAAAGCCTCTTTTTAAAACATCGCACCAACCGTTTAGAAATAGCAGATTTAAAAAAAAATTAATTTCGACCCACTGTGCGGTATGGGAAAAGGGACCTATTTTCCTAGTTCCAACACAATGCATTGCATAAGTAGGAGTCGTCCCCTGAGTGCTGGTCCAAGAAAAAAAAAGTCACATAAGTCATGTTGCAAAAAGATCGGGCCAAGTAAATCTACGACATACTAGAATGAGGATGAAATGTTTAGCTTGAAATGCTGGAAAGAGAGCAGATTTTTAATTTATATTGCATAAAAATGAATATATACTCCCCAATTGGCAAACGCCAAAACAGCTCTTGGTAACTCCCCTACCACTTATATGTCTCTAAGGTATGAGAAAAACGCTTTAAATTGAAGTTTTGTCACAACATACAAAAAAATTACTAAAATCACTTAAAAATGCAATCAAAAACAGTATCAATAAAAAATAAACAAAAACGCTGAAAAAAAATCTTAAACGTAAATCGTTCGATTCAGACAAAATTGTATTCAATTCTGTACAGCTATGTTTTTTTTCTTCGTATTTTTGGTTTAGTTGGCTAAAATAACGTTTAAATCTGTTTTGGAAATCAATCAATACTCGAATGTTTTTGTTGGTCAAGAAAAAAAGCTACAGAAAAATTGGCTTAAAGGTGCGCCCTGGCTTAGTACTCAGTTTTTGTTTTTTAAAGGTTTTTTTCTGCTCTCTTTTTTTTTTTGTGACGTTGTTGTCTTCTTATTCATTTCAATTCTGCGTTTCGTTGAAGAATTCCACATACAAAAATGTCAAAATCAATTACGCGCTTTTGTACGCGTGAATTGACAAGAAAATGTTTTGTTCTTCTTCTGTTTCTTGTTATAGATCGAGTCGGATCCAAAAAGGATGAATGCATAAATTGTATACGCAACAAAAACAACAGAAAAAAGAAAAACAAGAGGGATAATTTGAAAAATTTTAAATTGCAATGTGTAAATTGTTGCAAAGAGATAAATAAATAATAAAGTTAAGAAAAAAACTGTGGAAATTATAAACGTTTTTAGATTATATTTTTTTATTGTTGTTGTTGTTGTATAAACAAAGAATTATTTTTATAAAGTCTAAAATCCAGGATAATAATGTAGATGAACTTATGCAAGTCAAATTGGTTTTAATTTATGCCAAAGCTTTCAGATAAAATTTTATGAAAAATATAATTTACAAACAAATTTGAAAGGAATTGACGAAAACAAGACATATTTTGCCCAAGTGGAAAGTTCTCAACAGAGTATAATAGGCCTTTTCTAACATATCATACGTTATTTAATAAAGAATATGAAAAAAATAAAATATTAAAACTGATTAAATAAATTTGGTTAAAAACATATGAATATAATAGAAGTGAGTGGTTGGGTGTAACTAATATTTAATCTGCATTGAAAACTTAGAACTAAATTAACAAGTAAGAATGTATAGTCGGTCAAGTCCATAAAATATCCTACACCCAGTATAAGTGCAAAAACAGTTTTTCAGAAATGGGCGCTATATGGGAGCAATGACCTATTATGGAACGATCATTCAAAAATGTAGTGACATGACTTTTGTGCATTGTACCTATATTGTTAAATTGTATCTTGCTTAAAGATTTATACCAGTTAAAATGATTTTTGAAGGGCGTCCCATATGGAAGATATGACTAATTATGAACCGACCATTATATTTACAATTAGATGCCATGATTTCTGTACATATGAAACTTATTTGTATTGAATTTTATTTTGATACCAAATGTTTTGCGAGATTTATGGTATTCAAAGTGATTTTCGGATGTGTACCTTATATGGGAGCTGCTATGACTAATTATGAACCGATCATCATAAAATTTCACCGAATGATTTGTGTATATAAAAAAGAGTTTAGCTTTTTTAATTGATTTTCGGAAGTGGGCCTTATATAGAAGCTATGATCAACTGTGGTCCGATCTGGACAAAATTTGTAGGTGTGATTAGGCTTCATGTACAACTTTTTTAGTTGTTTAGACACGTGCATAAATGAAACATTTTTGAACGATAAACCCCTATTTCAGGAGGACATGTGTATGGGGACTAAGTGAAATAATGGACCGATTTCAACCCAATTCAATCCCAACTGTCTTAAGGTCGAACTAAATTTTATCAAAATATCTTAAACTCTTCAATATTTTCAACCCGTACTCTGCGCACAAGGTTGACAATGACAACCAGCAAGCCAACTAGACACACGGACGGATTTTTTTTTTTTTAAACAAACACAAACTGCAGAAAACACCCAGAGTCTTTGGCGGGAATCGAACCCGCAACCCTCTGACTGATAGTCCGGCACACTATCGCCTATTCTATCCTTTAATCGACTCAGAAATTGATTCTGATTCCCACTATTGTGGTGTAGGATATAAAAATTTCATAACAGATGGCGTATCTTTTGAACGCGGTTTTTGTCTTTAGTAACATATGTATATGTCATTTTGAAGGGTACATATCTGTCATTTATTTTCACTTTATTGAACAAGTACAGACCCTGAAGGAAACCTGGGGACAAGTGTCTCCAAGTCACCACTTTTGTCTACTATTTTGGCGACATTGTCAACAGCATTGTCACAATCATTATTATTATACAATTATCATTCAGAGGGTTGCGGGTTCGATTCCCGCCAAAGACTCTGGGTGTTTTCGAATTTATTTTTTATTAAATATTTTTTAGTATTTTTTTTTTTTTTTAACAAAACTCCAAAAATTGGCAAAAAAAAAGCATTTTTATTTTCTATTTCAGAAAAGTACCAAAAGTGTAGACAATGTGGTCCCAAGAGAATTACCTTGTCAATAGTAACTATGTCAGTAGTGGATTTCCAATGACACGCACATGTTAAATGTCTATAGTAATTAGCATTGTCTGGGGTATACTAAGTCACTAGTACTGGTGACTGTGTCAATAGTAAATCAGTACAGTTTCACTACTGACATTTCCTGCAGGGGAAGATTATAATGAAAACAACAAAGTTTATTTTTGCTTCGAAAATGTCAAGTTTTGTGCCAATAAAGCGTCATATAAGAGAAATTTTGCTTTACTTCTGTAATTTAAAAAAAATGCCGCTGACCATCGAAGCTTAGGCGAATTCATCGGTTTCAACGTGTGAGAGATGGTTTATACGGTTCAGAAGCGTAGTGATTATGATATTTAAGACTTAAATATAAAAAAAGTTTGAAAACCAAGAATTAGAGGAATTACTCCATGAAGGTTGTTGTCAAACTCGACAAGATCTTGTGGAATTATTGGGAGCTATTCAAGCAATAATTTAAAAATGTTTCATCAAAAAGCAGGGAAATTGGGTACCGTATGAACTAAAGCTGAGAGACTTTGAAAGAAGTCCGAAATGCCGCTTAAATGCTATAAAATAAAATAAAATAAAATAAAATAATTTTTGTTCCGAAACATTACATGCGATGAAAAATGGATCCATTACGATAACCCGTAGCGTAAGAGATCGTATGTGAAACGCAGTCAACCAGCCAAATCTACACTAAAGCTTAATATCCATAGAACTAAGGTAATGATCTGTATTTGGTGGAACCAAATAAATTCCATCTATTATGAGCTGCTGAAATCTTATCAGACCATCACAAAGAACTGTACCGAATGCGACTGATTCGTTTGAAACCGCCCAGAATGTGCGGCCAGATATGAAAGCGTAATATACCATAGGAAGGACCTCTAAGTATTTGAATTCAGGAGGAATTGTTTTAAAAGATAGTAATTATTAATGTCTGTAACTGATACAATTTAGCAGCCATAGAATAAGATATTTTTGAATAAGGTTATGAGTTTTAAATACCTTTCTATGTTTTTTATTTTATGATTTTAAAATTTATTTACCTCAAGAAATTAATAAAATTGTTCCATTTTATAATTTTTCTCGACATTAATGTTTAGGGAGTTAATCCATTTGGCAATTGAGTGACTAAATTTTGTTATTACTTTCAATCTCACTTTAGGAAAATCCCAATTTTACAGTTCTTTGAAGTATAACGTTAATGAGAGAAAGAGAGCAATTTACCACAGTTCTCTTTTATTGTAACGTTTCATGGCCTCGATGGCGCAGTAGGCAGCGCGTAAGTCTCATAATCTTAAGGTCGTGAGTTCGAGCCTCACTCGGGGCATTATTTTTTTTCTAAAATTTTTATAACAAAAATCTAAATTTCTAAAGTTTAATGAACTAGAAATTAACAAATACCTATATCACAAAAATATAAAAATTCTCAGAAGTTCTTTAATAAATTTTTAAAAATTAAATTTTTTTTTTTTTAATTTAAACAAATTTTAAACGAACATTAAATTATAAATTTAGATAATGGGCCGCCTACAGAAAGCTAACAACCTATTCTGGAAATTAAAGTTTCAGTATATCTTAAAGACATTTTTAAATTTGTCTAATGATATCCGTTGCCATCTGCATTTAAACATTAAACAGTTATTAAAAATTTTAATAATAATTACCCCTATCCACATTCAATGTTAAAAAATAAAAGGGAACAAATTTCATTTGTAATTTTTATTCACGATAGGGGTGAATAACAAAAGTGCACTTTTAGAGCTTATAGCTTATAACTTAAATTTTATTTATAAATCGAAGAAATTATATAATAATTTCCATTACCGTTTTTCGTTTACTAAGGAAATGAAACTCTTCTCTGTTAGGAAGATGCTCATAGCCTCGATGGCGCAGTAGGCAGCGCGTAAGTCTCATAATCTTAAGGTCGTGAGTTCGAGCCTCACTCGGGGCATTGACTTTTTGCTTTTTATTTCTTGAAAGTGAAAATTAAAACAAATTATTTATTTTTTACTTTTCTGATAAGAAAAAACTCAGGTGCTGTTAGAAACTAAAATTAAATTATTTTGTCAATAATTTTAAAATGTTTGCTTTCTTCGAGGGTTTATAGCCTCGATGGCGCAGTAGGCAGCGCGTAAGTCTCACTTTTTTTTACAATTTCGCGGAAATATTTTACTAACCCCCTGGCCCACGATGACGAACGATAACGTTCGCTTAGATAAGACTTAAGACACAAACTTTTTATCGTATCTATTTTTTTACTCAATCAAGTTTGTTTATTCCACAATCAAGTTTGTGTCTTAAGTCTTATCTAAGCGAACGTTATCGTTCGACATCGTGGGCCAGGGGGTTAATTTCTTTAATTAAATTTATTTTCTTCATACTTTTAGTTTATTGTTTTTACTGTAATAATATAAACAATTTAAAACAATTTAATTAAATTATAGTGCACTTTTAGACATCATGTATAAAAAGTATAACAAAACCGAGCATAAAGATCGCTAACAAATAAATTTTAAATAAAAGTAAACAAAATTTTTAAAAATGACCGGAATTTCAATTATTGCTGTTTTAAATGAACAAAGACATCAAAATGCAGTTGAAAAGCTACGAAAAAGAATTTTAGGGGATGCATCTAATCCTCTGTCATATTTCAGTGCTGTGAAAATATTTTTAATTTTTGCAATTTTTTGACAAAAGTTTTCGTGTTGCCGACACCAACTTTTTAACATTTTATTTAAATATCAATGAGGTAATTAAAAATGAACTATGAAATAATAAAATTAATTATTTAATTGTCATTATAAATTAGTAGTATGAGTTTTTTTTCAGTATAAAATGAAAATAAAAAATATTAATTCAATTTTAGAAATCTAAAGTGGTTTCATTCCGAAAATAAAATTCGTTTTTAGTTTTCTAAAGACTCAATTTACGGAATCAAAATTATTTTCAATCGGAATTGAGTTCTGTGACATGGCTGTATGTTTAAATAGTGCAACTACTAACACAGATTATCGGCTTACCTGTTTTCAGTTAGTTTGAAAGTTTTTTTTTTTTTTTAGCAAATTCAAGTCTAGCAGTTTTGTGCCGAAATAATAGCCTTGGCACAGTCAAGTAATACTCGTATATTGGGATTTTTTTTAGCAGTACAGTTATGGTTGATTTGGTCACATTTATTTCACATTCATCAATAATCTGTCAAAGATTCTTTATTACGATGCAGGCACAGTTTATAATTCTGTGATTGTGTTTTATTTTTACCATAATAATCCTGATTATTCGAAAAAATTGTTACTACAGCAGGAGTTTCTCGAAAACTAATTTTGTATGAACTGAAATTTGACTTTTTCAAAATCACTAAGGTACGAATCACGCGACATTTTATATCAAATTGTTAAAAAATTGCATAATAAGAATAAATAACAGTTATACTTTTGTTTTTTAAGTATTCTTCTTTATTTAGCATACAGTGTAATTATAGTTATGAAACACTAACAAAATATATAAAAAAGAGATCATTGATCAAACTCTATTTTGCAATTTTACAACAAATAGCAAATATCAAGTGTAATTACAGTAGGACAACAAAGTGTATAGATACAAAGTACGTTTAGATAATTTAATGATACTGATAAATGATGTTGAATACAAAGATTTTTTCAGAATTGTAATGAATCATACGCAAAAATAATTACAATTACAATTGTCAAATTATGAACAGCAGTTAGAAAAACACAAATATTCTAACTAACTTTTGCTACTTCTGTTTGTAGTTACTGGAAATAAACTCAACATTCTTAGTCAATATCATTAAAATTATATCATTTATTTGAAAAAGTGTTTAATTATCGCTAACAATCAAACAAATTGTTAACAAATACTTTTTGTACATTTTGGTCATTTTAACATTGTATTGAACTAAACAAAAGCAAACACAATAAGCCTTTAAAATCCTATCTACTATACTGCTGCTTTTGCCCTTTTGCCATCTTACCCGAAAGCAAAGCAGACAGTGTTAAGATACACAAAGCTTATACCTATACATACCTATACACAGTTGCGTTTATAAATATACATCAAATAAACTTCATATATAAATTGTTATCTTTAAGAAGCAATCAATACCACATATGTAGTGGAATAATAAAACAAGCATAAAACATAAGAAATTATTGAAATATTTGCACCGCATTGTACACCCTAAATTAAAGGTGGAAAATACGAAATAAAATGCGCCACGCATGCGACTGGCACATAAGTTTAGCTTTTTTTTTTATTCAGGTCTGATTTTAAAAAATAACAGCATCTTTGTACAAATGAAGCAACATTATTACGTTGTGTTCGTCAGCAGCATCAATATCTTCACCATTCTTTCATAAAAAGACGTTTGCAGTGCACTGGGCCAGAACTGAATAAGAAACCGTAAAAGGATAAAAAGAGTTAAGACCAACAGGCCAACAACAGTAATAAACATAACACAAGGGAACTATTGTATGAAACTACAAGAACATACAAACAAATAACAACAACAACAACACAGAAAAGAGAAACATCAGCAGCGGCAACAAGCTGGTTGGTAAAGGAATTAATTCATTGGACTATTTGAAACATAAATAAATAATCTGTAATTAAATATTAGAAAATAAACTACGAAATGTTTTACGAAAAAGAAAAAATAAAACAATTTCCAACTCTAACTTATAATTGGTACAATCGCTAAAATTTGTATTTTTAAGTCACACTTAGCATTTGTTAGAATTAGTAGCAATGTTTATAAATTATTTTGAAGTTTGTTAAAAAAATTTG
Organism: Bellardia pandia; assembly: GCA_916048285.2. Classification (NCBI taxonomy): domain Eukaryota; kingdom Metazoa; phylum Arthropoda; class Insecta; order Diptera; family Calliphoridae; genus Bellardia; species Bellardia pandia. The sequence continues at coordinate 31,560,359 of OU696530.1, forward strand.
CTTAAAAAATAATGTTGAAAAACTAATTTATTTTAAATTTTGAACGATTTGAAGAGCGCCACTAGAAGAGACTATTCATGAAAAAACAGCCGTAAAGAAATTTTTCGTATCAAATAAAGCAAATTTGTTTAATTATTCTGAACTCAGATAATAACACCGCAAAGAATTTTAACATTCTACGGCTTCCGTAGGCAATGCTCTAAGAGAGTCTTACTGGCCGTCCTATCGGAAAAAATTTTTAAAGGCATTCAACCGAGTCTGTCATTTTGCTCTTTTATCGAAACTTATTGCTTTTGGTGTCGGTATTAACTTCTCTCTCGATTGTATCGAGTTTCCTTAGAAATCGCACTATACGATTTTTTATAGATAAAGTCTCATCAGACGAGATCAAGGTTAATTCAGGGGTACCACAAGGCTCCAATATTTCTTCTACTTTAATTGTTATCTTTCAAACTGACCTTCTTGACCTTTTGCAGATGATAGCAAAATTTGCCTTTCATATTCATTCAACCATAGACCAAACCAAACCACACTATTCATGTGAGGCAAAACATGAATGATATACTTTACCAAGATCCTGTGACAGTCTCAAAATGGGGTAGTGTGAATAGTGTCGCTTTTAACGTACGTAAGACTTAATGTTGTATATTAACACACAAACGCACGACAGATCATGTTGCTTAATCGGTTTTTATGGGCGGTGTAAATATTAAGGAATAAAACGCTCTTGATGAGAATCAAGTGTGATGTCCACTGGACAAAACAAATTTTTCAAGTGCCAAAAGAATCGTTCGAGTGCCTTGATTTTTTAAAACGGTGCAGGAAATACTTCACTCCATGTGATTCCTTTACTATTTATACCACCTGAATTTGACCGAATTTGAAATACAACTTTTATGTCGGTGGCAGTAGGGTATCCAACTCAATCATCCCCGCACCATTGTTTCGGGAGCTTTTTCCCGACAAAATATTAATGCACAATTTCTCTCTTATATTATTGAAGGTTATCTTCCATACTCTTAAATAATTTAACACGTTTTATAAAACTATTTGAAGTTTACAACAAATAGCTAACATCAAATACAATTATAGTAATGCAATACAATTCTTATTTAATACTCAATTGATTTTCGTATCCATCCTTTTCACTTTTCACAGCTTTAAACTTCCTTTTTAAAGCTCTGCCTTTTGTAAAAATAAAGCATTAAAAACACTTTTTTCATTTAAAAAATATATGCAATCAGTTTAAAACAGCATCTAAAACACAAAACAACAAAATAAAACTAAAGAATGAATAAAATAAAAGAACAACAAAAACATAAATCGAGATTGATCACATTGATATTCCAAGAAAACTGCCAAACTAAAGTGCATAAATTTTGGGCTTGAATACACAAAATGCAAAAGGATCAAAAAGAATAAAGCGCTTACTAAACAGCAAAGGAAAAGCTTTTTTTGTCCAACCAAAAAAAAAAAAGAGAGAGAAAAATTGGAAGCTACGAATTTATTGCTTACATTTTTACAAAAATTTAATTTTTAAAGTTCTTTATTTTTGTTATTTTTGTTTCGTTTGTTGTGGGCAAATAAAGTCAATTTTTGTGATTTTTGGAATGGTATGCTATGGCAGGGTATATGAAAAAAACGTAAAATAATGCATTGATTGCTTATCGATCGCTTTAAATATCGTTTGCCAGCCAGAAGCTTAAATATATTTCAACAGGAATAATATGATGATGTTCCTGTTCTTGTACGCCTAGGGAATTAGTTTTAATGTTCGGTAGCGCTAGAGGCAGTTAAAAGGAAACCTAAAGGTAACACGTTTTTTTCGTTTGTGTTTTTTTTTTGCATTTTGCTCCTGCTTTGAGAAAACTTAGTAGAAGTTGATTTTGTTGAACTTTGGCTTAAAGTATGGGCAATAGTAGGTTTGTTAACAGGAGCGTGGATGGAGGGGGGAGGGGGTAAATAGCTTAAGAAAAAAAAGACAAATATAAAAAATACAAAAGAATTCATTTTTTAATAAGTAGTTTTGATGTTGAAAATAACTACAGTATTACAATTCAAAATCATTAAAATTATATCATTTAGTAATTCAAAAAGTCTTTAATTATCACTAAAAATCAAGCAAATTGTTAGCAAATAATTTGTACATTTAACAGTTTTATAAATTGCCTTTATTTTAAAGTAAATTCAAGCAAACAATAAACTTTTCAAATCGTATGTAATATAATATAATCGTATGTAATATAATTATTTGCGCCTGTTATTTCAAATATTGTGCAACAGTCAATGCGATTAAGCGAAACAAAAACACAGATTTTTATAATAGAAAATTAATTTTAGTTTTTTCTTCTTTTAATTATTAAAAAAATATTCCCTACTAAGTTTTCCAACCCCCTCTCTTCAACCACCGCACTGCTAGCATAAAAGCTTGATGAACGTGCTAAAACCGACACAGACAAAACAGCTTACAACAATGATGGTATGTCCCATGTTGCTGTTGCTGGTTCGCTGGGGCACAAACAACAAGTCACTAACTACTTCAGCCATTATCAACTACAACAGATCGATTGTCTCCGAAAATATGTTGGCAATGTAACCAAATTTGGTAATAAAAGAAGCATAAACTATTTCCACCAACAGGTCTGGCAGTAGCAGCAGCAAACTTGGATCAATGCTATGTAGAAAATGCTCTTTTTTTAACGCTTTTATATAAATATATAACTATGCATGCATACGCACGCTCCTTTTCCTCGTTATCAGAGACAACAAAATGATCAGCAACAGTTGTCCGTCTGGCCGTCAGACACACACACATACACAGTCGTATGTTTTGTAAGGCACAAGGTTATAATACATGATCTCCAGTGTACCAGTTTTGTTTAAATGTTAGTTAACCATATGTTGTTGAGCGTTTGCTTTTTAGGCTGGTTTGCTGACTAGGCTGGCTGGTTTATGGCTTAAACGTGGTGGAAAAAGGGCATCTACTCTTTTATTATTAAAGACATAAATGGAAATGATGGGAGTTGAAGAGTTTTACATATAAGTGCCGGAGTATGCGCCGACATTAAAGTGTTTTAAATATGACTATATGGAAACAAAAGTACATAAACATAACTGAGATGGATATGTAGTAAACTGAACTGAACTAAACTCAACTTAACTGAACTGGACTGGCAAAGAATTGCGATGTTTCTGTATGAATGTAATACAGTGGGGCAGGCGGACAATATAGTGAAATTGTTGTAAAATACTTTTTTGTTAACACTAATCAATTTGATTTTTGATTTAATAATAAAAAAAACGTTGCTACAAAATTTAAGTAAACAAAGTTTGTTGCTTAAGTCTTTTGTTTTGCAATACAATATTGGTCGACAAATTTTTATTAAGTAATTAAATCTGAGTAATTTTAATCGATTTTCTTAGCTTATCCTCTTTTTTAATATAAATATTAATTCCTCAGCCACTGTAATTATATAGGCGGTCACTGTTTTCAAAAACACTTGGCCACTTAGGCTGTGAAGTGTGTGCAAAGTTTGTATGTGGTGCATGTGCTGGATGTTGTTGTGTATGGTCTGTAGTGGTACGTAATATGAAATGCTATGGAATGGCATGGCATAGTATGGTATGATTCGATTCTTTTAATGGCATTTAAATGTATTTATATATATTTATTTTAGGTTGTGTTACATTTGTGATGCTGTTATTTTACATTTGTGTGATTGGGTGTATCTGTTCATTTGGTTGCATTTATTAAACACTGTTGTTGTTTCATATTCCAAACCAACTTACTATTGTTGTTGTTTTTGGTTTTCTCTTTAATTTTTTATTTGGTTTTTGTTTTTTTTTCGTTGTTTTTGGCGAGTTCAACATGTTTTGCAACTTGTTACTGACGCCTGACAAGCGATAACAATTGGTTTTATATCATGCTCAAATTGTCATATGACTTGACATTTTTTGTTGTTATTGTTGTTGTTGCTTTCTTGCGCTTAACTTTGCCAGAGATCTGGCGTTCTTATTCTACTCAATTTTACCATATCGATAAACATCAGGGTTAGCGCCTTGTCCTTATTTATATTTATAAGCAGAAAAAAAAACACACATAAGCAGCCAAACAGAAATCACAGTTTGAAATTGGAGCAGACACACTGGGTGTGGAATAATGAGGAAACGTTTGTAATTGATAGAAATTTTGAATATTTTTTATTATTATTATAATTTCACAATTAGAAATAACAAATTGAAATTCAGAAATCCAATTTGATATAAAAAAAAAATACAAATTGAAAATCAGAAAAGCAAATTAATAATGAGAAAAACAACTGCTTCACATAACAACGAATGTATTGGATGTATAACTTAAAAATGCGTGATCCATAAGAGATTTCGTATCTTTTGAAAGCGGGTTTTGTCTTTAGTAACTTATATGTCATTTTAGAGGATAGTGTAAACAACAAAGTTTTTGTTTTTTTTTTTTTTGCTTCGAAAATGGTAAATGTCATCATATGCGCGAAAGATTTGATTTAGTTCTTTTGTTAAAAAAAGTTCACACCGATTGCTCTGCGAAGATTATGGCGAATGTGTCCATTGGTTTCAACGTGCGATTCTAAAGTGGTGATTTTCATATTAAAGACAAAGATATCCAAGGACAGCCAAAAAGTTTGAAGAAAAGTTGAGATAATTGGAGACAATAATCCATGCAGATTGTTAACAAACTTGGGAGCTGCTCATCCAAAAAGCTAAGAATTGGAATTGGGTACCAATACCGAAATGCTGCAAGAAAGTCATTTTTACACCGAATTAATTGCGATGAAATTTGTATCCATTACGATAACCCGAACCAGCCAACACGCCGAAACGACAACAAAGCCATAGTAAGAAAGCTAGGTTTAAGCTCTATATTTATTGAGATCAAAAGGGTCCTAGCTATTATGAGTTATTCAAATTTGCACAGACCATCACAGGGAACCTGTAGTGAATGCAACTGATTTGTTATAAGTGAGCATTGATTGACAACGTACAGAATATGTGGCCAGACATAAGAGCGTAATATTTCAAATAACTGTTCAAAATCAAAAGAGAAGTGGTTGGAGAGGTTTTATCGTACCCGCTCTTTGGGAGATGCTTCACTTTGGAACAGGGTATCCGAAATTGGCTTAATGCGTTCTTCCATTCTTGGCCTCTAAAGATAAGGTTGTAGGTAACAGTAGCCAAGACTGTGAATTAATTTATATTGTACAAATGTTTCAAAATAAAAGCTAAAAATTAAAAAAAAAATGCGTTGTATTTTTAAATTATACACCCAATATCATTTAAAGAGAATTTACGTAGAAGTCGTTTTGTAAGTGAACTAGTTTATTGAAGAGGTATTTTCTACGTAACGCTTTTATAGAAATTGTTCGAAAATTCTAATTCGAAACATGAAAACTAGTTGTGAAATTAGTAAAATTTTTAATGGTTTTAAAAAAAAATATTTTTTAACTTGACACATTCTATGTTAGCTTGTAACTTACCAAGTTAGAGCTATCCACAACTATTACTTTGTGAATTTTGCGTAAGGATTTGACAATTGGTGTAACTGATGCGTGTTAATTCATTGTCATTGAATTCATTTAGGAACAACTCTCTCTATCTCTCTGGGTTTTCTGAAAAAAATATTTTTCTGGCAAACTCATTTTTTATTTTGTTTTAAAAACCAAAGTTAATACTTAAAAAAATTAAAACTACAATTGAAAAGTAACAAATCCAAAGATCCTGGCGTCCAAGGCACTCGACCTGATTTTGTATTCAATAAAGTAATAATATCTAGATCATATCATATTTCCTTAATTTCTTCTTTCTGACATTATTTTACGTGAGTAATTTTTTCTAGAACGAGTAATTTAGGTATATGTAATTGATAATTCTCCTGTTGACAATACTGGATTCAATAGCCTTATCAACGTTAGTCCCAATTTACGCGAAGCAATGCTTTAATCTAAGCTGATTACCTTGTGGATATAGGGGTGAGAGGAAGATAAGACGAGTATACACTTGATTGTACTAGCAACACGTGCTACTCTCTTATTCGTATTATATGTGTGTATATTCTCAAATAAAAATAGAAGCGATTTAAGCAATAAAATTGTGATGTGTGAACACCGATGAAATTTCAAGGAAATAATTGTAACAATCTTTTCGATAAAAATTGCTTCGCGTAAATTGGAAGAAACAGTTTTAGTTGCAGTTGTAGTTATTAACAGTTACAAATACAAGCAGTTAGTGTAAACGCACTTTCAACCAACAACTATTATTGATTGTAAACTCGAACACAATACTGGTAAGCAATTGTTGGCATGTTGGAAATCAAGCTAAGCAAAGCAAAGTAAAAATAAATAACAAAAAAGTAAAGAAAAACAAAAATTTAATTACATAAATTATATCTAAGGAGGAAAAGAATGTATAGTACTTGTAGTATGTATGACTTCATGACTGACTTAACTGCTGAATGGCTGGATTTAGTTGTTGCTGTTGTTGTTGGTGGCTTGTATGGCTGACTGGTTGGTTGACTGGCTGGCTGGATGGTTGGTTAGTTAGTTAGGTGGTTTGTTTGCTTGTTTGAGGTCTGTGGGGAGGAGTATGGAATTTTTAACTTTTAAAAATATTCTAACCAAAAATGGTCACATGGTAAAATGAAGGAATGTTTCATGTTAAAATTTTTTGATATCTCAAAGGATTTTACAACAATGGTCATGTGGAATGTTTTAAATCAACGAAAAACGTTAAATAAAATACATAAACAAAAATAAAAATAAAAGAGTTTCACTTTATTTTCAACAGCATCTATAAATGACCTTTGTTTGGCTTATTCTGTACACATGTCAATAGTAAACCTTTTGTTAATTTAAACAAAAGCAAAACAAAAAAAAAACACTCACTGTCTGTTATATTTAAGCCATTAATGTCACCTGTCATTTTAAATTTTTCCTCTTGTTTAAACGAAAATCGTTTGCTGCTACCTTTCCCCTCTTATCTCTTTAACAACAACCTATTTGTAAGTATTTTTGTTTTAACAAAGTTCCTTAAATAAGTAGTTTAAAATGTAGATTTAATTAATTTTATATCTCCACCACTACTATGTACCTTAATTACTAATGCTTTCAACACGCATTAAATCAATCAATTAATTTATTAAAGGCAGTTACTGTTGCCGGTTTGTGTTTGTTTTTTAATTTTTTATAGAAATAAAAAAAAATGCAAACAATTTAGTCGCCATCAATTAATTGTGATCTTGTGTTTCTACCGCTTTAGCAGCAAACAGCTGTTGCTTTTGAAACTTTTATTTTAGCTTTGAACAAACAACATCTGTTTTAGAATTTTAATTATGCACATTTATAAATAAATATTATTTAATTATATCAAAATAGTAATGATTGTAATCATAACTACAAATTGCATCATATCAAATATCACCAGTGTTGCCAAAACATTATTGGGAAAAAATGCTAGATTTTTCTCAAAAAAATGCTAAAAAGTGCTAAAAATTTAAAAAAAGTGCTGAAAAAAGTGCTAACAAAAATAAATAAAAAAAATTGGCTTTATAGTAAACTATGAGATCTGTATTTCTTTAAAATTCATTTTCATACTTAAATATGAATAAAGAAATTGAAAATACATATTTTCTTAAAAAAAAATCTAAAATAAAATGTTCTATTCATTTTTAAAAACAAAAATCGAAAGTAAATTCTTAAAAAACAAAAAGTCTTTACATTACTATTTAAAAATTAACTTTTTAAATTCATATTTTATCACATAAGTTTTAAGATCACGAAAATAATTTGATGAATTTAAAAATTCCAGTCATTATCATCATTATTATTATTATCATAACTTTCACTAGATCCAATTAATTTCAGAAAATTCGTTGGGACATCATATTGGCAACAACACTTTCCGCTTCCTTTTAATCCGTATCTAAAATGTTATTAAATTATATCATAAAATTAAGAAATTAAAATTTAACAATAAAGTTTTACCTAATTGCTAAAACAGAATGTAATGTAATCGGTTTCTTATATTTGTCTTTACGATGTTCATTTGACTGAACACACTTTCAACGTCCGCATTAGACCACGGAAGACTGAGAAGTTTTAAAACAAAATTGGCAATTTCCTCGAATCTCTTGTTACCTCCGGCATCTCTATATGCTTTTACCTCTGCCCAGAAAGATACTGTGTTGTTTTTATTAATCCATTTTATATATTGAATGCTGGAATATTGGTCAATTATTTTTCCAATTTGTTCCTCGCTAATACAAAATAATTTTAAAATTGGTAAAATTTCGCCTTTTTGGGAACTTAAAACGTTTTGGACCGAAAAAAAATCTGTATTTTGTAAAACTTTTATATTGTCTGGTAATTTTAAATAAAAAAGGGGTTAGTTTATATATTTTTTAATGCATATTTATATACATAGTTTAATTTAAAACACAAATTAACTTGATTGTTAAAGATATTTTTGCGGGAAAATAATTAAAAATTATTAAAATACCACAAATTTAAAAAAATGCTAAAAATGCTAGAAAAATATTTAAAAATGCTAAAAAAAGTGCTAGGTGCTAGATTACTTTTTTTGGTGCTAAATGAGTTTAAAAAGTGCTAGATCTAGCACTAAAAGTGCTAAATTGGCAACACTGAATATCACCCACTATTAATATTATTGTATAACAAATTTTCCACTTTTAATTACTATTTATTTATTTAGCAACCGTCCATTGTGTTATTATTTATTTGTGAAATATTTACAATACTTGACAAATTTTGTAACACCAATTATTTGCCATATGTTTTTTTTTTCAATTGCCAGATTTAATGTAATTTAATTATAGTGTAATAGAATTTGATGCCATTATAAGATAAAAATTTACTTTGCGCTTGGCAATCGCATGTAGTTAAGTTTGATTGAAATCTTGCATATTGGTGTTAAATTTAAAAATGTTGTTTCTTATCTGTTTTCAATTAAGTTTCTTAGTATTGCATTTGACAGATTTATATATTTGCGAGTAAATTTTTAAGATAATGACCTACTAGTCTAATCATTGGAAAAAATTGTAATAAAAATTTATTTAAAAAGAAAATCAATTTGGCTGTGGATTATCCTGCTCCAAGAGATATACAATTTCAGCTTTTTATACAAAATTGTGTGTAAGGATTATATAAAATGATTGTCCGTAACTTCAATAACAGTATTGGATTATTTTCGTTGATAGGATAAGAATATTATAGACAATTATAATATCATAGACTTTATCACACACACACATTAATTATGATCTTGTAAGGGACTTTGAATTACCAGAAAATAAATCAGATCTCCTAGGGTCGAGAATGGAACTTTGCGAACCAGCTAAAGAGAATTAACGCAAACGGGGTTGTGGAATCTAATTGTTATCAGAATCTGAATTGACAAAAAAAAAAAATTATTTTGATGTCATAGAAACTAATATTATTGGTTTCATTTTCGAATCAGATTTGTTGTCAGAGTTTGGTCTGATAGAATGCAATGTTATTTTTTTTTTGTCAGAAACAATCTGATTTGCTGACGGTTAGGCGGTTAAGTATTGGCGCACAATTTAAATAAAAATAAACAATTAAATGTTTAGAGTTGATATTTAAAATATTTTTAACACAAATAGGGGCAAGCATAGAAATCACACTCAAAATGGATTCTTTTTGGATTTTATGGAATTATATAGTAAAATGTTACACATAACGCGATAAAGTATTGATTTTGTCTCTTTGGCAGGAATTGACTGAGTTTTATATTTACTAAAAAAATATATTCCACATCTACTTTTTCGTTGTCATTTATATGTAATTTTACCCACTGAGGTTCTATATGGCTCACGACAATTGACACTTTACTTCTACCCAAACTTACGGCTGAATCATTTCCAACTGCACTTTGGTACGATGCTTCTGCCAATTGAATTATGCAGGAAATATTTGAAGGTGGCATGTGCATTTTAATAATGTTCAACAACATTTGATAAATAAAAAGGTTACTACAGCCTTAACAATTATAAATGCGTTTAATATTGTTTTCACAAAAATTTATGCACCACCAAATTGTTAAAAAATTTACTAAAAAATGTAAACAAATCATGTGTTTTGCTTAAACCCGAAACAAGACAAAACCCAAGACATGACACACATTCATATCAGAATCGATTTTCAATTCTGATAAATGACAATTCTGACTTGGATTCTATAACAAACGTGAATATTTTAAAATAGCTGAAAGTTGGTTTTTTGCAACACTACGTCAAAACTAGACATCGTATTTTTTGGCTGATTTTGTTAATGTTCATCAGTGTGTAGCAAACGTGTTTATAGTTTTCATTGTCATTTTTTAAAACATCGGTCTCTTTATGCACACAAACGTTCGTACAAAATTATTCGAACAAGAATTGTCCACAGGAGACACATTTAGGTGTGTATCAATTGATCTCTGGTGAAGACATCAAGGGTAAAGTTAAATTATAAAATATATATGTATGTCTGGTGATATAATTGGGTATTTTTCTCTTTTGTTTTTCGCGTGCGACTGTTATCTTACTGTCATCTTATTTTTATTTAGTATTGTGTGACAATTCGTTATGGAAAAATTTACACCATAGCAACGTCTACAAATTATTCAGCTAAATTACAAGAATCAGCATTACGAATATGTATGTTTCGTGAACTTTGGGTAACACATGGTTTGCATCATGGTGAAATTAAATACTAGGTGACAGCATTGCTACAACAATTACAACAAGGCAAGAACAACAGGCATTTTTCTATATGTAAAAACCTTCGTCACTGTCAAAAAGTTTTTTTTTATATAACTTTTTGACATTTTCAATTTCACCATGAATAATCAGCTGGCGCTACGCTGTCACCTAGTATTTAGATTCACCTTGGTTTGCATTATTCAACTTCCGAGCCTACTATTGTCAATAAATATCGCAAATTAGAGTATCAGTGTACGTTATTGGAAGATATGCAACTGAATAGGTCACATGCGGTCTTCATCTACTTCCAAGAATTCTAGAGAATATTGAACCTTTCAAAGGGACCTTCTTCAGCGTTGTAGCGGTTAATATTTGAATGAAATTCGGGTAATCTCAAGGATTTAAACATTTTAAACAATTATATATAAAAATAAAAAATTATTAATGAATCACCCTATGATGCGTTTAACATTAACGTGGGTTCCTGCCTATTAGGCCTAACCCTACGACACACTCAAACGCAGGGTGAAATCGGCTCACCACTGCAGTGCATGTCCAGCAAGAACATATAATATACGTCTTGCAATAATTTCTAGATATATGACTGCAATGTAGAAAGCACCTTGTTTAAGAGCTTCTGCTATCTAATCCCTTCCATCCAAAGTTTAACCAATTAGCATGACCCAAGACTATTACTAAAAAGCAACAATCGCAACACTGCATTGACCGACCACTACTGACAACTACGAAGATCAGAATTTACTGCGGTTGCCATAGGCCAGCGTTCGTCAACACAACAAATGCCACGAAAGCCGCAACTCCCGTACATTTCCTGAGCACCAAGCTAAGTGTCACAACTTCTTTTAATGGATTTTTGTTGTTCAGCAACAGCACCTAGGACAATTTGGTGGAGGTGGACCGAAATTTGCTGCATCAACAAACATCAGTCTTTTAACCAATTGCCATTCTACCCGCATTTATGTTTAAACCACAGGACAATAGTTAAATTAGTGACAATTCCCCAGGCTTTTAACTGATACAGTAGTATTAGATAGAAAATTTTGCTGCTGAATTTCGTTTTTTTTTTTATTTAATTTCATAAACTAAACAGTTTTCAAATTACGCGAATATTTATTGCGCAACCTCCTACATTTTTTAAATAACGCTATATCTCGAAAACTAGAGTTAACCTAAAAAACGGTTAGCACCACTGGATTTAGCGTACTCGATTTAACTTTGCCCCGTTTGTCGGTAAAAAAAGTGTTAAAATCGAGCACAGTGTAATTATCAAAGTTGCCAATTTTGGTGTACAGGTAACCAAAATGTGATTATCGAACAACAAATTCATTAACAAACTGTCAATGGATTATATTTTTCGTAAATAATGAGTTTGATCAAATTTTCTCAATATCGTGGCATAATATTATATCTCATTCTGAATAAATTTAATTTACACGAAAACTAACTGCCCACAAAGACACTCATTTACTGTATGGGCATTTCCAGTACTCTCTTGTTTTGGAGACCAGAATTAGCCCTCAATTGATTTGTTCCAAAAAAAAAAAACAACTAATATAAAAATAATTAACATTAACATGAACATGCTAAAAATAACACAGAACTTTTTAAAAGTTAAATATCATTTCAGTGTGATGACCATATTCAGCTAAATGATCTTTAATTTTGCCATTCTAAATATACGAGACACAGCAACGTCCTTGAAGCAATTAAGCATAATTATAATTATGTTCAAAATGTCACACGATATTTGCACAATATTTTCATTACAAGTTTATGTTCTATAGGTATAAAAAACATATTCACATTAATATATACCAACCAATATTTTAATAGATACTATGAACAATATTCTCTGTCTGTCTGTGGGTCCGTCCGTCTGTCTGTCTGTCTGGTTGTGTTGTTGCACATAAAACTAGATGTTTTCACTTGTTGTCGCTGTTAGTTTAGAAGCACATGTTATGGCGGTTATTTTCCGCACAGGTGCTAAAAGTCGCGTGTCGCCTTTTTAATTGAATTAATTTTTGCAAGACTGAATACAAAATTAAAGCATACTAATGGTAGTGTTTCATACATTAAATACATCCAATAGATACATAGTTACATACGTAGTACGAGCGTTTAGTATGCACACATAAATAAATACAAATGTGAATACAATCTACTCTATTTCACGTTGATGTTTCTTTAGTTTTTTTTTTCGTTGCCTGCAGACTTAATTTAATCTATGACTAAGTCGCCGCCGCCGCTTTAAAAAAAACACACAGTCATCTATGAGTTTAGAATACTAGTCACAAGACCTAAGATGTCTTTAAAAGGTAGCCTTAAAATGAGGTGTTAATTTCGGGAGATTTTTTTTTTGTCAACGAACTTTAAATGGCGAAGCAGTACGAAAAAAGTAAAGAAAATAAATCTCGTCTATTATTGCGGACTCATCCTTAATCCTTGCAACAAGGAAAATAACTAGAAACTTTTTTTGAAACCTTATTATTTGACAGAACTTTTTGTTTTTTTAATATTACCTCATTTTGGCACACTTAGTTCATAAACGGCTGGAGTTGAAGCAACAAACTTAAGCAATTTGTTATAAAGTTTTCCATTTAACATGAATTATTTCTTAACTGTAGTGTATTTTATAACTTGTACTACAACAGCATCTTAGTATCTTTGCCAAACAGTTTAAGTTTTTATCATTTTATTGTTTTTTTTTTCTACTCATTCTCATGCTGAATGATAATTTTGATGATGCTGATGATGACGATGATGACGAGTTAAATGCTACAGACCACAATGATTTAATTAAACTCTCGTTAGATGCCAGTTTTACATGGGCTGTCTACCGCCCATGTTCTACAGCTTATTTAAGTATTTTTTTTAATGCGTCATCCGTCCATCGATTGCTTATTTGCCAGTTTAATTACATAGATTCGCCACTATAATTATGAACTTTAAAAGAGTATGGACCGTCCAGTCTCACATGATTATTTATGTAAATGTCAACTTATGCGCAACATTGTATAGTAATTTAGATTGTTGTTGAAATCTACAATTACTACAAATAGTAAACAACATACGTAGCGACAAATGTACGCACGTCTTTATATTATTAATTATTATTAATTTATGACCAATAAGTAATAGATTTACTTTCAAAGTGTTACAGACAGACCTGTAATTATGAGGAGAATTTTTAATTGTGTATAAAAATGTGTAAGCTGGTTTTGGAACAAGGTATCGTTTCACTAAATTAAACAAGTATTAATGCGGTACACAATTAATTGTTTTAAAATTGTACACTTATAATTAATGTTATTCATATTTTTATATCCACTACCAAAAAGATGGTGGGGGGAGGAGGGGGGGGGGGGGGGTTATATTGCGTTTGCAACACATCGAAATAATGGTCGTATCTATATATTTTGGGTTCTTATAAGATGATTTAGCCATGTCCGTCCGGCTGTCCGTCCGGCTGTCCGTCTGTTGTTGGCAAGATAGATAAAAGACATAAAACAATGAAATTTTAACCAAACGTTCTTTGATCCACCGAAACCTCGATAATTTTCAGATATTTTTTTCTGTTTTCTTCAAATATAATGCAGAAAAGTAACAAAAAATTTGTAGTAATACAAAAATTTTTAATAATAATAATAAAGAAGAATACACACACATTGTAAAAGTAAATAAATTTCGTTCTAACTCACAACACGTAAAAAGGAAATATGATAATTCTCGAATTCTATTTCTCAAACAACGGCGAGTTAAATAGATGATATTTACAGATGGATCGTGGACAATGAAAATTGCTGATGACGCCCTTGGCAGTGTAGAAAATGCATTCCAGTTTGCCAATTGTCTAGAAAAATATAACTATACAATGGTATTCTTTGAGTTATTAATTAAAAATTAACTTAACTTAAGCCAACTAATATGAAATGTTCTCTAATATATAATGCAGATAATATCATGAAATTTTTTGCACACTTTATTTTTATTATAGAAGGTCAAATCCTGTTGAAAATGGTAGGAATCGGTTCACGACTTCTCATACCCCCCGAATATGTTTCTATCGTACATAAATGTCTATAGAAACACCGTATCTAAACAAAATTCTGCAATAATAAGGTACGTGCAAAGTGAAATCTGAAAATAATATTTTGTTTGCATCGGTTCATAATTTTGACAGAGGCCCATACAAAGACCAGATCAGAAAATTACTTAAATAAATATAAATCTTTTGTAAAAATAACTATCAAGTTGAAATTCGGCAAGCATAATCAAAATATACATTTAAATCGTCGTACCAAATTTCATGATGATCGGTCCCTATTTGACAGTATTCCCCATTGAAAGTCCAGTTCCGAAAATCAATAAAATGCACATAAATGTCTTATAATAATCAATAAGAAGTCGAAATCAACATCGGAGCTTAAAATTAATCCATCTTTATATAGAACTTCGAAATCTTAAGGAACATCTAGAAATAAAGGATGGAACAGATGAAGTTGAAAAGGCAGCACAAAATTTTGATAACGATACGGTATTAAAGTTGTCAAAACAATTAACAGTTAGTAAGATACGCATGTAATATAGAGAGAACGTTTTTTAAAAGTAATTGTAAATAAACAATAAATTATTTTCCACTGTCAGAAACAATGCAACTGATCCACTTATTCACAAACATGGCATTTCAAGGTATGAACCTAACAGCTATAAATCGCCAACTAAATGGATATTCAGCTGGTATAAACAAATTAGTGTTTGGTCCCATTAATAGAGATTGCGTTTGGTTAATACTATGTTTCCACGACGACTTGAATTACCTGCTTCGCTGTCTGAATCATGTTTATGAATCATGCTGTTTACATGACAAAAAAACTTGTTTCGATTTGACAGTTGTTTTTAATAAACAAACAGAATAAAGAAAAACAGAATTTACAATTTGTGAAAACTATTTTTTTTAACATTCGTACGTCTTTACTGCAAAAAGAAAATAATTTGCTTTGTTTACAATAATATTAAATTTGTACAGCTAGTGCAGATAAACTTGCGATAAAAATTAGAGAAGAGAGCAATTTTTCATGCTTCGCAAGTAGATTCAATATGAATCTACTTGATTCGCTCTTGAAATTTTGTATGGTGAAGCAAGTTGTTTCGCTCAGGATTGGGGTGTGAAGCATGAATAGAGAGCGAAGCATGTACCGTGGAAACATAGTATAAGATGTTATGCCACTTGCTATTTTTTGTATTGGATTTTTTAGGATTGATTGAATGAAACAACAAATGCGAGAAAAATAAAAAATACAGTAAAATAAAATGTAAACAAAACAAACAATATTGCTCACGTTTTATTCCCACAAAAACCCGTCAAAAAAAGCTAAAAATCGCAAAAAAAAAATTAAAACCGCTACTTTCGATCAAAAACTAAAAAAATAGGCAACAGTGCTAACATTTAATCTCGAAATGTCAATTTTAAGTTAAACATTTTTGTATTTTTTTTTACAGTCTTGGATTATTTATCGATAACACACGTATATTTGTCTACCATTTCAAGATTTTTTATGATATACTCATACTCTTTACACTTAGTCAGTTTTCCTATGCAAATATATTTGTACTGTTCTCCAATATTGGAAAAATACAAAAAATAGCAAGTGTCATAACACCTTTAGTATTGAGAGAAAACTACAACTTTAATACTTTGGAAAAATAATAAATACGAATAGTAGGAAAAAAATAGTTTTCATCAAATTTGCCACCTCTTTAATTACAAACACTGCTACACAAGTGATAACAAAACCAATGCAATTTTGTTACGAAAATCTACGAAAAAAAGATCATAAACTCTTTAAATTTAATCTAATCTTAAGACCTTTTTCAAACACTCTAGCAAATCGTAAAGAATTTATGCAATTAGACACAACCCACCACGGCCTACAATATTTCACTGTAGAGAGGCAGAGAGGGAGAGAGAGTGGGAAACAAAGTCATAATTTTAAAATATTGTTCGCAATTCGCAGGAAACTATTACCATAAATCTGATAATGCCAAAAGTTAGAAACAGAAATTAAAGAAAAACCAAGTAAAGTCCAACTGAAAACAAACAATAAAACAATAACAAAACAACTGCACAAATGCAAAAAAATATATCAGAGGAAAAAAATTAACGTTGATTTAAATTTTGTTGCAAAGTGCAAAAAAGCAAAAGGGCAAATGAGCCAAACAAAGTTAAACACTATGAATAATAGCAAACAGCAATAACAACAACAACCACACAAATCTCATAGACGGATATAACAAGTACCGACGACCGACACAAAGTTGGACATAATGACGCCAGGCGCCAATTGGTAAATAACTAGCAACTGTAGTACGAGTATCATTTTAAGCAAAAGGTAAAATATCCATGGGTATTGCCACCACCAACACCATCATTACCATGGTTGAGGCTATACTCGTAGGACAACTCGAACAAGATAAAAAAAAATTTTAACACAAGTAAGAGTTTATATTCGGCTATGCCGAATCTTATGTACCCAACACCAATAGTGTCATTGTCATGAAATATTTTACGGTATTTGAGTCTTATGATGAATTTCATCTCAATAACGACATAGTTTAGAGTTTTTTTGTGTATTCCAGTTATTCTGGGAAATGGACTTTCTATGGAAGCTATAGCCAATTATGGACTGGCCTTCATAAAATCCAATGCAAAATATTTTACCTACATACAATTGATATGTATAAAATTTCGGTACGATATCGATATTTATAAGATATTTACGTAGATTAATGTGTTTTCCGGAAGTGGTCCCCATATGGGAGCTATTACCAATTATGGACCGACTACTATAATGTTCGTTACGATATATATATATATATATATATATGTGGATTTTTGTGTTGAATTTCAACTTGATAATGATGTTTATAAGGGATGTAGGAGATTTTCGGAAGTGGAATTCATATGAACCGATCAATATAAAATATTTAACTGTATTTGAGTCTTATGGCGAATTTCATCTCAATAACGACAGAGCTTAGAGTTTTTTTGTGTATTCCAGTTATTCTGGGAAATGAACTTTCTATGGCAGCAATGACCAATTATGGACTGACCTTCACAAAATCCAATAGAATATATTTTATTTACATACAATTGATATGTGTAAAATTTCAGTTTGTTTCGAATTCCAGCTAGATAATGATGTTTATAAGGAATTTAGGTGATTTTCGGAAGTGGATTTTATATGGGAGTTATGGTTAAATGTGGACCGATCGCCATAAAATTCAGTTAGGGTCGAATTTCAACTTGATGGTGATTTTTGTAAGAGATTTGTGAGCATTTAAGTTATTTTCGGAATTGGTCTTTAAATGGGGCAATTGTGAAATATGGAGCGATCGTCATAAAGTTGGTGCCCTGAATTACATATTTATGTGGATTATTTGTGTCAAATTTTAACTTTATAATGAACATTGTCGGAAATGGAATTAATATGGGGTTTATGGTTAAATATGGACCGATCGTCATAAAATTCGGTACGATGATTTATATAGGGTCGAATTTCAACTTGATGGTGATTTTTGTAAAAGACTTATGAGCATTGCCCCCATGTATGATAAAATATGGACCGATCGCCATAAGAGTTGATGCCCTGATTTACATATTTATATGGATCATTTGTGTGATTTTTATAAGAGATTTATGACGATTTCAGTTATTCTCGGATGCATTCTTTATATGGAGACTATGGTCAAATATGGACCTTGGCATCGGTCTTTTCATGATTCTTTCTTGCATGCAACTTATTTCTGCTGAATTTGGTATTAATACTGCTTTTCAGCAGTCATTTATGCACCAAAGAGCCAAATTCCGGGAATGCATTTGTGTGGGGGCGAAAAGAAATCGAGAACCGATTCTTATCATTTGTCACAGAACATGTAAATATTTGAAAAATGTTGCGATTGTCTGAAATGTTCGTCTATTATTCGGATCTTACTGGACCGATTTTGCCCATTTTCAATAGCAAACATTTATGTGAAACAAAGAATATTTGGGAAATATTTCATTGTTCCAAGTCCTTTTTTCGAAGCTCTATTGTGCCTTAAATAGATGGACAGACGGACGGACATGTGTAGATTATCTTAGAATCTTATAAGGAACCAGAATATACAGACTTTTTGGTTCTACTATCAATATTTAGATGTGTTACAAACAAAATGACAAACTTAATATCTTTTCGATGGTGGGTACAAAAAAAAAGTGAAAACACTCAGCTGAAAAATACTAAAAACAAAATTTACAAAAAAAAAATATAGAAAAAATAGCACCTAGAGATGAGAATTTTTTGTTCGTGTTTCCATTGAATTAGAGTAGGCAAACGGGCACCAATATTTATATAGAAAAAATAATAACAAAAAAACAAGGAATATAAGTGGAAGCCACGACTTTTTTTCGTTTTCACAGATGAAACAAACATACAAACAACCATACCATGCCTCTATACTCTTATACTGGCTTAAATGTGAAGTTTAACACAATTCATGTTTGGACGGGAGGAATAAATAAATAAAGTACTAAAAGGAAAAACAAAAACCAAAACTAAACGCAAACACAAACCATTCGGCCACAGCTGGCAGAAATTGTGTAAATTATGTTGAACACTGATAACCATCTGAATGGAGGCACGACTTTTTTGTTTGTAGTTTAGTTCTTTTGTTGCTGGTCGAGTTGTTTGTTACTATGACTGTGACGACTGTGTGTGTTTGAACAGCCAGTGTGGGTACTTGAACATTCTCAGCATTGGCTTGGCCAGCAGTTTCGCAAGGTGTAGAGCTGTGTTTAGTTAAGTGGGATGCAAACAAAACAAGCATAGGAAAAGCATCATGTAGGTGGATTTAATACTCGCATTGTGTGCTGTTTGTTGAACAGCAAGAAGATGCTTCTATTTTTCTAAACAGATTATCACTATGACGGTGGCAACAAAACCGATTGTGAGGTGTGGGCCTTTTAAGGATAAATATTTAATATTTTTAAATTCTAAACCACGGTCACTTTCGTGTTTAACTATAAAATAATTTTTCGTAATCCCAAATCAATTGTCATATTACAGCATTGTTCACGTAAAGTCCGGATACATAAATGTTTTAATATTTATGTAACAAAATAAAGATGGAATAATTTGGATGCAAAAATTGTACTGATATATTGATGTTTAATTAAATTTGTTTCCTCGTACGAAAATCGTTTTTTTATTTTTATTTTCGATGGATCGTATTAACTGCGATTGTGTAATGGATACGGTAATATAGGTATAATAAATAATTGAATAAATTGTGATAAATATTGTCATTTTCTCAATCTTGGCGCGGCAAAGAAAAATCGCTTTAAGACAGAGCTAAATGTAATTATCATCGAGAAGAAGGCATATGTATATCGGCATGCACAAGACGATTCGTAAACGGGATAGTTAAGAATCATTTTGTAGTGATCTTTTCAAACTTATATTCTAAAGTTAATTTTTAAAGATTTTGTCGGCAAATATATTGCGATGACAATAAATATTTCAATGAGAGTATGTGCTGAGTTTGAACGATGTTGGAGTTCCCAAGTGGTAGCATGTCAACATGTTCATTGGGCGGTGATGTCGATGAGTTTGTTGAAACCAAAATTATGTTCAAGAAGATTCAGATCAGTAAACCTTAATAAAAATAAAAAATAAATTTACGCTATTTACGTTTGTAAAGCTGTTTAGCATTCCAGTCGAATTATGACTCAATCTCTTCCTGTATAATAGAGTGTTTCTTTGAAAATCATATCGTCTAAAAATTTCAATGAGATTTTGTGCTCTAGCATAATATAATCAAACTCTCACTAATGGTGTTGCAGTGTTTTAAGCTACACAGTGCCAAGATTCTGTTATCAGTTTCAGTAGCATGTGCTTGGCAAAGTCAAAAAAGTTATTCATGAGCATTCAGATCAGTAAACTTTTATCAATAATTAACAAACTAAATTCTAAAGCTATTTGGCATTTTATTCGAATTATGACTCCGTCTCTCCGTGTTCGATTCAGAGTTATTTTTTAATAATTCACGATACTTTTCCAAATTTACGATCTTCTTGCTCGTATTTCTCTTTGACTTTAAATGACTTTATAAAAATAAATCAGATTGTGTTAAATCACGCGATCTAGGAGGCCAATTCTGATCAAGTTTTTCTGATAGTACACGACTTTATCATGATGTTATTAAATTCTTTCATTGGCGGCATGACTTGTAAAATCACCTTGTGGAAATCATATATCGTCTACATCAATATCATCCAAACAGCCACAGCTTGATCAGCCTCATTTCCGAGAATTATAAACCAATGATTCCTACAGCTCAAAATCCGCATCAAACATTGACACGTTGTTGGATTAATTTGTTATTCATCAGTAACGTGAGAATTTATGAATGAAGAAAAAAAATATTTGTACGATTAACAAAGTTATTAAGATGCAAATTAGATCGAAAAACTAGCATCTACTTCTTGATTTTAAATAAACAACAAAGTCTCTTAATTGTTCATGGTCTTAAGGTTTCAATTCTTGTGTCAATTGAACTTTGTAAACATGTAGACGCTGTTCTTAATTAAGTTTATGCCGTAAAAAGCTACTTAAAATTTGCAGACTTTCAATAACGCTCTACACTTCAGTTCTTCATAATGAACATTTAAACACCTTGTTTGAGGACGACCACTGTGTTATCATAATAAATTTGTTCAAGCTATCTGAATTTGCGAATTATTCTTTTTACAGTTGTGTATGTTATCAACATTCCAAGCATATTTTGCGGTAGCTAAACTTTAAATAGTATTGAAAAAAAGTTCCACAAAAACGCTTTGTTAGATCATGAAATGTTCATTTTTACTAACCCTAAACTGTCAGCTATTATTCTGTCTTTTTTTATTTTGTTTAACTGCTGAAAATAAGGAAAATTCAAATCTGGAGTAGTTTGGGAAACTGTTCGGAGTTAAATTTAAACTATAAAATATAAAAGATGTCTGTAGGATTGTTGGAAAAAATATATGGCCTATATATTATGATAGATCGAGTCTGCTGACAGTTTTAACTAACAGTGGACGATGGATTTAAATGCATTTACATTCTGACTTCCTTTCGTTGACGATTGCAGTAATTGTTGGAGTATTTTAAATTTCTTCAGTGAATGTCAGACGTAATATGTAACGAAAAGCATAAATTATATAAAGATTGTATTGACTTATTGGTAACTACACTGAGTTAGTTTATTCGGTTCTTATATTCGGTTGTATATATATTGGATTTAATACCTGGTATTAAATACTTCAGTCCTATTGAATCTATTTGATTGCAAGCGGAGAGTACGTACGGGGAGTCAGCCAACTAACTAAATAATACATTTAAAATATTTATAAATAAATGCGCAAACACAATTATTTAATTCATAGATATGTACTTTACATCAATATTCCTACATATGTAATTAATAAATGTCATGCATGACACCTAACCATATGATTGATATTTAATTATTAGAAATTTTCTTAGTATACAGAGAACACTAAGGCGTATGATTAATTTTATTAAAGATTTACAAATAAAGTCATTAAAATCAATTTATTCAAAACTATGTATGTATAATTATTATTAACACGCATTGAAAAATAATATGAATACCATAAATACATGCTCCTATATATACACTATAAAACGATGTACAATAAATAATGCACTGTTTTAAAAAGCCTGACAGCAATATTTTCATCTTATTAAGTGATTTCTTCTTTTAAAAGATTATATCACTCGGAATAGATTTGAACGAGTGCTGAGCAATGGAAAATTTAAAATAGATAGAAAATCATGTAGAAATTTCTTGAAAATTGTAAAAGCTAAAGTAGCACAAGAAGATTACATCTGGATGCTGGCTTTCATACCTATCGTACAGTTCAATATCTAAATCGTAGTGAAAAGCAAAATGGAGCTGCTTCAACAACTTTCATATTATGAGTTTAAATTCGTCTATGCCGAATCTTATATACCCACCAACTATATTTCAATAATGTGATCTATGCTTACTTGAAAAACTTTTGCATTACATTTTGTATCGATAACGTTGTTAATACGAGTTATTTGACCTTTCGGATGCCTTATTTTATTGGACGATCGTCACTAAATATTTTATTGTATATATTTAAGTTTTATAGTAATTTCATCTTTTTTACGATATTTTCAGCTTGGAAATGGACCTATTTGAATGCAGCTATGACCAATTATGGACTGACTTAAATATCGTTTGATATCGATATTTATAAGATATTTGCGTAGCTTAATGCTTTTTGCGAAAGTGGTCCTTATATGGGAGCTACGAGTATTATGGGGCGATCAACATAAACTTCGTTGCGATGAATAAATACATACATGTCGATTATTTGTCTCAAATTTCAACTTAATAATGATGTTTATAAAAGATTTGGGTTTGTATATGAAATTGGACCTTATATGGGGGCTCTGGTCAAATATGAACTGATCAGTATAAAATCAGTACGCTGATTTATATATATACCAATAGATTTTTTGTGTAGAATTTCACCTTTAAAGGGATTTTTTTTATAAGCTGTATGAGCATTTTAATTATTTTCGGAAGTAGTCTTTATATGGGGGCTTTCTTCAGGTATGTACTAATGAAAAATATAGTTTTATGATTTCATTTTGCATGAAACTTATTTTTGTTAAATTTTGTATGAATACGGCTTTTCTATGGGAATACGTACGATACGATACGTACCATATTCAACAGGACTTGTCCTTCTGTAATAAAAATAAAGTTTGCAATTTTCATGATATTATTTGCATTATATTTTGAAAAAAATAGTAGAAAAATATCGAGGTTGTCTAAAACTTTACCCCCTTATTCATAAAAACTTACAACAAATTTTGTATGGAAATTTGCTTTATAAACCTCTTATAAACCTGTTGTAAGTTTTATGAATAAGGCCTTTAGTCTATAACTCAAATCCTACCAGACTAATTTTGCCCATTTTCAATGCCAACACCAACTGAGGAAAATAAAATTTTGCAATTTGACAAAAAATTGCAAAAGTGCAAAGTGAAAATATTTTTTCGAATAGGACTCTGGATTACTTTTTCTGGGGCTATGTTAATAATAGAGTCTATACAAAGACAATTGAATTACAGCTTTAAAACTTAAAATCCGTAATGTATTAAATGAAGTAGAACCGCCTGTTGTGATTCAAAATATTGATAAAATAATCGCGTGGTTATAGTGGACAACTGTTCAATATCATTTATCATTAGTAAATCTTTCTTACACTTTCCAACGCAATAAAAAAATATGAATGATTTTTATATAAATTTCTTGTTTAGTTCTTTTATTCGACCTTTTTCAATATTCTTTAATTTCTTTTTTTAAGCAATGAGGTCGCTTTTAATATTGATATAAAAATGTTCTATATATTTTTATCCAATATTTCGTTATCACAATTTTAAAATTGTAAATCCCTGAAGAAGTTATCCATTGTGATAACGAAATATTGGATAAAAATATATAGAACATTTTTATATAAATATTAAAAGCGACCTCATTGCTTGAAAAATAAATTAAAGAATAAATTTCTTGTTTTAATTTATTAAATCTACTAATTTTTCACTAAGATGCTTGGCATAATTGTTTACATATTTGGATAAATTTTTTAAAACCAAACTCCCACGTGCCTCAGTTGCCACACGACGGCTGTAAATAATGGTTTATTCGACACTATTTGACCAACAATTTGGTTTTAGCTTCAATTAAGTACAAACCGAAAGTAACTAACAATCCCACTACCCACCACAACAACAACAATAACAAACCAACTACTCTACATTTCTACACCTCTTTCAATTATGCGATTTGTATTAGTATGCGTTTTGGCCTTAACATTTAAATCCATAAGTACACAAATGCTCATCACAGCCCCACCAGCCATTGCACAGTCTGTGATGTTGTGAGTGTGTTTGCAGATTTTTATAAGTTAAATTGATGGCATGAACACTTTAAGGTGTGTGCTTTTCTACATCGTCATTTACTTAGTTTTTGGATTTTTTTTAATTTTTTTTTGCTTTGTACAAGAAAAAGTTAAAGTATATGTAGAGGATAAATTGTTGCAAAATGTTAAATGTGGCGCCATAGTGTTGTAACATCAATCGTTTCGTTAATGTTAGTATGAAAGTCCTCTTGTAAACGTTGTTGTTGTTGCTCTTGTTCTTGTCATTGTATTTAGCAAAGATTCTTTTCTACCCCAGCCAGCCCCATACATAGTTAGTGGGAAATGAGTGCAATAATCTGTAGAGTGTGTAGTTAGGTATGTATTACACACAGTGTTGACAATATTTGACGTGTTATTTTCGTTGCCCCCTATACTCTGTCTTCTTGTTGCACTCGTTTACTTCTTAGTCTTTCTTATCCCCCTGACAGTTTCAGGTGTTGTTGTAATGTAAAGCACCACTATTTTGACAAGGATGGTGGTCTGCTGTTGTCTACTCATCGTTTGATGTTTTTCGCTTTAATTTTTCTTTGGCCTTTTGATATTGTAATGCAGATGTTGCTGGGTGCACAGTGGGTCATGTTGCAAAGGAATTTTTTTTTAATGATTTTCACTGATGTCATTACGTTACTTTGATTAAGTAAAAACTATTTCATTCCGTTAAGAAACCTTTAAAAACTTGACCTTTAATTTGTTATTTTTTAATAAAAAGTAAGTTACAGTGCATGGATCGTGATATCGAGAGTTATTAAGAACTAAATGTGGGCCTATTATTGATGATATGGTTATTAACGACATGTGGTTTCAACTGGACGGTGGCACATGTCACACAGTCATCATCGAAACAATGAATTTATTGCAAACCGAATTTCTTAATTTCCCGGTTTTGTGGGTTCTGTGAAAAAGAAGGACTATACAGAGCTAATCGAATCAATAACAGCCTTAAAACTCAAAATAGAAACGCTATTTTGCCAAAATATGACTAAAAATATTGATAAAATAAGTGCTCGTGGTGAAAACCCACCATTTCCCAAAACAATAAACAATTTTATGATTTTCTTTTAAATTCTTTGTTTAACTTTGTTGAAAATCCCTTATAAAGATCGTTTCTGACTAAGCAAAACTTTTACGTTTGAAAAGCTTAAAATCATAGTTTGTTTAAATGAATTTCCTTTTAATACACACACCTAAAATAAGCCATTGTGCAGCTTTCGTTCACTCGTTCATATGCGTATTTCTTGCCTTTGTTCAATACAAAGTGTGCTATATATAAAAATACATACATACATATATATGTATGTATGTATGTTCAGTCTACATACATTTATGTGTATAATATATAGAGTAATTACATGTTATTTGTTGCTTAAGTGATTTATAAACCAATTTAAAATAAAGTTATCTATCTATCTGTTTGTTGGCTTCACGTTAGTGATGAGAATGATTGAAAGAGGTAGACAGTGAATGGTGAATGTGGCTGTGATTGTTTGTATGTATTTTTTTTTTTGTTTAAATAAAAGGCAAATTAAAGTTGATGACGTGATATATGAGCTAATAAATGCAGACTATTTTGTTAAAGTCGAAAGGAAGATTGTTAAGAGGTCGATTTATTTTAGCAAAATTAAGTTTCTACTTAAATTCTTAGTCAATTGGGAATTGCTCTCCTGACATAAGGGGATAATGTTAGTATTAATTGTAAGTTGTAGGTAGATAAATTAGTGAAATGCTTTGACATTCTGTTAATGCATGTTGAGCGGAATTCTTTTGATAATTTGATAATGATCTCATTAAAATAGAAGATATTTTGTTAACTATTGCCGATAATTGTTAGATAAATAGTTAATTATATAATGTTAACGAATAAGAAAACATTGAAATTTGTCTTGTATTGTAAAGAGTAAAGGTTTGACAATTATTAATGAAAAATTATAGCGCATTAAGTATATAGATGTCGATTTTTTTATGAACATTTAGTTGAATTTTAGCTTCAATCGTACGTTTCTCTCTAGTTCAATTAAAGAGCTAAATTAAAGGAACAATTTCAGGTGTTTATGTAGTTAAAATTTTGCATAAGTCGTAGGTCTTTATGTACTTCATTTTTAGCTTCAATCGAACATTTTTATGTAGTTCTATTTCAGTTCAAATTGTAGGTCTCTACGCTACTCAATTTTAGCTTTAATTGTAGGTCTTCATGTAATTTTAATTTACCTTCAGTCGTAGGTCTTTATGTCGTTCAATTTTAGCTTCAATCGTAAATCTTTATGTGGATAAATTCAGCTTCAGGTCTTTATGTAATTAAAATTTACCTTCAGTCGTATGTCTTAATGTCGTTCAATTTTAGCTGTAATCGTTAGTCTTTATGTAGTTCAATTTTAACTTCAATCATTGGTCTTTCTCTAGATTAATTTAAGCTTCAATCTTAGGCCTCTCTAGTTCAATTTAATCTTAAATTGTTGGTCTTTATGTAGTTAAATTTTAGTTTCAATCGTAGGTCTTTATGTAAATTACAAACATTAATTGCGATCGTTCAATAAAATATTTTTTTTTATTAAGATCTCCCGAAAGCGTGATTCATTCATCGTAGCCGCTTTTCCAGTCGAATTTCTAAAAAAATGGGTCCAACTATGTCTCCAGATATTCAAAGGCTTCGTAACAATTACTCTTATATTTTCAGAAGTCCAAATGTGGCAATTACGTACATATGTATACTGTTAATGCATCCAGACAAAATTCAGGCCTAAAGTGAAAAAAATAATTGTTAAAAATGCGGGATTCATAACAGATGGCGTTTATTTTGAACGCAGTTTTTGTCTTTTGAATGTTTCTTATCAGTTTCAATGTGCGAGAGATGGTTTGTGCAATTCAGAAGTGGTTATTTTGACACGGAAGATAAATACCAAGAATTGGATTCATTTTTCCATGCAGATCGTTATCAAACAAGAGTTTGCAAAATCATAAAGCAGCTATTTCAAAATATTTGAGAGTAGCTGATGCTGCTTAAATGATATAAAAGAAAATCATTTTACTATAACCCAAAGCATGAGAGATCTTGAAGTCAGGTCAACCAGTCAAATCGACACTAAAGCCAAATATATGTGGTGCTAAGGTAATACTCTTTGGTGGGAAGAAAAGGGTTCTATTTACTATGAGCTGCTGAAATCTGGACAGACCATCATAGGGAACCTGTATCGAATGTAATAGATTCATTTGAAGCTATCATTGGAAGAAAAATGCCTAGAATATGCGGTCGGACACGGTAATATTCCATGATGAAAACGCTCGGTTACATGTTGCAATAACTGCTAAAAACTATTTAGAATAAACTGGTTGGCTGGTTGTGCCTCACCCGACTTGTAATCAAGACTTTGCCTCGACCAAACACTATTTGGTTTGATGCATTCTTGGCCTCAAAAGATAAACAGCTCTTTTAGCGCGGAATCCAGACGTTGCCAAAAGGTCATAGCTAACAATAAAAATAACAATGCTGCATGTACTTACGTTTTCCATCTTCTAGATTTTTAAATATTCATAATGTTTTGGAATAACACATACACACAAATGTATGTAAATTTATTATAAAGCAATGTTATTATGTCCTTGCTAAAGTCTAAAGTTCAATTTAACCATGAAAAAAAAACATTTCCTGGAGACAGTATTATTAACAACAACTCCACCACTACTTTTTAAAACACATAATAATAATAATCATTATGATAGTTAAAAACACTAAAGCTAATAATATACACAACACCATGTAAGAGTATTATCAACACCATATAATCATATCCTCTTTAATAAATCAAAATAATAAACAACACCACACACACTAGCAAGTATTAGCAAATTACAACGTACGACTGACTCCCTCTTCTCCTAATTAAAAAATCTAGAAACGTTTAATATTATTATCACACACTTGGAATTGAAAACAACAAAATGAATAAAACTACTTGTAGTTTTTACGCACCACGTCTATAAAACATACTATGTATTGTACGTCCTATTCGTACTCACGCACCGACATTCCCCACCGCTTATAAAAACCACATTTAAACGTATTAAACGTAAATTATCACGTAATTATAGATAATTTGCAATGATTTTGGTTTGGTTTTTTTTTCCGAACATTCCCTCGTATTTATGTTTTGGTTTTGGAACATTTTCATATGGCTATGCGTTTGAGTAAATACGAGTACATATTTAAGTATTTCTATAACTATTTTGATGTATAGCACGTTTATTGTTTATTATGATAAGTACACGATAGTAGACATTCTACGCAGACACTGTTGGCATCGAATTGGAGACTCATACAGAGACTCACGCAAGTCAATATTCGATTCGATTCGATTGGAAATGATATGATGTGATGCGATATGTAGTCATAGTTAAAAGAGACAGTCAGCCTGTCGAGTTCTGTTGCTTTTTTTTTCATATTAACAAGTTTTTCTTGGCGAATACAAAACAAATTGTTAAGGAATTTATGGTGAATTTAATACGTCATATGGGATGGACATGTTGCACGGTGGTTTGTGTAGGGCATAAAATCCAAATCGTTTAACTACAAAGATTTAAGGAATAATATTGAATATTGAATAATAAATTGGAATAATATAAGAAAATATTGTCAGTCAAGCCCGACCCTATAATACCCTACATCCAGTATATGTGTAAAACACTTTTTCAGAATTGGGCTCTATATGGGAGCTGTGATCTATTATATACCAATCATCCAAAAATTTAGTGGCATAACTTCTGTGCATATAAATATTTCTAGTGTTAAATTTAATTTCGATATAAACACTTAAAAAAGATTTATAACCTCCATAAATCGTTTTGAAGTGAAAGTGAATTATGAGGGGGTCTTATATGGAAGTTTCGACTAATTATGGACCGACCGTTATAAAATTATGCTGTATATATGAAGCGTATTTGTGTTGAATTTTATTTGTATATTAATATTTTTAAGAGATTTATGGAAATTAAAGTGTTTTTCGGAAGTGAGCCTTATATGGGAGCTATGACTAATTATAGACGGATCATCACAAAATTGGACCGAGTGATTTATGTATATATGAAATCTATTTGTGTTGAATATTATTTGGATATTAAATTTTTTAAAGAGATTTCGAAAAGTGGGCCTTATGTGGCAGCTATGGTCAATTATGCACCAATCTACATATAATTTGTAGGTGTGATTAGGCTTCATGTAAAATTTATTTGTGGCGAAATTTGTTTGGAGACGGGCATAAATCAAACATTTAGGGGAAATAATGAACCGATTTAAAAAAAAATTTAATTTTAATTTAATACCAAATATAATCTAAATGTCCTGAAGTTTGCAAAATGTACTCCGAGCTCAAGGTTTATATTGACAGCCAGCCCGACGGAAGGACGGACATCGTTTAATGGACTCAAAATCACTGTCTGAGTCTATCGGCATTCTTTAAGATGGGTGTTAGACTCATATTTTGGGGCGTTACAATGAGTGTGGACGAATATTTCTGTACTTACATGTCTGCCAAATTACCTGATCTGAGACCTCAACACACAAGCTTCAGTAAGTGTGTTTCATTAAGAGAACACAATATACGAGTACTTATACAAAAATACCCTCTTAATCTTATAATAGCAGCGTTGTCAACTTGGTGCGTTTTGCACCATTTTTGGTGCTTTTTTAAATTTTTGGTGCGAAAAATTCTTTAGTTGGTGCGCGGTGCGCTTTTTAATTTTTGGCGGCACCAAAACAAATTCAACACAACTTTTTTTTCAGTGTGAGAAAAATTTCTTTTTTTTATTAAATAATTTTTAAGCTTGAGGTCACTTTTTTGTTTTTTATAAAAGATTTTTATTTCTAATATATAATTTACTCAATATTTCGATTTCCTTTGGAAATCTTCTTCAGGAGTTAATTTAATATTATAAAAATATATTTATTGTGACAAAAAAGTGACCTCAAGCTTAAAAATTATTTAATAAAAATCATTAAAAAGGTCGAAGAATATAGAATAAAATTATTTAAAAATTTCTTTTACAATAAAATACACATGTTTGAGTACCATTTCATTCAACACTGCAAAATTTGTTTGTGTATTTCGGTGCGTTTTTTAATTTTTTTAAAAATGTGATGAAATCTTTATTTTTACTAATTTTTAATCTATACGATGAAAAAATGTATTTTAAATACGAATGTATGATAAATGAAATCAAATTCTTCAAAAATCTTTGTTTCAAAATCAAATTAACATTTTAAACATGCAAATAAAAATTCTTGTATAACCTGATGGTTTGGTTTATTGAACTGTAGACGAACAACATAACAAATTTTATTGGAAAAAATCAAATAGAAGTACTTTAACTAGAAAACAAAAATATATAAAAAAGTACCAAATATGTACTGAAATTAGCTTTTTTACCAATTAGTACTCTAGTTCCGAATATCATATTGTGAGTTAAATTTTGAGTGGTTATCACTTTTACTAATAATCGTTGATAAAAAATTTTTTATAGAATTTATGATATTAAAAAATTTCAAATTAATTCAATAAATCGAGCCATAACCGCCGAAAAAATGTATCCCACAAACTCAAAATTTTACAGGGGAAGGTTTTTTTTTTAAATAAAATCAGTTTGAATAAAGCCATTATTTTAAAATTTATAATGAAAATATTGTTTTGTGTAATACATTTAATTTTAATAATTCTAAATGATGTTGAACTATCGATTTCGATAAAAAAACAACAACCGATTATGGTGTGGGATACATTATTTTGGCGGTTATGGCTCGAAATATTTGAAACAAAAACGGAAATTCTTAACTTGGTGCGTTTTTTTGTAAATGGTGCGCTTTTTTCTCTATTTTGGTGCGTTTTGAAATTTCAAAGTTGACAACGCTGTATAATATGTAGTCTCTCTTGCATTTAAAAGTTATCTCAATTTATTCTACAGCATTCAGAAGCAGATAGTCTCGATAATCCAGAATAACTTAAACTACCGTTGAACTATATTATACACTAGTCCCTTATTCCTAAAACTTGTCAAAGGTTTATAACAGGCTTATAAAGCAAATTTTGTATGGATATTTTCTTTATAAGTCTGTTATAAACCCTTGATAAGTTTTTATGAATTAGACTGTAAGCTTTTAATATAATTCTATTAAACCTTTAAACCACTGTTAGAACAGCCAATAACATCATCACATACTCATCATTATTGTGTGATCATTTTTATTTTTACTAATACTTATTATTTTATTGTTAAATATTAGTATATAGTATTATTTTCATACCACTTCAATATGGCTTTAAATATTAACATTGATGTATGCACAAATGTGCTAGTCAGTGAGTGTAGAAGCTGTTGTTAATAAATGTTTTCATCTGTAAACACAATAAACAAATAATTGATGGCAAGAATTTAAATTGACACATACGATATGATAAAACAATACAAATAGTACTCGTACTTTAAGTTGCAGCAAATAAATAGAAGGGTGCGTACGCAATGCGCATGTTCCTTCGATAAAAGTAAACTTTTACGAAGATCATTAATAAATATAAAGGGGAACGTAGCTGCTGTTGAAGATGTTGTTTGTGGGAGGGCCTTAAAATCTTCATCTTTGCCTTTGTATTTAGTAATTTAATACTTTTGCTATATTTTGAACAATTACATTTTTGGCATTAAGGTTTAAGATTTAAAACAATAAAAAGAAAAGTTTTAGACACAAAATTCATTTTCTGTTTATATTCTACAGAAGCCATGATATTGCAAAAATTCTTCCTGTCAATAGGTTTTCCTGATCAGAACTTTGAAAACACTAACTGACTCACACATAAGTTTGTGTTTATTTGGAACTTCAAGGATAATTGAAAATAAATATGCTTAAAGTCTCACCTGACGATAAATAGATCACTTATTATCTCGTTGATAGTTTTTATATACACAGAAGGGGATGCAACTGTTGTAATTGATATGGTTCTAGTAAATTAAGGCATTGAGATATTCGTCTGCAACTAAATAATAGTTATTTTAGTATTAATAATTGCAAACCAATGCTTTGGCAACAGCGAATGTAACACCTCAAGGTGAGATAATTTCTCCATTACCATACTATTAACTATGTTCCTAATAGACTGATGGTCTATTATGGTTGTGTCTTGTGGAGGTTAGGGATATTCAGTAACTGGTCCACACAAGGTGGACAAAGAAAACATAATTGTCGCTGCATACCTTAAATACCTATATTCCAGGCTCCAAACTACAATGCATAGGAAAAGAATAATGATTGTTTTAGGATTTAAATTGGAAAATTAAACTTAAGTCATAAGAACACCGCAACAACCCATTAAAAACTTCATGTGTACGTATTCGTCATTCGCAGATTTTATATTGCACATAATTCCAATAGACTGACATTTACTGCCTGCATTCACTAGCAGTGCATTGAGACTTTGTGTATCTTGGTGATGTTGATCAAAGACGTATGCACACTCCTGACTTCAGAGCGTCTTTTATGTTTCAAGCAAAGATTGCTCAATGTTCTGGGATTGGGGTTCACAATTTTTGCAGGATTTAGATATCTTTTTTAAGCAACTTGAGAGTAAAGTGTGTTACATGCTACGATCAGAAAGACATGTACAGCACATAAATATACTTGTGTATTATTGATTTCTTTGTCAGACACTTTAAACATCAACACAGCAAATATTATTTCTTATTTAGTATTTTGAAATATTTCTATGATTTACTTTTATAAGCAGGCGTCGACAAGTCCCCTTATACAACGTTAGACTATTAAAAGAGTGGATTTTGGATTAACTAATTTGGTGTTGAGAGCGACAATAGTATAAAAGACAATATACAAATAATACAAGACAAGATTGATCACAAAGTGAAGACGTCTTGCTAATACAAGTATATCATTATGATTTGTATTCCCATGTGCAAGTCGTGCTAAGGCTGCATACCGTATGCAATTCTAGTTTTTAGATACGATCACCAAAGGTAGAATGATAATAAAAGACGTAAAATGGAGACACGTAAGGTTCACACTGAGAACTTAGGTTTGCATACTTTTGAATTGTAAGGACACTCAGGTGACAGCATTAATGGGTCATTGGGAGATAGATAAACAAGCGAGCAGATATGGATTTGCTTTTAAAAGTTATTATCGCAGCTAACAATACGTAAAAGTTAAAGTAAACAGATTTTCAACTTCTTAATGAATGGTTCATCCAGACATAGTCTCGGATGATCGGGAACTAGAATGGGTACAACAGGTTGAATATAAAATTTATATATTTCTCTAGTATCCAGCGTTTAGTAAACACATACAAAGATACTACACTCAGACTACAATAAAAATGATTCATACAATTACAGGCCCCTACACTCAAGGCCCCAAACCTGTGAAATTTATACGAATTATTTTGCTAAACAAATTATTACATTTAAAAAATTATGCATAAATTTCGTTAAAACAAAAAATAAAAAATAACGAACATTGTACATTGCATGTTTACTTTGACATTTCTTGAGAAGAAACGCAAAAAAAGAGAAGAATCAACAAGCAACAGCAAGAAAAGCGTTGTCGTCTCGCGTTGTTTTCACGCATTGTTTCAGACATTTTGATTTTGTACTCGCTTGTTTGGGCCAACGACGAACAACGATGAATATAAGCAACAACTTAAACAACAACAGCTAGCAGCAATAGCAACAACAATCAACAATAACAACATGTCGATAAATGCTGATGCGTAAAATGACACTTGGCGCCAATATAGAGAAACTGCATTTAAAATGACATTTAATAAGACGTTTAAATGACAATAAGAATATTTATTACAGTGGCCATGAGAATGTGTCGTTATCGTTATTATTATTATTGTTGTTGTTGCTGTGCGTTTTGCTTTCGCATTTTTAGCTGTTGTTGGTTGTTGGTTGCTGTTGTTTATGTTTTTGTTTTCTCAATAAATATTTTCCTGAAAATCAAGCAAAACATCGTTAATAAATGCTGCATAGTGAGTGTGATGATTTGTTGATTCAATTAGTTAAAAGATCAAGGAAAAAATTTTTAACATAAATTTCATAAATTTATGATTTGTTTTTGAGAGGGAGATTGAATGCAAAAAAAAAAATACCACTTGTGCATAATCTTTAGAATCTTTTCTATTGAATTGAGTTTAATTTGAAATGTTAATTCTATTAGAAACTGAGATAAGTTACGGTTGGCTAAGAGCGACTAATTTATGGACTTCAATGAAATATGAAATTGTGGTTTTCAGTGAAATATTTTTAAAACATTCTATTTCATCTAAATCGATAAAATTTAACTTTCACAAAGTTTTATAATTTAAATTATAAAAGTGACAATACATAGATGAAAATACATGGATGTAATTTAACATGTACTCTAGAATGGTTCGAAAAAAGTGGTGTCAGTCACCTCCCTAAGATTTAAAGATAATGTAAAAATAAATCCAGAATTTTTTTTTTATTTTTTTGCCACGCCTACAAATACCGCCCTTTTAGTATTTTGTCCACTGTGTAACATAACATTTTGTAAATATGCTTGCTTATTCATACAAAAGCTATCTAGTTAGACCGTAAGTAGGGTATTCAAACAAATTTTTTATTTCCATAATTACAGTAGCTCCTGCTACCGTGAGAAATTACTCATCATAAGCAATAAAAACCAAAAGTTCCTTAAAAAACCACATTACTCAAACATCTAATTTAATTTTGATAGACATGCAATTTAATCAATAAAAAATAATATTGGACCTCAAAAAAAAAAAACTATACGCCACCGCAAATTTGTTTCTGCATTCATTATGTTCATATTCATACAATGCCCTGTCATTAAAATTCAAAACCAAAAAAAAACCGAAAAAGACCACAAACATAAAAACCTGCCAACTTAAAATCATATTTGAAATTCTCTCACGCATAAATCTTCGTACCATTTCAACAGAACATTCAAACAATATTTTGGCACATTTCATAATCATATCAAAATTGTTATGCCTCGAGCCTGAAACAAATCAAGGCGTTTTTTAATGCCCGTTTTGAGATTTCTTTGTTTCTAAATTCATAATTATATGTATAGGTATGTTTAGTAATTCTGTTGTAGAGATTTGTCTGCTGAATTTATTTTGCTAAAATGTTGCATTTATATACAAAGTATAATTGTGGTCTTAGAAACTGAAAATACTTCTTAAATGACCCACGCATTCGTTTGGCTAATTGTGGGGGAGTTGAACATTTCATTAGACAAAATAACAGTTTTAATCATTTTAATAACTTATTGGATATTGGAAGTAACGGTTTGAGAAATTTAGGAATTTAAAAATGCTTTTTTAAATCATATTTCAAGGATATAAACAGAAATACATAAATAGTTTTTAAGTGTTTAATTATGTTGTCTGGTTATTTGAGCATATTTTGAAACTGGTAAGCCTTTCTTTTACTAAAGTGAAAGTTAATAATAATTTATTTTAGGTGAAAGTTTTTTAAAATACATGTAGTTTATATACCTACATATATGAATAACAATATTGATGATGAATTAGTTGATTTCGAATAGAAGTTGTAAAAGAAAATCTAATCTTTTTATGCACTCGAATAATCCAACAATTTCATATGAATAATTATTCGAAGAAAATATTTATTTATTTACTTATTAAAGAATTTATTATAATTAAAATTACAATAAATCTAAAAGCTAAAAGCACTAGCACCAATGGCTGTCGGCTTATTATTTCTTGAATGACCCCCTTATTCATAAAACTTGTCAAGTTTTTGATAAGTTTTTATGAATTAGACTGTAAGTATTTGTTAAATAATAAATATAAAATAATAACAATAAAATTTTAAATTAGGTTATGAAAAGAAATTTTCTTTCTTTCTTTTGTTGAAACACTTAAATCAAAATAAATAATCCGATATCACGCAGACAAACTACTGAACAGATACACAAGCATTCTACAAATAGATCGAAATATTAATAAAATTAAACATATTTTGTTTGCATTCGAAAGATAATATGAGTACAAATACCATTTAATGATTATTTGTAGGTTAAAAATGCTGTCAATAATATAATATGTTTGAATAGTTTTCATTCCATAGTTGTGGTAAAAATAATTTTGTTTCAGTGAACCATATATCATTTTTATAATTACGATAAACATAAAAATGTTTATAGTAACTTACAATATTTTTAAAATTCATCTGTGGATAAAGCTACTTTACAGCTGGTTGGTTACTCACAGCCAACTTTCAAAATCGCAATAGAATAACTTAGCGAGCACAATTTTCTGTTGATGAAGTGACCAGCAAAAAATTCCTGACCTCAATACATTTGAGAATTTGTTGTCAATCGTGAAAAGACAGTTGGGACAATACCAGTTAACTTCAACCCATTTGGACAAGTTTAGGTAGTGAGTTCCACGCAAATGGTGGAGAGTTTGTAAAAACATATAAGAAGTGTGTTACGATATAATGGGCTGTTGACAAAATATTAAAAATACATCCCTAAACATTTCATAAAGTTTTTGTACAATGCAAAATTTTTTTTTCTTAAATTTATTAAATACAAACAATTAAATTTCACAATTAACTGAAATGCTGTTTGTTAGTATATGATAATAACAGAATATTACTCGATACTTTAAATTCGAAAGGACTGTTCTTTAAGAAGTCTCAAAAGATCGAGGAAAATGTTAAGTAAGAATTACTCAACTCACTCTAAAAAATCCTTAAAGATTTTAACACTGAAAGTATGGGGAAAGTTGTTTAAGATAATACAAAATGTCAAGCAACTCGTTCTCTCTTAAGTTTACAACCTTATTCAGACATCTTTAATATTTTGGAAGCTTTGAAATTTACTTTGCACACAAATTCAAATAGGTTGCATTGATCAATTACTGCTAACAATCAAAAATCCCCAACTAAATGCATATGTATTCACTAAATATTTAATTATTTTCATTGAATACAAAAACTAATTAATATCCACTAAATTCATTAATAAAATTCACATTTCAAAAATATTCTTACATATAAAGAGTGATTTTTCAAGAGTTTTTGGATTCAATTTAAAAACAACACATAAAATTTAGTGAAATGTATGAAATCTTTACTTAAGTCGTTAGAAGATTCTATAAAATTTAATGCTTAAAAATGATTTCATGTAAATGTTGACCGCAGCTGCGCCTCAAAAGGTTTATACACTGGGTCCAAGTTTAGCATACTCTCTTCAACATATTGACCGGTATATTACGAATAAATTCTTCAATATTATCTAACAGTGCGTCAACCGTTTCGGATTTGACCCTTTAGATATGAGTCCTAATATAGCCTCGCAAAAAAGTGTAAAGGCTTTAAATTGCACGATGCAGCTGGCCAATTGACCGGGCCCAAACGTGAAATGCACTGTATACCGAACTCGCCTTTCAATTGGGCCATTGTTTCTTATGCTGTAAGGCATCGTCTCAGCCAAGTCCAGCTCTTCCATTTTGGGCAAAATGAAATTTGCAATCATCGCATGGTAGTATTCGTCATTCACAGTAACGTTTCTGTCAGCCACCTAAAATCCACACCAAACAGTGCATTGGCAAATCTTGCAATGCTTCTAGCAGCTCTTCACACCAAATGCGACAATTATGCTTGTTTGCATATCCATTTAACCATAAATGAGCTTCGTCGCTCAACACAATTTACGGATAAAAAAAAAATCGATGCACTTTTTAAACTGAGTATGAATTTTGATAATAAAATTCAATAATCTGCAAGAGTTTTTCGTTTGTAATCCGAGTCATGATTAAATTATAGACCAAACTGAACATGTTTAATAGTAACATGTTACATGAAAACAGCTGAGCTGCCAAAAGCAATCTTGCCAAAAATAAAGTTTCTAAAAAATCACCCTTTACAAAAAAATATTTTCAATTTCGAGCACAAACATCTGCCGCTAGGAAATTGTCTGTAAGCCATTAAAAAAATAATAATTAATTAAATTTACAAGTGTCTTAAAGACAACAAAATACATGAAACACAAGCGAAAACCTAAACCAAACCAACCCAAAGAAAAGAAAATTGTAATTCAAAATAAAACTTTTGCCAAATAATAAATTTTCATTTTTAATCGTACAAGGAAAACATAAACGCCCGAATAAAACTAGACAAACGAAACAAACAACAATTACTTCAAAACAATTCTAATAGAAACAAAAAAAAAAAAATTCCACACATCATGATCAAAATAAGAAACATACTGGGCCACAGAGAAACATTTGGGTACAGATGTCGCCACCATGTTGTGGCATGGTCCAAAACTAATAGTGTGTGAGTTGCGCTAGCAGCAGCAACTCCAACAACAAGAAATTGCAATTCACATTAAAAGACAGTAAATGAACTTTTGATTTGATTTATACGATAAACAAAAAATTAAATTAAATATAAATTTGGCACATAGAAAATAGTTTAATATAAATACTCAAGAAAAAAATGAAAAACAGGAGGCAAATAAATGTGTTCGTTGTGCTGATGCTGTTTGAAATTTAGAATAAAAAGTCTGGGTAATTTTATGAAAACTGAGAAACAGACAGATGGACAGACTGACGGACGGACGGCAAAATGTAGACACAATAAGAGGCTGTTTAATTTGAAAATGCAAAATGCAACCAAACAAACTCAAGAACACAACAAACGATCTAAACATATGTATGTACGTTGTGTGTGACAGGCAATGTGTGACCACCACTTGCCTGCCCATAAGTCCCATTATAATATCATATCTAAGATCTACAGAACCAACAATACCAACAACAATTGCAGGCAATAATAATAAGGAGGACAACATCTACATACGTATGAAGACGACATCGTCGTCATTGTCGACATCAACAAAAGAAGCGTGTGCAGCATTTTTTGTTGTACTTATTCTTGTATTCTTCATTTATATTTTCAATACTTTTTTTTTATTTTTGTGCAGTTTTGGGCGCCAAATGCAAAAATAGTGTCCATTGTCACCTTGTATCCCCACCGTTGTCTGGCTGGGCCTCTAAACTGAGGGAGGCGCCACACACAAATGTGTGATGTCGTACGTTTGAAAAATGTGATCAATGCGTTTCTATGTAAAATGCAAATAATACTAACTAAAACAACAACAGCAACAACGACAACACAAGCAACACAAATTAGAATAAAGAAGAATGAAAATGTGTTCACTTTGTCTCGTTTACGTTTTGGTTTCTTTTTGTTATTTGTTGTTGTTGCATTCGAGTAGTTGTTTGAATTGTTTTTACGTTTTTTTTTATATTTGTTGGTTTTTGGCACGCAAGTCCATCACCTAATGCGACAAGGCTTTATGGTGCAAATGTAAAATCAAAAAAATATTTATGTGAATTTGTGTGAACAGTGTTTAAAGCTATGGAATCATAACACTGTCTAACAAATTAAGAGTTTTTGAATGGAACAGAATAGCGACCCCATAATTCTGAAAGGGTATGTTGAGTAGATCATTTTTGTAGAACAAACTTATGGTCCAGCACGTCTGAGTTTTTTTTTACAGTGGGTCAAAGTTTTCATTTTTGGGTCGAAGGGAGCATTATACTATATGAATAAAATGTTGTAAGTTAATGTCTGAGAGAATTCTTATGGTCAGAGTTGTATTGTGGAATTGTATGATGATTATTTTTGTGGAAGATCTTAACCCTCTAACTGGTCTCTTTATGGGTCAATTTGACCCTTTTTTCGATAAAATCAAAAAATATCCTTTAAAAAGGACATTTAAGGATTAAAATATTCTACGAAAATGTTTGGCGGAAAATTTCAGTGGGGGTCGCCAAAGACACCATTGTTGTAATTAGGACATATGTTTAAACCATCAGGAGGCAAGTAACTTATATCTGATATGTTTTCAACCGCTGCTGCTATTTCTGTATTGGCGTATGTCATATTAGCCGAAAATTTATGTGTAGGCGGTTGAGGCACCGGAACACCTTCACAGCGCACTTCTGGTAAAATGACATTATTTGTTGCTTCGTATGTCATTATCGCGTAGTGCTTCTACCAAATTTGTAA
This sequence comes from Bellardia pandia, assembly GCA_916048285.2. Taxonomy (NCBI): domain Eukaryota; kingdom Metazoa; phylum Arthropoda; class Insecta; order Diptera; family Calliphoridae; genus Bellardia; species Bellardia pandia. Next base: position 31,601,272 of record OU696530.1, read on the forward strand.
TTTACGCAGAAATAGCATGTATCTGATTTGTGATCTTCCGGTTCAATCCACATAACAGGCGCAGAAAATGGCAGCGCCTTAGTACCGCCTTTGTACCAGGTCAAAAGACCACTTTCGCAAGTAGTACATACAGTTTTTGGTATCCAATCGTAAAGAGCTTTATTTACAACAATGGTGTCTTTGGCGACCCCCACTGAAATTTTCCGCCAAACATTTTCGTAGAATATTTTAATCCTTAAATGTCCTTTTTTAAAGGATATTTTTTGATTTTATCGAAAAAAGGGTCAAATTGACCCATAAAGAGACCAGTTAGAGGGTTAAGATCTTCCACAAAAATAATCCTCATACAATTCCACAATACAACTCTGACCATAAGAATTCTCTCAGACATTAACTTACAACATTTTATTCATATAGTATAATGCTCCCTTCGACCAAAAAATGAAAACTTTGACCCACTGTAAAAAAAAACTCAGACGTGCTGGACCATAAGTTTGTTCTACAAAAATGATCTACTCAACATACCCTTTCAGAATTATAGGGTCGCTATTCTGTTCCAAAAATGGTGTTGGACAGTGTAATTAATTGGAGAAATGAGAGAATTTTTAATTGTACAAAATATAAAGTATAATTTTAGGCATTAGAGAGAGATTACTAAGATTGGCATTTAAACTAGAAAGTTTTACATTGGTCTTATGCCACGATGTGTTTCTGAGAAAGAAGCGATCATTTACTTCGAAGAGTTTTGTGCGCAAAATACTTTAGTTAGATTTGGATATAATGTAAAAAAATTATGTTTAGTTACTGGTTCTAATTCCTAATTCGTCTTCCATGTTGATCTTTTAGAAGAAGTAATTTTCTGTAAAAGCTATCTCAAGCACATTAATCTTTTTGAAGCCCCAAATGTCCAATTACCATTCAGTTTTCTGATAAGTTACATAAAGATGTAAGTATATGTTTTCAAGAACACGAAGTGACTTTTAATGATCAGCACAAAATTGGTTGTGAAAAGAACATCTGCATTATAAAAAATGAATTTCAAAAATAACTGAAATACACCATCACCCGAATAGCGTAGTGAATTACTCAACAGAGGATAAAATAAGTCATATCATGGGCCATTTGGCGGTTTATCCAAAGAGTTGTTTCTATCAATTTAATTGCATCAGTCATGAGGTAATTAATCTGAATTATTATTATTATAACTGCAAATGTTATACAAGCTTTCATTACCCACGACACGCAAAATGAAGTTCGACTGTAATAATTTTTAGTGTAAAGTATTCATTGTAAAAAATACAATGTTTACATAAAAAAGCTGGAATCTATTCAAAAGCAATTTCTTATATTTTGCCTTCAGAATCTACGATGAAATCATGAAATAAACCTTCCGCCATACCGAATTCGACTGGTACGCATAAAGCTCCCAACATTAAGAAGTAGAAGAATAATCGCAAACGTTACCATTTTATTGAACCTAATTAATAATTTAATTCCGAATATCTTGTTTCTAAAGTTTGTCCGAAACAAACAATTAAGATCATACACTCCACTCTGTCTCAAATTCCATAGACCGAACTTTATTAATTTTGATCCTATTCGAAGAATATGTGCAGAATTCAACAAATTCTATGATTTAATTGATTTTTCTGATACAACTGAGGAAATAAAGAGCAGACTGGTGTACTACTTGAATTCAAATGATGTTTTTGATAGTATTAGCATTGTAATTAATTAATTGTTGTACTTCATATCATGCTCAGCTGTTATTAATATTTGTAGCTGAATTTTTAAATAAATAAATAAATAAATAAATAAATAAAATGACCCCAAATTCTGAAAAGAGAAGTTAAAGATCTTATTCGCGATAAATAAAAAAGGAAAATTAACTAAACGTTGCACGGTGGTTTAGAAATGTTTTTTTCATAATCCAGAATTTCGAAAGCTATACAGATGGGAGCTCAGCTGTTTTTGAGTTGATCTACAATTGTTCGGCTTCGTAGGCAGAATGGGGTCCAATTAGCTAAATTTAAAATATAAATAGTTCTTGAGAAGATCTGCTTACATGTGTAGGTTATTACTTTTAGTTCAAAAGAAATTTAAGTTTATTTTTTTAAATTTTGCTCGATCTTTTTCTGATTTTTTTTTAATAGTATAATAAACTTGCTAATATTAACTCGTCCCTATTAAAAGTTAGAGCCGTATTTTTTACACTTTTTTACAGGTTTTTTTCGGAACTATATATTATCTTTTATTTACATTTGTAGACAGAAATCAAAGACGCCAAAACAAATTGCTACGAATGATCATAATTGCCTCCTGGTATAAAAAGAATTTGAACATCCATAAAGACCTAAACGTGCCTTTGGTAAAAACTGAGATCCAAAAAAGGCAGAAAACCTCTTAAAAAAGCTTGAAGTACACCAAAACCAATTAGCCCGCAATATATTAAGTAAAAGTGGCTATATTCGACTAAGAAGAAGGGATACAGCGGATCTGAGCCGAAGACAAGAGGGAAGAATGCCAACTTAATAAATAAAATGGTCAAACAATTTCCGTCCGGCATTGGCAGGACTATTGATTAAATTTTTTATATATAAGATTTGATATACATATGTACTTATTATTAGTTCATTTTTAATGAAGCTATAATAAATAAACAATTGAAAAAAAATATATATCTTATTATTGTTTATTTATTAAGATTTTTTATTAAGATTTTGGTAATTATTCAAGCTTTAGGTCTTTTTTTTATAAAATATTTAAATTTTTTATTTCAATATTTCGCTACTCTTTGAGTAGCTTCTTCAGGATAGTAGCGAAATATTAAAATAAAAAATTAAAATATTTTATAAAAAAGACCTAAAGCTTTAATAATTACCAAAATCTTAAAAAAATGTATATATTATTTTTTATATGCTTCGGAAAGAGAACTTAATACATAAGCCTGAAGAATAAAATTTGGCTCATTTAAATCGACATAGCACCCCGCAGACCTGACCAAAATATGTTTTCATATGAATATTTTCTCTCTTCAAACTTCATATGAAAACAACTTTGTCCGAACAAATATTTTGTTCAGAATGAATCCACCTTAAGTTCTTTAAACAAATTTTTAAGGATAATCTAAAAATAATCGAACATTTTTTAGGATACTTTTCAAATATTGGCAATTGAGACAACAAAGTAGTCTCTCAAATTTGACCGAATTGGAAAATATTCGAAAAACTACTCCTACACGAATATAAACATTCAATCTATTTCTTCATGAATTTATACAAATATTTAAATAAATCCTTTAATGTTCTGATTTTCATTGCTTTAGTTTCTTTTTACACATATTTAAATTGTTTGTCTTTTATTGCACTAGAGATTTGTATGTCTATTGGAAGACTACCAGCTGTGTGCATAAATTTCACTTTTTATTTTGAGCACTGTTTTTTTTTTCTTCTCGATTTAATAGTCTAGTACACATATTTTGCATTTGTAAACTTTAAACAACAATAACAAAAACTAAAAAAGTAAATTCCTAAAAGCCGACAAAAAACAACAATTACAAAACTCATGAAAATTAAAACAAACAAAACTTTAACCAAAAATAATTATTTCACTTGAATTGTTAAATGTTTGTTGACTTAAATGCAAAACGTAAAGCAAAGCAAAATAAATAAATAAATTATGTTTCAAAAACAGAAAGCAATTATATTATTCACTTTGTTTTTATAAGCAAAAAAACATATTTAGCTGCAATCAACATTCTTCAAATTTTAAAACAAATGGGACAGACACACTTGAGCAATAAAACAAACCCCAGAACACAAAACTAATTTGTATTCAGATGGTCTGCAATATACCGCTTAAAATGCGACAATATTAATAAGATTTATTTTCAACATTTCAGAAAACCAAAACCAAAAAAAGCCAACAGGAAAATAACAATAGCAACAAAAACTTTTAAAATTAAAACAAAATCAGCAAACAGTTTAAAAGTCATCACAAACCTTAAACATACTCAAAAAAGCCATACAATTTAAGAGTTTTTATAAATTAACAAAAAAAACAAACAAAGTTTTAAAAAATGCTACAAAACAGACGCTATACATATAGAACGCACCTTCTTAGCGAAATTTCATTTGTTTGAAAAAATAACCAAGTAGGAAATCAAAATTTTCCATTATTGAAATTATTTTCATATTCATTCAAGGCATGAAAAGTAAGTCAATGAATAATTTATAATTTATTAAATTTAAGTTTTGTAATAAAACTGGACATATGTATGTTAATAATTACGCTCTCATAGATTTTAAATTTATTTTTTATAGACATATATTTTTATATTTAATTAGTGTTTTTTTAGATGTATATCACTTTGAGTAGGCAACACTTCTTTAAATGGCAGCCATTTTGTCAGCTGTCAGGTAATTTATGTTTGAAGTTGCTCGTCTACGCCGATAAGCCAGATACGATGGACCACTTGGAGGACAACATTTGCTGCGTTATTGCCGATATACAAATGTTGTAAAAAGTCATTGAAAATGGGACCTCCATATTAGACTGCACCCGAGCCAGTCATATTCCAGAAGTCATATTTAAATTTAATATTAAAAATACTATCATTCCCTAAAGTTTTCCTTTCGTTGCTCTTTTTTCTTTGAACTTGATAATTTTATTTTATATTTATTAAAATTTTGTTAAATATAGCTACTACAGGTTTCGGCTTAAATATTTTTTTTATTTTCTTCATTAGTTTTATTTTTGTGCAGTAACAAGTGAAAGAAGTACTAACATGTGCTATATTTGTGCTCCTCACTGTACGTATACCTTAAAAAAGTCGGGGTTATGTTCAATAAACATATTTTAAAGTTAGTTCAATTGAATTGAAATTATCGTACAATATCTTTATAAATATTACAATTGTTTAATTAGAAATATAAAAGCTAAACATAAATTAGTGAAATACATGAGAGAGAGAGACTGTAGTGCACTGGAATAAATCCATATTATAAATGTATATTGCAATATGTATGTAATATGTATCATCAAAAGTTAATTTTGCCCCCAAAACCTACATATATGCATTAAACAATTTTTTCAAAAATTCAAAAGTTTGTAGGATACTTTTTAAATATTGGCAATTGAGACAACAAATTAGTCTCTCAAATTTGACCGAATTGGGAAATATTCGAAAAACTATTTCTTCATTAATTTATAAAATTTAAAAAAATTTAAAAATTTTTAATCGAAGTTGCCTTCAAGTTAAATATACAAATTATTTGAAAATAAATTGTATACACTACATTTATTTTTGAATATTTCTGTTAGATGTTCTACATAGCTTTCCGTTGGAAAGCATAAATGCAAAATCATACAAAAATATTCAAAGACACTAGCAAAATGTAATGCATTTTCTGCATTTTTTCGCAAGAGGAATAATTCTCATTTAATTCATTAATTTATACAAATATTTGAATAAATCCTTTAATGTTCTGATTTTCATTGCTTTAGTTTCTTTTTCCACATATTTAATGCCAAAAGATTATCTTTCGAATAACGTAAATAACATGTCAATTTAACAAAATCATCTTTGTTTTACTTCATTTCAAAGTTCTTTACGTTAAAAAAAACAGAACCATGATTTTTTTTTCAAAATAAATTTGAGCAATTTGGAAGTGTTGTTTAGGCGTCAGGCTATTCATGTTAAAATGCCAAACTAAACATAAATCATATGACAGCTCACAAAATGGCCGCCAGTTAAAAAAGTGTTGACAACTTACATCTAAAAGAAAAACACCCAATACTTATGTTTTGAATGTCTTTGAATTTTCATTTCAACTTCAAAATTTTCGGGCGCTGATTTTTTTGAAATTGTTGGCGTGGACCCATAATTTCAAAAATTACAAGATATTAACACAAGACCAGTAATTCTTATACAGTAATTCAATAGTTTCACGGGCTGTTTGTCATGTAATATCGTTTTGTTGAAGCCATATATCATCACATTGTTACAATGATGCCTAGTTTTTGAAAATTAAAATCTCTAAACATCAAGATAAAAATCGTATGGATGTCTTAGGACAAGTTTGCTCTAAAAATCCAGAACTCTATTTACTGTGCTTTATCATTAGCCGTTCTTGAGTCAATTGAACATCGTAAATATATGCAGATCATCATTGTGTAAACTTTGTAGAAAGCTTTTTCAATTTTTCAATTCTTGATCAGGACGAGGAAATAATAATCTTGGCATTTGATATTCACATATTAACGGCTCGTTTTTGGATGTTCTAAACATTTTAAACTCTCAATTGATCCAATTTCTTTCAATTGTTTAATTACGACAAATTTACCAGCACTAAAAGCCACTGCTTGACTAGCCTGAATTTCGTATGGTCTAGTACTACTCTAGCAGTAAAATACTTGACAAATTATTATAACTCTACTCTCTAAATATAGAACTGCTTCATAAGTCTTAAGAATATGTTGGAGTAAGTTCAAACTCACTTAAAATTGTCATATCAAACAAAAGCCCATAAAACCAAACTGCAATTGAGAGTCTGATAGATCACACAGTTCATGGACAACTAATTTTAGCAGTTCGCTATACGTACCGGGGCGCTAGCTTGCATCACAACAGAGAAACTTCACTATGAACACTGAGAATTTAGAATGACAGAAGAACTACATTTGAAAAAACTTTCTGCAAGATGAATGCCGCATTTGTTAACAGTCGACCAAAAACTTATAAGAATGAAAATTTCTCAAGCTTATTTGGAAAAATAAAATGGATTTTAAGCGTCGTTTCATAACTGTTGATGAGACATGGATCCACCACTATACTCCAGAGGCAAGAGAACTATTCAAGCAATCGACTGAAGCTAGACAACGTGCCCCAAAGAAAACAAAAACAATTCAATCGGCTGGTAAGGTTATGGCAACGGTTTTTTGGCACTTCAAAGGTATTTTATTGATTTAGTATCTGCAAAAGGATAAAACAATAAATTCAGAGTACTGTTGCAATATTTTGGATCAATTAAATGTAAAAACTAAATGTAAAAAATAAATGCTCATCAACACAACGCACCAGAGCACTAGAGTGTTTTAACAATGGTTGAAATCAACGAATTAAAGTACGAGTTGCTTGACCACCCACCTTATTCTCCTGATTTAGCTCCCAGTGACTTTTACCTGTTCCAAAATTTAAAGAAGTTCCTAGCTGGCAAGCGTTTTAC